>JAPVLV010000022.1:15675000-16875000 GCA_029168935.1 Oxyria digyna
ATTTTGTTCAAGTTTGAGTGCAAGGAAGTATTCGTGGCCAGAGTCTTTCAATTGGCGATAGATCAATTTCTGAGGGATATTTACGTATTTGTGTTAGATTACTGAGTTCATGTGCAAGTTTGTACTTCGTTAGATCTTCTCTCGAATTCAGCTCTTACAATCAGTGCTCTTGTCATTAGAGATATAAAATTCGTGATGACAATTGATTCATTAAAAGAATGGTCTCTGCATCCGGGAAATGTAACCGCTCCACAGCCAGTGGCCTGAGATTTAGTGTAATTTGAAAAGAAAAAAAAAGGGCCAGACTTCCTGCCTTCATGGCCAGGAGGCGCTTGCCGACATGGGAAGGCCAGCCCTACACTGCATCTGAGGCTTCAGAAGCAGCAAGAAGGCCCAAAGTGGAAGCTCTAAGATAAAATTGTGACTGTGCAACAGGTTCATGATTTGGGAAAAGAAAACTTCTGGGGTGCCTACTTCCTCTGAGGCCATGAGCAAAATATGCATATATGCAAGCATCTGAGGGAAAAGATTTCCTGTGAACGGCGCCTTAGACAGAGAAAAGACTCCATTTCTAGAGGAGAAAAAGTAGAAATGTAGGAAGAACGAAGTTTGGATTTGGGCTATATAGGAAGGAAGGGAGAAATATGTACCCATGTGAGCTTAGGTCCTTTAAACATTTATAGCTACTTGATTGGTTGAAGAACAAGAAGAGCTATTAGAAGACTCTTTGACTTTGAGAAGGAGTTGTTTGAGAAGGGTGAGTTCCCTTGACAGGTCCTTTAAACATTTAAAACTACCCGACTGGTTTAAAGCTACTCATGTGAGTTTGGATTTGGGCTGTTCAGGTGCAGTGTGTACTGAAGGGTGAGTTCCCTTGACAAGTTCACCCTTGCTGGGTCCACGTTTATTTTACATCAATCGATCTGTGCTCAAATTTTGGGAGTGGAAAAGCTTAGAAAGGATGGTGATCGCTTGAGACAAGTTCACCCTTAAATTCGACTACAATTGGGAACAAGGCAAGCAGTATATGATATTACTGGAGATACTCCAATCGGAGCGTCAGCTCAGCTGCCAAATCAAACAACTCCGCATTGTTTATTCAGGAAAGGCATATTTTAACCAAGATGTTAATAGGTTCTGGATGGGAGGGCCAACGAAAGAAAGAAAGAGTACATTTGACTACTGATATGGGATTCAGGCTTTCTTAGGTCACTGGGAGGATCTGGAGCATGGAAGCTGAGTACATGAGGGGTTCTCTGACCCTTAATAGATATATATTTATAAGATTATGGTGGTAGCTGGCCTGAGAATGTTCTCCTCTGTGATTTAGTTTACTAGTATTTTTGTGCACGTTTATGCCTTGCTAGATTACTCAGTAGACTCTAACACAAAACCATAAAAGACCAGTGAACCCTAAGAAAAGGGCATATTGTTTTTGTGCACGTTTGGGGTTTGTCTAAGCCCCCTCTATGAGCTATTCAAGAGACAAGCAAACATAATTGTGTAATTTTTCTTTTTGCAAACTTTTTTCCTTAAATGATACAGTAACCTGTGATGTATGACAGTGTTTTTCCCAAACATATTATGAATTATGATTGCTTATCTCATACGCAGAGAAGAATCACTGCATCATGTACGGGAAAACTAACTTAGCCAGCCTACTCGTGATTAATTATAGATCAAAGAATAATTACCAAGAAGCATGACATGCCAGCTACATTTCATCTAACAAAAAACTGGTGCAACAGGACAGAGGAGAATCATAGACAAAGCAAGCATCGTACTACATATAATTAACCAAGGAAGCATAATGAGCACTCAAGGGATAAAAACTCAAGAAAATGGGAAAAAAATAACTAAGGAGGCTGATAAGTTTCAAGGAAAATGAATAATGATACTAGAGACTGACCTTTGAAAATGTGGTATTCATATCATCCACATCCAAAAGGGATCCAACTCCTGCAACCTAAATTATGGTGCATAGGAATAAAAGAATTATGAAGTATATATGAAATAATCAGTATATTCAGTTAAAGACTGCCCTTCCAATACCCATCTATCTTCCTTCACACGGGATTGACACCTAACCTTCCCACCAAAAGAATACAATAAAGGAGAGGAGTTGAAACAAACCTCATCCTTGTTAAACAAGTGGTACTGATCGCCATCAGTAGCATTTTGTGAAACACCTTCTTCTTCCTCTTCAATGCCACCCAACTCATTTTCCTCCACATTATTCTGACCGAAGAAGGAGTACTGTGATGCATCAAAACGTGCATTATCTGCACCAAATAGAAAAGTATGAGGGACAAAAACCAATGCATCAAATTCAAAGAAGTTAGTAAATGAACCAGGTTACACAAACAACCCTCACGCAACGAATCAGCAATGAAACAGAAGCTGTTTACAAAGCAAGCTGGCTCCAGCATAAACATATGACACAAGTGAAACAAGAAACAAAAAAGTTGAGAAGAAAAGAATAAAGCAGACAAGGAGGAGAAGAGAATGACCATGAGTGGGAAAGGGAGCATCAGAGCCGAAATTCTTGGAACCTTTACTGCTCGATCTCTCCATTATGCGTTCAAATCCCTAATTCCCTACAGAACAACACACGGAAATAGGTTCAAAACTGCTAAAACCCTGCAAGAGAGTTGGAGAGGAATCGAAAGCAATCAGGTAAATCGAGAGGAGAGCGAATGAAAGACGTACCAGAAAGTAGAATCGGAGGCCCCGAGGAGGGTATCAGGAAAGGCGAGAGAGAGGCAGATCGGATTAAGTTGATCGGAAAGAAGAAGGCGAAGGTTGGATGAAAGTAGGAGATCAGCAGAAGGGAGAGAGAAGGGGAGAAGGGGAAGCCATAGCTGGTCGGCGAGCAGAGAGAGAGGGTTAGGGAGGGATAAACGCAGTGGGCATGTGCCTTTGCCCTTTGGAAGAGACAGTTCTTTTTGGGGGTGGAAATGACCGACTTTTTTTGGGGGTGGAAATGACGGACTTTGCGTGCGTAAATGCTACATGTGCGTAAAGAGAGACGAGGTGGCGTCATTTTGGCGGAATCTCTCCATTTTAATTACTCTTCCACCCCAATATTTTTAAGTTAAATATCAAATAAGAAGAACCTATGCACACCGTCTGATTTACGAAATCAACGCTCCAGATTAATTCTAGAAGAAATAGAACGGAAAAGCCATTTAAATGATGCCGAGGTAAAAATGTAAATTAGAGAGATTTTATTCAAAAAGACTATTTTACCCTCGTCATTTCTAATCTCTCAAACCCTCGCTCAGACTGGCTCCAATGGTGCGGCAAGGAAGCTCGGCAAGGAGCCGGCAAGGTGGACGACGGCGGCAACATCCCAACGGGGAAGCATGCCGCGGCATGCCTCACGGCATCGGATGCCCCGGCGTCCCATGCCGGATGGCGTCCCCTTCCGTCGTCTTGCTTTAATTATTTTTTTTTTGTTTTTTAAAGGGGCTGCCACGTGGCAGCCCCTGATTGGTAATTGCTTTAATTTATTTAATTTCGTATTATAACTCCTAATCACGAAAACGCTTATAACTTAAAATATAAAAATGATAAAAATAAATAAAAATTACCAGCGGCTTTATTTTTCCGAGATCTACAAATAGAGACCAATATTGATTATATTTGGAGCCTCCTACCTCGATCTCTCAATTTCGATTATTTATTCTATTGTTAATATTTTGTTAAATTGTGAATATAATTATTATAAATTTATTAGTTAATTTTATTCGAATTAAATTAATCGTAATATGGATGTAATTGTGTTTTCTTTGGATAGATCCGACGGTGGAGAGAGATTATCCGTGTGTTTTCTCTCGATCGATCCGACGGTGGAGAAAGACCATCACGAGAAAGCACACGGATAGCCACGTGTAATACATTAACCTATATATTAACAATAACAAAGAATTTTATTTACCAATAATATTTTTAACCCCAAAATCTTATAAAATAAACATATTTAATGTACGATGCCGCGGCACCACTGGGAGAAACGCAAACGATGCCGCGGCATCGTTCTAAAAGTGCACTCCATGCCGCGGCATGGAGCGGCACCATTGTGGGTAGTCTCAGTAGACTTCTCTTCACTAAATCAATCTGTGTTTTCAGTTAGTCTTGAGGTAATTACTGTTGCACGCTTTCTACTTTTGTATTTTGTTGATAGTGTGGTATTAATCATGACTTGTTTTTTGGGGATATGGTGGATCACTCTCTTAGTAAGATGGTTACTCATTTACTGTATTGCTTCTGTTGGCATTGCTGTTCTAGCTCTATATGGCTTCTGTTGGCATTTCATGTTCAGTGATTATAGATTGTGGATTTGTTTTGTTGCTCTATATGTTCTGTATTGATCTTACTGATATTGTGTTGTGATCTTAATGTGATTTTGAGTTAATGTACAACAGCTTCTGTAATGGTCATATGATAAGAAATGCAGACTGTTCTTTACTGAATTGGACTTGAGTACTGAAGAACCATAATTGCGTCTTTTTATTATGCAATGGCACTGATGTTCTTTCCATTTTCAGCAACAAAAAGAACTGAGATCTTTGATCATTAACCTATTATTTCAAAGTAAAATCTTATGACTGGTGTATGAAGCTGTTATTTTGTTAAACCATTGTCTCATTTGTATGGTTAATGACGAGTGATGACATTCTGTTGGTTCCTAATTGTTTTTCACAGCCAGAAGAGGCTACCATTGTCGAAATGAAGGCACCAGTGATCTTAATTTTTGCTTCTCTGAGAGCTCAGTCCTCTTAGAGGTTCATCAAGAAATGTGACTTGTGATAATATATATGTCAACCAGTCAACCTTGATTTGATTCTTTCTTTTCACACCTTTAATCTTGGATGATAATATATATGGCTACCTGAATTTATTGCATTAGTTGGTGAATCTGTAAAACCTTTACTTGCTATGTCATGTTCTTGTATGTACAGAACATTCAGAACCTATACTTGCTATGGCATGTTCTTGGCAAAAGATGGAGTTGATTCATCACTCATGTTTGTGTATGTGAATTGTCTAAAACCCCGCCCTCTCTTATCTCTGTTTTGTTTTCCTCCTTTCAGTTTGATTCATATCTATGAGGGTCCTTGCTGCAGGTGGTGTTTGTGTATGTTGTTTGTTGCTTCAATTTGAGTTTTCAGCTGGTGTTTTTGGAGGCTTCTATTCAGTATTTATCGATGCTAATATAAAGTTCCTGGTCTCTAACAGTTATAAATTTAAAATGGGTAATATAGGAGGCTTGTGGATTACCAAAGCCACAGAATTTGGTAGTAAGCATTGATGAGGAAGACACTGAAAATGAGCTTGCAGTGGATGAATATGTTGAGGCGATTTACCAATTCTACAGGCTCACTGAGTGCGAAAGTCGAGTTTTGGATTACATGTCTGCACAAACAGACATTAATGAGAGAATGAGATCAATTATGGTGGACTGGTTGATTGAAGTTCGCTAGTGGTGAAGTTCCTGTCATCCCGACAAATATCGCTCTTGTGAAGGTACACCAGTGCAAGTTCAACAAGGAGATTTGATAGTGGTAGTTGCATCTATATTGTGAGGTTCATGCATTAGTAAACTAAAGTTCCGTTCTGTCCTAAACTGAAGACATGAATTTAAACATAAATTTGCAAGTTTTCACTTAGGTTCATCAGACCTGTCTTGGTGGTTCACTAACTAGTACATGTGGGTTCATGGATTTATATTATGAGGTTCATGCATAGGTAAAGTAAAGTGCTTGGCTTCTTAATAATTGTTTTGACAGTTCATACTTTATCAGTTTAAGTTCATGGATGTGTACACTTAGGTTCATGAGATGATGTTGAGCATACTTTATCACTTTCCTCTCCTTTTTTTCAGACAGTTCCATAGCGTGAAAATGTGGTTGTATTGGTGCAGCAATGCAGAGGAGGAGAGGATGTGCATCACTGCATCCTGAGCAGATCAAGCTCTGCTCTTGGGATCAATTAGGCTTACTCCCTAAACTCTTAATTGCAAATACAGTAAACTGTTGTAGAAGCCTAAGACAAAGGTCTGCTGCTGCTGTTCAATTTCTAAATCTGCAGCTCATATTTATGTTGCTTCTCAGTAAACAAATGGATTGAATTTAGTAATTCAAATTTAGAATATGACATCATTATGCACATCAGCCTGATATATGTTTTCCTTCCTCTCTGATCTACAACTTGGATTTTATATAGTGTTTGGCAAAGTGGCATGTATATGAGGATATCAGTATATGATAAAAATAAATAAGTTGGATGTTTTCCAACTAATTAATTTATTAAATCTGTGGTAATTGGGAAATGCAGCAACGAAAATGCAGGTGGTTTTCCAACTAATTAATTTATTAAATCTCCATTGTAATATATGTTGTAATATTGCAATCCAAAATAATAAAAAAGGAGTCCAAAAATAATAAAAAGAAATATAATCCAAAATAATAAAAAAGCAGTCCAAAAATAATAAAAAGAAATATAAGTTCAACCATTTACACATACAGGTCCATTTGTAAGTTCACTAGTTTTCACTTGCATGTTCATTTGTTTTAACTAGCGGATTCATTAGTTTAGACGTTTTTTTCTTCTCACTTGTGGGCTCACAGGTTCAATGAACCCATAAACATGCAAAAATACGATGAACCCATACGACAAAACTCATGAACTTGCAAGAAGAAATAATTCATCAATTAAGAAAAATCATGAACTCGCAAGTTAGATTCAATGAACCCATAAATTAAAACTCGTGAACTTTCAAAAATTAGGAATTAGATGTTAAAACGTACAAGTTAAAATGTAACAATAGAAAAAAAAATTAATGAACCTGAAAAAAAAATTAATGAAACCGCTTGGAAATCCTTTTAACTCGTGAACCAGTAAGTTAAATATGATGAATACGCATAATTTTTTTTTGTTAACTTGGAACAAAAATTCGATAAAAAAAGTTAGGTTCATCGCATACGTGAACTAGGTTCATCGCATACGTGAACTAACTAGGTTCATCGCATACGTGAACTAGGTTCATCGCAAAGGTTCATGAACCTACAAAATACAAGCCAACAAAGGGCGCTATGCGCACTTCGTATGTTTATTATTCTTACGAGGCGCGCATAGCGCGCTTCGTTTTAAACCATTAATGATAAAATGATCATGAACTTTCTTGATGATAGGCACGAACCTACTTGTTCAAAACCATACGTGAACTAGGTCCATCGCATACGTGAACTAGGTTCATCGCATACGTGAACTAGGTTCATCGCATACGTGAACTAGGTTCATCGGGGGGTACGTGAACTAGGTTCATCGGGGGTACGTGAACTAGGTTCATCGGGGGTACGTGAACTAGGTTCATCGCATACGTGAACTAGGTTCATCGCATACGTGAACTAGGTTCATCGCATACGTGAACTAGGTTCATCGCATACGTGAACTAGGTTCATCGAGGGTACGTGAACTAGGTTCATCGGGGGGTACGTGAACTAGGTTCATCGGGGGTACGTGAACTAGGTTCATCGCATACGTGAACTAGGTTCATCCGGGGGTATGTATAAATGATTGAACTTGTATGTGCACAACAATGAACATGTATTTCTTTTTATAATTTTGGACTGCACATATTGAACATGTATTTTCGACAATTTGTGAGCACCTTGCAAGCTCATAGGATTTTTCATGCAAGTTCAAAGACTCAGAAGCAGCCTCCTATGGAGTAAGTTTGATTATGTATTACTTCCTACTGTCTCATCTGTTTTTGTTTAGACCCTTAACCCTTGACAACTTGAACTTTTGCCCCTGCGTGGGTGTTTTAATTCCAATGGTGGAATCTGTAATCTTTTTATTTGCTACTACTTTGAATGTTTTGGTTTATTGCCCAGTTCAAGATCATCATGGAATGCAACAGTGTGGTAGCTTTTGGTATAACGGAAGTCAATTTATATCTCTATTGTTATCAACTACTTACTATATTATAATTGAAATTTCTACTTTTAATTTCCAAGATATAAAGACCGTATTTTTGTATCTATGTACTAGCCTTAATGCGTGTCTGGTTTACAAACTTCGGAAATGGAAATTTGTTACTTCCAGCTTCATATTACAGCTCCATAAGAAACATTGTAATTTCATCCAATATGCTAAAGGCATTCAAAATCACTTCCTTTGGAATATTACAATTTGTTTAAGTTGGAATCCTTTACTCTCTCTTATACAATGGTTACTACTCAAAATTGGTTTTTTATGAATATTGGATATTGGAATATTAGGGGTACAAGGAGGAAAAACATGAATACTGAAATCTCCTATATTAAAAAGAAAAATAAACTTGAGGTCCTCTGTCTTGCTGAAACTAAATCTGTTACCCCCCCCCCCCAACAACTCGCTCTATTGCACGAATGGGGTTTGATAATATTGTTTTCGTACCCTCTGATGGTACCCGAGGGGGTCTTTGGCTCCTAACCAAACAATCGTTTAATACAAAAACGCTCACTCTTCATCATACGGATTATAACTATATTTGTATGAATTACTGGATCAAAAATAAGGCTATTCTTATCTTCTTTGTTTACGCCCCTTCCCGTGAGTCTGATAAGGACTCTTTCTGGTTCCGGCTACATAATAAAATAGAAGCTCTAGTGATGCGGGGATAAGCCGCAGTTGCCGACCTAGACACCAAACTCGAATGGGAACTCGAACAGAGAAGAAAGGCGGAATTAGAATGAGATGAAAGAAGGATAAGTCGAATGATAGGCCAATTGGAACCAAATCAAACAACGATAAAACCCTTGAACTTAAGAACAAGAACCTTACCGAATGATGAAGAAACCCCAACGGATGATTACAACCAAACACAATGACTTTGGTGGGTCAAGGCACCTGGAGGTTGCTCTATGGAGTCCCGATTGCACCAACCTTATGGAGGAGATTGACACACACAAGCACAACTAGGGCCAACTGAACGACAATGCACACGGGGCACTCTTCTCACAAAAGCTCTCTTTTGGAAGGAAAAACGATAAACGTTGTATTCAATATCAAAGTCTGGGGGGCCGGCAAAACAACAACTAAGGCAGCCTTATATAGGGTTCATAAGGATGCCAACTAAAGAAATAAACAATAAAAGTAAATCCTAAAATAATAATCCGAAAAACAAATAAATATCCGAAAATAATGTTTCAGAAAGAGGCCTCGGCGACTGAGCCGCGGGCGCGGTTGGCGAATGAGCCGCGGGTGCGGTTATTGAGCCGCGGGCGCGGTTGGCGAATGAGCCGCGGGTGCGGTTTCCAGCCGCGGGCGCGGTTCTTCTCTGCCGTCCTCTGCTCGTTCTCGAACCTCGATCATTAGAACAGTCTTCAATGGTGGTTCTTCGTCTGTATTCAACTCCTTGGACCTGAAGAACGCTACTAACTTGTCCAGCTCTTGTTGGACTTCCTTAGCTCTCGAGCGCGTCAATGCACCTTCAAACTCGGGGACCGGAGGTGTCGGTTGTTGTCCAGATGATCCTTCATCATCCTCCCCTTCTTGAAAAGGATTCGACCTCGAATCATCCAGCTCCTCTTCTTCTTCACCCTCGAATAAAGTCAAATCTTGCACATTGAAGGTAGCACTCACTTGATAGTCGCCGGGAAGCTCCAAGACATAAGCATTATCTCCAATCTTCTTAAGCACCTTGAAGGGTCCATCGCCTCTTGGGGACAGCTTTGAGTGGCGTTTGCTGGGGAAACGCTCTCTCCTAAAGTGGACCCACACGAGGTCTCCCTCCTTGAAGATGACCTTCCTCCTCTTCCTATTTGCCTTGCTAACATTTGTAGCAGCTACTTCTAGCAATTTAGCTCTTGTCCTCTTATGAATTTCCTTGATGTGATCAACCTGTTTTCCTACACTGAAATCCACTCGCTCCTTCGTAGGTAACGGCATAAGATCAAAAGGGGTTAGTGGATTCAAACCATACACACATTCAAAGGGACTCAACGAGGTTGAGGAATGGATGGCTCTATTGTAGGCAAACTCAACATGGGGTAAGGCTTCTTCCCAAGCTTTCAGATTCTTCTTAAGGATGGCTCTCAAAAGGGTTCCTAAGGTCCTATTGGTTACTTCAGTTTGACCATCCGTTTGAGGATGACTAGATGTAGAGAATAGTAGTTTAGTCCCTAGTTTTCCCCAAAGAGTTTTCCAAAAGTAACTTAGAAATTTCACATCCCTATCACTCACAATAGTCTTTGGTACTCCATGTAACCTAACAACTCCGGTGAAGAACAAGTCAGCCACATGATGAGCATCATCAGTCTTGTTGCAAGCAATAAAATGAGCCATTTTAGAAAATCTATCAACAACCACAAAAATAGAATCTCTCCCCTTCTTAGTCCTAGGCAACCCTACAATAAAATCCATACTAATGTCTACCCAGGGGGTCGTAGGAATAGGCAAAGGAGTATACAATCCATGTGGTTTAACTCTAGACTTAGCCTTAAGACACTCCAAACATCTTTTCAAACAATGTTCAACATCCCTAAGCATATGGGGCCAATAAAAATGAGTATGCAACATATGATATGTCTTATCTCTATCAAAGTGTCCCATTAATCCACCCTTATGGGCTTCTTCAACAAGCAATAATCTCAAAGAACACTTAGGTATGCACACTTTACTAGCCCTAAACAAGAAACCATCAAACAAATAAAACTTATCCACAGTTCCTCTATCTAAACATTGCTTATAGATAGCACCAAAATCAGCATCATTACGATATAATTCCTTGATGTAAACAAAGCCTAACACCTTAGAGTCAAGTTGAACAATTAAAGCATGCCTCCTAGATAGTGCATCAGCAACAACATTGTCCTTTCCCTTCTTGTATTTGATAATATAAGGGAAAGTCTCAATAAATTTCATCCATCTACCATGCCTCCTATCAAGTTTGTCTTGGCTCCTAAAATGTTTCAAAGATTCATGATCGGTATGCAAAACAAACTCTCTAGGCCATAGGTAGTGTTGCCAAGTCTTAAGTACTCTATATAATGCATACAATTCCTTATCATAAGTAGAGTAATTTAGACTTGCACCTTTCAACTTTTCAGAAAAGAAGGCAATAGGCTTACCTTCTTGCATGAGGACTCCTCCAATGCCAACTCCGGAAGCATCACATTCCACTTCGAACGGCCTAGTGAAGTCGGGAAGCACAAGCAAAGGTGCCTCGGTCAATCTGCGTTTTAGCTCCTCAAACGCCTTTTCTTGAGCCTCCTTCCAAACAAATGCTGAGTGCTTCTTAGTTACCTCAGTCAGCGGAGCAGCAATGGTGCTGAAATCCTTCACAAAACGCCGATAGAAGCTTGCTAACCCGTGGAAACTGCGTACCTGGCTGCTGGTCGCGGGTGTCGGCCATTCCTGAATGGCTTTAATCTTCTCCTCGTCCACCTGTAATCCCTGGGAGCTCACTAGAAAACCAAGAGATATAACTCTATCAGTGCAAAAATCACACTTCTTCAAATTAGCATATAGTCGCTGTATACTAAGAGTAACGAGTACTTCCCTGAGATGTTGCTCATGCTCCCCTAGGGACCTGCTGTAAATCAGAATATCATCGAAATAAACTACAACAAACTTCCCTATAAACTTCCTCAAGACATGGTTCATAAGCCTCATAAAAGTAGAGGGGGCATTAGTAAGTCCAAATGGCATAACAAGCCACTCATATAGACCAAATTTGGTCTTGAAGGCGGTCTTCCACTCATCGCCTTCCCTCATTCGGATTTGATGGTAGCCACTCCTAAGATCAATCTTGGTGAAGTTTGTGGCACCGTGAAGCTCATCCAACATGTCATCCAGTCTTGGTATGGGATGACGATACTTGACAGTTATGTTGTTGATAGCTCGGCAATCAACACACATCCGCCAAGAATTGTCTTTCTTAGGCACAAGTAAGACCGGAACTGCACAAGGACTAAGACTTTCTCGAACATACCCTTTATCTACAAGCTCCTCACCTGCTTCTGAATCTCTTGACACTCCTGAGGGTTCATTCTGTAAGCTGGCCGGTTAGGTAAAGAAGCTCCTGGAATAAGATCAATTTGATGCTCAATGCCCCTAAAGGGCGGTAAGCCCGGTGGAATCTCATCCGGAAACACCTCAGCAAACTCATCAAGAATAGCTTGAATGCTAAGGGGTAGATCAAGTCGAGAATCGGTACCTGTCAACACAAATCTCTTGCAAAGCATCATTAAGGTAGTATCGAAGGGTAAATACTCACCTTCCAGCTCGGCTTTGGACGACAATAGGGCTCGATTCGTCACTGCAGGAACCAGCGTTGCGCCAGATAGATGACCCGCGGGCGCGGCTGAATTACCGCGGGCGCGGTTTGGTGAGTGAGCCGCGGGTGCGTCCTCGGGGCCGCGGGCGCGGTTCTCGTGCTGGTCCTTCTGTTGCGATCTATCGTGAGCCGCGGGTGCGGGTTTTGGTCGCTGCTTTTGTTGCTTCGGTTCTGTCAGAAGCCTTTTCCTTGCCTTTGCTCTTTTCGTAAGCTTCTGCTATCTGCGCTGGAGTCATAGGTTTAAGAGTAATAGGCTTACCATTAAAGATGAATGTATGACGGTTAGTATGACCATCATGAGTTACCCTTCGATCGTATTGCCATGGCCTTCCTAACAATATATGACAAGCTTGCATAGGAACTATATCACATAAAACCGTATCCGTATATTTTCCTAAGGTGAATGTTATCTCAGCTTGTTTTAGAACTTTTAATTCACCACATTCATTCATCCAATGCAATTTATAAGGTCTAGGATGGAAAATAGTAGTAAACTGCAATTTAGTGATCAATTCAGTGCTAACAATATTGCAACAACTTCCATCATCAATAATCATATTGCAGACCTTTCCTTGAACTAAACACCTAGTGTGAAATAAATTTTCTCTTTGATTATCTTCACAAGGGGCGGGTTGTACATGTAAATTTCTTTTACAAATCAAAGAATCACCATGTTCATAACCAATTTCATCACTAAGATCATCCTCATCATGCATATCACCTAGGTTCTCTTCTTTTTCACTTTCACTTTCAAGTTCTCCTAGTTGATTAACAATTAATACTCTAGAATTAGGACAATCTTTCATCATATGACCCTTTCCTCTACATTTAAAACATTCAATATCCCTAGCTCTAGAAGTAGGGTTAGAAGTACTCCCTCGGGGTGGATTAGAAGGGCCAAGTGTTGTCTTGGAGGGCACTTGAGTAGTGGGTGGCGGATTCCTTCGAGAACCACTGTCTTCCTTGTTAGGAACCTCTCGGGTTGAAGGATAGGAGTTCCTTCCTTGCTGATTTTTCCAGCCACCTGCGTTTTTGCTCCCTTGGCTCCTAATTTTGGTCTTTCTTTCCACCTTGATAGCCAAATGTAGCAACTCAGTCATTGAGTTGTAAGGGAACATCTCAATCTCACTAGACACATATGGGTGAAGGATACGAAGATATCTAGCCATGGTTGTCTCCTCATCCTCCACCAAATTAGCTCGAACCATCGCTATTTGCATAGCATTGTAAGTCTCTTCGACTCCCATTGATCCTTGCTTCAAATTCTCGAGCCGCTGAATAAGTTCCCTAGTGTAATGTGGGGGAATAAATCGAGCTCTCATCATCCTCTTCATAAGTTCCCAAGTAGTGACAGGATAATCTCCATTGGCAACTCTTCCTCTGATCAAGTTATCCCACCAAACTAACGCGTAGCCGCTAAACTCCAAAGATGTCAGCTGCACCTTTTTGGCTTCAGGAAAGTTGTGACAATTCCAGATTTGTTCAATCTTGGTCTCCCACTCCATATATATGTCTGGATCACACTTTCCCTCAAAACTCGGGATCTTAACCTGTATCTTTCCCACTCCATCTTGCTCAGGCTCTCTTCGCCTTCCTTGGTAACCTCCTTGGGGACGATGGGGTCGCCATCCCGCCTCATCTCCTTCTTCAGGCTCCTCTTCGTCATCATTATCACCTAGGTCCTGAAATGCATCCTCAAAACGGTTAGCAGCATTGTATCTATTAAAGTGAGGTATAGGAGAGTTACGAAAGCGTCCTCTCCGAGCTTGTGGGGGATCGTCCCGGGGTGTAGGCCTGCGTCTGGGTTCCCGACCCATGCGGGCAGCCTCATAGGCATCTTGCTGAGGAGGCAGGGGCCTCCGATTGTCGACTGGAGCATCATAGGAGGTCCCGATGTGCTCTCGAACCCTTGGGGACGGGGTGGATCGCTGCTGCCGCTCTATGGCGGTGGTAATGGCCGACGTCATCTCCCGAAACATGTTGGTCATAAATTCCGGGGTAATGGCGCGGGTCTCCGGGGCTTCTTGCCTCCCGTGGGGAGAAACTGACCCGCTCATCACTAAAGAAAAGACTAACACAAAACAATATTAAGGTAAGTGTAAATGAAAACAACTCGCTAGTGTTTACTCTCGTATGTTTTCCTCTGCACTCTCTCTCAATTGTCGTTGCAACCAGCTTTTCTTTGATGAATTGACTTGTATGGATCAATAACCCACTAAGTTGAAACTACCGAACTCCTAGCAATATATGAATGATGGTAGAGATGGAGATGGCTAGCGTAGTGCGGGGTTTCGACTGTAAGGTTCTGACTCAAACAAGAGACTGACTCAATGAAAGAAAGAAAATAAGACTCGAAGGCGTTTGCAAGAATGAGAATGCAAAACAGAGATATGAGTTAAGCTTCGAATGTCAAGAAGAGCCAAAAGGAAGCGTACCTTAACTTGTTCCGACTGATGTCGATTGAAGGATCGAAGACGGAGTCGGGAGGGTTAGGTAATAATTGAGGCTCGTATCTGAAAGGAATGGAAAGGCAAACAGTGACGGTTCCGCGGGCGCGGTCTGAAGTCCGCGGGCGCGGATTTTCGAACTGTGGCTTTTGAGGCTAAGCCGCGGGCGCGGCCTGAATTCCGCAGGTGCGGCTTGAACCGCGGGTGCGGCTACTGAGCCGCGGGCGCGGTTTCTGTCGCGGCCTGGTGGGTTCTCGCTTCCGTTCGGGCTCTTTCAACCCGATTTCCTTTGAGTTCTTGAGATCCGACTTAAACAATATCAAACTAGACTTTGACTCAGCAAAACGTAAAACAAACTACTGACTTTGAGACTTTTTGATTTTTTTTTTTTTTGAATTTTTTGAATATTTTTTTTTTGTCTCAACTAAACAAAACGAAATTACAGACTTGATCTGAGATACTATCTCAGAAAATTCGAATTTTAAAATAAAAGAAACTACTAACCACCTTGATTTCCTTGTAGAGAAGATAAGATTTCCTTCCTTGAAGATCTTGGCTTGGGGTGCAAGGACTGAAATTTTCAGCAACTCTTCTAGGGTTTTGACGGCTACGTTTTGGTAGGGGTGGATAGATTTTGTGATGGATGAAGGGCTGAATGGATTTTGGGAACAAGGGTGCTCCAAACTCCAATCTTTCGATCTCCACCAACACTAATCGATCCAAGCTTCTTGCACACAACCTGTAATGACTCAACAAGAAATATCAAAGCAATGGAAGACTCAATATCAATTTCTAAAAGAAACTGACAAACAAGAAAATAAAAGCTGACTCTTTTTGTGATTTTCAGGATAGGAGGTCTTTTGATGTTCTTGTGAAGACGAATGGTGTCAACACAGCTCTGATACCAATTTGATGCGGGGATAAGCCGCAGTTGCCGACCTAGACACCAAACTCGAATGGGAACTCGAACAGAGAAGAAAGGCGGAATTAGAATGAGATGAAAGAAGGATAAGTCGAATGATAGGCCAATTGGAACCAAATCAAACAACGATAAAACCCTTGAACTTAAGAACAAGAACCTTACCGAATGATGAAGAAACCCCAATGGATGATTACAACCAAACACAATGACTTTGGTGGGTCAAGGCACCTGGAGGTTGCTCTATGGAGTCCCGATAGCACCAACCTTATGGAGGAGATTGACACACACAAGCACAACTAGGGCCAACTGAACGACAATGCACACGGGGCACTCTTCTCACAAAAGCTCTCTTTTGGAAGGAAAAACGATAAACGTTGTATTCAATATCAAAGTCTGGGGGGCCGGCAAAACAACAACTAAGGCAGCCTTATATAGGGTTCATAAGGATGTCAACTAAAGAAATAAACAATAAAAGTAAATCCTAAAATAATAATCCGAAAAACAAATAAATATCCGAAAATAATGTTTCAGAAAGAGGCCTCGGCGACTGAGCCGCGGGCGCGGTTATTGAGCCGCGGGCGCGGTTGGCGAATGAGCCGCGGGTGCGGTTATTGAGCCGCGGGCGCGGTTGGCGAATGAGCCGCGGGTGCGGTTTCCAGCCGCGGGCGCGGTTCTTCTCTGCCGTCCTCTGCTCGTTCTCGAACCTCGATCATTAGAACAGTCTTCAATGGTGGTTCTTCGTCTGTATTCAACTCCTTGGACCTGAAGAACGCTACTAACTTGTCCAGCTCTTGTTGGACTTCCTTAGCTCTCGAGCGCGTCAATGCACCTTCAAACTCGGGGACCGGAGGTGTCGGTTGCTGTCCAGATGATCCTTCATCATCTAGGACTTCCGGTACTTATAGTAGGAGACTTAAATGAATTATTAACCCCAGCTGATAAATTAGGTGGTGTCATTCCCGCAACAAGTCGTTTTAACCGACTTCAATCCTTTACCAGGAACCTTGACTTAATTGATTCCAAGACCACGGGATTTCCATTTACATGGAGAAAATCGAAAGATATGCATCGTAATATTTTGGAACGTCTTGATAGGGTTCTGGTGCATAGTTCTTTGACAGGTATATTCCCAAGCTTGGCAACGCATCATCATCCGTTCACTTCATCAGATCATGCTCTCATCACCTTCTCTCTAGGCTCCTTAGCCTCCCCAGCAAGACTGCCATTCAGGTACGAACCAAATTGGTCTAATAGTACTTCTTTTTCTAAACTTGTGAGTAAGGTCTGGAAATATAAGATGCAAGGATCTTTTGTGTTCAAATTTCACTCTAAGCTTAAACTTCTTAAACATTATGCTAGATCCTGGATTAGAGCCAATTCTGGCAATAACTTTTCCCAACTTAGTATTACTGAAAACAAACTTCTTCAACTCCATTCAGATTTCATTATGGACCCTACCAATGAGAGAATAATCCATCAGATTAGAACCCATTCCAATAAATATACTTCTCTCCTTAATTTCCAAACTGATTACTTGAGACATAGAGCTAAAACCACTCATATCAAATATGGGGATAAGAACTCGAAATATTTTCACTCTATAGCCAAAATGAAAACCTTCAAACAATTTATACTTCAATTTTGTACTAAAGATGGACTTATTATCCATGACCATGATAATATCTCTAAGGAAATCACCTAAGAACTGGTTGCTCGTTTCCAGAGTAACAATGCGACTGGTATTTCACAAGAGGAGCTTAACATTATCCCTACTATTATTAACGCTGAAGATAACTATTCCCTTACTATACCACCTACTGAGGCTGAGCTTAGAAATGCAATTTTTGACCAACCTCCAGATAAAACGCCTGGACCGGATGGTTTCTCCATTGAATTTTACCAAAAACATTGGCCTACTATTAAATCTTCCCTTTTGGCAGCTATGAAAGCTTTCTTCTACTCGGAACAAATGCTCTCCTCCATTGATCATTCCTTTATAGCTCTTATCCCTAAACAAGACTCTCCTACTACTATTAATCATTATAGACCTATTAGTCTTTGTAATTCTTCCTATAAAATTATTACTAAAATCATGGCCAATAGGCTCAAACCTTTACTTAACCGAATTGTTTCCCCTTTTCAAGGGGCCTTTGTGGAAGGTAGACTAATTCAGGACAATATTATGGCAGCCCATGAAATCTTTCACTCTTTTCACAAGAATAAAAAAGGTAAGACGGGCTGGATGGCTCTCAAACTAGATATGGAGAAAGCGTATGACAAGCTAGACTGGGACTTTCTCTTTAAGATCCTCTTGAAATTTGGTTTTAGCCAGAAATGGATTAATCTAATCCAAGCCTGTCTAACAACAGCCTCTTACTATGTCCTTATCAACAACCAACATGGACCTGAATTTAACCCAAATTGTGGTATTCGACAAGGAGACCCTCTAGCTCAGCACTCTTTGTCATAGCAATGGAATTCTTAGCTAGGAAACTAACTAGGGAAGCTCTTTCTCCTCACCCTAGAGTTGGTATCCAGCTTACCCGTAATAGTACCCTTATCCCTTTTCTCACTTTTGCAGATGACACCATTATATTGGCAAATGCTAATATGGAAAATATTAATTACATCCAAAACTTTTTAAATATTTTCATGAAGCAAAGTGGTCTATCTATCAATTATCATAAAAGCTCCTTACAAGTATCCTCTAATGTCTCTTCTCATATGGCCAACAATCTAGTAGCCCTTATGAATATCCCGATCACCTCTAAAATGGAAAAATATCTTGGTATCCCCATTCTGCAAGGCCGCGTATGCAAGGATGCTTTTAACGAAGCCCTCTTCAAACTTAAACAACAACGTTCTAAATGGAAAGCTGATTCACTTTCGCAAGCAGCCAGAGCAATCTTGATTCAGACTAACTTGGTCTCCCAAGTTAACTTCTTAATGCAGAGCTTCCTCCTCCCTAAAGGCGTTTGTGAGGATATTGACGATATTAACAAAGCTTTCTTCTGGAACAAGAAAAACCATTCTAGTCATTCCCTTCTCCACTGGAATCATATTTGCAGACCTAAATCACAAGGTGGTCTAGGTATTCGCAAAGCCTGGGACAATAATCGTGCTCTTCCAATGAAGCTACTTTGGAAAATTGTCACCCAACCGACAAATATATGGGTTTCTATTGTTAGAGACAAATATTTCAACAATTCTGACTTCCTCTCGATCGAACGAAAATCCTCCCAATCCTGACAGTTTAATCGACTTCTTCTCCTCCTTCCAGAATTCAAGAAAGGGCTCTCTTCGCAGCTTGGGGATGGTTCAAGTATTCGATTCTGGATAGATAATTGGACTCCTAATAATAATCTTGCCCCTTTCCGCAATAATAATAATGCAACTACTAGAGTCTCTGATTTCATCACACCAAATAAGCAATGGGATATTAATAAGCTTTCACAGTTTCTTCCCCCTCATGAGATTAACCAGATTCTAACTATTCGCATTCCTTGCTCTCCTATTCCAGATACCATTATTTGGACACCGGCCAATGATGGGATCTTTTCTGTTAAATCAGCATACCGTCACATTATTCCTTGGAATGACCCTCTGATCAATACCAAATCTTTGTGAAAATCTAATATCCCGCCGAAAGTTCAAAAATTTATTTGGAAAGCTATAACTGACTGTTTACCAACTACGAAACGCTTAAATCGTCACTTCCATAAAGTTTACCCGGTTTGCAGCCTGTGCAACTCTGTCAATGAGGATATTCATCATTTATTTTTCCAATGTCCATTCACTTTATCAGTATTTGAAGAAATCAATAATACCAGCGCTCATACTCTTCAATTCCCAAATATACAAGAATTTGATAGTGCTTTGGATAGTTTTTGTCAAAGCAACAAGGATTATGCTCTTGGTTTCTTTGCGTGGTGGAGCATTTGGAACCACAGAAATGCACGAATTTTTAGGCCTTGCAGTATTCCCAGCACCTTCAATTATAAAGATTTAGCCAAAACGATTGTTTTCCAATATATTGAATACTCCTCGATATCTAACCCTCCAAAATCAAAGCATAGTACGAAAAGGAATCCTCCATCTAAATCTAATTGGCACAAACCCCCTTTAAATACTTTCAAACTTAATTGTGATGGCTCTAAGAGGGTCGACGCTAGTTCTTTTATTGGTTTTATTATTCGTAATTCTGAGGCTGTGTCCTCCTTTGTGGAACATCTTAGAATCCCTCCCTCTTCGGTACTTGTTACTGAAGCTATGGCTGTGCTTGAAGGTATCAAGGCAGCATCTCGTCTTAATATTAGGAATATTTTCGTTGAGAGTGATAGTTTACTTGTTATAAATGCTATCAAAGGTCTACTCACTCTGCCATCAGAAATCAGGACCATTATATTGGATATTCGGTCTGTTTCCAGTTCTTTTGATTTGTGCAGGTTCAATCATATTCTCCGTCACTGCAACAAAGCAGCGGACTTCTTGGCCACACATGATCCTGACATTGATGACCTGCGGGACTTCCTCTACATGTGAAATCATAGCTCCTCGACTTCGGAGATCCAACAACTCCGGAAACCTCCTAGCTTCTAGGAACTCTTCTCTCTTTCCTTTGAAAGAGTTTGTAAAGATCATCCGCGAAGATAATTTAGGCCTGTTTAGTTTTTAAACTTCAGTTCTTCGGTTTGCTTGTTAAAAAAAAAAAAAAAAAACTAATTTTGTAACTGATATAAAAAAGTACATGCCGCAAGCTAATAGTAAACCTGAAAGGCGTACAAAAAATGCAACAAAATTGCCAAGAAACATATATTCAAGCATAAAACTCAACTGAATAAACCTCCAATCACTGAATTTACTAGAACAGTAGTCTTCAGAACTAAATATAGGAACAAAACTTGAATGTCTTATTTCTAGGTAAAAGATGGAAGCTAAGTTCGACAATCTTAGACAGTGGCATTGGCTGCACTTGCAATCCTGGGCCACAAGTTGGCGCATTCCTTTCCGAGAGGTCCAGTAATGGCAGATCCTGAAACAAATGTAGCACAGAAATTAATCAAAGAACAATGGCATACACTAGCAAATATAAATCACTAGGCTGATCTTCATGATCCTATCTTCAATACATAACACGAATAAAAGTTCAACATGCAAACACAACAAGACTATACTATATGCCAATGCCATTCTTGACTCTTGAGTTTGAACTTTATGAGAGAAATATTGAGTGATCTTTATAATCATATCTTCAACACATGACAAGTTCAAGTTGAGCAAAGAGACATGATATGGAATCATGAGTTAAGATCAGGCTCATTTTTTGAGTAAAAATGTGTGGCTTATAATCATATCTTCAACACATAACAAGTTCAAGTTGAGCACAAAGATATGATATGGAATCAAGGTTAAGATCAGGCTCATTTTTAGAGTAGAAATGTTTGCCTAGTGTTTCTAAAACATAAGGTACATCAGTCAAGTGAAAAAGTTAACCAAGAAAAAGTATAGAAATTGAAAAAAGTAAGCACGTGAAAATAACACTTGAATCTGGAATAAGAATGTAGAAACTAATGAAACTGGTATATTATTGAGACAGATACACATGACAACTACAAATCAAACTTACTGTGTATATAAAATGGTGCTCAAAGAAAAACTGTCTATATAAAATGGAAGCAAAGGAAGTCTAGGGAGCAGATCACATGCAAGAAAGAAATCAGGTATAGAACTTACCTTTCATCTCACCCTTAGGGTTGACAATCACTCCTGCATTATCTGCATCATGAATGAAGAAACTAGTTATACACACATGATGCAGAACAAAAATAAGTAAACAACTATATCTACACATGTTTAATGATAAACAACTTTATTTTATGTAATTCAAATTGAACAATAAGGAATAACAGATCATGGATTAATCACAAAGGTAAAAGACTTCTATTTTAGTCCATTGTTTGCTTATTGAAACATCAATATGAAACAATGCAATATACTTAATATTATGAAAATGAGATCAACAATCCAATTTCAATGAGCATACTACATGAACTGTTGCAATTTTATTGATAATCAAAAACCGGATTGCACATTCAGAACCAGAAAACTGAAAAAGTACATAACAATGATAGTGTGAGGAAACAGATACAAACAGAGCATATTCTATATGAAACGATCGAATTTGCAGCAGATTAACATGTCCGCTATAGTTCACCAGCATTGCACAATCTCAAGCATTCAGACTAAAAACAGTATATTCTTTGGAGGAAACTTGCTTGCTGATGAAGCATTCAAGTTTAAGTGTGTACTACTACTAAATTCAGTTGTTGAGGTTCTTGCTGAACTGAAATTTCCCTACAGTGATCAATTGAGTACGTAAAAGATCGATGGAAGTGGGAAAATTCCCTACAGTGATTGAGCACAGGAAGCAAACATAGAAAAATCCATAGATATGAAGCTTTTTTGTAAGAATAATAGCAAGAACATTCATGCTTAATTTCAAAACGTTATGTTTGAGCAAACAAGCAATCTGTAAAGTTGATAGAGTAAGATGTGACTACATAAAGTACATTCTTCTCAATGCACCTACAAGTATTTTGTTATGAACCTCTGTTTAAACAATCATGAACCTCTGTTTAAAAAATCATGAACCTTTGTTTAATCAAATTTGGTTATTATCATAACTCAAAACTCAAACTGATTATCCTCAAAACTCAAACTGATTATCCTCAAAACTTCTCCAATGATCGCAATGATTCAAAATCTCAGCTGAACAGACAATCAATCCAACCCAATGTGCATCGAATGAAACTCGATAGAGATTTAAATTTTTATATTAGTTGATCGAGCTGCAAGATACTTCACTAACCTGTAGGACTTTAATCATACACCATGTCATGGATGTTTTTTAACAGGGAAAAAAAACAAGACCAAAAGATGTTGTGAATGTGCGGTAATAATTCATAAATTCATCAGATTGTCCAAGCAGCCACAACAGTCAAGGAAACCTTAAATCAAAGAGCATAGTTTGATGCAAAATCATTCAAAAACATGAACACTGTACAGGGAAAGACTAATTCAACTGCCCAACATAAGCAAATTTACCAAAAACAAGCGACTTCAGCAAGAAATAGACAAGTGTATAAATTAGTCCATCAGAATCCACCAGCAACACGCAATTCTACCGCTAATACTCATATAATAACAAATTGAAGCTATACCTTACTCCAAGAATGAGAGCTGCCTCTTTCTTGCTCATCTTTTCCTGGAGTAGTAAATTTAGGGAGGGCAAGCAAAGCTACTCATTCTTTTGAAAAACCAAAAAAACAATGTTAACCGTGGAATTGAAGTTCAAAAATCTCAACAAATCTCACCAGTTCGTTGGTAAAAAGATCTCACCAGAGCGTTAGTATCCTCTGTATTCCGGCGACGAGCGCCGCCGTGGCGAAGAAAAGCAGCAGGTAAGGGACCGTTGCCATAGTTGAACTCGAAAATACAGATTGGGATTTGCTAAATCGTCGATCCATTACAGTAGAGGCCATTTGATGCTCCAATTTTCGATCCATTACAGTGGCGATCAATGGCAATGGATGAGATTTAGAGATTGAAGGAGGGAAGGAGATGAGCTGAATCGATCACTCACTCGATCGAGAGAGTTACGGCTACATGACATCATCTGTGCATTGATTAAAAAATTTCGCCGGAATGATTCTTAGTTGTTATCTTAACCGTTCTCGATAGAACTCACCTCATGTTTTATATTAGGGGTTTTTGCATAAAATTATCCGTTATTTGTTTGACTTTGTACAAAATCACCCGTAATATTGATAATTATAATTAACCATCCATTTTATGTCATCCGTTAACAAAACACCACTCATATACCTTTTCAGTTAGTTTTTCCGTGAATAAGAATAAAAAGACCAAAATATCCTTCTAAATTTGTCAAATTTTCATAGAAATGTCATTCTCTATGGTCTCCTACTTATCCTTATCTATGGTTGTGAATTCATGTTGTTGTAAAAGGGCGTGTTTCCTGTGTCTCCTACATCATAGAAACTGTCAAATCTTCTACTCCTCCTCACATGTTGCTGCAAAAGCCTCATCTCCGGCGGCGCCAGCTCCGACGCTAAGCCTGAAATCGAGAGATTTCACCTCATTCTCCCTCACTCCCTCACTTGCTCAAAACCTCTCTTTCTGTTACAAGCACAAAACCATCGGAATTCCCACCAACACAAAATTCATTCAGAAGTTCTATCAATTTCATTCATTCATGGCGTTCTATGCAGACGAAGACGACGTATGGAAGTGCCCGGAGCATCCTTCGAGGAAGCATAACATCGGCGTCTGCCCCGCCTAATTCCGGGAGAAGCTCCCTGCTCTCTGTCCCGAATGCGTTACTCTCCTCCCGTGCGATTTCATCTTCCTCATTATCTTTCGTCTCCATCCCGACGACGTCGGATCCATCGGGAGAGTGTCAAGTCTCATCGACAACGAGCAATCCTACACCAGATCCAGATCTGTCGCGCTTCCCTTCATGAAATCCGCAAGATTCTCCTCAGCCTCCGAATTTGTCCATTCGAGGGAATCTTCGGTGGCGGCGATTGAGAAGAGCAAGTCGATGTGGCTGTTTTTTCTGGCCGCATAAATCCCAGAGGGAGAAGATCGGCGACGAGGATTTGAAGATTAGTACCATTAGACGCTCCAAATCGGTGGCGGATCCTTCCACTTTGTTTTCGTGTGAGGTGAAATCCGTGAAGGTTCATGGGCTACAATGGAGGAGACAGAGGTGAAATCTCACTAGGAAGAACATTGTCACTCCTCTTCCTCGCATGCTGCCCTCCTCGACCAATCACAAGTCAACACGTGGAAATTTTAATGACAAGTTTGTAGCACCACCGTCTCAAGAACATTCACAATAAATACCCCTCTCTCCTCTTTTTAATTGGATTATCGAATTCAGGGAGCTAAGAGTGTGATCAGGGTATGGATCCGGAGGTTCAAGATCGAAGATCCATGAAGCATGGCGTAATCATCATGGCACTTATCTCGCCGAATGGTTCATCGTGATCAATCTAGGAGCTAGGATGTGGATGCTAAATAGCGAGATAATATAATCTTCTTCATCTCAATAAGTGTAATTGCGCGATACAATTGTAAAACATGAAGAAAAAATGAAAGGCAAGAATCAATGTGTCCCTCGTTTAAAGCTTCTCCGTTACCGCAAAATAATCATGTAGTTTGAGTTAGAAATTAGTTATCTATATTATAGCGCACTACTTGGTAAAAATCATAACCACCTCGCTTCATCACGTTGGTTAATCATCTCCCCTTTCTCCCCATCTTTATCGTCGCGTTCTCTAGTTAGCTCGCGGACTGTGATTCGTACTCTAGTAGCTAGGTCAACAATCTCGGACTCCATCACATCCACTGTAAAGTCTTTATCATGCTTAACATTTGTATAAATCTAATAAATGATATTGACCCGAGAAAATAACATTGTCGCCAAAGAGAGGGGGAGTGAAGATGAAATTGAGTAGTGGATGCATATCCTTCAAGAGACAAAGCAATTTCCTCTATGATGCATGGAGATGCACTTGTTTGTTGTTCTCCTTTAGGAGATTAACCTAACATTCGATTTTGTTTGTTATATTTGTTGTACATGGATAACAAACACAAGAGCAAGTCGTGTTTGCAGGATATACATTGTGAGTCAAGGTGTATGGAAGAAGAAGGGCTAGTTAGTCCAAAATAGGAAGAAATGCAGACACACGACCAAGTCAGGTAGAGCCTAGTGAGGCTTTCTAGAACCGAGTCACGTCAAATTCGCACTTGGCTTATAAAGACCAATCTTTGAACGCTCCGCCTTTTTGCCTGATTGGTTACAAGGGCATGATAAGTATCTTATCTTATCTTATCTTATATAATAAAAGACTAGGTGATGGTTGTCCAAAGTAAATGCAATTGGTATTGCATTGAATTCACCACCCTATATTTAGAGTCCTATTCACCTCGTCCCTTACCATTCTCCTCTATTACTATTCTTCAGATGATGATGACGACGACCAATTCGACAACAGCCGTGCCTCCTTCGCATCTGCCGTCTCCTCTGTCGCCGACCAATTCGACAATAGTCGCGCCTCCTTCTCCTCTGCGTCTCCCATGTGAAGCTATGGCGTTTGGATGGAGGCGTATGGCTCAATCAAAGAGTGGCGCAACGATTGTTGCAATGCGTCTGGATGAAGTGGGTAACTCCATCTTCCTTTATCAACTCCTTCTTTAGTTGCCAATTTTCCTATTCTTTTGTGTCTGTTTCAATGCTGAGAAAGTCGATAGCGGGTTAGACCTATGTTGCGGAAGCGACGATTTGACATTTCTCATGTCTGAACTTGATGGTAAGGTTTCCTCTATTGGTTCCATTCCATTTGATTTTGTTTTCTCCAATGTTGCAACACGACAATTGGGACTATTCCATTGATTTCAAAGATCTAGTTGTTCACATTGTTGATACTTTCTGGTAATTGCACTCAATAATAAGATATTAGGTTTTCGTGATCTCTCTTCGTCACTCATTTCCGTCCACCGAGGTCGTTCAGCAGGTCGAAACTGTGGGAAATAATTGTAGATCCATGCCTAGGAAATACAAATTACGTTAAATACGAAAACATAAATTAGTAGGTGAATTAAATGCTTAGAAAGCAAATACTTGCAACAAGGTGTAACAAAAAGACAATTGGGCACAACTCTGGCGTGTGCATACCCCCAGTTGCCTATACAGGTGTGCCAAAGCAGCCGAGCCCCACGAGACGTTCGAAGTTATGTCAAAGTTTTCCACAAAGGGCCCGTATCTAAGCCGAATCAAGTTCTGGGACTTGTCGGGAAATAAGATCGAGGCAGCAGTATACAACACCCAACATAATCCCTTTCGTTCTTCAGAAAGGGTTTCACAATGACTCCTAAATCCCTCGGCTTTCACCCTCCCAGAATCGCACGTGTCATAATCTATGTCAAAAATTGCCGCCCCCACTTGGCATAGTATGTTTTTAGTTCTTCAGTACCCAACTTTTGACCCAGTTTCTTTGTTGGTGCCATAGCTTTTCCATCTATAGAGAGCCCTAATATCTTATACACATCAACAAGGTTAATAGTGATCTCACCACAAGGGAGGTGAAATAAATTTGTCTCCGGTTGCCATCGTTCAATGAACGCTTCAATCAACGGGAAGTCGATTTCGTCGTACATCATTCCGGAGAGATTTGACAATCCAAGTGCACCGGGAATCTCACTCCAGAAGGTGTCGTCTTCTAATGGCCAATCATTGTTCTATTTTGTCCTTTGTTGTGGCTTCATCGGACCTTTGTCCTGCGGGAAAAAATACATATTAGATTCTGCAGGAAAAATTAGCAAAAAATCAGTTTCAGCAGAGAGGGAAGAAAATGCAAAAAAAGTGCAAATCCTCACGTTCTGCGAGGATGTCAACTCTCGCGTTCTGCGAGCTGCGCCACCTCGCGTTCTGCGAGAAAATGCACAGTTTATGCACTCTCTGCAGAAACTGTGCAAACAGAACAATGCTTCTAATTAAAAAAAATGACTTACAAGCCCTCTTTGGATGTGGTAAGCCACATGTGCTTCAAATCCCTTATACAACTCGGGATCTTCTGGACCTCTAGTTACACTTACAGTGAGCTCAGGATCATATCTTGGCTCGTTTTTCTTTGATTTCCTCTTTCTTTTTGGTTGCTCTTCTTCTTCTTCATCTCTATCCCCAAGAACGTCATCCTCATTTTCTTCTTCTTCCATCTCTTGTGGTTGCTGATTGTGAAAAGAAGAAGCAGCTTGTCCACTTCCCTCGGCATATCCATGACCCATGTTTGGATTTCCACTTCCCTCACCATATCCACCACCACATTGTACACCACCCCACCCGTGTCCATAGTCCACTATGGCACCTTGTGGAACTACATTGTCCCAGTCACCGGGCGGTATTTGTCCAACAGAATAACTTCTAGACAACATTTGTGACAGCGGGAAGTCCCTAGGGTAAGGCCACAAGCTTGAGGTGTTAGGTTGCATATTCTAACTAGGGAGAGGAACGTCTCCCCCCCCCCCCCCAAACTGTGACTATCCATGTACTGGTAGTTCAGTTGGACGGGTTCCTCAGGGAACAACTGAACGGTTTTTGGCCCCTTTGTTTTCCTCTTCCCTTTTCCTTTTTCAACCGGTGGTTCTTCCCTCACAATATTCCGGTTTCTGCAACGAGTTGAACGTCCAGGACGCTCCATTACCTAAAACAATACAAAGTAAAATCAATAAATAAGCGAATGCAGAAAAAAACACAAAATAAAAATGTGCATAATGCACATGTTCTGCAGAATAGGGAATTGCAATAACCGGCAATTCCTCGCGTTACGCGAGGGCACCATTCTCGCGTAACGCGAAGTGTGACGTCACGCGTCTGCGTGACGTCACACTTTCTTCTCCGGTCAAATTAATCACTCCGGCCAGTTTCCGGTGGCATGTGTACACAAATTCAAAATAAATTAAAAAATGTAACTCAAAAGCCTATCAATTTAAGTAAATTACCAAATCTACATCAAAACCCTAAATAAAATGTAAATCCTAATAAAAAAAACCCTAACCCTAATGAATTTGACCTATTCAACATAAAAAAACATTCACTCATCAACCATAATAAAAAATCATCATCTTTCATCCATTTCAGACAACCTAATACTATATACAACCATTTCTAAATCAACATTCAATATCAAAACATCATATAATATGCAATTTCATATACTAACAACATATATTCATATAGAATCGACATTAGAAAGCATAAGGGAAGAAGAAACATACCTTAATTGAAGATTTGTGTTGAAAAGAGGAAGATGAAGTAGTTTGTTTGAGAGAGGGAGTAAAAACGCAGCGGTAGAATGTAAAAATGAGCAGAAGTAGAGTTTTTTCCCCCTTTTATAGGGAAAAACCCTCGCGTTCTGCGAGAGAGACGCCCTCGCGTTACACGAGATGTCGCTCCCTCGCGTTACGCGAGGGGCCGGGCGTTATTTGGGAAAACGCCCGGGCTGGATTTAGTAAGGGCCCAAACAATAGGGTGGGTATAATCAGTTGCAACTGCATAATTCTTTTAAATGATGCAAGGAATGTTTCAACTATTTCCCGAGTTCTATTTCTTTCGTAGTTATGGGTTATAAGTGGAACATTCCAAGTATTTCCCGAGTTCTATTTCTTTCGTAGTTATGCTATTATGGGTTATAAGTGAATATTGGGTAGGATTTGCTCATGGCTGAAGAGCATTAGATTGAAATTTACTGCATAATTTTTTAATAGAACAAGCATTAACTGTGTTTGAACTGTAGCATAATTTTCTATCGTAATATGATGTGAAGATACATAATAATAATAATGATGATGCATTTAAAAACATTAACTTTTAAATGATGCATTTGTTACCATCGTATATAAAAAGGCGATGCATTTAAAAACATTAACTTTTAAATGATGCATTTTTTACCATCGTATATAAAAAGGTGTGCATAAAATATACAGTAGTTTATAAATAAAAAACTAGCTTCTAAACTATTTCACCAAACAGACCCTCTAATCAACAAACCGACAATTGGAATCTAATTTTACCACCAAACCCGCAGAGGTTCATGTATGTGTTGAGCCTAAACCTGAAGCGGTCTTGAGGTTGAGGATTCTAAGACCTAGTCAGCTTTAGGTCAAAACACTACTATTTCAACGAAATAACTAGTTACAATGTACTCCGGGGATATGGCACTTTAGTATGAGTTCATGACTATAAATGTCTCAAGTAATCAGGAACTGAAAAGATTCATTACGGTAAATACGAACAATGATTCAGCTACTTCCCTCATATATCAATTATGATTTCAAAGCCCTTACAGATTATTCCAATGTTAAAATACAGGTTCATGTTTCTCCTCACAAGTTTGATTCATTGCCATGAAAATATAAAATGAAGCGTCTAGGCTCATGTAAATACAGACAAATAACAGAATAACTCAAAGATGAAACTGCTGCTGCGTATACTGTAATGCCGGATGCCAGTTGCAGATTCATCAACGCCAGCTTATACTCAATATTGTAGAAACATCAAGGTCAAGTAAATTCAGTATTCGAGCATAAAGACACATTACAGATACTTCACCATGCCTCGACCCTCCACACTGACCCTTGAGGCCTGAAGCTGTTTCTTTTTCCCTGATTTCAGATGTTGGAGTTTCTTGTTCATCTGCGTTACAGAAAACACACATCATGAGAGGCAGTTATGAAGGTTCTCTAACCTCTACATATCATCTGTTATGAACCACTTAGCAAATCTTGTTTTCAAAGCATATTCCGTATACACTCCAGTCTTATTTTGATGGCTACAAGTGACTGTCTTTGTTAAACAATTGTCTTCATTGTTTTTTTTGAGAAACATCCCTTTTGCTTTACCAAAAAATTTAAGCATTTTCATTCTTATAATCTAAACTTCTAACATTATTAATTAGCCCCTAAATTTTCAAACTGAATCAATACTTGAATGCCTGTATTTGTTCTTTAGGACGAGCTAAAAGGAGGAACACAAGATCAACCTTCAAGCGACGCTGATCTTGTATTTGTTGTTTAGCACGAGCTCTGATCTCGTCTGGATCAATCTTTGACTGCGGACGCACCATGAAGTCCATTGCCATTGCTTCAGGCCTCGAAGCATGCAGCCTTGAAGAAGACGGCCCAAGGTTTTGCTCTCTGTATATTTTAACATTCAAAGTTTACACTACGACATGAAATGATAGAAATAGAACATACAAAGATGCTCAAAACTGCAACGCCAGAACTTACACTGTAGTTCTATGCAAATCAAGATCATCATCTTTTGATTCCAAACCTGAAGTTTTGTTTGTTGGCCTGTGAAAATTGACCAGAGCCTAGAGTGAGAAACTATCACAGGAGTAATGATAAATGAAACTTTACAAAAAAGATAGTCTGCAACAAAGATCTTCATACCTCTTTACAAATGCCCTCCGTTGTTGCACCCTTTCATCATCACCATTTCTCATATCCTCAAATCTAGTACTTTTATTGAAGATTGGTCGACTCTGCACCAGCACTTAGATGGGTAAGAGAAACGATATGTGGTATTCAATCAATTTCAAATAACAAAGAGAAAAACATAAAATATCCTAAGTTCCTAACCAATAATAAAATCTGAAGCTTCGGATACCAACAAATTGCTCTATTTTCTAATAAGGGTGGAGTAAGGAACATACACTAACAATACACATAAAACAAGTATACAGATTTTACCTGAGATCACTTATTTACAGAAACAAACTACACTCTGCATAATGTTTTTTTTTCAATGTTAAACGGTCAATAGTGTCACTTGACTCACATCCAATCCTCACACCTATGAAGACACACCTTTGGAAGCCCTTAGAATCACTTTATAGACATTTACGTTGGTTGTTCAGTTTCTTCATTAGGAACAACTTTGACATTCTAATTAAGCAGATGTCGAATTACAATTCTAACCTTTATAATGGAATCCAAAAATATAACCTTTTATAAACCTTCATATCAAAGCTGTAGTCAGCATATGACTCGTTCTCCAAAATTAATCCCTAAATTAATCAAAAGATGGGAGTATGAAGAATTTACAAAAGCATGTCTTGATTATATGCAAGCAATTTATCCAATCATCAAATTACCCATTTGTCAACCAAATCTTTTGCAAGCTTTCTGTTTGATGTTGTCTCCTCATCTGACCTAGATAAGAACATAATAACCTGCACATACATTACTCATATGAGTGTTACAACACACAAAAATTTAATGAAAGAAGCCTTATAGCGAAAAAATAAGAAGCCAGAAGCCACCTTTCCAAGTCCACTTCTCTTTAGGTGGTCTTTTGCATCATGCTGCTCTAAGTCAAGGGGAAACTGAAACAAAGTCACAACTTAGGATCCATACAGAACATGTATAGAGGGAAGTCAAATCTGCAAACGCCAACTCTTACATATCATTTTTCTAATTAATAAACCCAGTCTTATATTCAAATTTGTATATATCGCCTCTTATTAACATATGTTCACAAAATCACATCTAGCCCCTCCTTTGAGCAGTAAGGATATGCCTATATTTTCAACAGATTGAATACCTACTTTAAGTCTACCAAGAGAGAGAGTAAATTCTACAACATGACATATACAGAGTGCAGTAATGAATGGTGCAAGAACTACTGCAGTACCTCAGTCAAAATCCTCAGTATGGCTTCTCTTATGTTGATATTGGGCAGGCTTCCATCAGGGAGAGGCTCAAGCCACGTCTTTAACAATGTGAGCACACCATGATCTAGGAATTCATGTTGAAGTTGTTTCCTACATCAAAAGAAATATGAGTCATTCCAATCAAAACTTCAGATGACCATATATATCAAGTAGATAAAGTAGCAATGCAAGGGCATATACTTTGACAGAGCCTCGGTAAGAAGAGGCAACTTTTTCAGCTTATTAATGGCAGGCTTTCCCTCTGAATTTAATATAGCATCATCTTCAGCTGCAACTTCAAATTCAGCAATGAGTTGCTCAACTAAGAAAGAAATCTCTTCAGGAGTTTTTTCATTCTTCTTCTTTTTCTTCCCTATCTTGAAAAGGGCTGCTATTTCATCTTCTTCTTCCCCCTCATCTGCCTGGCATGCAACAAATGAAAAGTTGGAATATTGGGATAAAGACTAACAAATAAAAATAATTTAAACTGCAAAGTTAAATCAAATGCAAGTAATCTTTAGAAAGCATGCACATAAATAAAAAGCTGCCATAGGTCTAAGATTTTCTTGGTGAAAGAGCATCTAAAAATGAAGCCTATCATATATGAAAAGCTTACCTGTGCAAAACGACTCGGTGAACCTGCTTCATTGTCACTCCTATATCTTTCCGCAGGATCTAAACCAGCGTCATCAATAAAATTATCATCATCTACTGTCCTAACACCATCTTGATCATCCTGTCCAATAAGAGAAACACAGATCCTCATCAAACTTTGACCCAAGCAACATAGGTATCATTGTATCAACAGTTCATATATTCTATTAAACTAAAGGGTACAATATACAAAAATACAGCATAAAGGAGAATGAAGACATGACTTAGTGTCCATTAAAGAAAAATTTATTAGATGGTGCTCTTGCTATGGAAGTTGCTATATCAAAGATTTATAAGTTTTTTTCCATCAACAAACATATATCCACATGGGTGATAAAAAACAAGATAATTATCTACATCTTTTCCCCAGTTTCTACTCTAGGAACTTGACTTAATGTGTTGTTCCATGAAGTGAATGAAGAGGGATAATAGAAGGAGCATGGACAAACTGATATTTAACACACAAATAACAGATCAACTAGTGAAGTGTTTCATGTAACCCGTATTGTGATCAATACTACAATGTCCAGTCATAATTTAACATTATTACATTCTATCTTCTCAAAAAAACTATTGGCTCAGAAAACAACTTATACTAGATTGTGAAACCAAGCCGTTTAAAATCTAACATTTACAGATATAGGGCAACCATAGCTAGCCTAGAATAGTATATAGTAAAAATAAACAACTATGTAAATATCAACAAGTAAGTCCTACAAACTAAGAATTTCAGCTTAAACAAAAACAAAATACGTATCATATAAACTTTTCCAAGAGCTGAAGCACTATGAAACTGCAAGTGAAAGAGCAAGGTTGTTTTGATGAAGCATACCTCAGAATCGGCTCCGGCAACAGTATCCCACATCTCCTTGATCTCCGGATCACCGTGATTCCCCTTTCTATTCCTGGAATTGAACCTAGCAGCATCAGCCTTTCCAGAACCGGTATGCCTCTCTCGCATCTTGTCTTTTTGGGTCTTGTGAGTCCCATGCTTCAAAGAGAGGCCACCCTTGCTCTTCCTTTTCTTGGAAGAAGAAGAAGGCAGGTCGTAATCAGACTGGTCCCTTTGAAGCCCCGGAGGAGGAGATGCAAATTCCCCCAAGCCGGCATCGTCCTCAAAGTCGTTCAAATCTGAAGGAATAGAGGTTTGCTGGTCGCTCTTCTTAATGAGGCGTTTCCTGGGCTTGGAGGGCGATGGCTCCGTGCGCCAATCTTCGGCATCGTTGTTGAAATCGTGAATATCAGCGCCGCCAGCATCATAGGCCTGGGGCTGTTCATCGTCGGAGGGTGGAAAATTGTCCATGTCCATCAACGGTTCTCCGTCCTCATCGATATACCTAGCAAGGAAGAGATAAGATTAAAAATTAGGGGAAAGTCGTAAGAAACCCTAATTGGAGGAAAATGAAGGAGATGGCTTACGGATCATTGTCGTAACCCATGATGAATTGGGCTGGTGAAGGGCAGATAGGTAGGGGAGATGGATACGCCTCTTCGTAATTGAATTGGGAGAGAATCGAGAGAGAAAGTGGAAGAGGAGGAGAAGAAGAAGAAGAGAAGAAAGAGGAGTCTCGTTCCAGTGCCGACAGCTTGGGATGGATGGTCTTTTACTCTTTTATCGTGCGTTCAGCCGCTCACCAATGTGTGCCGGGTCAATTTAGGATGACACTTATTAGTTCTCGCGCCGTACCCGAGTTATATCGGTTTTAGAGAAAATTTTCAACTAACAATCTTTACAAGGCCTTAGATCTACTAGATTTACCTGCTCACATGAAAGCCAACACATCAAAAGCAGGCTTTTAAGAGGAATGAGTCCTGGTGACAATTTTATAAATAGTTAAAAATTTAGAAAAATGACTTGTATGTCCTTACATGCAAAACACGCTTTTCCGATTCGATTCCATGACGACTGTGACTCTTCCATGGTGACGGCAAGCTTCCTCCCGATTTTCGATGGCTTCACCTTCGATCCTTCCCTCCATTTTCATGGAGAAATGCTTGCGAGACGTTGAAATTGAGAAATCGCAGACCTAGGAGGAGAGCGGGATCGCGTAAAAACTTCTGTAGACTGTTTCTTCTTCTTTATGTTTTGCGACAACCATTTCCGCTGCTAGGGTTTTGCTTCTCTCTCTCTCTCTGCTCACGCGTTCTCCCTCCATTGTCATGGTGCTATACGTCTCTTCTTCTTAAGCTTCTCCTCCGTTTAAGATTTCTAGTACATTTCAATGCAAAGTGCTTTATTCCCGTCCTTGGATATGAAATTATTGTGTTGGATTCTACTGTTTTTGCCCGATTTCTGTTGATTTCCAACTCTTTCAGTTTCAGTATTTGAAATGTTGCTATGTTTATTTTGCTGGATTTCTCCAAACCAGAAAATTACTTTCGATCAATTTTTGGTAACATTAAATTTTGGCCTACTGCATGCTAAAGGCTTAGGACCAAAGTGATGATTGGACTGTTAATGCTTAGGTTCAATTTTGGCGACTTTTATGGTTTACTATATTGACATGCTATGTGTGAATTGTGAAGCTCCTTGGGTGTTTCTTTATGTAATCATGGAGGAAGTTACCTATGTGTTAATTGTGAAGCTCCTTGGTTGTTTCTTTATACTAGATTTCAGCTGGACGGGGTTGTTGTCTTATCGTTAGATGCTTTTTATTTCTCCAAGACACAAAGTAGGATTTACTACTTTATTGTTTCTTTATACTTTCTCATACAAATTAGGTTTAATTATCAGATCTTAGCAGAAACATCAATGCCTAACAAAATTTCGATGAGCTCCAATTTTGCCTAACAAAATTTCGATGAGCTCCAATTTTGCCTAACAAATTGTTGTCTTTCGTCATTAGAAGCTCGCCTTCGAAAACCTGGATAAGAACTCCGACCTGATTATCGGAATAGGCCGTGAAGATCTGTCGTTTCTTGCTCGAAATTGTAGTGTTTCTCGAGATTAACGTCGTCATAACTCTGTCGGCGGTCTCGATTCCGAGGCTGAGAGGAGTGACTTCAAGGAGGAGCCGATCTAGAACTTTATGGTCTACTTATTCGCTGGAAAGTTGCTTGGAGTCTCCATGGAGGAAAGTTTAAGAGGTTGCAAGGAATTTGAGGTTTTTTAGACAAGGGTAGTTGCGTCATTTTTCTATTTTATTTTGACTATTCGCCAAATTGTCACCGCATCACTTAACTCTTTTCTCTTTTTTTTTTAATTTCTAGATTTAATCTGGACTGTTGATCTAGGAGATCGAACGGCCCACAACAATTCTTAAATTTTATCTTAAGTAAAGTTCTCATTTGATCTCTTCTCATATGTTATATTGTAATTTATATAGAGTTGTATACTTTTTTTGATTTCAGATAAATAAAGGGTGATGCTATAAACACTCATTTTTTTTGCTATTTAAACTCAAATGGTCACGCATACTGGTAGCGTGGGCGTGAGTTTTAGCCACGTGTACCGAAAGCGTAAGCGTTGTTAGAAAACGGTTATCCGACTATAAAAACCACGCTCACGCTTTGCGTTTGCATGGGTATTTAAAAAAAATCACGTCTACGCATATTATACACGTAGGGCAATAATGGAAAGGGAAAAGGGGGTCACGCTTGCCATATGCGTTCGCGTGGGAAAAAGAGGGATATTGTCTATACCACTTTTTCCTGACGGAGTCTCGAAGACCAAATTGTCAGTGAGACTGTCCTGAAGCTGTCAAGCCTACAATCTTGGCATTGTTTATCTCATGGTCGTTTTCAGGTAATTATAGAACTTAAACTCAGTTACGTTGGATATGGATTTTGTTCATATTATCATATTCATGGTGAATTTGTGTCTTGAACTGCAGATGGAGCTATGCCTTAATCCATATCTAATTAAAAAATGGAAGAGAATGATTAAAAGAGAGGCTAAGGAGGCGAAGAAGCAGGGGCAAGAGAATTTTGACCCTGCAAATTCAGTGGAAGTAAAGTTCTTGAGAAGCCTCATTCTAGAGTTTTTGGAGGTATGTTCTGAACTTGAAGATCTACAACCAATTTGTATGCAGTAGTTGGCAAATGTATCACCTTGTATGTTTTGTTTGCAGATATTGGATTCTCAGGTATTTCCCCAAGGAGATCATGATAATTCAGATGCAGTTACTAATGGTTTTCAGGGAGTTGATGCTTACATCTTATATTGTGAGAGATTCACGGAATTTCTGATTGATTTGTTGAGCCAACTTCCAACGAGAAAGTTGTATATTGAGACATTCTTTCTCTGCAATTTTGTTTGCTTGTATTTTTAATGAGTATCCTGCATCATCGATTAACTACTTTCAAATTTTCTACAACACAAGTTGCAATCAACTGAGGAATTCGCCTTAATTTTGATAATTTTTTGTGAAGTGTCATATCTCCTCATATTGTGCACATGTCCTTTTATAGAATCAGTTATATGGTGGAGAAAGGTCAGTTAACAAACTGAGTCTACTACTACTTTGTTTATTAATGATGACTCCACTACTACTTTGTTTATTACCTCGAAGCTTGTATGCTAAACGCCTTCTTTTCAAAATATTTTCTCCATAGATTCTATAGGAGATTCTCATTGTGGTTAGTGTCATATCCGGGGATTTGATGTTCAAGTTTTTGGCATGGGCAGATAGACTACGAAGAGTTTGATGCAATGATGAGGAAGGATGACTTGGAGATTGAAAAATGGACCATGAGAGGTGACCTTAAATTAGTGGGTGATGCAGGAAACGGGAAGGTTGCTGACATAAATACCGAAGGAACATTGTATCCTTTACTGCTGTCTGTCTGTTTAAATTAAGAGTAAACATTGAGGCAAAATGTCATTTCTTATCAGATCATTTATGCACAAGCATAACCTTCTCCTTGGTCTGGCTGCAAAATGTCTGAAGAACCTTATAGACTACTGGTGAGTTTCTATTACTGGAATTCTGCTACCGGTGACTGAAAATTTCAGTGTCCTTAAATCTGATTTGTACTTTATTGGAATCCATAGATTGTAGATTCAGTGATTGCTCTATTCCGGGTAGATTTCTCAGGAAGAGGAGAGCTTGTTGACCGCCAGGTGAATACTCAAACATCCTACTCCTTAATTTTTATTTTCAAGTAAATCTTTTATCTAAATGTTTTCTTTGCAGCAAAAACTGGCTCAAATGCTCTCCCGTTTGATCAAGATAGCTGAAGAATTCAATGTGGCGGTCTACATGACCAATCAAGGTACTTCCCACATAATTCCTCTCTCCTTCTAGAGAACCTACAGTGTATTAATGGTATAAGCATTGATTTTGGCTTAACAGAGCAAAATTGAATTAAGTTTGTTCAATTTATAGATAGATTTATTCTTTTCTTTATCTTGAATTAAGTTTGCTTTTTGAGACCATTGCTATCCAAATTATTAAGAACAGAGGAAAATTGAATTGCAGATGAAACTCAGCCACCAATCCATCGTGTTGGTGAGAAATCTATGGTTTGGCTGAGTAAATTTCTTGGAGGTTCAAACTCTAGGGTTTGTAAGGGCCATTCCCATTCCCATGGACGGTATGAGGAAGCTTCCAATCTTGCAAACCCTAGACAGTTGGTAAAGTCAAAATGGTGGTTGCCCCAGGCTGCCCTAATGACTTCGCCAAAGAGATGGGCATCCGTCGTCGAATCTCCAACATGTAATTACTTCGCCATCTCTTTCCCGATCTTGATTGTAGTTCACAAATGTCGGTTTGTTTTGATATAACAAAGCTGATATGCTATTCATGTTCATGATTGTAGATTTCATCATAGATACTTAATGTGAGGATCATATGATCACTCATTTTCATTTGTTAATAATTTTCTAGGAAATTATGTGGCTGAAATTTTATAATCTGATCCTATTGATTTCTCAGGAATACACACCATGATAGGACCCTTCCTTACCAGTGAACCTCTCTGTATGTTACTTTTCATTCTCTAATTTCACAGTATAAATTGGTTGATATTTTTTATTCCATGCTAAATTCACATCAGAAATTTATTTTCCAGGGTCGTCTTTGGCTACGAATATCCAGCTTAGAAGTGTTTGAAAACCATAGAGAGGAATAAGCCATAATTGAGCAAATTCGTTTTTGGTGTCCGTATTGGTATAATGCCATAGTACCTTGAGAGTTAGTACCTTGATCTAACTCTAATTTCTTCAATTTGATCAATTTAAGATTCTTGCTTTTACTTTCTTAAGGATCTTAGTAGCTTTGTTCGCGGTTTGTGAGCGTGTAGCTGATATTTTTATTTCATGGTACTTAAATCATAATCCATTTACCTGTTTTATGTATATGGATGGATTCAAATCTTGACGGAATTGAGAATTTGTTGCTCTGTAGGGTTCCAATGTACAGTGAAGCAAAACTTGCATTCTACATATATCTTTGGTAACCAAAAACAAAGGTATTTAATTAGACGCGTGATTCTTCAATGACCAACTCATATCTGGTTCCATTGTCAATTGGTTCAGGAACAGTGCATGTGTATGATACCTACCACCAATGTTGCACTATATTTATACGTATTGGCTATATAGATTCATTTTTTTTTGCTATTTAAACTCATAAGGTCACGCATATGGGTAGCGTGGGCGTGGGTATGGGTCACGCTTACAGAAAGCGTGAGCATGACAGTTTTACGGATATCCGATTCATGTAGACGACGCCCACGCATTGCGTAGGCGTGGGTATAGTCCAAAGCACGCGTGTAATTAACGTAGGATAGAAAGGGAATAAGTTGTTAAATTTTGCAAAGAAGGTCACGGCCACGGAACATGCGTGCGTGGGCCTTATAATATATATTGTTAATTTGTTATGGTGTGTGGAAATTGTGAGGAGTAACAATTTCCATTCAAAAAATTGCCAGCAAGTAACGATGGAAATTGTGAGGAATTGTGTGGTAATTGACATTCAAAAAAAATTGCCAGCAGACCACGCACAAAAAAAGTTTCCAGCAACCAAACTTTACCGGCAGAGGCCAAAAAATTGCCAGCTACCATTAATCAAGTCCACGGATTCCAGTACTACAAAGCCTTGTAAATCATTTCCGATATTACCCTACGGGTACAAAAAACACAGGCGTAATATTTTATCAAAATACCAACGTCTACGGTTTGCGTGGGCGTGACTTTAATGGTTGGATATTCGTTTTAAACGTACGCAAACGCTTAATGCACGCGTGATGACACACCCACGCCCACGCGTGCTGGTTGTGTGGGTATTTGAGTCTATATAGGCAAAAAATAAAAATAAAATGAGTGACATGATAATGTTCCTGTTGGTATTTGCTTCTTGAACGTACGAGCCTTCTACTCTCCAAATAATTTATTTTGCACATACCGACTTGAGTGTGAAATTCCAATCTCACAGAACATGTCTCTTCTTTTCATTTAGTTCATGATAATATTTATATTTGTGATGATTTTAGTAAGTAGTCCACAATCTATAGTTCAAAAGTTGTCATTTCCAGTAAAATTTGCAAATAAGTAAACTGACACACCTCATATATTGGAGACAAGACTTGGCTAAAAGTAACCAGAGTTGACAATTACCCTTACTTGACTTTCAAAGTTGCTAGATCATCTTTAGCTTAAATATTAATTGTATGAAATTAATTAATAACAGTTCCAGTGTCAAGCTTAAATATTATGAATTTAGTAGTTCTCTTATTACTTTCCTCACTGTAGTGATCACTGAATTCCCGTGCAATTGTTTTTTGGTGATTAGGTTGCTGAAATTCGTGTAAAAAACCTTTAATTTGGTGTGAATGTCACAAGTCTAATAGATATTGAAACTGTTAAAGGTATAAGGCTATTGAAATCATTATTTTAGAATCTTTGGCATAAATGTTTCTAGCATTTATGCTTGGAATTGTAGGTAAATCTGATCTTTTTAAATCCTATAACTACGCGTAAATCAGGCTTAGAGGTTTTTTTTGTCACTTTTGGGCTCTTGGTTAGAGAAATTTTGTTACTCTGTTGTCTTTATAATATGAGGCTTTGAGCAAGGTTTATTGAGCATTTTGTGTAGGTAATATATTGTGATGTCAGTGCAGCAAAATTTAGTGGCGAGGTTAATGGTGTTTGTCTTTTAATCTATTATGAGAAATGATTTCCTAGCATTTTGATTTCGATGGTTTATATTCTGCTTATGATATGGTCATGTTCAATTGATAAATTGATTAATTTGCGGTGCTTGAGTGAATTTTTAGGGGATCTCTAAACAAAGATCCTCATCCCCAAGTTATTTCATCACTACAAATGCTCAAGTATGAACTACTACCTCATATATTCTTCATTTATTTCATTTTTCAAATACCTTACTTACCATTGTTTGTGAATGGTGTTATTTACGGAGAGGAATTGAGGAAGCAAATTGGTGCAGCAGCTTACATTGAGTGCACCTCAAAGACGCAACAGGTAGCTTGACTTTTCAAGTTTTCATCTGTGATAATTTAGCACCAACTTTGATATATTACATGATACTAATCCAATATAGATTTGGTATGTGTAGAATATCAAGGGAGTTTTTGACGCTGCTATTAGGGTCGTGCTCCAGCCACCGAAGTAGGCAGGTTGTAGTATATAATCCCTTAGCTCATGAATTAGATCTGTTTGAAGAATCAGGTCGTTGTTTCTTACAACTGTACTATGATCACATTTGTTATCCTTCTTTCTATGTTCTGTTCTTTGGTTTCTTTCTTCTTCTTTTTTCCCAGTTTTACAGGTTGTTAGCTTACCCGTATAATTTCAAAATGCTGCTTCTATTGAAATTTCTTCTTTGTCAGTGTTGTAGTTGAAACCAAGATAGGTTTATGCTGTTTTTTTTTTGATTCAATTTATCCAACTCTCATTGAATGGTCACGAGGAGCTCGAGTCGGTTTGTTTAAATTTTAGATTCAATCTTATGTACTGACTTGCACCATAAATGAGATTGTCAGTATATGGTTTTCAATAATGAAGATCGCGATGATGATCAGCTGATCCTTTTGCTGTTCTGACAATACTGATTTTCATTGCTGCTTATCCTTTCATGAAATATATAATGAGAGATCCCTCTATTAAGGAGTGAAGCTTCAATTACTTCCAATTTAATTGCTTTTTCACTTGGCAATATTGATTATGATATTCTGCATAGTTTTAGTATTCAGCTGATTGTTTTCGTTTGATATAATAGTTCCATTTGGGAAGAGGTCATATTGGAGCAACCATGAAAGCTAACTTGTATCGTCTTCTGGAGCAAAGATCCGTTGACTGGTAAATTCTTTGTTTTCTCTTTGATTAAGTCAATCCTAAAGGTTTTTTCATTTCAGGACATTTGTTTGTAGCGAAATTATCAACGAGATGATAACTAAGCAATTGTAGGGCAAAGATCAAATAATACGGTATAATCTCAACACTCAAGAACAATATAAGACGAGAGAAGAATTTAGGGTTGAAGCTTGAACTTGGTATTACTCGTATGGTGGCTGAATGATTACAAAGCAGGCGTTAACCCTATTTTATAGGCTAACCCTAACGATATCTTTAAGGAAAATCAGATCTTATATTTTCCTTCTATCTAATAACGATATAATAAATAAGGTAAAAGATATTCTTTCTCGTATCTTTTACCAATTACAATAATATTGAAGGGAATAAGATAAAATATGCTCGGCACCTAATCCCTAAGGAGAACGAGATCTTTGCCACGCCTCGTCACGTCGACGACATCTTCCTTTCGTCTCGTCACGTCGACGACATCTTCCTTTCGTCTCGTCACGTCGACGACATCCTTCTACGAGTAGCTTACCACGCGTTCCTTACTCGTCGTATTTTTAGGCACAAACAATACCCCTAAGGCGTCTTACAGGGCTTGACGTCTAGTAGAGCTGGGAGACGCCTTCTTTCTTCAAGGAATACGTCTTCATTACACCAGGAACGCGTTGATGATTACGTCACTTGAATTTTTAATATCGTCGCAGAGCTTCGATCATCATTCTTCTTCAATCATTTCCATGTGACAGGCGAGAAGCTTTGTTATCCGTGCCGGTAGCGTTCGTTTCCAACGGCTAGTTTCTCTAATGGAGGATATTGCCGTTGGGAGAGTATCTTTCCCGAGATCCTCGCGATTTCCTTCCTATAAATAAGCGAGGATCTTCCCTTTCTTCATACACTTCTTCTAATCTTCATTTCTCCCGAACATTTCTCTGCTCCCCTCATCTCTTTCTCTCTTGACCATTCTATTGCTCTACTTCTCTATCTACTTATTTTCTAATGGCAACTCCAGTACTTTATGAGCCAAGGGAGGTGCTTCGTGAGTCGGACCGTTACTATTCCGGGGCGTACGACACCAGCCGTCTGAGGACCATAGTTGAACTGGGTCCAAACGTGAAGATTGAAATTCCTCCAAGGGGGTTTGTGCGGATGCTCATCAGCCGGGATGGATAGCGGTCTACGAGTATCCTTTTCTGGCAGGGCATCGATTCCCGTTCTCGCCTTTGGTCAAGGCCTTTATGCTCACTCTAGGGTTAGCGATGGGTCAACTTCTTCCCGGGGCTTGGCGCATTTTGGGCGCCCTTGACGACGCCATTGAGAAACATGGCTTGGATTTCGTCGCGGCGGACCTTGCCAGTTCTCTGACTGTCTCGCTCACTTCGCCGGGCAGGGTCTACTTCAAGATCAAGCAGAAGAAGGCTAGAATAGCCTTTGAGAAGAGTACGGCCGATCGGGGTTGGGCCGAGGTCTTTTACTTCGTGGAGAAATCTTCCCTCGGAGATGCGTGTTCTTGGCTCATCGAGGAATGGAACCCTGAGAGTGAGCTTCTTTACTTTGCCCTTCCGATCTTTTCTTTTCGTAAGGACGCACATTTTGCTTGTTGATGCTTTACTTACGTGTAACTTTATATGCTTTTCAGTCAACGCGGAGGCTCTTAAGACAAGGGCAAAGTCGAAAAAGGCGGTAGCCGCGCTCTTGGCGATTCCCGAAGTTGATCGGACCTTCTATGGTCATGACAGAGAGGGTCATCGTAGCGGTCCGGCGACGCCATCTAGTAAGTCGGCTTCTTCTCGTTAGCTTTCATCGACTTATTCCTTCATACTTGTGTTCTAACTGTTTGTTCTTTGTTGGTGGTGCAGCTTCGATTTCTCGCTTTCGTGCTCGTGACGAATCTGCCACTGATCTCGTGACGTCGAGGAAGAGGCAGCTTGCCATAAAAGGATGTTCGTCTGCTGCTCCCTTAGACGTTGATCTTATGGCTACCGTGGAATCTACGCCGTCTCCTTCTCCGGCTAAGGCGACGCGTTCACAGAAGGGAAAGGAGAAAGTGGTCGAGGTTCCCGAGGAGAAATACTCGTCCGTGGATGACTTCCCTGGCGTGATTTCAAATGCTTTTGCTCCCGGAAGGGAACTTCTGAAGGCTTTGATGGGGCTTCGTTCTTCGTCGTCCCTTGACCATTACGCGTCGATGGATCCTGCCGACGTTATGGGAGAGGCTTTCGCTGCTCAGTGGCAGGTAAGATTGTGACTTCTACTTTCTCTGATGATTTTCTCGTGAGCTTTCTTTCTTATTTCTCTCGTTCCTTCTTTCATGGGATCCAGGCGTCGCTATGTGCTTGGACACTCTTGTCTACGTATCCAGAACAGATGGAGGCGTTGGAGAAAAAAGCGTCTGATGCTTCATCGGAGGTTATGCGTTTGAATGGTTTGTTGGAGAAGTCTCGTGACGCGGAGAAGGCGGCGAAGGACAAGGTTACTGAAGTTCTTACTCTTAATGAGACGATCACCAAGCGAGTCGAGGATTTGGAGGAGAATCTCAGTACTTTGAAGGCAGACCTGGAGAAGGACAGGGTGCAACATGACAAAGATTTGCACGAGGGGAAGATCTATTGGTCCTGGTTGTCCAGAGTGGAGGTCTATGAGGAATATGCTGTCGGCAAGCACAAAGATTGGGATCCGGTGGGCGAGCGTAGGGAGTTCAGGGAGGCCTTTCCAGAACTTCCTGAAGGCGTTGTAGATAGTCCTCCTTCTTCGCATCCCGACGTTGAAGATGGGGAACACGTCGACGAGGAGGAGCTCACAACTGATGAAGAAGAAGGCGACGGTCGCGCATCCGGCTCTGGGTCGTCTGAGGGCGAGTCCAAATCTTTGTAATTTTTGTCTTTTTCTTTGCATAGGGCACTTGTACGCGTTGCCTTTAGTTGGAGCGCTTTCTTTTCTTTTCAAACGTTTGTTATCCTTGTTTTTCTGCTTCTTTAAATCCTCTATGTTGCTTTGGAGATAGCATTTCATTGCTGTCAAATTTCTTGTTCTTATGTCGTTGCTGTCTTTCGGGTATTTTTCATTCTTTTGGCGTACTCTTACCTCTTTTGGTAGGTTTGACTTAGACTCCTCGTAGACTAGGTTAGAGCTACCAAATATCCTTGTGCTCGTTTTACTTGTTATGTCTTGTACTTTATTTCTCGCGTCGTGCGCGTTATCTTTCGCTTCAGAGACGTCTTGGGAGCTTGCTCTTTCTTTGGTTTTGATGTTTCATGTGCTATGCTTTGGTACGCGTATCTTGCTCTTCGTACGTATAGAACTTTTTTCTTTTCGATTTTAGCTTCCGTGACCCCTTACATGTAGCTCGTTTATGAGTACGTAGGTTTGGTCCTTGGCTTTCGCTTTTGCTACTTTATCTTTTAGGGTGTGGTTTTCTACCCCTAATATGACACTTTGTTCGTAGTGAACGCGTTAGAGAGTTTCACTTACTTAATAACGTGATATGGTCATTGCGGCTGCTTTCGTTACGTTGCTGTCTTATATGAAGGTTGGGTCGAACATTTCCTCCGAACCCTGAAGCGAGTGGTGGACATAGGTCAACGTGTGATTTTTATCAGCTTGTGACGTTACCCCTTACTTTTAAGGTGGGTCCGTTGCCTCACGCTAGCATTAGGTCGACGTCGAACTCTTTTAATCGACGGGCCTATTCATCGTGTAGCGTCCAATTTCTCGATTGTTAAGACTTACGATGCCGGTGGACGCATCCCTGCCGGTTTGGCGTTTTGCCCGTGGATTCATGACTCTGAGAGGGGTTGGAAGGCGTGAAGACGCGTTCGTGGAGAATGATCGTGTCAAATAGGTTCGACCTTGTTTGCTCAGAGGATCCGGCCGGCTTCGTGAGGTACCGGGCTTCATTCCCCATGACCATTGCCACACGTCGCTAACACTCATGGGAAGTGTCGACTCGGAGTCGGCGGTTCGGCTAACGTCGCCTACGCGTAGATGGAGCCTCGAACGCGTAGACTAACGAAATTCGCCCCCGGCGCGGATTTTCACCGCGGCCTTCTTGCTTCTTATTTGGTACACCGTACTCAAGAGGCACGTTCTCTTAATAGACATAGAGCACGTCATGAAAATGAAACAACTCGGAATGCTTAACACGTTGGAGAGAAAAGGTCTACTTGTATATTAATCATGCAATAACAAACGCTGACTTTGAAGCCTACCCCTAGTCGCCGCGACCCCTTGTCGCTTTGACCTAAAGATAACGACATGTTCTTATTAAAAACTTTAATCCTACTCATGGAAAGGGAAACAAAAGGGAATCAAAGGACGCATAGAAGTTTCTCAAATTCTTTCCTGATGGTGTCTTTATAGTGGATGATTGATAGGACAAAAACCTACCCACAAGTGTATGGGATCAGTTGTAGCTTTTCAAGTGTCGTTCCCACGAGGACAATGTAGTATCACCGTAACTAAACTGGTAAGCTAAGCCGTGAAAGTAGAATTGTCGCTTTAAACTTAAGAATTGAAATTCGCTAGGATGGATAAAATCAATGGAAGGAAGTATCTAGGACTAGGGATCCCCGCAACAATGCCTCGGTGACTCAACAAATATTAGCCTGAAAATAGTCTGAACTTGTATGACGGTAAATTATCTAAGGTCTCTAGTAACTCCTTTCAGACGATAATAGATGTGCCTAAACTCAAACTAATAGTCGCTGTCGCGCAAAACCAGTCAAATTCAGACCCATTAAGCATTTAGACCTCTAGGATTAACCAGTTTAACATTTGCCGTCGCACTCTGCTAAACTAGACAAACCTAGAGATTCTACGATAACTTAGGACTCCACATGAACAAACGAGATTATTCAGGTTCAAATTCTAGTGATCCGATAGTAGTAATCTCCTTTTAGACTCATACCCTATCTAAATTATCTATCAGGTTATCTCCTTTCAGACTCAAACCTTATAAAATTCTAATCAATTATCATCGATTGCATTAAGAACTCTAGAAATGAATCAGACAAAGTTTCAGGTTTCAATTCAGACAAATATCATTCATGAGTTCACCAATTCATTGTTGGGATTACCCCACCCCTAGAAAGATGGGTTTAGCTAGACATAATCGTAATAACAACAAAATAAATCATAATAACAATGGAGATCATAAACAAGATTAAAGAGTAAGTAATACTTGGTCTTGAATCTAGTGAAAGATCTCCAAAGTTGTAATCTTTCCCAAAGTTGCAATCTTCCCAAAAAGGAGGCACAAGATTAGGTCTAGAACAAAAGTAAAAGTGATGAAGAAGGGTCTAAAATTCGTCCCTAAAAAGCTATTTAAATGGTCCAAAAACAAGAAAAAGTCCAAAACACATTCAGCCCAAAACAGGTGTCTGGCACGGTTTGTGACCAAACGGCACGGTTTGTCACAAACCGTGCCTCTTTGCAGAACATGTCTTTTTGCTGAAACCCAAATGGCCCGGTTTAGAACCAAATGGAACGGTTTGCTACAAACCGTTCCATCCTGCAGAAACTCTCTCCTTTGCTACAAACCGTTCCATCCTGCAGAAACTCTCTCCTTTGCTCCTTTCACTCTGCCAACCTCCAGATAGTCCATACTTGTCGTCTTTTGCTTCCCTTGACATTCCTTAGCTCCGTGTGATCCTCCAATGATGTCCTTGTCTTGTTCAACGCCTCCAAACTCCACAGAATTACCTAAAAACATGCAAACAACTAGTGTAGACATCTAACTCGAAGAAATCAATGAAAACAACTAAAAACGAGATATAAACATGCGATAACGTCTAACCTAATGACTAAAATGCAAGTGCAACAATTCTTCTGTAGCCTTCTCTATTTCTTTTTGCTTCTTGGCCTTTGTTCTCCTCTCAATCTTGATGGCCAAGTGCAACAATTCTTCCATGGAGGAGTAGCTATACAAATATACTTTGTTAGCTAAATAAGAGTTTAGTATATGAAGATACCTATTCATAGTAGTCTCCTCATTTTCATGCACATTAGCTCGAACCGTAGCAGCCTGCATTGCATTGTATGTCTACTCTGCTGACATGGTTCCTTGCCTCAAATTTTCCAACCTTTGCCTGAGCTTACGCGCGAAATATGGAGGCACAAAGCGAGCTCTCATTAAGGTCTTCATTTGCCTCCAAGTGTTCACAGCTGGATCAAGTGCTCTTCTCCTTTCTTCCTCAAGATTATTCCACCATTTCAGTGCATTGCCGGTAAATTCACGAACAACAAATCTTACCTTTTGGAATTCCATGAAGTTATGACAACTCCAAATCTGCTCAACCTTGGCTTCCCATTCCATATACTCATCCACGTCCCAACCTTCAAATCTTGGAATGTTCAGCTTGACATTGGCAAGACCAATTTGCTCTAGCTCACGTCCTCTTCTTCTTTGGACATCTTTGTATGGTTGCCAATCTTCACTCTCCATGTACTCCTGCTGATATCCCCTTGGAGGTCTCCTTCTGGGAGAAACTAACCTGTCCATTATCAAAGAAAAGACTAACACAGAACAATGTTAAGTGAGTGTAAATGAAAACAACTCGCAAGTGTTTACTCTCGTATGTTTTCCTCTGCACTCTCTCTCAATTGTTGTTGTAACAAGCTTTTCTTGATGAATTGCCTTGTATGTACCAATAACCCACTAAGTTGAAACTACCTAACTCCTAGCAATATATGAATGATGGTAGAGATGGAGATGGCTAGCGTAGTGCGGGGTTTCGACTGTAAGGTTCTGACTCAAACAAGAGACTGACTCAATGAAAGAAAGAAAATAAGACTCAAAGGCGTTTTGCAAGAATGAGAATGCAAAACAGAGATATGAGGTAAGCTTCGAATTTCAAGAAGAGCCAAAAGGAAGCGTACCTTAACTTGTTCCGACTAATGTCGATTGAAGGATCGAAGACGGAGTCGGGAGGGTTAGGTAATAATTGAGGCTCGTATCTGAAAGGAATGGAAAGGCAAACAACGCGGTCTGAAGTCCGCGGGCGCGGATTTCGAACAGTGGCTTCTGAGGCGGAGCCGCGGGCGCGGTTTCTGTCGCGGCCTGGTGATTTCTCGCTTCCGTTCGGGCTCGTTGAACCCGATTTCCTTTGAGTTCTTGAGATCCGACTTAAACAATATCAAACTAGACTTTGACTCAACAAAACGTAAAATAAACTACTGACTATGAGACTTTTCGATTTTTTTTTTGTCTCAACTAAACAAAACGAAATTACAGACTTGATCTGAGATACTATCTCAGAAAATTCGAATTTTAAAATAAAAGAAACTACTAACCACCTTGATTTCCTTGTAGAGAAGATAAGATTTCCTTCCTTGAAGATCTTGGCTTGGGGTGCAAGGACTGAAATTTTCAGCAACTCTTCTAGGGTTTTGACGGCTGCGTTTTGGTAGGGATGGATAGATTTTGTGATGGATGAAGGGCTGAATGGATTTTGGGAACAAGGGTGCTCCAAACTCCAATCTTTCGATCTCCACCAACACTAATCGATCCAAGCTTCTTGCACACAACCTGTAATGACTCAACAAGAAATATCAAAGCAATGGAAGACTCAAAATCAATTTCTGAAAGAAACTGACAAACAAGAAAATAAAAGCTGACTCTTTTTGTGATTTTCTGGATAGGGGGTCTCTTGATGTTCTTGTGAAGACGAATGGTGTCAACACAGCTCTGATACCAATTTGATGCGGGGATAAGCCGCTGTTGTCCGATCTAGACACGAAACCTCGAACAGAAACTCGAACAGAGAAGAAAGGCGGAATTAGAATGAGATGAAAGAAGGATAAGTCGAGTGATAGACCAATTGGAACCAAATCAAACAACAATAAAACCCCTGAACTTAAGAACAAGAACCTTACCGAATGATGAAGAAACCCCAACGGATGATTACAACCAAACACAATGACTTTGGTGGGTCAAGGCACCTGGAGGTTGCTCTATAGAGTCCCGATAGCACCAACCTTATGGAAGAGATTGACACACACAAGTACAACTAGGGCGAGTTCAACAACAATGCACACGGGACACTCTTCTCACAAAAGCTCTCTTTTGGGAGGAAAAAACGATAACGCTGTATTCAATATCAAAGTCTGGGGGGGGGCCTAAAACCATAACTAGGGCAAACCTTATATAGAGTCAATAAGGTGACCAATTAAAAGAAATAAAACAAATAAAAGTATTGCCAAAAACATCCTAAAACAAATAATCCCGAAAACAAATTAAATAAGGAAAACTTGCATTCTTCTGCCGCATGTAAGATGGCGATCGCCATGTGGATCCGGCGATCGCGTTTTATAGCAATTTGGCTACGGCTTTTGCAGTTTAATTAAATCCTCGCGAGCAGGTGGCGATCGCCATATAAATCCCGCGATCGCGGTCGCGAGCGTGTCACCGACACCTCTTTTTCAAACGGCTCGTTCTCTCTCGTCCGAGGTCGGAATTGAGTGATTCCAAATCTCAGAGTTTCGTCTTGAAGTCTAGTTTGTTTCTTCTTCAGAACTTGACTTCTCATCTTGACTCGAACCGGATCTCTACGAGCTTGAATGGCTACAATACGAGCTCGGGCTACTATTAATGACTCCAATGATGGCTCAAAGCGATATTTAGCCCTTGCTCCAGTGGTTAGCACATCTCTAGATTTAGGATGAGGCGTCCTTGATGATAGCTCAGATGCTCCCGCATCACTTTCCCTGTTCCGGGCCTCCTTCCGGGATCTGGCTTTCTCGGCCATTGCACGTCGCGTAACCCTTCCATTGCGCTCATGACTCGCAACGTGTCAGTCTTCATAGAGATACCTTTGTCCACCATATAGACGCTATCAACTTCGCTCACCGCATGCACCGTTTGTGGTTCTCTTTGGAATGGCTTATTTCTCCTGTCGTGACGTTCCCTTCACTCCTGATGTCGGTCATTGTGTTGACGTTGAGGAGAGTTCCTACGCTGGGGAATTCGCCTACGTGGAGATCGAGAACTTTCTTCGTTGTACCTTAGGAGATCCTCCTCCAAGTGTATGGCTTCCATGGCTCTTTCCCTAGTTGAGACGAATGATTCAGGGCGAGTCTTTGTCAGTTCCTTGTACAGATCATTATCTCGGGGAAGTGCGCGTCTGAACGCGTCGGCAGTAGTAGCTTCGCTACAATCTGGGATTGTAATCTTCTCGTCATTGAAACGCTTCATGAAGGCTCTTATGGTCTCGCCTTTGTTCATTCGCATGTTATGGAGATCTGAGGGTTGCTTGCAAACAACTTACTGCTGGCGAATTGTAGTCGGAACAGGTTGGAGAGCTCGGCATAGGAGGAGATACTTCCCTTGGGTAAGTGGATGAACCACATCAAGGCGGGACCCTTCAACGTTGAGCTAAAGAATTTGCACATCATTGCTTCCTTTAATTCAGGCTCAATTGGACTTGTGGAGAGCTTGGCCTTGTAGAGTAAGACGTGTTCTTCCGGGTCATCTGGTCCGTCGTAGACGGGAAGATCGGCGACGGTGAACTTCTTGGCGATCTTCTGGGGGACGATAGCAGTAACAAATGGACTTTCTTGAAATCCGAACTCGTCTTCAGGGATTATAGATTTGGGAGCCCCGGGCATCAGCATCATCTCCTTTCTTAGGGCGCCGACCTGTTGTGCTACGAGCGCAGCGACGACGACCGACGTCATCTTTTCCTCGGGTTTTCTTTTCTGAATCGTTTCTCTTGGGAGAACGCGACCATGATATACCTGAGGCTGGTATACGTCGTCTTCTTCGACGACTACATCCATATCGAGGCGTCAGACGACACTTTGACCACGAATGTAAGTATGTGGCCCCGTGGAGTCCGCTTTGAGTTCCCTGATTATGGAGTTCAACCTCTCGTTTTCTTTAGTGAGTTCCGACGCCGTTTTCTCGCTCGCGCGCATGGCTTCAGCCTGGGCCTTCTCGAAGGATACGAATTGTGCTTGGACGATGGCCACGTTGGCTACTTCGCCGTCTACCCCTCGTTTCTCTACGGGAGCGCTTTCTTTTGGAGTGTCAGGGGTGGTTTCGAGACCTTTTCTTGCGTCTTTTTCCACCCGAATGAGAGGAACCGTTATATGCTCTTCTTCTTCGGACCTTTTTTTACCATCACGCGGGCTGTTGGTCGGACTTGACATTATTTCCTGCAAAAAAGAAGCTCTTTTCGTATGGAAAGACGATACCTTTTTGATCTTGCCCCACGGTGGGCGCCAATTGTTTATAGCGAAATTACCTACGAGAAGATAACTAAGCAATTGTAGGGCAAAGATCAAAGAGTACGGTATAATCTCAACACTCAAGAACAATATTGAACGAGAGAGGAATTTAGGGTTGAAGCTTGAACTTAGTATTACTCGTAATGGTGGCTGAATAATTACAAAGCAGGCGTTAGCCTTTATTTATAGGTTAACCCTAATAATATCTTTTAGGAAATGATATCTTATCTCTTCCTTTTATCTAAATAACGATATAACAAACAAGGTAAAAGATATTCTTTACCGTATCTTTTACCAATTACAAGAATATAATAAGGAATAAGATAAAATATGCTCGGCCAACCTAATCTTCAAGATAAACGAGACCTTTGCCACGTCTCGCCACGTCGACGACATCCTTCACTTCTCTCGTCGCGTCGACACAGTCTTCCTACACGTAGCTCTTCACGCGTTCCACACTCGTCGTATTTTTAGGCACAAGACGCGCCATGCTTATTGACGCTCTTATCTCGCTTCTTAGATGATTCTTTCTTCGACGCGTCGGGGGTTACTCTTTTACCCTTAGCTTTTTTCTTACGCTTTCCATCACTCTTCTGCATTTTTGGACGTTTCGATCCCTTGTTACTCGGTGATTCAGACCATGAAGATGCTTTCCTCTTCTCAACTTTTCGGACGGCGTAGGATTTGATTTCTAGGATATATGTCTCGTCGCCTACTCGGCCAATTTCTTCTTTTACCTCGTGGAGTCTTCGTTGAGCATATCTTACTTGTTCTCCATGGTCTTTTAATTGCTATGCCTTGCTCTTTTTCTCGAGGGACGCGTTGGTTGTACTCTTCATTCCTATGCTGTAACACTCCCTTGCTATTTCCAGTTCACCCTTGATCTCTTGGATTCCCCATGGAGATTGAAACTTCAAGGATTGATGGTATGTTGAGGGTATAGCTCTCATATCATGTAACCATGGCCTTCCCAAGATTATGTTGTAGGGCGATTCTGCCTCCATCACCACGAATTTAGTCTGCATGTTGACTCCTTCCGCCAGAGTGGTTAGGGTGATCTCTCCTAGCATATCGGCGACTTCGCCGCTGAAACCTACTAGGGCGATGTACTTTTTCATCACGTCGTCGCTTGATACTCCGAGTTCTTTGATTGCAGATAGGGTGATGATGTTGGCCGAGCTTCCATTATCGATGAGGATCCTTTTACCCTTGCAATTACTAATGGTTAAGGAGATAACTAACCCGTCGTGATGATCTACGCTCCCATTGGGTTCTTCGAATGTGATTGGACAATCTTTCCTAACAGTCCTGACGTGGTAGATAGGCAAAGTACTTCCTTCACCGCGTAATGCCTTGACGCTCCTTTTGGCGACCGAGGCGGTATAGCCACTTATGGGAGAGCCTCCAAAGATTGTGTTGATTGTCCTTGAACGACTCGACGAGGGAGGTTGTGGCGTTGGAGATCTTTTCCCTTTCCTTGCTCCTTCGAACACGTCCCTTCCTTCTTTGGAGAGCAGATCTAACAGGTCGCCTCTTTTCAGGAGGCGTAGCACTTCTTTCCTCATAGTATAACAATCATCTGTTGGATGTCCCGAGTCGTTGTGGAACTCACAATACCCTCTTCCCGATCCTGACTTCTTTTCCGGATTTGGATTTTTAGGCCACTTCACGTCGTGAAGCTTTTCCATCGCGTTCATGACTCACAACGCGTCGGTCTTCATGTACACACCTCTTTCGACCACGTAGACGTTGTTGATCTCACTTACGTTATGCACCATGGGAGGTTCTCTCTGGAACGGCTTGTTTCTTCTATCATAACGTTCGCCACCTTTCTGCTGAGGAGAATCTCTACGCGGAGGGGTTCGTCTACGTGGAGATCGAGACATTTCTTCAGCATGCCTTAGGAGATCTTCTTCTAGGCGTATGGCCTCCATGGCTCTTTCCCTCGTTGAGACGAATGATTCAGGGAGAGTTTTTGTCAATTCCTTGTACAGATCACTATCTCGGGGGGAGTGCACGTCTGAACGCGTCGGCAGCGGTAGCCTCCCTACAATCTGGGATTGTAATCTTCTCGTCATTGAAATGCTTCATGAAGGCTCTTATGGTTTCGCCTTTGTTCATGCGCATGTTATGGAGATCCGAAGGCTGCTTTGCAAACAACTTACTGCTGGCGAATTGTAATCGGAACAGGTTGGAGAGTTCGGCGTAGGAGGAGATGTTTCCTTTGGGTAAGTGGATAAACCACGTCAAGGCTGGACCTTTCAATGTCGAGCTAAAGAACTTACACATCATCGCCTCCTTTAGTTTTGGCTCGATTGGACTTGTGGAGAGCTTGGCTTTGTAAAGTAAGACATGTTCTTCCGGGTCGTCGGATCCGTCATAGACGGGGAGGTCGGCGACGGTGAACTTCTTGGCTATCTTTTGGGCGGCGATAGCGGCGACGAAAGGACTCTCTTGAAATCCGAACTCGTGTTCAGAGATTATGGATTTTGGGGCTCCGGGCATCAGCATAATCTCCTTCTTCAAGGCGCCGACTTGCTGTGCTACGAGCGTTGCAACAGCTTTCGACGTCATGGCTTCTTCGGTTTTCCTTCTTGGGATCGTCTCTCTCGACGGGATAATACTTGGGTGTTCTTGGAACTCGTAGATCCCTTCCTCCTCGGCGACGAGGTCCATATCCAGGCGTCGCACAACGCTTTCGCTACGAACATAGGTGTGTGGTTTTGCCGCTTCTGCTTTAAGCTCCTTTATCACGGAACGAAGTCGCTCGTTCTCTTTGGTGAGCCCTATTGTGTTTTCCTCACTGGCGTTTTTGGTTTCTACCCACGTTTTCTGAAGGGTGTTAAAATGTGCTCTGACTGCGGCCACACTAGTTACCTCCCCGTTCGTTCCCTGTTCTTCTATGGGGGCGTTGTCTTTTGGAGTATTCTCGAGATCTTTCCCTGCGTCTTCGTCTACCGGAACGAGAGGAATCATTGTGTGGTCCTCTTCTTCAGACCTCTTTTCGCCGTCACGTGGGCTGTTCGTCGGGTTTGTCATGATTTCCTGCAAAAAAGAAGCTCTTTTCGTATGGAGAGACGATACCTTTTTTATCAGCCCCACGGTGGGCGCCAATTGTTTGTAGCGAAATTATCAACGAGATGATAACTAACCAATTGTAGGGCAAAGATCAAATAATACGGTATAATCTCAACACTCAAGAACAATATAAGACGAGAGAAGAATTTAGTGTTGAAGCTTGAACTTGGTATTACTCGTATGGTGGCTGAATGATTACAAAGCAAGCGTTAGCCCTATTTTATATACTAACCCTAACGATATCTTTAAGGAAAATCAGATCTTATCTTTTTCTTCTATCTAATAACGATATAATAAATAAGGTAAAAGATATTCTTTCTCGTATCTTTTACCAATTACAATAATATTCAAGGGAATAAGATAAAATATGCTCGGCCGACCTAATCCCTAAGGAGAACGAGATCTTTGTCACGCCTCGTCACGTCGACGACATCTTCCTTTCGTCTCGTCACGTCGACGACATCCTTCTACGCGTAGCTTACCACGCGTTCCTTACTCGTCGTATTTTTTAGGCACAAACAACATTCATATTTAACATTTACTTGCACTCAGTATTTTGTGATTCCGTTGTGGAAAGGAAGTAGGGTCTGAGTTTCCCATGTTTATTCCTTTCTTGATAACAACCAGACAGGAAAACTGACCAAAAATGCCACTGTTTTCCAAGTGCCTGTTTTAGCCTTTGCCATTACATCTTTACCTAGCAACATCTGAAAACTGAATTATCAATCAAACATAGTAATGCACAGAAGAGATGAAGAAGATATATATCATCCATAATTCATTCAACAAAACAATTCCTTCCAACATCCTGCACAACTGCACCCCGGAAATAAATAATAATTAAAGAGCTAAAACTGAAAACTCTTCACCCCTTTCCAAGAAAGAAACTATCTGTGCAACTTCGCAATAGAAACTAAAAATTGAGAGTTTTCTCTCTCACAAGCTTCTCTGCTTCTTCCCCCCTTTTCCCTGCCGAGTTGCCCTATGGCTGCTCCGGCACCTTAGCAAGAGATCTCGATGCCAGACATTCCCCCTGCGTTCCCACCGACGGGTGACCCTAACCAGAGGGTGCAGGTAAACCCGGTTAGAACGGTGGTGGTTTTTGGGTCCGTCTCCAACGCTGAAGACGCTACGTTTCCCCCTCCGACTCACGCTTCTTCCACGACGAACCCAGGGTCTGCTGGTGTCGTCTCGTCTCAGGAGCCCTTGGCGAATCCGATTCCTCCCAGTCAAGAACAGATCCCTTCCTTTCTTCAGAAGCTCTCTCAAGGTCTCCCGTCTACCCAGCATGAAAAAGAGAAGGAAGAGTTCATTGAGAAACATGTGCAAATCGAGTACCCGATGGATGGTCTGGGCATTCCTGTGGTGACGATTGGACAGGAAGTTATTCAATGCTTGGCTAAAGCTTGGAAGAATTACATCGTCATCAAGGTTTTGGGTCCTAAAATAGGGTTTCAGTCTCTAGAGCGTAAAGTGAAGGAATTATGGAGGCCTTTGGGTAAAATGGTGATTGTGGATGTGGCTAATGACTACATGATTATCAGATTTGAGGTTGAACAGGATTACATTAATGCACTGACTGGGGGGCCATGGACAATCTATGGCCAGTGCATTATGGTGAAAAGTTGGGAGCCCTCCTTCAATCCCAACAATGATACTATTCAGTCTATTTGTGCTTGGGTGAGGTTATCCAACTTACCAGTTATCCTTTATGATGAAGGGGTAATTCGGAAGATTGTTTCGAGTATCGGTTCTCCCATCAGAGTCGACAAGACGACCATGTTAGCGACTAGAGGTAAATTTGCTTGTGTGTGTGTTGCCTTGGATCTTAAAAAACCTTTGAAAGGGGCTATCAAGCTCAATGGGGAAATCATCGTTGTCGAATATGAGGGGATTGGAGAGGTTTGCCTTGATTGTGGAAAACAGGGACATGTGGCGGAGAAATGCCCGGAGTTTGGTCGCGATGTCCCTATTTCGGGTCCTATCTCTTCCAAGGGTAAGGCGATCCCGCCGGTGAAACAGGATGATCTGAGTTTGTCGACGTCCATGGTTGCCAACGGATACATAGGTGAATGGACCGTTGTGGACTATGGTAGAAGCAGAGGCAGGGTTTCGAGTGCTGGTCAGAAAAGTTATCAGAAAGGTCAGAAGTTTCAGGGAAATAGATTTAAATATTTTGCTACTGAGGAAGAAAATTCTAGAGAACAGGAGGCTACGCCTGAGAAGGAAGAAAGAAAAGAGGCTATGGAACCAAAAAAGAAGGAGCCAATGTCAGAACCCCTTTCCAAGGCTGCTGAAAAGGCTACTTATAGTACGAGAAAGAAGGGGTTGGTGGGGAAATCCCATGATGGTCGAATAGATAAGACAAAGGGGAAGCTTAACATTTCCCATTGTGTACAGGGTTTCAAAAAGAATTCGGTTGCCTCCTCCTAGAGAAGTGGTCCCAGTTCTGCCACTTTTGGTAGAATCTCTAAAGCTAATAAAGGGAAAGAAATTATCATTGCTCCAAGTCTCAAAAGTAAGTCCAATTTGGAGAGTTCTCTGGGCAAACGCCCCCGGCCCAAGAACGCTATCAGCCCGTTTCCCATTCCGAATAGTGGTGGTGATGCGGGAGCATCTGAGCTATCATCAAGGACGCCCCGTCCTAAATCTAAAGATGTGCTAACCACTGGAGCTAGGGCTAAAGATCGCTATGAGCCATCATTCAAGTCATTGATAGTAGCCCGAGCTCGTATTGTAGCCATTCAAGCTCGTAGAGATCCGGTTCGAGTCAAGATGAGAAGTCAAGTACTGAATATGAAACAAACTAGACTTCAAGACGAAACTCTAGGCTTTGGAATCACTCAATTCCGATATCAGACGAGAGAGAACGAGCCGTTTCAAAAAGAGCTGTCGGCGACATGTCTACAACCGCACCCGCGGCTCCATAACCGCACCCGCGGCTCCAACCGCGCCCGCGGCTCAATAACCGCGCCCGCGGCTCAATAACCGCGCCCGCGGCTCATTCGCCGAGGCCTCCTCCTGAACGCGCCCGCGGCTCAATAACCGCGCCCGCGGCTTCCTCCTCCTGAAACATTATTTTCGGATATTTATTTGTTTTTCGGATTATTATTTTAGGATTTACTTTTATTGTTTATTTCTTTAGTTGGCATCCTTATTGACCCTATATAAGGTTTGCCTTAGTTGTTGTTTTGCCCCCCCCCCCCAGACTTTGATATTGAATACAACGTTTATCGTTTTTCCTTCCAAAAGAGAGCTTTTGTGAGAAGAGTGCCCCGTGTGCATTGTCGTTCAGTTGGCCCTAGTTGTGCTTGTGTGTGTCAATCTCCTCCATAAGGTTGGTGCTATCGGGACTCCATAGAGCAACCTCCAGGTGCCTTGACCCACCAAAGTCATTGTGTTTGGTTGTAATCATCCGTTGGGGTTTCTTCATCATTCGGTATGGTTCTTGTTCTTAAGTTCAAGGGTTTTATCGTTGTTTGATTTGGTTCCAATTGGCCTATCATTCGAATTATCCTTCTTTCATCTCATTCTAATTCCGCCTTTCTTCTCTGTTCGAGTTCCTATTCGAGTTTGGTGTCTAGGTCGGCAACTGCGGCTTATCCCCGCATCAAATTGGTATCAGAGCTGTGTTGACACCATTCGTCTTCACAAGAACATCAAGAGACCCCCTATCCAGAAAATCACAAAAAGAGTCAGCTTTTATTTTCTTGTTTGTCAGTTTCTTTCAGAAATTGATTTTGAGTCTTCCATTGCTTTGATATTTCTTGTTGAGTCATTACAGGTTGTGTGCAAGAAGCTTGGATCGATTAGTGTTGGTGGAGATCGAAAGATTGGAGTTTGGAGCACCCTTGTTCCCAAAATCCATTCAGCCCTTCATCCATCTCAAAATCTATCCATCCCTACCAAAACGCAGCCATCAGAAACCCAAAAGAATTGCTGGAATTTCTTTCCTTGAAGCCCAAACAAGATCTTCAAAGAAGGAAATCTTATCTTTCTACAAGGAAATCTTATCTTTCTACAAGGGAATCTTATCTTTCTACAAGGGAAATCAAGTTAGTTGTTATTTTTATTTATTTTCAATTTTGCTGAGATTAATATCTCACATCAAGTCTGTAATTTCGTTTTGTTTAGTTGAGACAAAAAAAAAAAAAAATCAAAAAAAAAAAGAATACAAAAAAAAAATACAAAAAAAAAAAAAGAATCGAAAAGTCTCAAAGTTAGTAGTTTGTTTTACGTTTTGTTGAGTCAAGTCTAGTTTCATTGATATTGTTTAAATCGGATCTCAAGAACTCAAAGGAAATCGGGTTGAACAAGCCCGAACGGAAGTGAGAAACCACAGGACGCGCCAGAAACCGCGCCCGCGGTACCTTAGCCGCACCCGCGGCTTAGCCTCAGAAACCGCGCCCGCGGTACCTTAGCCGCACCCGCGGCTTAGCCTCAAAAAAAAAACCGCACCCGCGGAATTCAAGCCGCACCCGCGGCTTAGCCTCAAAAGCCACAGTTCGAAAATACTTCAGATACGAGCCTCAATTGTTACCTAACCCTCCCGACTCCGTCTTCGATCCTTCAATCGACATCAGTCGGAACAAGCTAAGGTACGCTTCCTATTGGCTTTTCTTGAAATTCGAAGCTTAACTTATATCTCTGTTTTGCATTCTCATTCTTGCAAAACACCTTCGAGTCTTATTTTCTTTCTTTCATTGAGTCAGTCTCTTGTTTGAGTCAGAACCTTGAAGTTGAAACTCCGTCCCTACACTAGCCATCTCCATCTCTACCATCACTCATATTAGTGCTAGGAGCTTGTTAGTTTCAATCTATTGGGTTATTGGTACATACAAGGCAATTCATCAAGAAAAGCTGGTTGCAACGACAATTGAGAGAGAGTGCAGAGGAAAACATACGAGAGTAAACACTAGCGAGTTGTTTTCATTTACACTCACTTAACATTGTTCTGTGTTAGTCTTTTCTTTGATAATGGACAGGTTAGTTTCTCCCAAAAGGAGACCTCCAAGAGGATATCAGCAGGAGTACATGGAGAGTGAAGATTGGCAACCATACAAAGATGTCCAAAGGAGAAGAGGACGTGAGCTAGAGCAAATTGGTCTTGCCAAGATCAAGCTGAACATTCCAAGATTTGAAGGTTGGGACATGGATGAGTATATGGAATGGGAAGCCAAGGTTGAGCAAATTTGGAGTTGTCATAACTTCATGGAATTCCAAAAGGTAAGATTTGTTGTTCGTGAATTTACCGGTGATGCACTGAAATGGTGGAATAATCTTGAGGAAGAAAGGAGAAGAGCACTTGATCCATATGTGAACACTTGGAGGCAAATGAAGACCTTAATGAGAGCTCGTTTTGTGCCTCCATATTTCGCGCGTAAGCTCAGGAAAAGGTTGGATAATTTGAGGCAAGGAACCATGTCAGCAGAGGAGACATACAATGCAATGAAGGCTGCTATGGTTCGAGCTAATGTGCATGAAAATGAGGAGACTACTATGAATAGGTATCTTCATATACTAAATTCGTATTTAGCTAACAAAGTATATTTGTATAGCTACTCCTCCATGGAAGAATTGTTGCACTTGACCATCAAGATTGAGAGGAGAACAAAGGCCAAGAAGCAAAAAGAAATAGAGAAGGCTACAGAAGACTGGCAAGCGCGAGTGCAAGCGGTAGTGAAAAACAGCTTTGCTAACGTAGAAGCCGAGCTTGAGCGTTGGAGTTGTCAAGTCAAAGAGGCTGCCAAGAAGAAGGAAAAGGATAAGAAGCCAGAAAGGAATCTAAGGCTTGCCTCTCCATCACAAGCAGTTAACCCAGGGAGCACTTCTAATCTTTCTACTAAAATTGAAGATGTTTTGTGCTTAAACTGTCAAAGTAGAAATCATATGATTAATGATTGTCCTGATATGCTTAATCACCTAGAACAAATTGAGATTGAATATGAAATAGGTGATAGTATTGATGATGTTGTTTGTATTGATGATCCTAAAACTGATTTAGATAATGAGGTTGAAATTGATTATGAGCATGTTGATTCATTGATTGATAGGAAGGATTTGCATGTACAAACTGCTCATTGCGTTGAAATTCTAGGAGAAACTCATTGTCTAGATAAAGTTGAGGATTACAACATGATTATTGATGAAGGTAGTTGTGGTAATATTGCTAGCATGGAATTGAATACCAAATTGCAAATTACTTCATTATGCTACCTTAGTCCTTTAAAACTGCATTGGATGATTGATTGTGTTGATGTGATTTTGAACAAGCATGTTAAGGAAGCCATGACATTAGGACATTGTGATGATACTATTTCATGTGATGTTGTGCCTATGCAAGCTTGCCAACTTTTATTGGAATATCCATGGCAGTATGATAAGAGAGTTGCTCATGATGGTTTTGCTAGTTGTTATTCGTTTACATTTCCTAGAAAAGATGTTGTTCTTCCACCTATGGTTCTTTTGCAGGTCACTGATAAGTATGACAAAAGGAAGGACAAAGACAAAGGAGCTAAAGGAATGAAGGGAAGCAATGCACTCCAGCAGCAATCCATCGTTTCCTCAAGGTGGAGCTATGCACTCAAGACATTCAAGAGGAAGTTGTGCATCAAAGAGGATGACGCCTATGAAGATCGTTCAATCATTCATGTCAAATATGATTCGAGGTCGAATCTTTTTCAAGAAGGGGAGAATGATGCGGGAGCATCTGAGCTATCATCAAGGACGCCCCGTCCTAAATCTAAAGATGTGCTAACCACTGGAGCTAGGGCTAAAGATCGCTATGAGCCATCATTCAAGTCATTGATAGTAGCCCGAGCTCGTATTGTAGCCATTCAAGCTCGTAGAGATCCGGTTCGAGTCAAGATGAGAAGTCAAGTACTGAAGATGAAACAAACTAGACTTCAAGACGAAACTCTAGGCTTTGGAATCACTCAATTCCGATATCAGACGAGAGAGAACGAGCCGTTTCAAAAAGAGCTGTCGGCGACATGTCTACAACCGCACCCGCGGCTCCAACCGCGCCCGCGGCTCAATAACCGCACCCGCGGCTCCAACCGCGCCCGCGGCTCAATAACCGCGCCCGCGGCTCAATAACCGCGCCCGCGGCTCAATAACCGCGCCCGCGGCTCATTCGCCGAGGCCTCCTCCTGAACGCGCCCGCGGCTCAATAACCGCGCCCGCGGCTCATTCGCCGAGGCTTCCTCCTCCTGAAACATTATTTTCGGATATTTATTTGTTTTTCGGATTATTATTTTAGGATTTACTTTTATTGTTTATTTCTTTAGTTGACATCCTTATTGACCCTATATAAGGTTTGCCTTAGTTGTTGTTTTGCCCCCCCCCCAGACTTTGATATTGAATACAACGTTTATCGTTTTTCCTTCCAAAAGAGAGCTTTTGTGAGAAGAGTGCCCCGTGTGCATTGTCGTTCAGTTGGCCCTAGTTGTGCTTGTGTGTGTCAATCTCCTCCATAAGGTTGGTGCTATCGGGACTCCATAGAGCAACCTCCAGGTGCCTTGACCCACCAAAGTCATTGTGTTTGGTTGTAATCATCCGTTGGGGTTTCTTCATCATTCGGTATGGTTCTTGTTCTTAAGTTCAAGGGTTTTATCGTTGTTTGATTTGGTTCCAATTGGCCTATCATTCGAATTATCCTTCTTTCATCTCATTCTAATTCCGCCTTTCTTCTCTGTTCGAGTTCCTATTCGAGTTTGGTGTCTAGGTCGGCAACTGCGGCTTATCCCCGCATCAGGTGGGCCTTTAATTCTTGCTAGTAAGAAGGTGGTTCTCAGTAGCAGTAATGGGCCTCCTACTCAGCTTTCTAATGCTGATATTATTAAGGCTCAGCATAATTTAGCTATCCAACGTTCCACTTCTTAGGACATCGATAATTCTGATTCTGTTGTTGATCCTAATGATGATGATAATGATATGATCGATGAAGAGGATTCCTCGGATGAGGAGGATTTTCAGGATTTGAGTCATGGTGGTGACGAGCCACCATCTGGGTTTTGTGCCTAATTTCTGGTACGATTCCATCCCCTCCTTTTCATTAGTTATTATGAATTGCCTTTTTTGGAATGTGCAGGGTTCCGGGAAGAGTGGTTTCCTTAGAGCCTGCAAGTATTTTGTTAGAAACAGTAAAGTTGATATCCTTGCTATCTTTGAGCCTCGCATCTCGGGGAGTAGGGCTCAAGAGGTGGTCGATAAACTGAAATTCAAGAATTGTATTCGGGTGGAAGCCGAGGGCTTTGCTGGAGGTGTTTGGTTACTCTGGAAAGATGATAGGATTTTGATGAATATTATCTCTGTTCATGACAACTTCATTCAGGTTCAAGTTGTCTTAGAGAATGATGAGCTCTTTTTGATTGCCGCTTATGGTCCTCCCACCCCGCTGCTTCGGGTGGATTTCTGGCGTGAGCTCAAGCAAACTGTTCTTGGTATTCAACAACCTCTTTTTATCGGAGGTGATCTTAACTGCATTTTGTCTCTTGATGAACGTAGTGGGGGATCAAATGTTTTGTCTCAGGATTCGGATACGTTTCAGCAATGGGTGCATGATCTTGAACTCATCGATATGGGTTTTGTTGGCCCTTCGTTCACTTGGTCCCATGGTACTGCTGCAGGTACTAGGGTATCCAAAAGACTTGATGGGATTCTTACTAATTTGCCAGGTCGACTTAGGTGGGAGGAAGCAGTGGTTAAGCACTTACCCGCTATCTCCTCTGATCACAATCCCATCCTTCTGTCGTTGTGTCCGATTACTGATTTGAACCCGGGTAGAAGACCCTTTAGGTTTGAGGCGGCTTGGATCCTTCACCCCAATTTCCTTGAGTTTGTCGGGAAGAATTGGCTTCCGGATTCAGATGCTTTCACTGCTCTTGATAACCTGAGAGTTCAGCTTATTCGTTGGAATAAGAAAACTTTTGGGCATATTCAAGCTCGTAAATATGAACTTCTTGGTCGTATCAATGGTATTCAAAAAGCTCTCGAAGATAGATCACATCAGGGTCTTATCAACCTGGAATCTGAACTTAAAGATCAGTTCTGCTTGACCCTTCAACAAGAGGAAACTCTTTGGTTTCAAAAGGCTCGTCTCTCCTGGATTGAACTCGGGGATAGGAATACAAAGTTTTTTCATCTGAGTACGATTATTAAGAGACGCAGGAACAGAATTCTTGAGTTGAGATCGGATGATGGCTGCTGGGTCTCGGATAAACATGTGCTTGAAGCTTTGGCTGTGAACTTCTTTCAGCATCTTTACTCTCTCCCGGCTGAAGATGCAATTTTTAGGCCTTTTTCTTCAGGGGGCTTTCCCACTCTTGGCTCAGATGTTTTGGGCCTATCAGCTTATGTAATGTCTTGTATATGATTGTGACTAAGGTTTTGGCTAATCGGATTCGCCCTCTCATGAACTCTATTGTGGGTCCGAACCATAATAGTTTTATTCCAGGCCGTTCGATTACTGATAATGTGGTGCTTATGCAAGAGATTGTTCACTCGATGAAGAAGAAGCAAAGTGGGAAGAAATGGATGCTCCTCAAGCTGGATCTTGAGAAAGCTTATGATCGGGTTTATTGGGACTTTGTGCTTGATATGCTTGTTGATGTGGGGCTGCCTCACTGTTGGATTGATTGGATTTCTGCTTGTATTCATATCCCTTCTATGAAGCTGGTATGGAATGGTGAGCTTACTTCCAGCTTTAGTCCAACCAGGGGTATCAGACAAGGTGACCCTTTATCCCCTTATCTCTTTGTTCTAGTTATGGAGAGACTCAGCCATAGTATTTATTCTGCTATCTCGGAGGGGCTTTGGACTCCTATCAAGCTTTGTCGTGGTGCCCCTGAGCTCTCTCACTTGTTTTTCGCTGATGATATCATCTTGATGGCAGAGGCTAGTCCGAAGCAGATGAGAGTGGTCATGAACTGTATTCAAAATTTTTGTGCTTCTTCGGGTCAGAAGATCAACTCGTCCAAGTCCAAGATTTATATCTCTTCCAATGTTTCTAGAGATCTGGCCTATGATCTCGAGCAGATTAGCGGTATTGATGTGACTCGGAACTTGGGAAATTACTTGGGTATGAAGGTTTTACATAAAAAGGTCACCAAAGACGACTTTACGGAGCTCCTCAGTAAAGTGAAGCATAGGCTCGCTGGCTGGAAAGCGAGATCGCTCAGTTTCGCTGGGAGACTTACTCTCGCCAAAGCCGTTCTTACTTCGCTTCCGGTTTACGCCATGTCATCTATCCGTATTCCTAAGACGGTTTGTGACAAACTTGACCTTATGACCCGTGGTTTCATTTGGGGTGATGTCGAGGGAAAGAGAAAGATTCGTCAGGTCCCGTGGCCGGTTCTCTGCAGTGCTAAGAACATGGGGGGCTGGGAGTCCGCAATGCTATGAATATTAACAAGGCCCTTGTGGGTAAGTTGGGTTGGAACCTGTTCATTGGTGCCGATAGTCCTTGGTGTCAGCTTGTCAGAGCTAAGTACGGTATTCAGCAGCTTGGCAGTTCCCTGAAACAGACTACGTCTATTCGAGCCTCCTCTACCTGGAGCAGCATCCTCTGGGGTTTCTCTAATGTTGCTGCTAAGGGCGCTCAATGGAGGGTTGGTAATGGGCGTAAATGTCGTTTTTGGGAGGACCATTGGCTTGGTGATCGGCCTTTGGCGAAGGTCGTTTGTCTCCCGATCCCGCCTGACCTCGCCAACCGCCCTATAAGGGATTTCTGGCTGGCTCAGATTGGATGGCTTTGGCCGATGCTTCAGTCACTCATCCCTCATTCATGGATGCTCAAAATCGCCTCTACGGGGCTGATTTCTTCCAATGAGGAGGATGATGTGGTTTTTTGGAATAAGACGTCTTCGGGTACCTACTCTACTACTTCTGCTTACAGCATTTTTAGGGACGAGACTATGACGGAGTTGGCGCCTCCCTTGAGTGCTATTTTCAAGATTATTTGGAAGGTTCAAGTTGCCGAAAAAATTCGATGTTTTCTCTGGCTGATTGCTCAAGGGAAACTTATGACGAACGTTGAAAGAACCCGCCAGCATATTGCTACCTCCAATTTGTGCACTAGCTGTAACAGTGAGCCGAAAACTATCATCCATTTGCTTCGGGATTGCTCTGAGGCCAGGTCTGTTTGGGTCTCCTTTATCCCCCCGTCCAGGTGTGCCAGCTTCTTCTCGGATTCCCCCAGTCAGTGGATCAACAATAATTTGAAGGGTAAGTACGACATCCTTGCTGACTTCTCGGATGATGTCGTCTTCGCTACTTTGTCTTGGTGGCTTTGGCGTTGGCGCAACAACAGAATTTTTGATCCTGCTAGAACCGAGCCCAATAAGAAGATTTTCATTATGCGTAAGTTGGAGGAAGGACAAAGGGCTCTCGCCTTTGTTAAAGATAGAACCCAACCCGCGAAGCTTTTGCCGGACTTTTTTTTCTGGACCAAACCGGGCTCGGACTGGGTTAAGGTGAATGTTGACGCCTCAGTGAAGACCTTCAATGGTGCGGCTGCGTCTGGGGGCATTATTAGAGACGCTGCTGGTAGTTGGATTGGTGGCTTTGTGGCTAATTTAGGTCAGTGTCAGGTCCATGCTGCTGAGATTTGGGGGATTTTCTACGGTTTAAGTCATGCTTGGGAGCTTGGGTTTCGGAAGGTCATTTTGGAATCGGATTCTATGATCTCTATTGATCTCCTGGGTGGAATTTTTCCTGCTCTCCACCCGTGTGCCAGCCTCGTCACTCGTTGTCTTGGCTTTTTGAGTAGGAACTGGTCCATCCAATTTCGTTATATTCCTAGGGAAGCAAACTGCGTTGCGGATCGCCTTGCTTCCCTTGCTTTTGATTTTCCTTTAGGTTTTCATGTCATTAGCGATCCGTCTGGCGGTATCTCGCACTTTGTTATTAACGATGTAAGGAGGGTGTCCCCTCCAATTTAAATTTGGCCACCATTAATACAATTTGCGAGAGTGCTGTCTCTCTTTTACCAAAAAAAAAAAAAAACTATCTGTGCAATGTTTGACACTGACCTTTTAGTATAAAGGGGAGAGTTGCTGCCTGCACCATGGTTATCCTTTCAAAACCAAGGTCCTTAATTCCTCTCAATGACAGGGGTGAGACAACACATTGATCAAACCCGCAAAAGTGTTATATCCCTCTAGATTTGATTTGTTAAAAGATCAATGGCTTTCTACTGGCCTGCAAAATTAAAAGATTAGGCAAAAATGTTGCTTATTGATGGAATTTGTTGTGTTGATGGGGTATCCTAACTTTTGTATGTATTTGTGTGAACAGTCAGCCTGATATGGGATGGTTGCGGAGGCTGTAACAAATACTTGGTCGAAAACATAAAAGAAATTTGCGTGTATGTGATGACCGATAAAGTTTATAGTTTCAAAACTACTTTGAGACTGATTTCCTTCTCTGATCTTTAGGCAATATACTTGGTCGAAAACATGAATTTTTTTTTATCTTTTTGTGACTTTCATTATGGATTCTAATTTTATCTTGTTTTAATGTACAACAAACAGATATGGCCGAGCCATAAGGTTTGTGAATGATGAATTAGGTTTTCTGTTTCTATTGAATTTTGTCTATTAGTTGTGTGATTTGCTTTGTGTGTTTTGAATTTTAAGATTAATGTGGAGTATGGAGGAATTAAGCTTACATCACTTGTTAACCAGTGACTTGACCCTGATGTTGAAGTGATGTGAGTGATCGACGATGGAGGTGGATACTGATTCATGTTGTAACTTAGAAATTAAGAGGGTAATTGTTATGGATTGTAATTTCCTAAGTTTTATTAGGGGTTGCATCCCACCTAGTCTAGCTACCACTAGGACCTTTCTCTGCCTTGAAGTCTCATCCCTGGTGCAAGATGGCATGGAGCCTTGGCTAGAGCCCTTGTGCTGGATGTTGGCTCGGTGAGAAGATGGCCCAAACAAAGGCTTCAGATCAATCACTCCTCTGGACTTGGGCTTCACAACTGCTCTATACTGGGCTTACCTTTGGGCCTTGTCTTCTGGTGTGCATATTGGTAACTCACTTATTCTTGGACATTACCGTTGCTTTGTCCTCTTGTTCTTCTGAGAAGCTTGGCTGTAAAACGCTGCGTTTCACTTATGATGACCTAGAGTATATAAGTTGGTGACTTCCTCTGGAGTGAGTGAGGTCACTCACTATTCCGCCGCTCTCCATATCTCTCTCCAGATTGCTTAGCTAGGGTTCCTGGCGATTGCTCTCTCTGGTGGTTCGTGATGGAGGCTGAGTGATTGATCTCGGAGTGAAGCTGCAGAAGACGTGCTCTCAACTCTTGTTGAAGACTCAGGGGGTTTTCTCTTCCTTTGTTTTGAGTTGTTGTTTCTGCTTAGTTTGGTTGTCGTAGCTTAAGGCTTTGGTGAACGATTACTCTCTGTAATTCTTTGTTATTAGTGGATTAGACCATCATCTTGAGGTCCCGAGGAGTAGGCCTAGTCCGAACCTCGTAAAAATCCCTTGTGTGCCTTTTTACTTGCTACTTGCTTTCGTTATCTACAATAACTAGGATAGTTAAAGCTTCCTTCGATCCAAATAAGGTTATCACTTCATCATACTCTTCTCGGAACCCATAAATCCAAATTCGAACAGTGGAAGAATGTGTAGGCAATGATATATGAAGAGTGACGAAAACAACTAATCCTATATAATAAGAAATCATGTTTGAACAAACTCTTGACAAATTACACATTATAAGCCCATAAATTTGTAAAAAAAATAAAGGATAAAACCAAAATATGTAATACTCTGTAAATAGTAATACTTTATGTATTTTACTTCATTAGATAAGTCATTGGTGTCCAACCTATAAATACGACAAATTCTAATTTGATATACGACACAATGATACATGTTACTTCAAATTTAGTAATGATATAAGGAAAAGATTCAGGTGAGAATAATTATAACCGTGCGAATATGCGAATGAATGCACATCTAAGCCATTGTCATGCACTTTCTTCGATAATGACATGCACATTTAAGTCAACGACATGCACTATTGAAAGATTTGCATGTCATTGATAATATGTGAAAAGTACATGTACACGCGGGCATGTCATTACTGAAGAAAGTGCATGTCGCTGGCATATTCGTACAATAAAAAGAGAAATGGAACCGGAAGCTCTTATTGCCAAGGCCAAATACATTTACGCGGGATACAAGGAACCAACATACCTCACACAAAGCTTGACGAGGAACAAGGAACCTAACACAACTTCAACCTACAAAACCGAAAGAAACGGAACCGGAAGCTCTTAGATCTACCCAAACACACAACAAACAAGAAGAGGAATACTACCCAACCTGGACAACAACACCCACAACCCACAAATGCAGGCCGAAACAAACAAGAGAAATGGTCCAACTCATCGAAAAAAGGCCCAAACGACCCATCAAACATACACGACATTTGAGCACTTTGGTAAAAACAAAATACAGAAAAACTTAAGAACAAGATGAACTACAAACTATTGCAAAAAAATGAATAACACAATTCCCCAAAAAACTCCACAACCAAGGAACAAAAAATGTTTTATTAAGTGTGATTTTATTAAAATTAAACCAATATAACATTTACAAAAAAAAATATGCACAATAACCTGTAACAAATGGATTAATCAAAATCAGAAAACGGGATAAATGACAGTATAAAACAAATCAACACACGTACAAAATACAACATACAACATTAACAGTGGGAAAACCATCAACAAAAACAAAACAATTACCAATCCAATAGAGCACACACAAATTATTGTTGTCAGCTACAACGACAACGGCCCCCGAAGGGATTTTAAAAAGAGAGAGTTGCATTTAAATGAGGAGAGGAGAAAGATGAATTAATAAAGGAGAAATAATTATAGTATGCAATAAATGTGATCAATGAATTAATATATACTATAAAGTTAGGGGTTCCCCCAAATTAATACACTGCATTAAATGTTTTGTTATTAATTTATCATTTTCATGATTTTTTTCTTTTCCCATTTCTTTTCTAAGTTTACGAATATAACGTTCAAATGAAGATTTTGACCCACTAACACATGTCTGTAATTGATTCATATGGAACATATCATCATCTTCTACTCTTCGATTCCGTGATGCCTTATTGTGAAGTCTTATAGACCGTAAAACCCGCGCGTAGCGCGGGCCCAAAAAGTCTAGACTTTTTTTGTACAAAGCTAATCTATACATACATATACTAAAACAGAACGTTGTTTTGCCACATGTCGCCCTTATAGTCAATTCGCCTATGTGTCGACCTCTAAGCTATGCTACATCATTCACCATGTCATCCTCCACATCATCCGACTTTATATTTTGATATATATCTTTGAATTAAATAAGTAAAAAAAATCAAAAAGATATCTAATAGGTTATATTACAAAAAGAAATATCGATTTTTATCTTTTAGCATATTATATCTTTATCTTTATCTATTATTATGTTATCAATCTAATTAAATTGAGTTATTAATGAATTTACACTATAAAACATAAATCGTAAACTATAAACTATAATCTATAAATTATAAACCTTATAATATAAACTATAATTTATAAACTAATTAATAGTATAAAATATAAATATATTATTAAAATATTTATTACATATGACCCCGTACATGGTACGAAAACACACACTAGTTTTTTCTAAATCGGTTCGATTATCTCGTTCCGGGTGCGAGAACTTTTAGAATCCCGCGATGCGTGTGCGTTGGTAAAACGTGAGATTAATTGGTTGGTGGACATACTTGTGTGGTAGAATTTGTGTTTTACACTCGTAAATATTAGGGGTGAGCAAACATATCCGATCCGGCCGATCCGATCCGATAATCCGCCGATCCAAGTCCGAAAAATTCGTATCCGAAAAATTCCGTTTCATATTTATCCGAATCCGATCCGGACAATTTTTCCGGATATACGGACCGGATACGGATCATGAATTCTGCTTATCGGATATCCGGGGATATCCGGGATATGTGAAATAAAATATATGACCCAAGCCCAAGCCCAAGCCCAAATAAAAGTCCAGCCCAAAATCTCCATCCTATTCCTATCTAACGCCTCATTTGTTTGCAGCAGTGCAGCACCTATCGCCTCTTGAGAGAAAAAACCCTAAACTCCATCCGCCTCCTATCGCCTCCTAATCTCCTATCGCCTCTCCTATCTCAATCTCAGCTGAGCTGCTGGCCTGCTGCCTCTCCCTACCGCCTCCTATCTCTCTCATTCTCATTTCTCGCCTCTTCTCTCACTCTCACTCTCTTGACTTCGATTTCTCAATCAAACCATCCTAGCTGAATTTCTAGATCAAGTTCTCCCTCATAAACTGAATTGTAAGTGTTCAATTTCCTCTTCTTTATGCTCGTTTCTACTTTCTAGTCATGTTTATATATGTGTCTTTCTTTTTTTGGTATTCGATTTCCTCTTCTTTATGTTCGTTTCTAGTCATGTTTGTATATGTGTCTTCGTTTTTTAGTTTTTTGTGTTCGATGTACATATGAGGTGAAATTTTGAAAATATTAGGCATACTACCTGCAAAAAAATTACTGCTAGTGCGTGTATCTTTTTCTGGTAGAACTTTGAGATAATCTCTACTTGTTGGTTCATGAGATAATCTGTTCTTGACTACTTGTAGGATGAATTGATTATTTCTTTTTTCAGCTCAATTTGCCTGCTTCACAACTGAATATTTGGTTGCATTTCTCTCACTTTGTTAGGGCTTCACAACTGAATATCCATGGTAAGTTTATGTAGTTTTTTGTTTCATTTCTGTTTTCTTTTGTATTAGTTTGATTAACTTAATACACAATGTGATTACAGGAATGTGGTTATACATCCTCAAGTGGGGCATCCTACAACTCAAGTAATTCCGATCTAAATGATGTGCAAATTATAGAAGAAAGAAGTTCAGCAAAACCACCAAGGCACCCTGATTCTTCCTCAAATGTGGATGCTTCTGAAGATTCAGGTAAGAGAAAGAAAACTTCTGTATATTGGGAACATTTTAATGCTATTCCAAATTCTAAAGTTCATGTTAAGTGCAAGTATTGTGGAGCAGTGATTGGTTGTAAGACATCTAATGGAACTAGTCCTTTAATAAATCATGTTAGAAGATGCAAAAAACTTCCTGCAAATATGGATAAGGAGCAAAAGATGTTGGATATCTATAAAAAAACTGTTATTAATGAAGATGGTGTTGCTGAAATTGTATGTGTTCCTTCTACTTGGATGTTTGATCAAGCTGCTTGTAGGAGAGCTCTTGCTAGGATGATTATTTTGGATGAGCTTCCTTTTGCTATTGTTGAACACGAGGGGTTTAGGTACTTTTGTAGATGTTTGAATCCTGAATTCCTAGTTCCTTCTCGATGTACCATTGCTAGAGATTGTTATAAGTTTTATGTTGAAGATAGGAAACAGATAGTTTTCAAAAACTGAATTGTCGGATCAGTCTTACTACAGATGCATGGACTTCTAGGCAGAACTTAAGCTATATGTGTCTCACTACTCATTTTATTGATGATAGTTGGGTTTTGCACAAAAGGATCATAAACTTTTGTCCTCTTGCTGGCCATTCGGGGCAATTGATTGGTAGAGCTGTTGAAAAGTGTTTAGTTGACTGGGGTATAAATAATATCATGACAGTTACAGTTGACAATGCAAGTTCTAATGATTTAGCAATTGATCATTTAAGAAGGAGATTCAACCATAGGGAAACTAGTATTCTAGATGGAAAGTTTCTGCATATGAGATGCCATTGCCATATTCTGAATCTTGTTGTAAAAGATGGATTAAAGGATATTAATTCTTCTGTCTTGAAAGTTCGTGGTTTAGTAAGGTATGTGAGGTCTTCTCCTTCACGGACTGAGAAGTTTAATGCATGTGTAAAAGAGGAGAAATTGGAAAGTAAAAGTCATCTTAGTTTGGATGTTGAAACAAGGTGGAACTCCACATATTTGATGCTTGCATCTGCTGTAAAATTTAAGAAGGCATTTGATAACTTGGTATTAAAAGATTCTGCATGTGCTAAAGAGAACAAGAAGATTGGACTTCCTAGTGATGAGGATTGGAAGAAAGTGACTAGTATTTTATCCGTTTTGAAAGTCTTTTATGATGCTACTTGCTTGTTATCTGGTTCTCGTTATGTCACTAGCAACTTTGCTGTTGAGGATGTGTTTGGAGTAGGTATGATGATCAAAAATTTCAGTGGGGATGAGCAAGGAGAGCATACATCCATGGCTAAGAAAATGAAAGCAAAGTATGATAAGTATTGGGGTAATGCTTTGAATATCAATCTCTACATGTTTATTGCTGTGTTTCTTGATCCAAGGCGTAAGCTCAATTATGTTAACTTTCTGGTTCGTAAATTGTTTATCGAATCAAAGGCAAAACTCCTAACTCTCAACATCAAAGTTCTAATTGATGATTTATTTAGCATTTATGCTTCTTCTTTGCCTCAAGTCAGCAAACAGTCGGATAGTACTCCTACTTCTTCTTCTACTTCTTTGAATGACTGTGATCAAGGTGTGATGGATTTTGCTACATTGTTGAGTTCTGAGTATCAAATGGAGTTAGGTGTTGATGGTATTGAGAATAAATCTGAGCTGGATAAGTATATGGAGGATGCTTGTGAACTGAGTTGTCGAAATTTCAGAATTTTGCAATGGTGGAAAGACAATCAGAATAGGTATCCAGTTTTAGCAAAGTTGGCTCGAGATATGTTAGCAATTCCAGTTTCCACAGTTGCTTCCGAATCTGCTTTTAGTACTGGAGGGCGTGTTCTAGATTCGTTTCGTACTTCTTTGTCTACAAATATGGTGGAAGCTCTTGTTTGTTCACAAGATTGGCAACGCACTACTAACTCTCCTATATTTATTGAAGAAACCTTGCTTGGAATGGAGAAAATTGAAGAAGGTTATGTCTCTTTTTATTTATCTTCAACTTTTACTTGTTTTCTTACGTATTTTCTAGTTCCCCTATTTCTTATATGTTTTGTATTGAATAATATAGGACTGAAAGAGCTGTATTTGTCGCATCCAACTTATGAAATCGACGAAGTGTTGGTTATCAACGAAGAGTCTGAGGATGAGGAGATCATTCAAGAAATTAGAAGGTTACTATTTAATTTATAAGTACTTTTTTCTGTTTTCTTACACAATTAAATGTTATTGATATCAATACTCTTTTTTTTTGCAGTGGCTGATCTTGGGAATTTATGAAGAACTTTATATTATTGCTTATCTTTGTTGTTAAAAAGACTTTTGGTTTGTAAGAGAAAGTTGTGGATTTAGTATTTTAGTGTGTAACTGTGTATGCAGATTGCAGGTTTTTATTGTGTATGGAGATTTGTTTTTGAACTTAGCTTTTATTTATGTATGCAGGTTTTTAATTGTATTGTGTATGAAGGTTTGTACTTTGTAAGTTTGTAGTATGTACAGGTTTGTGACTTTGTGTATGCTGAATTTTATTTGGTGCAGGTTAAGGATTTCTGAATTTTATTTGGTCAAACGGATATTTTGGATATCTGTAGTAGATATCCGATCCGATCCGGATCCGATTAGCCGGATATCCGGGGGTTATCGGATCGGATACGGATCACTATTTTTGAAAATATTTTTTCCGGATATCCGGCTAACCGGATCGGATCGGATTGGATATATCCGAATGTTCTGCGCTAGTAAATATAGCAAGGTGAAACTTGCATAAAAGGAATTTTGAAGGCAGTGGCGACGGGAGTTCCACGTCACAGCTAACAGAAAACTTCCACGTTTAGACCCCATGAAGCTCTCAACGCCTCTTCCCTGACGGGACTACAGAAATGTTGGTACGTAGATTATCCAATTCCCATTCCCATTTCCCTTTTCCATCTCCAAATTCAAAGCCAGCTTCACAGTTGGCCCAAATCCCCTTCCCAATCCGCATTCCTAACAGAATCAAGATGCTCCACCGAGTTCCGGAGCTCCAAACAGCCGAAATTGACGCCATTGCCGATCACTCATTTCGTAGGTATTCTCTCGTCGACTCTTCTGCTTCCCAATTAAAGAGATCCAGCGGGAACGGGGTTTCCATTGTGTGGTTCAGAAATGATTTGAGGGTTTTGGACAACGAGACTCTCTTCAGGGCTTGGGCTTCTTCTCAGTTTGTTTTGCCTGTCTATTGTGTTGATCCCCGACTCTTTGGGACTACTTATTACTTTGGCCTCCCCAAAACTGGAGGTATCTAACTTGTTTCATTATTTTATTTTATCCTACCCTCTCTGTGGGTTTCTGCCTTCGCCTGTCGTGTATCATCTTTCATGACAATACCAGTTTATGAGCTATTTAATTATCAGTGCTTTGTAAGTGAAACAATTTAACAAAATATTCAGCAACCCGGGGCATTTTGCAAGTATTTGATGATCAGGACTACAAAATAGCTATGAGAAACTATGACTAAGAATCACATATCCGCACATACAGTAATATTAGATGTACCATAGCTTATCAAGATGAATCAGCATACAACCAAAGACTTGTACTCCTGAAACATTCAGAGGTTTTGTTGCTAATGTGTATGCGACGTGTTTAAGTCATTCTTGTATGAGGTGGAATTGAACTATGCGACGTGTGCATTTTTCTATTTCGTGGATATCATACAAATTTCTCCACTTGAGCAGCAACCTGACCACAGTTTATATTTTGCTGGATTCAAATTTTAACCACGAACAGAAAACTACCTTCTATGTATGAATTGTATTTGTTGTTCTTCCTTGACAGCATTAAGGGCACAGTTTCTTATTGAATCTTTGGTTGATTTGAAAAAGAATCTGAGGAAACATGGTCTAGACTTGTTGATTAGACATGGAAAACCAGAGGAGATTCTTCCTTCTCTTGCAAATGCTTTTGGAGCTCACACAGTTAAGCAGATACATTTGCATTTTGCTTTACTTGCTCCTTCTTCACTATGACTTATCACCCTTCGTCAATAGGAAAGAGCTATGGAAGGATTTTTGGAGCACTTCCGTTAAATTGCAACTTTTAATTTACTTTGCGCAGGTGTTTGCCCAGAAAGAAACATGCAGTGAAGAGCTGAGTGTTGAAAGGAAGGTTAGCAACGCGTTGAAGCAAATAGCTGTGGCATCATCTTCATCACCATCATCCACTGAACAACCACATGGTTCCAGTCATAGGAGAAGCTGTAAACTTGAGCATGTATGGGGTACTACTCTGTATCATATACAGGATCTTCCCTTTGATGAGCATAATCTACCAGATGTGTACACCCAATTTCGCAAAGTAAGATTCTTAATTTTCTTTCTTGATCATCCGCCTCCTGCAGTTTTTATGACTCAACTTACCCGAGAGAGAACATTTTTGCCGAGTTGTGCAGTCTGTTGAGTCTAGAAGCAATGTGAGAGGATGTATAAAAATGCCGCTATCACTTGGACCACCACCACAAGTAGAGGACTGGGGCAGCATCCCTACTTTGCAGCAACTTGTTGGTGAACATGACGAGAAGGTATGAATATGATGGGAGACAGTATATGGAAACACAATTACATAGTGTTTGATTTATATTGCCTGCTATAAGATTTGCCAGTTTCTTACACTGACGCAGGTAAAGAAAGGGTGCGTATTTTTAGGGGGCGAGAGTGCAGCATTGGGCAGAATCCATGACTACTTCTGGAAAAAGGTTAGATCTCTTTATTATAATTTAGTCGATTGATAATAGACAAACTAATATTGGGAGTTTGAAGGTTGACTTTACTTAGTTATCACATAAAGTTAAAATATTCACTTTGGTATCTCCAACTTCAATATGAGAGACTTCTGTTTCAGTTTAATTCCATTTTGAACAAGAAGTATTCGCTAGTGTGAGTTTTCTTAGAGAAGGAAAATCTGTATTTCTCCATTACAATGAGAAAGAATAGATACATCAGTGGTTGAGGAGAGGAGGCTCTAGAGAATTAATTCCTCAAAGAACTTTAATAAATACATCTCTGTGGAATATTAATTTATCCAAGACTCCTCAACTTGGTTTGTAGAGATCTTTCATTCCCAGCTTGAAAATGAGTTCTTGAAATTTGCTGCTATGTAGACACTTAGTTAGCACTAACAACGTACAAGTTGTTGTTGAGATGCTTTGTTGGCTATTTTGATTATTTACAGCTTCAGTCTTCTCTTTGATGAAGTGACAGTCCACTTAAAAATGTTTGGTCCTTTCAAGCTGAATAAGGTCATGAGCTGTAGTTATGGACTTATGGGCCTATGGCAGATTTTTGCCTGTGTGCAACCAATTCAATCCTATGTAGTAAGTCCTATTTCAGTTTTTTTGGCTAAAAAGTTTTGTACTAAAGTTGAGCAATACACTATCGCTTAGATACTGTAAGAAAGTATCCATAAACAAACAAACTTAATAGTACAAAAGAGGAAGTACACTACTGTATTAGTGTCAGAAGCACGGCTAAGTAGGCTAACTAATAGATTTATTGTTCAAAATAAAAACCCTATTGCAATAAACATCTTAAGCTTCAGGACCAATGTTCTAAAATGTATAGTTCTTATTGTGTTGGATATAAGGGTGCACCGAGTCCGGATGCAGCTGCGCCACACCAAAGCACAGCTCATTTAGCTAGCTGTAGCTTAGCTGTCATTCTAACTGAATTCACAGAGCATGACTCTGTTTTGTATAAAACTTGAGCAATGGATTGTAACCTCGTCTTTCTTCCGCTCAAACCTTCTCTTCTTCATCGTTAGCTTCCTGTGTCATCTATGGCGGCTCCAATGGATTCCAACAATCCTCTTTTCCTTCAGAATTCGGATCATCCCGGATTACTTCTTGTCACACAGCAATTCGATGGACAAAATTATGGAGAATGGCGTCGTAATATGACCATTTCCTTGTCCTCGAAGAACAAGATGGGATTCTTGACTGGCCGTCTCCCACAACCTGCTCCCTCAGATCCTCTCTTCGATGCCTGGGAGAGATGCAACAACATGATCCTTGCCTGGATCTTGAACACTCTAAGCAGCGACATACGCTCCAGCGTAATATACAACTTCCTAGCCAAAGGCGTTTGGGAAGAGCTTGAAGCAAGATATGGTGTCGTTAATGGAGCTCAGATGTATGCTGTCCAGAAGAATCTTTTATCTCTTTCGTAAGGTACGTCTTCAATTTCGACTTACTTCACCAAAATTAAGTCTATCTGGGACGAATTGAGTCATATGCGTCACCTACCTGTTTGTTCCTGTGGTTCTCTTCACGAGATCATGAAATATGAGGAAGATCAGAAGCTCTTGGTGTTTCTCATGGGACTCAGTGATGAATTCACCGGCATTCGTGGACAAATCTTGATGATCAAGCCTCTTCCAACTGTAAATGATGCTTACAATATGCTTCTACAGGAAGAAAAGCAACGATCCATTCATTCTTCCTCCACTGATGTTGCATCCTTCCATGTCAAAGGAATTGCAAGTGGAAATCAGCCAGATCCTATTCCTCGTGGTGATCAACGTTCTCGCACAGAGACTGGGAGATCTGGTGGTTCTCAGAATAATGGAAATGGAAATCGTCAAGATCGAAAGAGTCTTTACTGTCAAAATTGTAAGAAGACAGGGCATACAATCGATCGATGCTTCTTCATCATAGGATTTCCACCAAAAAGCAAACCGAGACAAGATCGATTGTCTTCCTCTGAGGAACGTTCCAAGAACTTTGCTGGACAAGCTTCTACTGATGACAGTGCTAACATGTCTTTGTCCAAGGAACAATTCAGTCAGCTCATTCGTCTCCTTGGTGATCAGTCCAAGCAAGGAGTTCCTTTTGAGCAGGATGACTTTGCAGCTTTTGCTGGTAAGGTCCTTACCACTTCATCAAATTTAACTTCTCATTCATGGATTCTTGTCACAGGAGCTAGTAATCACATGACTTGTGATAAGAATTGTCTTGAAGATGTGTACAATTTGACACATCCTTTCACTGTTACTTTGCCAAATGGTCATATTGAGAAAGTCACTATAGCTGGTGCTGTCCAAGTTTTGCGAGATCTGAGAATTCAGGGAGTTCTCTACGTTCCTGCATTCAAATGCAATCTCATTTCTATTGGCAAAATTGTTACTGATCTCAATTCATTAGTGATTTTCTCACATAAAGGCTGCTTTCTACAGGATGTGATGTCCAAGAGGATTACGACCCTTGGTAGAGCAAACAAGAGTTTATACTTCCTACATCAAAAGCATGAGGCTCCTATCTGTCAACCTACTATTAGTCATACCACTGTCAATGACATTTCTGCTGATATATGGCATGCTAGATTTGGTCATTTACCTCCTTATAAACTCAAACATTTTTCATTTGTAAATGGAGATATAGATACTCCATCTATTACTGCTTGTGATTCTTGTGCTAAAGCCAGACATAGACGGCTTCCTTTCCCATCTAGTTCAATAAAGAGTACTTCTATCTTTGAACTCATTCACTTGGATGTATGGGGACCATATCATAGGGCTACTCATGATGGCTTTAAGTTCTTTCTCACAATTGTTGATGATTTCAGCAGGACAACCTGGATACATCTCTTGACTTCTAAAGGAAGTGCTTTCCCTATAATCAAGAACTTCATAGCAATGGTTAACAAGCAGTTTCAGTGCAATGTCAAAAAGATTCGTACTGACAATGCTTTGGAGCTTGGTTCAGGGAGATCTGCCTCTGAATTCTTGGCTTCACAAGGGATCATTCTTCAAACTTCATGTACAGCCACTCCCCAACAGAATGGAGTTGCCGAAAGAAAGCACCAGCATCTTCTTGAGGTTGCTCGTGCCCTCATATTTCACTCCAAGCTGCCTATCATTTACTGGGGAGAAGCTGTACTCACTGCTGTTCACATTATCAATAGACTGCCTACTCCTGTCTTGCACAACAAAACTCCTTTTGAAGTTCTCTTCAACAGATCCCCTGACTACACCAGATTTCGAGTTTTTGGATCCTTGTGTTTTGCATCCACCCTGCAACAAGGTCGAGACAAGTTCCATGCTCGTGCCAGAACGTGTGTCCTTCTTGGTTACTCACCCGGAAAGAAGGCATATAAGTTACTGGACATGTCCACAAGACAAATATTTCACTCAAGAGACACAGTTTTCCATGAAACTGTATTCCCTTTCCACAAATCCCCTTCTATTTCCCCAGCTTGGCCATCTCAAAATGATATATCTGAGACAGAAAATCTCCCTACCCCACATATTACAAACCAAACCTCTTCCTCTTTTACAGAAGAACCACAACCCAGGAGATCCTCTCGATCTCACAATCCTCCTTCCTACCTAAATGACTATGTTTGTCATGTTTCCACATCTTCCCATGGCACTTGCTGTCACACACTTACCACCACCCTTTCTTTCCCTTCTGTCACCACCACTACCAACCTTCTCCCTATAACTGAACCCTCTTCATACAAAATTGCTAGCCAAATCCAGGAATGGCAAGATGCCATGACCACTGAATTTTCTGCACTTGAGGCAAACAACACTTGGGCTGTTGTTCCACTTCCCAAAGGAAAACGTGCCATAAGCTGCAAATGGGTCTATAAAATAAAACACAGGTCAGACGGATCAGTAGAGAGGTACAAGGCACGTCTTGTAGTCCGTGGCTTCACTCAACGCAAAGGAATCGACTACGATGAGACGTTCTCTCCGGTTGTCAAAATGACGACAATCCGGTGTCTCCTCAGTGTTGCTGTTAAGAATGACTGGCCCCTGCTACAATTGGATGTTAATAACGCGTTCTTACATGGTGAGCTCCATGAGGAGGTATATATGAAGCTCCCTGAAGGCGTACACGTTGATGCTGGATCAAACATGGTCTGCAAACTTCTCAAGTCTCTATACGGCCTAAAACAAGCTTCTCGTCAATGGTACTCCAAACTTGCCTCCATTCTGCGTCTTCGAGGGTATTGTGCCTCCTCGAATGATTATTCCTTGTTCTATCGCAAGACTGAGGCTTCACAAGTTTACTTGGCCATTTACGTCGACGACATACTCCTCACGGGAAATGATTCAGAGGAAATAGCGTCTCTCAAGGGTTTTCTTCATGATGAATTCAAGATCAAGGATCTGGGAGAGCTCAACTATTTTTTGGGCCTCGAATTTTCCAGATCAAGCAAAGGTATCTCAATATCTCAGCAAAAATTCATCACTGATTTGCTCGAAGAGTATAATTGCACCACTCCAAATCCTGTCCTCAGCCCCATGGAGTTAAACACCAAACTCATGATTGATACTGGAGACCTCCTTCCCAATGCTTTTGACTATAGGAAGCTCGTGGGCAAGCTGAACTTTCTCGTCCATAGTAGACCTGACCTGGCCTTTACAGTTCAGTACCTGAGTCAATTCCTGCAGAAGCCACGCACGTCTCACATGGCGGCTGCCATACACACTCTTCGTTATCTCAAAGGCACCATCACAAAATCTTTGTTCTTCAGTGCTTCATCCAGTTTTCAACTTCGTGCTTATTGCGATGCCGATTGGGCCTCATGTCCCAACACCAGAAGATCTGTCAGCGGTTTTGTTGTTTTCCTTGGAGACAGCCTCATCTCTTGGAAGTCAAAGAAACAACAAACTGTTTCCCTTTCCTCCACTGAGGCTGAGTATCGCTCTCTACGCCGTGTCACCGCTGAGCTTGCTTGGTTAAGTCGTTTACTCTTTGACTTAGGAGTCTCAGATGTCGTCCCCATTCCAGTCAAGTGTGACAACAGATCTGCCATATACATTGCACGCAATCCTGTTTTCCACGAGCGCACGAAGCACATCGAATTAGATTGCCACTTCGTTCGAGAGAAACTTCTTCAAGGCCTCATTGCTCTCGATCACGTGCCTACACATTCACAACTTGCTCATGCTTTCACAAAGCCAGTCCCTGGTTACAAGCTCAAGACCATTCTTCCCAAGCTAGGTATGGTTGATCCATTATCTAGCTTGCGGGGGGATGTTGGATATAAGGGTGCACCGAGTCCGGATGCAGCTGCGCCACACCAAAGCACAGCTCATTTAGCTAGCTGTAGCTTAGCTGTCATTCTAACTGAATTCACAGAGCATGACTCTGTTTTGTATAAAACTTGAGCAATGGATTGTAACCAACTTATTCAATAGAAACACAGAAACTTTTCTTCCCTAAACTCTGTCATATTGCGCAAATGTGCATTAGGCCCAGCCAATTGTAGGAGTAATCCATAGGTTATAAACTAGACATTTATTCTCTCAGCTTCCATTGTGGAAAGCCTATCTCACATATTATGCTTTAATCTAATAATAACACCTAATGTTAATATTTAGTAATGTATGCCACCTTTTTTATTACAGTGTTACCTAATGTTATCTAATGTAGTGTTTACTATTTACATATTGATTCATTAGGAAGTGTTCCTGATATATTTAGGTACACAATTTTACAGGATTTACTAAAGATGTATAAAGTTACCAGGAACGGTATGCTAGGGCCTGACTATTCTACAAAGTTTTCTCCATGGTTGGCAAATGGCTGCTTGTCCCCACGTCTGATATATGAGGAGGTCAAAACTATATTTCTTGCCTAGTATAAAAACATTTATACTTGGTTATTTCTTGGCCGTCCTTAATTTGTTTATTCTTTTGTCTGTGCTAACAAAAGGTAAAAAGATATGAGAAAGAGAGAATATCGAACGATTCAACATATTGGTAAAACTACTCATGTTCTTATTGATTAGCTAGTTGAGCTAGGACACTTGCAGTTCAGCTAACTTGTCTTTCACTTTATCTCTTGATTCCAGGGTTTTATTTGAATTGCTATGGAGAGACTACTTCAGGTTTTTGTCAGTCAGATACAAAAATTCTCTTTTCCATCCTGGTAAAAAGCTGGGGCATTTTTATTTTTCGTTAGATTTAACCAATACAATTGTCTGAGCACCAATATAAGCTTACAATGACCACTAGTTCTAGGCATGTCAATTCTATTTCTTTTTGTGTGCAAAAATTGAGCCTCTTTTTACTGCTCATTTGACTGTTCACTATTCTGTTCAGGTGGCCCTAGGAAGGTGGAGAAGAGATGGATTCAGGATAAGAGACTGTTTGAATCTTGGAAAGATGGACAGACGGGGTATTGTCTTATAGTTTTGCTTCACATCAAAGCATATGTTGATTCTTTGTACTGTATAGAAAAATATCGCTCCCTTGGTTTTCTCTGCTTGAATAGTTTAATTGTGGATTACTTTGTGTCAGCCAAGCCATGAGTTTGCAAGTACACAGTACACTAGTTGGGGCTGGAGTTTACTGTTTTTCTAATTTTGAGTGCATATTAACCATGATCCTTTCCCTTGCCAACTGAATAAGCTAGATCTTAAATGTACTTGAGTCCATCTTATCCTCGGGAACAAAGTGACTCTACTTCTTAGGAAGTCAAACTGACTGAAACATAATACTGACACTGACAGAGGTTTAGGTTGAACTAATAGTTTCCAATTCAATGTTTAAACATTGTAGATATCCATTAATAGACGCCAATATGAAAGAGCTGTCAACTACAGGCTTCATGTCAAACAGAGGAAGACAGGTTTGTCCTCCTTCTCACATGTTTGATACGATTAGACATTTGTATTGATTTATGAATAAGGTTGTCATAAACTAAAAGAGGTTTTTGCGCCAAACCACCCCTTATTTGGCCGAATTTCCGTCAAACCACCTCTTATTTCACTTTTTGCAAGGAACCACCCTTTTTAGCTATTTTGTTGACACAGAACCACCCCTCTGTCTATTCCGTTAGTTTGTGTGAAATGTCTAATATAGCTTCACTTATTTCAAAATTTTAAGGGCAAAATTGTGATTTCGACTTATCTTCTCCAACCTTTATCCATCCCTTAGAAAAAAGCTTCAATCTTCCTAAATCTGCAGCAATGGAAGCAGTAGCAGCTGCTCTTCCTCTACTCCTCAAATCAATCGGTCCTACAACGATTGAAATGCCCGATTCTTCTTCCTAATCGGACTCCCAGCCTTCCGACCCGAATCCTCGATATCAGGCACCGAATCGGATCCTCTGGAAAAACTCAAATATCCTCTTTTTGAGATTACAGTGAGAGACCCAACCGACCCAAATTTTTGCTGAATGCGGGTGGACATGAGAGACAGAGAAGAAGAGGAACACGCAACAATTGACGGTCTGGCGACCATGAAAGCAGCTTCGATTATCGCCATCTCTTCTTCGGTGATGATCCCGACTGGGATTTCGGGGGGAGTTGGTTGGCTGAGGAATGCGCAGGGGAGAACGTGGGAGGGAGAATCCCCCATAGATGGATTTGTGGGTATTTTATTGAGAAAGATCCGGAGAATATGCGGTTTGAGTTTAGTTGGCGCTTGAGATGATTTTGGGAGTGGAGGAAGAGCAGCTGCTTCCATTGCTGCGGATGTAGATTGAAGCTTTTTTCTAAGGGACAGAGAAAGGTTTGGAGAAGGAGAGTCCAAAATTACAATTTTGCCCACAAAAATTTGAAATAAGTGGGGGTATATTGGACATTTCACATAAACTAACGGAACAATTAACGGAATAGAAAGAGGAGTGGTTCCGTATTAACAGAATAACAAAAAGGGGTGATTCCTTGCAAAAAGTGAATTAAGGGGTGATTTGGCGCAAATTCGGCCAAATAAAGGGTGGTTTGACGCAAAAACCTCAAACTAAAACTACTAATTCATTTGTTGCAGATCGTTTGCTCTTTCCTTGTTCGGGACATGGGGATGGATTGGCGCATGGGAGCCGAATGGTTTGAAACATGTCTCTTGGATTATGATCCATGTTCCAACTATGGAAACTGGACGTATGGAGCAGGTTTCATTTCTTTTTCTCCTTTTATTTTGTTTTCTCTGCTCTGTTATCTTTCTATTGTACGTGTGTTATAACTGAATTTCACTGAAAGTTGAAATATAATGGTGGTCCGTAAATGAAATTACATAACTCAAAAGAGCAATATATCCATTTTTGTATTATTGGATGCCCAGCAAAGCTAATTAAACCGAAATTGAAAAACTATGACATTCACATTTTACAGCGTACTACTTGGTTTTTATACTTGTTTAATAATAATAAAACTATAGAACTCTAACTTCATAACTGAGTTCCTAAGTAGACACGTATTAGTAGTTGAGAGTTCTACTTATATTTCACATAATATCCATGATTCAATAAATTTACAGGAGTTGGGAATGACCCTCGAGAAGATCGCTATTTCAGCATACCAAAACAGGTACCTATTAGATCCGCATCACATTGATAGCATATGCTATCATATATACTACGGAGTAATACTAACATTGAATTTATGATGACTGGGGAATTTCAGGCGCAGGTGTATGATCCTGATGGGGAGTACGTAGCTTTCTGGTTGCCAGAGCTGCAGCAACTCCCGAATGCCAAGCGACATTCACCTGGAAATGCGTACATTAAGCCAGTCGTTCCTCTAAAATTTGGAAATTTTAAGGGGCAAATCAACAAGAAATCAGCTTCAGCAACTTCCAGGAGGAGGTAAGTTCAGCAACTAGAATGAGTTTATCAAACCACAAGACTTTCTTATTTACCCCTCTACATGTAATCTCTATCCGATACGAAAAGCTTCTGCAAACCCATAGAAACACACCAAACATTCATCCGAATTTTTTTAACATATATTCATGTCGAACTGGCCAATATTTGAATTTATTTTTATCTATTGATTCAACCTAATTTCATCAGTTACGAATCAAAAGTGCAGCCTACATTTAGGGTCTGTTTGAATTTTCATTATAATGACATTATTGCTGAGAAGTGACATTATAATGTCATTATTAGGGAATTCAAACTAGCCCTTGTTAGTCTTGTTCGTACGTATAGTAAGTACTGAGAGCACTCACAACGGCGGTGTTTTAACCATAAAATAATACAAATTTTTTAGCAGAAGTGCAATTTTGCTACAAAATTAAGCTTCATTTGAAAATAACAAACGGGTAAAAAACCAAGAGTGATAAAGTTTGATTATACACAATATTCGACACAAGATCAATGCCAAAATTGGGTTTGTTTTTGAACATCCAAATAAGGCTCATAGATGTGTTAGACATTCATAAAGGAAGAGGGGGTGTTTTTTTGCCATTGGATAAAAAAGATCAATGATGAAGAAAAAACCTAGAGTGGTTATAATACTACCATTTAAAAACATTTTCAGCACAAAACTAAATGAATTGGAGATTTTTTTTTATCTAGCTATAAACACCCACTTTGTATATGTTTATTATAAAAACGTTTTTATGAATGTAAAATTTAAAATTATAAGGCCGATGTTGCAGTTGCCGATGATTTAACCACCTCAATTAGTGTTGTGATTAATCTGTTACTAGCTGGCAAGTGTCCTTCCTCCTTGGGTGACTTTATTGCTAGTGCTCCACTCACACCTTTTCTCAAACCTATGGAAGATTATTCGGCCCATTGCTGTTGGGACAGTCTGGCGGAGACTTGTCTCAAAGGTTGTTGTTGTCGTGGTTGGGAAAGAGGTCGGAAAATATCTTGATGATTTTCAATTTGGGGGTGGGAGTGCCTAATGGAGATGAGGCTATCCTCCATGCGGTCAACAAGTTGGTTGAAGCCAAAGAGGGTGGGAATAACATGTCTATGCTTCTTGTAGATTTTAGCAATGCTTTTAACATGATAGACCGGAGTACCATGCTTAGAGAGGTCCGACGTTGTTTCCCCTCTCCGTCTCCTTGGGTTGAATTCTGTTATGTGAGCTCGACAAGGTTATATTATGATGACTCTAGTTTATTGTCGTGTCAAGGCGTTCAGCAAGGTGATCCTCTAGAGCCTTTGCTTTTTTTTTTGCTTACCTTACACCCTCTTGTTCATCTGATCAATGAAAAATGCAACCTTGACTTTATGGCTTGGTATCTTGATGATGGCACTATTATCGGAGACACTGCATTGGTTTCGACTACTTTGCATTTGATTATTAAGGAGGGATCATCGATGGGGTTGCATCTTAATGTTGAGAAGACATAAATATTTTGCCCGAACCCAGATCCGAGAATCAACGATCCCATGCTTTTTCCTCCTACAATGACTCGACCTTTGGATGGGGTAAAGCTCCTTGGTGTCCCGACCAGTTTGGATGTCGACTTCTATAGTCTCTTAATTAAAGACAGGGTTTCCAAAACTTTGAGTTTGATGGAAGTTGTTGTTGGGCTTTATGACCCCCAATCAGAGCTTCATCTTCTACGTAGTTGTGTGGGTTTAGGCCGATTGTATTTCTCTATTCGAGCTTGTCCCCCCCTAGATGCTCGAATCTTCTCATCTCACCTTTGATCATGCCTTGAGTGATGGCGGACGAATCTGCAGGATCGAATATAAGAGGCCAAAAACGTTCACTTGGAGATGATAGAGTTGAAGTCGATGTAGAAGATGGGTTCGTGAGGTCGTTGCGGAAGACAATCGAACGAACGAACTTGATAGGCAAGTGACGTCTTCCTTGACCCAGTCGTCAATCTAGAAAGACTCGCTTGACTCGAACTAACCCAAGGAATCCACCTAGGGTTCTTTCGAGGTTTGAACGATGAGGCTATGGACACACCAAACACCAGATCGATTCGAATGAGGCAGAGATATGGACCCACCAAACACTCCTTCTCAAGATTGAATTGAAAACCGACCCACGAAATCCAATTCAATAAGCTACAACTAAACAACGTCAAAACTAAAGTGATGAATAATTCTCAATTTTGTCAAAGAGTGCCTAAAACCCTCCAAAAATACATAATAAATAGCCTTCCCGAAATGCTTGATTCCAAGAAAGAAAACCCTAGAAAAATCCTAAAATATCAAATCTTGTTCTAATCATGGCGGCCTCGTCCAATCTCGAATGGGCCTCAAATTTGTACACAATGAAGATAAGCCCAAGTACTGAAACATATCCAAAGGAGATCTTAATCCGATCTTTCGTTTGCCCAAACAAACAGAAACAAATTCGGATCTTGCAACAACCATATCTTGGTCATTGGGCCTCTGTTGGGCTTCAACTTTGGACATGGCCAAGATAGGCCCAAGAAGTATACTCTGACCAAATATCTTCTCAATTGGAGGCCCGAGCCGTCCAGTCCACTCTGCCCTAACTCGGCCCCGTCGTCGCCGTGGAAGTCCTCGTCTCCCGGGAAACTCTTTGTTAGCGGCCTCCAAACTTAGTAAGGTTCCCAAATATAGTAAGTCTTCAGAATGGGGCCCTTGAGAGCTCACCCATACAACCATGGGTTCCAAAGACGATCTGAATGACGTCACTCTTGCCGCTACATTCCTCTGACTCCTTATGCCGACGTCTGTGATCTGAGCAGTGGTGGTCCTACGTACATTAGCAGTGGGGATCCTACGTACATCATCCTCCCTCTCTAAAAAATGATTCGTCCTCGAATCTGCATCAGGAAAAACAACAAACACAAGGTTTCTAATAAAAATAGTATGATTGAAAGTCAGCTTACGTTGTACAAGGTTGATTGGCGGGATATCGAAGTGTTCTTCACTCCGTTCCCACTCCCGCGCCATGCAGTAAATTATAAGTTTCAACTGATCTTCCTTATCCCCTATGCCTTCTTGTTTGTCTCCACTGTCAGCGGTATCATCCAAGGGACGTTCAAATGACAATGTCATACAAAGAAAGGTCTCGCCTTTCACATCAGCAGCAAAGAAGCGAATCTCCTCAACATGTTCGACTTTCTTCTCTAGATTATCCTCCTTTTCAGCAGACTCGTATCCCCCGTTCGCATTCAAAAGGACGACTTTTTTATTCAGGCAATTATTAGCAATATGATCATGTCCCCTGCACTTGAAGAAAATGATGTCTCCCGTCCTCGTACCCTCCTTAGGCGGATCATTTGTCTTGGCCGACGGCCTGGTGTCCGAGTCTGCAGAAACCGGCGGACGGTAGGTGCCTGCAGTCGAGGTCAACCAGCTCCTGTTGCTTCCCGGCTGCCGTCTCTTGGGTAATGACTCATAAACTTGAGTAGCGTAGTGCATGACGCTCTCAATTGCAGCCTTGGGACCGAAATACTGACCCCGAACAATAGACCCAACATCATCATTCAACCCATTGATGAACTTGGACACGACGTACCTTTCAGGAAAAGACACGTTTGATCCGGCGATCAGTTGTTTCACCTGATTGAAGTATTCCGCCGGCGAGTAAGATCCTTGTCGAAGCCGCTCAAGTTGACCCTGAACAATGTCAACGTAGGTGCCAAGAATGAACCGCATCCTCATAGCTTGTTTCAGTTCTTCCCAACTCTCAATCAGATTCTCTAGACGGTTCTCTCGCTCAATCTGCTCCGCTCTCCACCAAGTCAGGGCAAAATCTGTAAAGTGAATAGTGGCCATAACCACCCTAGTGTGCTATGGATACTCACAAAACTGAAAAATCTGATCAGTTCTGGACTCCCAACTGATATAGGCTTCCACATCAGAGAAACCTGAGAATCTGTCGATCTGCACCTTTGCCTGAGGGTGAGCTGCTGGTCGTTCTTGCTCTTGATCGAACTCCTGATATGCCAGGACTCCCCGTCTCGGCTGAAGGTAGCCAGGATTCTGCTGCCGGATCTAACCACGATAATTACCACCTAGGGGAACCTGATTGGCATTATGAAATTCCCCCCCGGGTTGCATCTGCCTGTACTGCGTCTGACCGAACATACGAGGGCGTTGAAGAGGTGTCTGCTCCACGGCCTGCTCTTCCCAGACTGGATATGGTGTCGACTCACATTGCTGAAACACTGAACGATCTCTTGCTGTATTGTTGTCGACATCATTCAGAGGCTCGTGCACCACGGGCCTAATCAAACCTCCTGCAGGTTGTTTCCCTTGCGTGCGGTCTACAAATTCTTGTAGGAGAGTACTCAGTTCTGCCGAAAGATCTTGCTTTATCTGCCTAGCTAGTTCTCACATTGCTTCTTGCATTTCAGTAGACATCGGAGATGCCCGCTCAGAGTCTGGTTCAGCCATGGTTGCCTGAAAAAGTGAACGAGAAAACAATTTTGGTGCAGTCGCAGGGTCGGCCGGCTCCTAGGGTTGAAAATCTTCTCCTGCCTTGTCCAAAGATCACGACTTGCTACCAAGGAAGAGATCTCTACACAAAATAACGAAAAAGAAATAAAATTCAAGAATATCTTCAAAGATTAAAAGAAAATAAGAAAATAAAAGAAATATCTTACTAGAATCTACAAGATCTTATCAGGAAATTAAAAGAAAAGAAAATAAATTAAGAAGATCCTAAGATAAAATATTTCTCTAACTTCCTAACAAGATAAGATATGCAAATCTAGAAGATCTTATCAGGAAATTTAAGAAAAGAAAATAAATTAAGGAAAATCCTAAAAATAAGATCTATTTCTAACTTCCTAACAAGAAAAGATTCTAAATAGGAGAAAATCCTAATTTGGTTAGATAAGATCTTACCAACTTGGTAACAACTTATCTCCCAAGTATAAGAATATCTTCTAGTTTCCTAATAGAAAATAAATTAAACAAGATATGATAACAAGAAAATCTTCCCCTTTTTTTTTGTTTATGGTAATTGTTAGGGGGAAGGAAAAAGAGCCACACGGCCGGCCCAAATAGCCAGCCCACTAGGCGCAGGTGTGCGCGCCTCGATCCGCGTGATCTCGTCCGAGCGGTGGGCCCTGCCTCGCCAACTTGGCGGCTCCTCTCGTTTTATTTTTTTGCAAGATTGTTAGCCCACTTGAAATAAAAGAGAAAAATTAGGTTAACGTTTAATCTCGCAGCCCTAGGCTCGAAATTCCTCACGCTTTCCCCTTTTAGAAAGTTCTCTCTCGGTTTTGGCTCGGGATGAGGTTCTGGCTAAAATAGTTTCTTCCAAAAAATCCAAAGAAGACTCGATTGAGATTATTCATAAAAGAATTTTCTAACTAAAATTTTCGTAAGAAAACGAAAAAATGCAAGAATTAATTCGAAAGTCTCTAGAGCCGCCCCCGGGCGGGAAAATGCTGGGGCGGAGTTCGAGGCTACTAGCCCGACTCACTTGACTTGACCCCTGGGACTTCTCAAGGCTACTATCCCGGGTCCTGCTCAGCCTAAATGAAACAAGGCAACTAGCCTAAAACGTTCTCGCTGACGAGGCGAATTTGTCGTGTGCCAAGTCAAGTTAATCCTAACATGCAAACTAAATAATATAGCGCGCAAGTAAGGGTCGAATCCCAAGAGAATCAGTTTATCAAATTCTTAAGTTATCACAATGACTAACCAAAAAACGTAACCAAAGGGGGGTTTTTGTGGTTTTGATACGAAGTATCGAATGTCAACTTGGTTATAAAAAGATTAAGCGAAGTGTTCCACTTAGCGATTATCCACAATTAGATTAACAAGTTGATCTGAAAATCCTTTTTATCCCTATGTCAAGTTCTCAAGTGATCGTTCTAATTCCTGTTCTTGAATAGTTATTAGTCCAACTAGTCCTAATAACCCTTACTCGATTATAACCTCGAAACTATCAAAGTTCAATAACAAAGTAGCAATGCATTCAGGAATAGATAGATACATGCAATATCATGGACAACTAGTCGGATACTCGACATGTACTCAACTCTCTTCTCTAATAACAATCACAACTAGTTCATGCAAATAGATTGTGCTACACAACAAGTATGATAATTCAACTAGAAGTATCAAACTCTAGCAATATGAACAAGACACAACTAACTTAGGTGATCAATCTAAAGTAGTAAATCTAGTTCATCGACAATACAAACAAGAGAGTTGAGACAATCAAAGAGTAGACAAAAGGGAAGGATAAACTCACAACTTGTTGAATCCAAAAGCTTCAAACGCCAAGTGAAACAAAGGAACTTTAGCAACTCATAAGTTTGTGAAAACTCTTCCAAAAACTTAAGCAAAACAAAGGTTAGATGATCAAGGATGATCATCCACTACCTATATAGTATCAGCTGATGTAACAGCCGAATTAAGGTCTAAAAAACGTATGGAAAGTTACAAAATTAAACACAAATTACTTCAAATGGCAAAGACATCAATTTGATTCTTCTGTCGAGGAACCGCACCCGCGGGTTGAGAGCCGCGGGCGCGGTTTTGAGTTTCTTCAGATTTTCTGGATGGCAGAGGGCTGCGGGCGCGGCTTGAGACCCGCGGGCGCGGCTTGAGCTTTCTCGAAAGTCTTGGCTGATGGTGAGGGCCGCGGGCGCGGCTTGAGACCCGCGGGTGCGGCTTTGTTGTCTGAGGCAGAATTGCTGATTTCTTCAAGTCTTCGTCTTCGTCTTCGTCTTCAGCAGCTTCTTCCTTATGCTTCAATGCTTCCAATGCTTGTATCATCTCTTGGGATCTCGTATGTAAATCTTCTCTCGAACAGCTCCATGATACAGATTACATAGAAACAAATAACATAATCCTATACAAAACTAGCTAATAATCCATAGTTGCGGTATCTAAAACACCGCTTATCAAACTCCCCCATACTTAGACCTTGCTCGTCCCCGAGTAAGCTAAAAGAAACTTACTCTTTTACAATAATCACTCAAAGATCTCAGGAAGTATGAAAAAGAAAGAAACTACAAATCACTAACACATTTAGTCTACAAACAATATGATGAGAAAGAAATCTATCAATTTTGGTCTTCTATAGTGGTTAACATGCAAAAAATTTTGTCCTAAGACACTCATTTCACTCATTTTGCCTAGGCGCCTCGAAAGGTTTTCACCTAGCCACTCATTTCATTTTCAATCTCACCATTCCTTACCGCCCTCAAGTCCTTTTTTGCCAAGCCTAATGCAAGCCGAACTACCCGCTTATTGCATGGATTTTTCCATCCCAGGATTTTCATTTGCCTTTTTTCGTATTTTTGTGGCTTTTTCTGTTTTTAATTCCATGCAAAGTACAACAAAATAAAAACCGAAGGGAAATAACAAGGAAATGAAACTACTCTAGGATAAGCAATGAACTAATTTCCCTCCCCCATACTTGTAGTGCACAATGCCCTCAGTGTGTAAGACATAGAAAAATAATGAGGAAGAGAGAAAGAAGCTCACTGATCCGGGTCATCCCGGTTTGGATATTCGGGCCAACGAGCATGCATGTCGAGCCGTAAGTCATCCACCGACTGCTGCAGCCTCTCAACATTCTGGTTCACCGTCTGAACCGACTGGTAGACATACTCAATCCGCTCGAAAAGACGCTGCTCCCAAGGTATGTCAGCAGGAGCTGCGGATGATGAGCCTTCGCCCCATTGCCTCTGAGGCTGAAAACGAGGGGCAGGCTCCTGGAAGTCATCATCATCATCATCCTCAAGGTCAGCTGGCTGCTGATCCAGCTGCGGAACCGGCTCCTGGATGCTGATCCCACCGCGAGCTCGTCGTCGAGCAGCTGCACGAGGGGGAGCGGGTGCTGGGTTGAGCCTAAAAGTATGGGCTGGCCCATAAGCAAAATCCTCGGTGAGAGCAATCTCGGGAGGACCGAGCCAAACCCACATCCGCTCGTCTTCATTTACTGTAACCGACTTGAGCCACCTAAGTCGGGTTTGCAGAAACGTGATATCCAGCAAATAGGGACCCATTGAGGGGTCCGGACTACCTACGCAGTCAAGCGTCTCCCAGTCGGGGACGACAGCCTCTAAGATGAGGGTGATCATGCCACCCAAAGCAATCTGCCCCCTTGGTTTTGAGCGGGCTATCTTACAGGAGTGAACAAAAAGTGAGAGCCAATCCGGAATTACCTGACATTCCGGCATAAGAGCATACAGATACTTCAGCTGGTAGGCAGGCACCTTGTTCACCTCAGAAAGCCCAAAGAAGGCCATAGAGAGGGCTCGATGTGTCAGGCGGAGACATGGATGGGACATCTTAGCATTGTAGTCATTACCATGGGTGTCCCGAACTTGTCCCGTCCATGTGTACCAGACCTGTGTCGGGCTGTCGCCAACTGTAGTGTCATAATCTGCAGAGGGAACCTGAGAGATTCCCAAGATGTGGCGCAGCTGTTCGGCCTGAACTGTAAAGGACCGTCCATTGTAAATGAACTGGATGGCCGAGATGAAGGTGGTCTCCGAGACGGTCTTGGTCTTGAGGCTTGCCAGAAACTGATAGGTAGCCTCGGCATGAGTGGGGGCTGACCTGTACAAGAAACCCTGCAGCCCTGCGTGCTCAAGCATGGCCTCAGTGCATGCAGTCATACCCAAATCATCGAGGGTACGTGGATGAAAAAATCTCGTGGCTACACACTGCTTAGCCCTTAAATAAGCTAAGTTGGTCTGAACCTGTTGTTGCCACAAATCATTTTTTGTGGCCTCGGGATGTTCCTGCTGCAGCCATCAAAGTGTATACGCAAAACAAATGCTACCACAAATCCGCACACAACAAATATACCAAGCAGCAGCAGCAGCACAATAGCAAAAAGCCCTCCCCGAGGCGTAAGAAAATCAACAACGATGAGGGCGGTTGTCAAAAAACTTACTGAAATCAGCAATGGACGACAGAGGTGAAAACCGCGGGTGCGGGTGGGGAGCCGCGAGTGCAGTTGTAGCTTTCGTCCGATTTCTGGCGAGGAGGGAGCCGCGGGCGCGTTTGGGGAGCCGCGGGTGCGGTTTGGGCGAGCTGGAGAAATCTTGGCAGGCCGAGGCCGCGGGTGCGGGTTTGTAGCCGCGGGTGCGGTTTCGTCGTGACAGAATTTCTGGGCAGGGTGAGGGTGCGGTTGCGGGTGGTAGCTTTTGAGCCGCGGTTGCGGTTGTATTTGGGCGCAGGTGCGGTTGCGGAGGAGGATGTGGTGGGAGTGTGTTGGTGGGAGGTTTTTGAGAGGTAGGGTATGAGAAAAGTGGGAAGTGAGAGAGTTTTATGTGGGGGTGGGGGTGGGGATAGAGAATGAAATTTGATATGGAGAAGGGTAGAAAATCAAATTCGAGATGGAGAAGGGTAGAAGATGAACCGTCAATTCCTTTTTCTTTTTTTTTCTTTTTCTTTTTTTCTTTTTTTTTCTTTTTCATAAACGAAAAGAAGAACCGTCAATTCTTTTAGTAGCAAACGACCATCGTCTTCTCGTCTTGACTTCCTAGAAAATAGAAAACAAAACAATTAAAAAGAAAATGAAATTCAAGGGAAAAAAGAAGAATACCCTGGGTTGCCTCCCAAGCAGCGCCTTGGTTAGAGTCGTGGCTCGACTTGGTTTCCCGTCTTCACTTTTCAAAAGTTGGCTCTTTTAGAGCCATTTCATCGAAAGATACTTTGGTGAATCCCTCATGGTAAGGTTTTAACCTTTGACCATTCACCTTGAAGACGTTGTGGTTGTCTTTGTCAAACAACTCCACGGCGCCATGAGGAAAGACGCGAGCAACAACATACGGGCCATTCCACCGGGATCGCAACTTACCCGGAAAAAGTTGAAGACGAGATTGGTAGAGCAAGACCTTGTCTCCCACCTTGAAATCTTTCCTCAAGATGTTCTTGTCATGCCAAGCCCTCGTCTTTTCCTTGTAGATCACCGCATTCTCATACGCATCCCGGTGTATCTCTTCAAGCTCTTCAACCGGTGCCTGCACAATAGAAGGAAGAAGCTTTTTGCTCTCCAAAGTTAGTAGCATGGGCCGACCGGCCAAAATTTTACCCGAAGCGTCTAGACGAGCTAGAACACTTTGAATCTCAGGTGGAAGAGACAAATCAAGTGTTGGTGAGTGAACGATGCTGTGTTTTAATACTATAGGATCAATTACATCAATTGAACAAATAGACGCAACATCTTCGACGGGGTGTTTCATCGCATCAAAAATGTTAAATTGAACTATTTCCCCATCGAACTCTAAAGTAAGAGATCCACTAGCCAAATCAATCTTTGTGTTAGCGGTTCGCATGAAGGGTCTCCCAAGCAAAATAGGAGCAGCTTGCCCATCATGTTCCATGTCTAACACAAAGAAATCAACGGGAAAGAACAAATTATCCACCATAACCAAAACGTTTTCAACTACACCTTTAGGACACACGGTGGACCTATCGGCTAGTTGAATAACAATTCCGGTTTCATGAAGTGGACCTAACCCGAGAATCTTATAGAGAGAGTAAGGCAACACATTTATCGATGCACCCAAATCGAGCATGGCTCGTTCAAAATGTGTGTCGCCTATACGGCAAGGTATGCTGACCATGCCCGGATCGCTGCACTTCTTAGGCATTCGCCTTTGAAATACAGCGGAGACACGCTCGCTTACCGTCACCTTTTGTCGCCCTTTCAACTTTTGATTCCTCTTGATTGTGCAAAGTTCTTTTAAAAACTTTGCATATCGAGGAATGCTTTTAATTAACTTGAGCAAGGGGATGTTTACCTCACATTTGCTGAACGTCTCAAACAACTCCTTGTCGTTTTCCGGCCTTTTGGTGTTCCTAAGGGCATCGGGAAACGGGGCGGGAGGCTTGGTGGAGTCGAGAGGTGGAAAGTTGGGGCGAACGTAGTTGTCCTGTCTCAACTGGAAATCCCCCCGATCCTCCACTTCGAGTTCAGCATTTTGTGAAGGAAAATCTGGAATTTTTACCTCGGTGGATGAGCCGCGGGTGCGGTTCTCTACCCGCGGGTGCGGCTCGTCAGTGTAATTGTTCTCTGGCGCAGTGGAGGAGCCGCGGGCGCGGTTTTCAACCCGCGGGCGCGGTTCTTGGCTGTCCTCAGAATCTAATTTTTCTGCCGAAGCCTCGACAAGGTTTTTGGTTTCCCCCAAAATCTTACCACTTCTTGTTGTCACTGCACTCACATTTCTGGTTGGATTCACCACCGTTTGGGACGGTAGAGAATTGGAATTTTGTTGTGCAATGGTAGTAACAGCTTCAGCCAACTGCCCAATTTGCTTCTCCATGTTCTTGATGCTCGACTCAGTCGTTTGAACATGAGTTGTGAAGTGTTGAGTCAAGGATCTCAGCAGCTCCGCGGTAGATGGTCCAGCATTGGGTCGAGGGCCTTGAGCTTGTTGTTGGGGCTCATTTGGATCACGCCACCGAAAATTGGGATGATCTCTATACCTCGGGTTGTAGTTATTTTGTTGATCACCACGAGGTCGTGGGGGTCCATACCCACCACCAGCAGCAGCATTGACTTCAGCAACATCTTCACTTTCAAGCTCAGGGCATTTATCTGTAAAATGAGAAGGGTCAGAACAAATACCACATACCTTTACTTGTTGTTGTTGTCCTTTTTGCAACTGAGAGACCATCTTCTTCAACTCTACAAGCTCAGCTACAAGAGCGGGATCCCCTGAACTTGCTGCATGCACTCCCTTTTTGGTGTATATCCTACCAAAACTTCTCGTGCTCTCAGCCATATCTTGCAATTTCTCCATGGCATCCTCCGGCGTCATGTTGAGAATATTCCCACCACACGCAGCATCAAACATCCTCCTTTCTTGGTTAAGGAGACCATTGCAAATGTAAAGCACAAGATCCTCGGTATCATACCCATGAAAAGGGCACGAAGCACACAACCCCTTGAAGCGTTCAAGGTAGTCATAGAGCGTTTCGTCTTCACTTTGCTCGACATGGGCTATCTCCTTCTTGAGAGCATTTGCCTTCTTCACTGGAAAATACTTGCTCAAGAACACCTTGTGCAACTTTTCCCAATTATCAACCGAACCGGTTGGCAAATGGTAATACCAAGAACGAGCACCATCCTTCAAAGTGAACCCGAAGGCTCTCATCTTAATCTGCTCTTCCGTGACGTTTGGCGGTTTGGTTGTCATGCAAATGTCATGAAATTGGTTCAAATGCATGATTGGATCCTCTCCAGCCAAACCATGGAAACTTGGGAGCAAATTGATCACCCCCGACTTGAGCTCGAAAGTCACCCCATGAGCAAGGGGTGGAATAACCACAGCTTGAGGTTGCTGTGTCAGGTTCGGTGTTTGTCGCTCTCTCAAAGTGCGAGTAACACCACCTCCTGGTAGCCTTGTCTCAATTAGCTCTCGTTGAGCATTAACGACCAACTGCATGTCAGCCAATTGACGTTGCACTTCAGCAAGAGCTTCTTGATCGGCCATTTCTACTGTCTCAGTCCCGACTCTGTTCTCTCTTCGATTCCGATGAAAAGTTCTCTCGATCTCTGAATCAAGACTAGAAAGAGGCTGATTAGTAGGACGGGTGTTGACCATTCACTAGTCAACACTAAAGATAGTCAAAATAAGAACTTAAAAATAAGAAAATTTGATTCCCCGGCAACGGCGCCAAATTTGACGAGGCGAATTTGTCGTGTGCCAAGTCAAGTAATCCTAACATGCAAACTAAATAATATAGCGCGCAAGTAAGGGTCGAATCCCAAGAGAATCAGTTTATCAAATTCTTAAGTTATCACAATGACTAACCAAAAAACGTAACCAAAGGGGGGTTTTTGTGGTTTTGATACGAAGTATCGAATGTCAACTTGGTTATAAAAAGATTAAGCGAAGTGTTCCACTTAGCGATTATCCACAATTAGATTAACAAGTTGATCTGAAAATCCTTTTTATCCCTATGTCAAGTTCTCAAGTGATCGTTCTAATTCCTGTTCTTGAATAGTTATTAGTCCAACTAGTCCTAATAACCCTTACTCGATTATAACCTCGAAACTATCAAAGTTCAATAACAAAGTAGCAATGCATTCAGGAATAGATAGATACATGCAATATCATGGACAACTAGTCGGATACTCGACATGTACTCAACTCTCTTCTCTAATAACAATCACAACTAGTTCATGCAAATAGATTGTGCTACACAACAAGTATGATAATTCAACTAGAAGTATCAAACTCTAGCAATATGAACAAGACACAACTAACTTAGGTGATCAATCTAAAGTAGTAAATCTAGTTCATCGACAATACAAACAAGAGAGTTGAGACAATCAAAGAGTAGACAAAAGGGAAGGATAAACTCACAACTTGTTGAATCCAAAAGCTTCAAACGCCAAGTGAAACAAAGGAACTTTAGCAACTCATAAGTTTGTGAAAACTCTTCCAAAAACTTAAGCAAAACAAAGGTTAGATGATCAAGGATGATCATCCACTACCTATATAGTATCAGCTGATGTAACAGCCGAATTAAGGTCTAAAAAACGTATGGAAAGTTACAAAATTAAACACAAATTACTTCAAATGGCAAAGACATCAATTTGATTCTTCTGTCGAGGAACCGCACCCGCGGGTTGAGAGCCGCGGGCGCGGTTTTGAGTTTCTTCAGATTTTCTGGATGGCAGAGGGCTGCGGGCGCGGCTTGAGACCCGCGGGCGCGGCTTGAGCTTTCTCGAAAGTCTTGGCTGATGGTGAGGGCCGCGGGCGCGGCTTGAGACCCGCGGGTGCGGCTTGAGCTTTCTCGAAAGCCTTGGCTGAAGGTAAAACCCGCGGGTGCGGCTTGAGACCCGCGGGTGCGGCTTTGTTGTCTGAGGCAGAATTGCTGATTTCTTCAAGTCTTCGTCTTCGTCTTCGTCTTCAGCAGCTTCTTCCTTATGCTTCAATGCTTCCAATGCTTGTATCATCTCTTGGGATCTCGTATGTAAATCTTCTCTCGAACAGCTCCATGATACAGATTACATAGAAACAAATAACATAATCCTATACAAAACTAGCTAATAATCCATAGTTGCGGTATGTAAAACACCGCTTATCACTCGCCCTAGCCGGATTTCTCTTCGGCTAGTCGGGTTAATGAAAACTCATTTTTTTTAAAATGGCCGAACAACCGTAAGGGTAGGGAGCCGAAAACGCTTCCCGCTCGTTTGCCCATTTCAAAATTCGAATTAATAAAAGATTTTCTGATTTCCTTCCGAAAATAGTTGCATAAAATCCTAACAGAAAATCTCTAACTTGATTCTTCCCTTGATTTATGGGTTGGTTAGGGAAAGAAGGGATTAGGGTTTTGAGTTCCCTGGTCGTCCGCCGTCCCGAGACTGAGACGCCGCTCGTTCCCTAGGCCACAGTCCCCTCTCCGGCACTCGACACAAGTTCTTGAGGAGGCTTTTGGCTGAAAACTTTTCTCACCCTCTCGGCTTAAGGTAGAAACTGAACAAAAATACACCCGAGTGAGTAAATTTCATGCAAAGGAATACGAAACTAGAACGTTTTACGTCGTTTAGCTATGATACCAAATGATGGTAGATGAATCTGCAGGATCGAATATAAGAGGTTGAAAACGTTCACTTGGAGATGATAGAGTTGAAGTCGATGTAGAAGATGGGTTCGTGAGGTCGTTGCGGAAGACAATCGAACTTACTTGATAGGCAAGTAACGTCTTCCTTGACTCAGTAGGCAATCCAGAAAGACTCGCTTGACTCGAACTAACCCAAGGAATCCACCTAGGGTTCTTTCGAGGTTTGAACGATGAGGCTATGGACACACCAAACACCAGATCGATTCGAATGAGGCAGAGATATGGACCCACCAAACACTCCTTCTCAAGATTGAATTGAAAACCGACCCACGAAATCCAATTCAATAAGCTATAGCTAAAAACGTCAAAACAACGTTAAAACTAAAGTGATGAATAATTCTCAATTTTGTCAAAAAGTGCCTTCCTGAAATGTTTGATTCCCAAGAAAGGAAACCCTAGAAAAATCCTGAAATCTCGAATCTTGTTCGGATCATGGCGGCCTCGTCCAATCTGGAATGAGACTAAAATTTGGACACAATGAAGATAATCCCAAGTACTGAAACATATCCAAAGGAGAGCTTAATCTGATCATTCGTTTGCCCAAACGAACAGAAACAAATTCGGATCTTGCAGCAGCCATATCTTGGTCATTGAGCCTCTGTTAGGCTTCAACTTTGGACACGGCCAAGATAGACTCAGGAAGTATACTATGACCAAATATCTTCTCAATTGGAGGCCCGAGCCGTCCAGGCCACTCTGCCCTAACTCGGCTCTATCTTCGTCGTCGTGGAAGTCCTCGTCTCCCGGAAAACTCTTTGTCAGCGGCCTCCAAACTTAGTAAGGTTCCCAAATGATGGTAGACGAATCTGCAGGATCGAATATAAGAGGTTGAAAACGTTCACTTGGAGATGATAGAGTTGAAGTCGATGTAGAAGATGGGTTCGTGAGGTCGTTGCGGAAGACGATCGAACTTACTTGATAGGCAAGTAACGTCTTCCTTGACTCAGTAGGCAATCCAGAAAGACTCGCTTGACTCGAACTAACCCAAGGAATCCACCTAGGGTTCTTTCGAGGTTTGAACGATGAGGCTATGGACACACCAAACACCAGATCGATTCGAATGAGGCAGAGATATGGACCCACCAAACACTCCTTCTCAAGATTGAATTGAAAACCGACCCACGAAATCCAATTCAATAAGCTATAGCTAAAAACGTCAAAACAACTTTAAAACTAAAGTGATGAATAATTCTCAATTTTGTCAAAAAGTGCCTTCCTGAAATGCTTGATTCCCAAGAAAGGAAACCCTAGAAAAACCCTGAAATCTCGAATCTTGTTCGGATCATGGCGGCCTCGTCCAATCTCTAATGGGACTAAAATTTGGACACAATGAAGATAATCCCAAGTACTGAAACATATCCAAAGGAGAGATTAATCTGATCTTTCCTTTGCCCAAACGAACGAAAACAAATTCGGATCTTGCAGCAGCCATATGTTGGTCATTGAGCCTCTGTTAGGCTTCAACTTTGGACACGGCCAAGATAGACTCCTATGACCAAATATCTTCTCAATTGGAGGCCCGAGCCGTCCAGGCCACTCTGCCCTAACTCGGCTCTGTCGTCGTCGCCGTGGAAGTCCTCGTCTCCCGGAAAACTCTTTGTCAGCGGCCTCCAAACTTAGTAAGGTTCCCAAACATAGTAAGTCTTCAGAATGAGGCCCTTGAGAGCTCACCCATACAGCCATGGGTTCCAAAGACAATCTTAATGACGTCACTCTTGCCGCTACATTCCTTTGACTCCTTATGCCGACGTTTGTGATCTGAGCAGTGGTGGTACTACGTACATCAGCAGTGGGGATCCTACGTAAATCATCGAGGAAGGTTCTTCAGGAGATTATTGTGGCTGGAGCTGCTGGTTTTGGAGATTGGTAGTGGCGATGTGCTATCCTACCCTTTCATTTTGTCGGCTTTGGGGTCTATACTGCACATGATGCTTCTAAATATTCATTTGTTGCCTCGCGTGTGCAGTCCCTTGGTCTCTAGAACATATTGTTCTGTCTAAAGTGATGAATAATTCTCAATTTTGTCAAAAAGTGCCTTCCTGAAATGCTTGATTCCCAAGAAAGGAAACCCTAGAAAAACCCTGAAATCTCGAATCTTGTTCGGATCATGGCGGCCTCGTCCAATCTCTAATGGGACTAAAATTTGGACACAATGAAGATAATCCCAAGTACTGAAACATATCCAAAGGAGAGATTAATCTGATCTTTCGTTTGCCCAAACGAACGAAAACAAATTCGGATCTTGCAGCAGCCATATGTTGGTCATTGAGCCTCTGTTAGGCTTCAACTTTGGACACGGCCAAGATAGACTCCTATGACCAAATATCTTCTCAATTGGAGGCCCGAGCCGTCCAGGCCACTCTGCCCTAACTCGGCTCTGTCGTCGTCGCCGTGGAAGTCCTCGTCTCCCGGAAAACTCTTTGTCAGCGGCCTCCAAACTTAGTAAGGTTCCCAAACATAGTAAGTCTTCAGAATGAGGCCCTTGAGAGCTCACCCATACAGCCATGGGTTCCAAAGACAATCTTAATGACGTCACTCTTGCCGCTACATTCCTTTGACTCCTTATGCCGACGTTTGTGATCTGAGCAGTGGTGGTACTACGTACATCAGCAGTGGGGATCCTACGTAAATCATCGAGGAAGGTTCTTCAGGAGATTATTGTGGCTGGAGCTGCTGGTTTTGGAGATTGGTAGTGGCGATGTGCTATCCTACCCTTTCATTTTGTCGGCTTTGGGGTCTATACTGCACATGATGCTTCTAAATATTCATTTGTTGCCTCGCGTGTGCAGTCCCTTGGTCTCTAGAACATATTGTTCTGTCTCTGTGGTGCCTTTGACTTAGGCCCTGCGTGTGAATTAGCTTTGAACAGTTTTCGGGATTTGTGTAACTTCGATCCTCTTGATCTCTATCGTGACGTACCAGCCCCCGTTTATGAAAAAGCTGGCTACAATGTGATATGGTAGAGAATAAGTGGGTGAGTTGCTACAACCCTAGCGCTCGGGAAAAAGCTATCCTCATTAGTAACCGATCAGCCCACTCCTTAATTTTTTTAGGACCATTCCTTTTGAAGGGTTAAGACAAGCGATGCACCCAAGACAGTTCAGGTGTGTTCTTCATTACCGCCTTGCGATTCCTATGTATCCTGCTGATTTTACTTGTCCTTGTTTCTCTTCCAAAACAATGGATTGTTTTGGTGATCATGTTGTGCATTGTGGTAACGATATTTGCCTTAAGTTTCGCCATAACTTGGTCCAAGATGTGTTAGTTGATATCTTCACTCAAGCCGGTGTTTTTTTCTGCAAAAGGAGGTGCCTCTTGGGTCTTTGTCTGAGGAAGGGAGAGATATCCAACCTGCGGATCTTCTTGTCCATTGTCGGGACAAAGGGAAAGATGTTTGCTTGGGTGTCACATGTATTTCTCTTTTCACAGGGGTTGGGGTTGACGTTTTTGTTTCCGGAGCTGCAGTCTCTAATTTTGTTACTAGGAAGAAGAAAAAGCACGAATCCAAATGCACAGATAATGAGTACAACTTTATCTCTTTTTCTTTCTCTACTTTTGGAGAATTGGGTTAAGATGCTCTCGAGTTTCTTTCTAGGGTCACACGGGCTGCTAAGAGCAACGCAACCAATGCTAATATATGATATGATCATTTATTTTTCAAAGCTTATGTTTATTCAACAAATAAAAAACATATAAACTAAATTTAAAATTTAATAATAAATGTTATTTCAAAGTAATATGATTATCTTTTACCTAACTTGTAAACTATTGAGTCGAGATTTACTAATCAAAATATCTCTATATAATTACTAAAACAAAACACTAAATATTCATCAATAAGCTATTCCACGTCATTTACTCATCAATAAGATTGGCACGTTATTATTTAACACGTATCATTTTTTTCAAAAATGAAAAATGAAATATATATGTTTAAAGATAATTAACCTAATTCTAATAATATCATTTTCTTATTTGAACACAAATCAATTAAAATATATATACAAAGATCACTATCATAAATCTATTGATATCAATTTTAAATGCATATCAATATAAAATATTATAAATCAATTAAAATTTCTTTTATTTATATGATGTTAAAATTCAAAAATTAATTAAAATAAATATAATTATATAATGCATATTTTTATTTATATTAATGTTATTTCTATATGTTATAAATTATATACATAGTTATAAAAATCGTTGTGTAAATTCTGCATATGGTGTGAGAATAAAACTAGTTTTTTTTCTTTTGAAAAAGGCAAGAACCGGAGTTTCACCTGTCTCCAGGTGAAAACTCCTGATCATCACAACAGATGATCGTGAAGATATCCGAGTACTTTGAAAACATACTCGACTGTAAGAAAACATGCATCATTGAATAAAGTTCGATCCTGATTACATGTTAGTACAGTTTTGAGGAAGTGTGTACTAACATCTGGTTTAGTAAGGAAGTCCGATGCTTTGTTGGCTTCCCTAAAACAATGATTTTTTTTTAATATTTTGACAAGAGCTAAGCATGGTCCGAAGATCTTCAATAATATTACGAATTTCACACGGGATCTTCCAAATATTTTTAATAGAATTAATGACCATCAAATTATCACCATCTATAATAACATTATTATTATTAAATTTATTTGATATTTTTACTGCATAAAGCGCCGCTAAGGCTTTTGTTATTAAAGGGGACATTGAATAAACCTTTTTTTAAAGATATCTATTATTTTACCGTCATGATTTCGAACTATACATCCTATATACGCGTTGTCATTTGATTTGTATGAACCATCAAAATTTATTTTTATCCAATTTTGCGGCGATTTTTTCCATTTTTAGTTAACTTTTTTAATCCTATTTTCGAGTTTTATCATTTTCGGACCTTTAATTTGTGATGCATTTGTTACCCAAAATTTATATTGTTCGAATGCAATCCTGGCAGGTTCTTTCGTTTTCTTATGATTTTTTGCGAATATTACTGAATTTCTATGTATCCATATTGAATACCAAAAGAAGATTAAAGCTTCACAGGTGCTTCTTGTTAGTTTTGAAGTGTTGGATAGTTTGCATAAGATTTTGTTGAAAAGGAATGTATTGTTTATTGTTATAATCCAGATTTGTTAGTCGTTTGTATTTGTGTAGTTGATTAATTGTGTAGTGGCATTCATAAAATAGATGTTCTTGTGCTTCAATTGGGGAACATCATAGTGGACTTTGGAAGGGGACTCTATTATAATATTTGTTTAATCTCTGTGTGGTGTGTGTATTATCAGACACTAACTTTCAAAGAAAATTTTGATATCTAGGTGGAATTTTAAGATTCCATAGCCAATTATATAAATAATTTTCACCATAATTTTTCTCCGCAGTAAGTAACTTTGCGGCTGATGAAGTTGTGAAAGTCCCATAATGATTTGGAATCCAAACAATCTGGTCATCTTTATTGATTTTAGGAATGTAAATGCATTAAATATATGTAATCACATCATCTTATCTATATAAAAGTTCGCTGTCCATTGCCAAAATTGAATGAAATTGGTACCAATTTAATACATTATTCATTTCTTAATCACCTCTTATTGGACTTTTGGGCATGTATTTAAATATCTTTCTTATATCCCTATGTTATATTTATTTATAGTCTACTTGATTAAGTCACAAATTAAATTAATGTGTGAGCTTCTCTTATGACAATGCAAACTTATTCTAATATTATGTTTTAAAACTATTTCAAACATAAATATAAGGAAATAAAAAATACTTATATTTACAAATATTAATAAATTTGATAACAACAACAACATATTAACAAATAATGTATAACTATATTAAATCACATACGAAAATCCGTAATTTTCTCGCGCGGAGCGCGAGGCCCCTATCTATTTGGTAGAATGGATGCTAGTTTTGGTATATTCCTTTCTTTTGTGTTAGTAATAAAGTCAGCTACCTTAATATTAATATCAGACTTGTCCGGGTCAAAATATATTATGAGATTAAAATCTTTTATCCAATTATCTGTCAAAAAATTTATATTATTTTGATTACCTAATTCTCACCCAATACCATTTGAAATGTTTCTCTTAAATGTCAAAGTCTTGAAAATTGCCAAGATTGCTTATTTTTCCGATTGTAATTGAAAATTGTTGAGTTTTGTAAATATTTCTGGTATATTAGTCTGACCCATATATTATTTCTATCTGTAATTAATTTCCATAAAAGTTTTTGTTGAAGTGCATTATTCAAATCACTGGCATCCAAGACCTCCACATTCCTTCGGCCTACAAATTCAGTCCCAGGAAGTAATTGCTCTAAAGTTGTGGTTAATATTATTCCTGAAAAAATCTTTGAGTAAAGAGAAGCATTGCATTAAATGATTTGTCTTTGACATTATATTGGATTGAATAAGTATGGCGTTGTCCGTTTGTAATATTGTATTAGCTTTTCATCGTGTACTTTGAACCACATATTAGAGACACTCATTCTTCACCTCTCCTAACGATTGAGATTCCCAATTATCTATTTGAATAGTTGAAAGGTAAATAAAGATGTAGTTTAAAGTTAATATTAAAAAACAGAGTTAAAAATCATAAATTTGGAAAAAAAGTAGATTGATTTTTTTAAAAAAAGGAAAAGTGTCATGTAATAATACTTGTTAAAATGATAAATGAGAATAATTGTAGACCCTTGGATCAAGAAAGATCTAAGAGCCCATATGATGACACCTGTCACACCTTGTCATGCCTTGTCACCTTCGCCGGACCACCACTGGACCTCCGTCGGACCACCTCCGACCACCGTCGGACCGCCTCCGACCACCGCCGCCAGACCTCCGCCCACCGCCGGACCACCTCCGACCATCGCCAACCACCTCCGACCAACGCTGGACCACCTTTGGGCCTTGCCGGAATAAAATTGTGATAAAGATGTATAAAATTGTTCACAAATATTTCAAAATTATTTATTACTAAATGTTCATCATGTTGTTCATAAATGTTCATCACAATGTTCATAAAAGTTCATTTCTATATATTCTACTGAATGTTCATCACATGTTACTTACATGTTCACCAACTGAATGTTCATCACATTCTACTTAAATGTTCACCATTTGAATATTCATCATATTATACTTAAATGTTCACCAACTGAATGTTCATCACATTATACTTAAATGTTCATCAACTGAATGTTCATCAAATTATATTTAAATGTTCACCAAGTTTATTACACTTATATGTTTATGTTATTTGGACAAACGGCGAACCACCATCGGACCACCACCGCACCACCACTGATCCACCATCAAGCCACCATCGGACCACCACTTATGTGGAACACCACTTTAATATAATTTCTTTTAAAAACACACTTAATTTTCAACAAAAATCACCTAAATGTTCATCATCTCATACTTCATGTTCACAAGAATTTAATAAAATGTTCATTACTCAAAGTTCATTACAATTGGCTTAAATGTTCATCACGTTGGTCATAAATATTCATCAAAATGTTGATAAATGTTCATTTGATATACTCTACTGAATGTTCATCACATTATACTTAAATGTTCACTGACGCGGCTAATTTGTCGTGTGCCAAGTCAAGTAATCCTAACGTGCAAACTAAGTAATATAGTGCGCAAGCAAGGGTCGAATCCCAAGAGAATCAGTTTATCAAATTCTTAAGTTATCACAATGACTAACCAATAAACGTAACCAAAGGGGGGGTTTTAATGGTTTTGATACGAAGTATCGAATGTCAACTTGGTTATAACAATATTAAGCGAAGTGTTCCACTTAGCGATTATCCACAATTAGATTAACAAGTTGATCTTAGAATCCTTTTCATCCCTATGTCAAGTTCTCAAGTGATCGTTCTAATTCCTGTTCTTGAATAGTTATTAGTCCAACTAGTCCTAATAACCCTTACTCGATTATAACCTTGAAACTATCAAAGTTCAATAACAAAGTAGCAATGCATTCAGGAATAGATAGATACATGCAATATCATGGACAACTAGTCGGATACTCGACATGTACTCAATTCTCTTCTCTAATAACAATTACAACTAGTTCATGCAAATAGATTGTGCTACACAACAAGTATGATAATTCAACTAGAAGTATCAAACTCTAGCAATATGAATAAGATAAAACTAACTTAGGTGATCAGTCTAAAGTAGTAAATCTAGTTCATGGACAATACAAACAAGAGAGTTGAGACAATCAAAGAGTAGACAAAGGGAAAGAATAAACTCACAACTTGTTGAATCTAAAAGCTTCAAACGCCAAGTGAAACAAAGCAACTTTAGCAACTCATAAGTTTTGTGAAAAACTCTCCAAAAACTTAAGTAAACAAAAGGTATCCGATCAAGGATGATCATCCACAACCTAAATAGTCATCAGCTATTGTAACGGCCACATTAAGGTAATAAAAACGTGTGCACAGTTGCAGAATTAAACACAAAATACTTCAATTGGCAAAGACATCAATTTGATTCTTCTGTCGAGGAACCGCACCCGCGGGTTGAGAGCCGCGGGCGCGGTTTTGGATTCTCCAGAATTTCAGGATGGCAGAGGGCCGCGGGCGCGGTTTGGGACCCGCGGGCGCGGCTTGTGCTTTCTCGGATCCTTGGCTGAGGGTGAAACCCGCGGGTGCGGCTGTGTCGTCTGAGGTAGCAGCTACTGATTTCTTCAAGTCTTCGTCTTCAGCAACTTCTTCCTTATGCTTCAATGCTTCCAATGCTTCGTATCATCTCTTGGAATCTCGTATGTAAATCTTCTCTCGAACAGCTCCATGATACAGATTACATAGAAACAAATAACATAATCCTATACAAAACTAGCTAATAATCCATAGTTGCGGTATGTAAAACACCGCTTATCATTCACCAACTGAATGTTCATCACATTATACTTAAATGTTCATCAACTGAATGTTCATCAAATTATTTTTAAATGTTCACCAAGTTTATAACACTTAAATGGTTATGTTATTTGGAAAAACGGCGGACCACCGCCGGACCACCACCAGACCACCACGACCGTACCACCACTAACCCACCATCAAGCCACCGCCGGACCACCACTTATGTGGAATACCACTTTAATATAATTTCGAATAAAAAAACACTTGATCTTCATCAAAAATTACTTAAATGTTCATCATCTCATACTTAAATGTTCATCAAACATCCTTAAATGTTCACGGACATTTAATAAAATGTTCATTACTCAAAAGTTTATTACAATTAGCTTAAATGTTCATCACGTTGTTCATAAATATTCATCAAAATGTTGATAAACGTTCATTTTGATATACTCTACTGAATGTTCATCACATGTTACTTACATGTTCACCAACAAAATGTTCATCACATTATAATTAAATGTTCATCACATTATATTTAAATGTTCACCAATTTGAATTAGACTTAAATTTTCATTTATTTTTATACTTAAAATTTTTCATTTATTATTGGACCACCGCCGGACCTCCGCCGGACCGTCGCCGGACCGCTGCCGAACCTCTACCGGACAACCACCGGGAGGTCGCCGGACCACCACAACTACCCCCACTTGTAGTGGGGGTAACTAGTTTAATCTAAGATATTGATGTCAAGGCATCCAATGACTTAGATTTATTTTTATTTATCTCTATAAGAGATTTTATTATGGGATTCACGCCTTAAAATAAAGATATATAAAGATTGGTAAAAATGCTAAGGGTCCGTGTAGATTCATCTTTGTTATAATGGCATTATTGAAGGAATCTATTGGAAGCCTAAGAAGTTCTTACCATGCTTTGAGAGAAGGGTTGTCGGCGACATTTTATAAATATTTTGATTAGACCGAAATAAAAAGTTGCCTGTCTTCATCCGGTGGAGTTGCGTTGAAATTCACTCGGTGTTGTATCCTCCTCTCCTCTTGCCTAAATCAAGTCTACATACCGCTTCCCCTTGTCACAGTCATTCGTAGTAGCAGCTTCGAGAGCGATGGCGGATTGGGCGCCGGTACTGGTGGGTGTTGTCCTGTTCGTGCTTCTTCAGCCTGGCCTTCTTCTGCAGATTCCCGGATACAACCGCCCTTTGGAGTTCGGCGGCATGAAAACCAACGGCAAAGCCATCTTCATCCACACTCTCATCTTCTTCGCCATCTACGCCATTCTCATCCTTGCCGTTCATCTCCATATCTACACCGGCTAATTAGGGTTTACGACCGACTTTCAATTGTATTGTCTGCAACTCATTTGGGGGCTTGTACTTTCTTGTTTCTCTATCTTTACCTGGAATTTGCTTAAGCTTGTCTCTTGTGATTGTGACTCTCTTGTTTGTATTTTAGCTGGGTATTCATCTGTTTGTCTTTGAATTTGTTAATTGTTGATGGTATTGAATTCGGATGCCCAATCTTCCTGCTTGCTCTTCATTATTAACATACCAATTACTGACTGCTGATATTCCATTTCTTTGCTTTTGGTCCTGGAATTACCATATCCGCTTGGTTTTTGAGTATATCTTCCTGTTCAAGTATTGTTTTCACCGGGTTTCATTTCCAGCAGAGAAATCCACATAATTGAAATTGATGAAAATTCTATGTCAGTTGCTTCAATTGGGATAAATGGCGCTCTACGTACTATATGCTTGGTTCCTTACGCAATAATATGCTTGGCTCTTTACGCAATCATACATGACTTTGGAAGATGCTGATTCCGTTTAACTCAGTTGAGATTGCCCTTGTGTGATATAAAGGGCATTTATGAACGTGAGTCCATTACTCAAGTATCTGCTTATAAAGTGGGGATGTGCTACACTGGTGCCTGATATTTTTTCGGTGGAAAGAGAAACGACACTCTCGAAAATATATAAATAAAGCAGACTTTGTCATCAGGCGAGATGTAGTAAAACCCCTCACATTGTCTAGAATACAATAAAACACTCAATCGGGCGGAACAACAACACGAAAACCAAGAGGAAAAGAAAAGGCAAAAGAAGATAAACAATCCGGGACAACGTTCGCTTCCCGAAACACATGCCGAAATTGGATCTTTCAATTCCTACGAAGGAAGCCTTGTGCCAAAGAGACGAGGCTGAAAAAAGGGTGACTACGCTCCACAGGTTTGCTAAGCAACAGAACCGCCAACTGCGAATTTGTTTCCATGCAAACCCTCTTGTAACCATGTCCCAAGCAAGCCTGAGACCCGACACGAGACCTCAAAGCTCCGCCACTTGAACAGAGCAAGAGCCGAGATGATGAACAAAACCCACGAGCCATTGATCATTCGAGTCCCTAACGACCTTGCCCGAAGAGGCCAAACCCTCCACAACTGATCCATCACTATTCAATTTGACCCATTGATCAGGGGGTGAGTCCAACGAACCAAAATCTCTTCCACGACTCTAGATCGAATCTCGAAGTCACTCATCGGTTCCTTGTAATATTTGAGAACTCCCATGATGAAATCGACCCTATCTCCAAAAAATCTCTCCTTCCTGAAGACCCACGCCACTTCAAGATATTCTATAAAGCAATAGAAAAAAGGCTAGCCCAATCCTTATCTTTCCGACTGGCCAGAATGTAACAAATTAGTCCTCAACCAATAAGAAAAATTAGGCCCATAAAAATCCGTCCAAGGTTCAAGCTTGGACCAAATCTCAGTAGTATACCTGCAATCCCTGAACAGATGAAGAGTCGATTCAGCCTCCGACGAACAACATGAACATAAATCATCCACCGCCATGTGCCTTATTTTTCTCTCGGCATTTATCAGAACTCCTCCTCGGAAAGCCATCCACGTGAAAAACCTAACTCTTTCATGAGCTCGGATTCGCCAAATAACTTTAAAAATCGGGGCATCGATCTCCACAAAAAGAACTTTTCGAATTCACAAGCTTGTACGCTGAAGAAACCGAGTAATTCCCGTCTCTCAACTGACCCCATATGATAGAGTCAGAGATATCTTCATCTTCAATAACCACAATTGCTGCCAACTTTAGAATGATATTAACAGGCAAATGCGGACTAATAACATCCCATTTCAATCTTGAACCTGCATTCCAGAAAAAACTGACAGTATCATCCAGCATCTCGTGACTGATATTAACCAAAGCTTCCTTGTCAAGACTAGTATCCATGAGCCAGACGTCTTTCCAAAATCTGATAAGTTGTCCATTACCCAAGTGCCACGAAGAGCCTTTCACAACCACATCCTTGACCGCTCTCTTTATGCTCCTCCAAGCAGGTGACGGGTTACTATGCACCGCTAAAGAAGGTCGAATGTACCTAGAGCACAACACTTGAACCCACAGGCATACGTTGTCATTACGGAACTTCCAGGCCATTTTATCGGTGAGTGCGAGATTGAGCTCCCGCATACATCTCAGACCAAAACCATCACACTGTTTGGGTTTGGTTATTTCGTCCCAATAGACCTTGTGAATCTTCTTACTGTCACCCCCAAGAGCCCCAAAAAAAAGATCGGGTCATTTTTTCAATTTTATCACATACTGAGCCTGGAAGATTGATCGACACCATAGTGTAAACCGGGAGTGAGATAATGACTTATTTTGCAAGTGTAACCCGGCCCGCTAAGCTGAGATTTTTGCTCTGCCATCCAGACAACTTATTGTTAATCGTTTCAAGCAAAGGGTCAAAGGTGTGTTTGTCAATCTTCTTGTGAAGGAGAGGCATACCAAGGTAAATCCCCAAGTCAATTGTGATAGGGAAACCACTCTCCCTTTGGATTATTTGAGCAAGATCATTCTCAACATTAGGGGAGATAAAAATCTTTGACTTGAGCGGATTAACTCTTTTCCCTGAGGACCGACAAAAACGATCAAGGCACTCCTTGATGATACGAACATGATTCACGGATGCTTCGGCAATGAGAAGAATGTCGTCCGCAAAAAATATATGCGAAGGCGGATGCCCGGCTCTAGAGATATGAATAGGATTTCATGTTCTTTCCTCAAACACCTTGAAAATCATGTGACTAATCCTTTCAACACAAAGGACAAAGAGATAGGGCAAAATCGAACCACCTTGTCTAATCCCTCTAGAAGGCCGAATCAAACCCGTTTTCTCACCATTTTACAAGACTCTCATGGTAGTCGAAGAGATACATTCCACAATCCACTCAATCCATCTATCAGGAAAACCCGCATCATGAAGAGTATCAATGATAAAGTCCCACCGTAAGCGGTCATAGGCCTTTTCCAAGTCAATTTTAATAAGGATCCAACCTGACTTGCCTTGTTTGAATCTAATGGAGTGGACGACCTCTTGAGCAAGGACAATATTATCTGTAATAAGTCGGCGCGGGAGAAAACTACCTTGCATAGGACCAATCAAATCCGGGAGCAAACCTTAGATACGATTAACGAGTATTTACGTAATAAGCTAATACGAAACATTGCAAAGACTTATAGGTCTATAAAGCCCTACTTTTTCAGGACTGCTCACCTTAGGAAGGAGTGAAATAAGAGTGTGATTCGGTCCAGGAGGGAGCTTCCCACTGTCAAAAAACCGTTGAACAACACTAATGACCAAGGCACCAATGGTCTTCCAACACTTGCGGTAAAAAACCGCTTGAAACCCATCCGGCTCCGGAGCCTTAAGGCCACCCATATGTTTAAGAGCCTCCCAAATATCGTTCTCAGAGAAGCCCCTATGCAGATCAACCAAGACATCATACGACAGTTGCGAGAAACAGCCATGAGGAGTCGATATCGGCCATAAATTATGACTAGGAAGCCTATAAAGATCTCCAAGTAATTAACCACCAAAGCTTCAAGCTCATCTTTGTTAGTGATCAGCACGCCCCCTTCGTTAAGCAGAGCATGAAGACGGTTGTGCTTCCTACAGATGACTGTCTAGGCGTGGAAGAAACATGTATTTTTATCCCCGGAGATGAGTCACAACTCTCTTGATTTTTGGAACCATAACATTTCTTCCCGCTCAAGGACGGTTTGAAGATCTTTTTTCTGTTGGGATACTTTCGCCATCAAAACAACAGTGGCCCCTTTCTATGTTTCCAATTGAGTCTTTTCAATATCATCCATGATCAACTTTTTCTTCTCATGAATAATACCGAAGCACTTCTTATTTCATTCAAGCAACTTGTCTTTCAAAGAGGATTGAGCCTCGTTAGCGGGCACCGAAGCTTTCCAGTGTTGCTTGATAAAATGAAGAAATGCAGGATGTGTAAGCCAAGCTATCTCGAAGCGAAACGGCCGACGACTCTTATCGAACTGAATTTTGGGGTCCAACTTGAGAAATAACGGGGTGTGGTCCGACCGAACTTTGGGGGGATGACGAACGTAAGCATTGCGACAACTGATACAAACTTCTAAATTCATAAGAACTCTATCGAGCCTCTTGGCAATAAGAGTGCTAGGCGACAAACCTCTAGACCACGTGAACTTTTGTCTCGAGAAACCCATGTCGATGAGGCTATTATTCCCCAATGTTTTAACCAATAACGCAGACGTCCTGCCGACGCCAGAACTTCAAGCACCTCTGATTCTATCGTCACGCATGGGTCTCCAATCTCTCCCTTGGGGAAAGTGGTCACCGAAGCTTTCCAGTGTTGCTTGATAAAATGAAGAAATGCAGGATGTGTAAGCCAAGCTATCTCGAAGCGAAACGGCCGACGACTCTTATCGAACTGAATTTTGGGGTCCAACTTGAGAAATAACGGGGTGTGGTCAGACCGAACTTCGGGGGGATGACGAACGTAAGCATTGGGCCAACTGATACAAACTTCTAAATTCATAATAACTCTATCGAGCCTCTTGGCAATAAGAGTGCTAGGCGACAAACCTCTAGACCACGTGAACTTTTGTCTCGAGAAACCCATGTCGATGAGGCTATTGTTCTCCAACGTTTTAACCAATAACGCAGACGTCCTGCCGACGCCAGAACTTCAAGCACCTCCGATTCTATCGTCACGCATGGGTCTCCAATCGCTCCCTTGGGGAAAGTGTTCGTGATTTTCCCGTCTAGAAATCCTTCAGGCAAAGTATCCCTAACCTCCTCCTCACCTTCAACATTTTCACTCTTCTCACATTCAACGTTCTCCCTCTTCTCAACCTCCTTTCCTTCCGCACCAACATCTGTTTCCTTGCTAGTAACCAGATCCTTCCACAACCTTGGTGATGCAGAGGGTTGTTCCATTCGACTTACCTAGCCCACCCCCTCTACAACAGCAGGTTCTTCCATGTTCACTTCATTGGTGGTGGCACCAATCAAAACTTCTCCTTGATTCTCTCTGGGAGGCTGGTCCAAATTTCCCACCTCGTTACTAAAATCCATCATGACTTGAGTCTCGAGAACAAAATCGGGTCTCGAAGAGGCCATGTCTCCACGCCGGGAAAAAAGAAAAATAAAAATTTCTCTCTCTAGAAGAAGAAAGAGGTCAAAGCAAATATTACTACCACATAAATATATTACACCCATTCAGAGTTGTCCGATATCAACCTTGAGAAATCATCTATTCCGACAAACTATACTAATAATTATAATAAAAATTTCTCTCATCCATTCCAACAAACTATACTACTCCCTCTGTCACATAATATATGTTTCATTTGTTTTTTGACACTATTTATAAATCGAGAGAATCTTGTAGATTTTTTCCGATATATAAGAAAAAACGCAGTCATGTAAGATCTTATTTGATTCTTCTGAATAAGTACTTTGACAATATTAAAAAATTATGACTTTTATTAACATACTATTAGAGATTTTAATGATACAAAACGTGCATTGACCTAAGTGCAAAAAACAAATGAGAATTATATAGTAGGAGGAGTGAGTAATAATTATAATAAAAAACTGAGAAATTTTACCTAATATTTTTTGAAAAATGTTAATCTTTCATACATTCGTATAATAAAAAGTATTTATATACCACTATTTCCCTTAAATATTAAACATCATAGTTTCCTTAAAATACTTTTTCTAATTTATTCCATAATAACATATTATAAGGATGTTGCACGCTAATAAAGAAGTTATTACCTTGATTTGAAATTTATAAATCTGTCACAACATAATCGATATCTTTAATCTCTACTACTTAAAATATCAAGACTCTTATAATGAACAGTATTCACCACTTAAGCCCTCTCTATTTTAAGTTAATTTAACGTTTGGTTATTTTGGTATGAGATGGGCTTCCCACTCCACTGCCTTTGAATGGTGTAGTCGGTTCGAAAATCGTCGGTTTAAAGTTCAATATATGTTTGAACCTGAACCTAAACCGGGAAGAGGCCGATTCCGATTTTGACCGGATTTGATCAGAAAACCGCCGATTTTTTAATCAGTTTTGTTTCCGGTTCGACCATGATCCGGAATAATTTTTTTTAAAATAAAAGTAGATATGGAATTTATATTTTATAATTTTACTATCATTTTTAATGAACTCGAATATTTAAGTCTAATCAAGAAATTGAGTCATTAGAGGCCTGAAACTTATAAGTAATTTGTTGTTTGGATATACACAAACACGAGGGTGTTTTTTTCTTCTAATTTTCCAATGTTGAAATCTGTTTTTATTACCAACATAAAACATTTAAAAACTTCTCACGTTGAAACTACCTCAACGGTTGAAGTCTAAATATTAAAAAATGAAATTCTTCCTCTCCACTCAATTTTTTTATGTATATATTTTTATATTTTTTGTTGTGAACTGACGGTTTAGGTTCTGGGCTGGTTTGTCCGGTTAATCTTCATTAAAGCCGGCGGTTCAAGGTTCCGTAATCTCATGAACCTGAACGTAAACCGATAGGAAGACGGTTTGGCCGGTCCGGTCCCGGGTTGGTTCCGGTCCGGTTTGGACGGTCCAATTAACCTTTTAACACCTCTACCTTCGATGGCCATGGCGGTTTGGACGCCTCCCGCTTCATTAACCGCAATCTTTTCTCCGTCCTTCAGAGTACGTGTTACTTCTCTCACTTCTTGTAACCCTTTTGGATTTAACATTTGGTTCACATCTCATCTTCAATTCCTTGTTCATCAATTGAATTTTTATTTCTTTGTCTAATTGAGATAGCGAGGCCCCCAAATAGGTTTTGCCTAATTTAATTTTGGGGTTTCTGTCTTTGTTCATCATACCGCTGTGAAATTGTTGTTTTTCTTCAGAGTTCATGCTGGAAGAAGGCAGATTATTTGTGAATGCGATGAGAAAGACATGTGAAGCAACAGAGGCTGAATTCATTCGATTGGTGAGGAAAGATTGGTTTAAAGAGCCTAGTATCGCACTATGTGGTTCTTGTTGCATGTTAATTGCAATCTCTGACAACAAGCTCTATCTTGCGAACCTTGGGGATTTCGTTGTTGTGTACTCTGTACAAGGGGATCTGGAGAAGAAAGAGGTCAAGAATAAGAGCGAGAATGCTGGAACCCTGAGTTGTTAGTGAAAAGCTGGAGTTACATTGCGAGGTAGAAGTTGGGGTTTTCGTTACTTTCATGCTGAATTGAACAATGAACTAGATGTTTTGATCTTTCAATGCTCAAGTGAACCTTGATTTAGTCCTCCGTCTATGCTTCTTTGTGGGAGCATAAGTTTGATAAGTTATGGTTGTTGTTCATGTTCACATAACATGTAGGCTATGCTTCTTTGTGGGAGGACTTGGATCAATAATCGGGTTATTTAGTATAGTAGTACTACTTTTTAAGATGCCATCTTTTCTTCCTATCAATTTACGCATATGGGCTAGAAACATAATACTCCCTCCGTCCCATTTTATAGTGCTCATTGTTGCTTTTGCACGGGAATTAAGGAATTGAGAGAAGTGAAGTGAAAGGGAGAGAGAATGTGAGTGGGTGTGGGTTTTTATGTAGGAGAGAGAAGATTAAAAGTGGTTTTATGTGAATTTTGAGGTAGAAAAGTGTGTAAGAGAAGAGAAATGGATGTAGTTTTTGAGGAAAAAGTAGGATAAAAATGGAAAGAAGGGGGGAATGAGAAAAACTTTTCGGGACGCCTTAAATAGAAACGGGAACTATATAATGGGACGGAGGGAGTATTATTTTTACTAAAACCCCCTTATTTTTAATGCATGCAGCTGATGATTTGGTTTCATCAATGGAAGAGCACTGGCCAAATTTAACGACTTCAACTGCACGTGGGAATGAAAATTTTTGGACATACGAGTGGAAGAAACATGGGATATTTCTAGACCTGGCAAAACTGATCCGAATCCGAAATCCGAACCGATAAAATCCGAACCGAGTCCGAATTTTGATCCGAAAAATGGCGGCGGAATAATCCGAACATGAACCGAAATCCGAACCGAACCGAAACCGAACCGAAGTATGTACAGTCCGAAAAAGACCCGAATCCGAACTAATCCGGACAAATCCGATCCGAACATTATCCGAAATGCATTATACCGAAAATAGTCCGATCCGAAATAATCCGAAATATAAATTATCCGATCCGAATCCGATCCGAAGTGAATTTGATCCGAAATTATCCGATCCATAAATCACTTGATCCGAAATAATCCGAAGTAAATTTGATCCAAAATTAATCTAAATAAAATGGTGAAGTTCACAAGCAATTGTTCAAAACAATCCTAAAATAATAAAATGAGCAACGCCATCAAATATCATTCACAATACATTAATACATACACTTCGTTCTGCTGTCATAATAAAATAGAAAAAATTTTGGGAAGTGGCGGGAAAAAGTTAGGTTTGGAATTGTTGATTTGAGAATTGGGTTTACATAATTGGGAAAGTTTTGGTAAAATTTTGGGAAGTGGCGGCAGAAAAATTAGAATTGGAGCCAAATGAATTTGGTTGTACATATTTTTCATTTCTTTAAGTTCTGTACGTACTAGACTTATTACTCCCGTTCCATTTTATTTGTCCTGTTTTAACTGAACACGAATACCGATGCACGTTTTTTATCATAAATATTTTTAATTACATTTTGTTGAAAATTATAAAAAATATATAATGTTAAAGTACTTAACGAGACGAATAAAACAAGATCAAACACGACCATGTTTTTCTTAGATAATTAAAAATGAAGTGAGAGTCTAATATGAGTATAAAACAATTTAATTGCTAATTACAACAACAACAACATCTACCCATATGTCCCGCGGAATCGGGGTATGGGGGATCAGGATAAGCTGACCAATGAAGCTCGATGGAAATAGTTGGAAATGAGCGATAATCAACGAAGCTCGATGAAAATAGTTGGAAATGAGCTAGTCCGATAACCGACACTCGTTTTTCGTTGAAACTTTTTATATTTTTTGACTCTTATTGGAATTATATTGATAATATGTGAAGATATCGACTCGATCTGACGGTCGTATCTCGATAAAACGATGAAAACGAGGCAAAATGGGCCAATGAGGCCCAATAGGCCCAATTACCCCAAACGGCCCAATTGGCCCAAGTGACCCAAATGATTTTGATTCGTATTGGAATTATATAGATAATATGTGAAGAGATCGACTCGATCCGACACTCGGATCTCGAGATCCGACGATATCATTGAATAGTTGTAGCGATAATCAATGAAGCTTGATGAAAATAGTTGGAAATGAGCTAGTCCGATGTCCGAGACTCTCTTTTTGTTGAAACATTTTATATATTTTGGTTCGTATTGGAATTATATTAATAATATATGAAGAGACCGACTCGATCCGACGATATTATTGAATAGTTGTAGCGATAATCAACGAAGCTCGATGAAAATAGTTGGAAATGAGCTAGTCCGATAACCGACACTCGTTTTTCGTTGAAACTTTTTATATTTTTTGACTCTTATTGGAATTATATTGATAATATGTGAAGATATCGACTCGATCTGACGGTCGTATCTCGATAAAACGATGAAAACGAGGCAAAATGGGCCAATGAGGCCCAATAGGCCCAATTACCCCAAACGGCCCAATTGGCCCAAGTGACCCAAATGATTTTGATTCGTATTGGAATTATATAGATAATATGTGAAGAGATCGACTCGATCCGACAATCAGATCTCGAGATCCGACGATATCATTGAATAGTTGTAGCGATAATCAATGAAGCTCGATGAAAATAGTTGGAAATGAGCTAGTCCGATAACCGAGACTCTCTTTTCGTTGAAACTTTTTATATATTTTGGTTCGTATTGGAATTATATTAATAATATGTGAAGAGATCGACTCGATCCGACACTCGAATCTCGATAAAACGATGAAAACGAGGCAAAATGGGCCAAATGGGCCAATGAGGCCCACTTAGCCCAAATGGCCCAATTGACCCAAGTGACCCAAATGATTTTGATTCGTATTGGAATTATATAGATAATATGTGAAGAGGTCAATTCGATCGGACACTCGGATCTCGAGATCCGACGATATCATTGAATAGTTCTAGCGATAAACAATGAAGTTCGATAAAAATAGTTGGAAATGTGCTATTCTGATAACCGATCCTCGTTTTTTGTTAATTTTTTTTATATATTTTGATTCGTATTGGAATTATATTGATAATATGTGAAGAGATCGACTCGATCCGACATTCGGATCTCAATAAAACGATGAAAACGAGACAAAATGGGCCAATGAGGCCCAATTAGCCCAAATAGCCCAAATGATTTTGATTCGTATTAGAATTATATTGATAATATGTGAAGAGATCGATTCGATCAGACACTCTGATCTCGAGATGCGACGATATCATTGAATAGTTCTAACGATAATCAATGGAGTTCGATTAAAATAGTTGAAAATAAGCTATTCCTATAACCGAGACTCGTTTTTTGTTAATTTGTTTTTATATGTTTTGATTCGTATTGGAACTATGTTGATAATATGTGAAGAGATTGACTCAATCCGACACTCGGATCTCGATAAAATGATGAAAACGATTAAATTCACAATTTAACATTATTAAATTTTAAGTTGGTATTTTTTAAGTAGGAGGCTCCAAATATTTTTTTTAACCAATATTGGTCTCTATTTATAGATCTCGAAATAATAAAATCATTGGTATTTTTTATTTATTTTTATCATTATTAAATTTTAAGTTATAAACGTTTAAGTGAATAACAATTATAAAACATAATCAAATAAATATACCTACTTCACCAATCAGGGGCTGCCACGTGACAGCTCCTTTAAAAAAATTAAATTTGGGTCTTCTTCTTTCCTTGCCACAAATGAGGCAACTCTCTACCAAAAAAATTGAATTTGAGTCTTCTTTTTCGGCACTAATGTATTTTTTTTAAAAACGCTTTACCAAAAAGAATATTAGATATTTATATATACGATTAGAAACTGCCTAAGTATAATAGTCCATTCTTCTAAACTAAACTCAAATCCGAACAAAAACCGAAACAAATCCATCCGAATGGTATCGATCCGAATAATATCCGAACTAGTTTTATCCGAACCGAACCCGAATCCGGAATTATTCAATCCGAATGGTCTCAATCCGAATAATATCCGAATATGAATTTATCCGAACTACCTTTATCCGAACCGAATCCGAATCCGAACTAGATGAGCCCGAACAATATCCGGTCCGATCCGAATCCGATCCGGACCGACTACAATCCGAATTGAAAACTGGTCCGAACGAATCCGAACCGAATTATCCGAACCGAATCCGAACCGAATGATCCGATATTTCCGTTCCGAACGGCCATTTGAATTTTTTTTTTTTAAATATATGATATGAACCGGTTCGCAATTATGCGAACCGGCTATGTAATTATTTAATAAAAACATTAATTTTTTGAATCGGAACCGCTCGGAATATAAGAAAAAAAATTTAAAAAATAAATAAGTGTGGGACCTATCCTTTCGGAATCATGTTTCGAACGGGTAGGTGCTGCCGGACGTAATTTAGGTGTTGCCCGGTTGTTTCGCCTATATCTATGAGTCTGTTCATTAGAGCTTAAAATAAGCTAGTTTAATTTTCTAAAAAACGTGAAATTCTAGCTTATGGTTTCAATAGGCTAGCTTATATTATGAAAAAGGGAAGGCAAAATTTTATTTGCCGAACAGACCCTATATCTATATCAATATATATTTTTAAAAGTTGTTGGGTTTGATCAAGTAATGACAATTGATACTTAGTTAATGCATTGAATTAATGCGTTGATTTTTTTTTAAAAGGTTAATGCATTGAGTTAATACATAAAAAAAATCACAGTTAATTATGCTCATACAGTAGTCGTCTCAAGTCTGTTCGTTTCTGGCAGTTGCTCTTCCTTTCATTTAATCTCCTAATTTGGGTCTTTTAGTTATGTTTTGAGTGTATTTTCGTATGTTCGTTTCTGTATCGCATTTCCCTCATCGATATCACTAATTAGTAATTATACCTTTTAGATTTCGTTACTAATCAATATGTTAAATTTTTTATATATATTTAATTAAAAACATCTATTAAAAGTTATTGCATAAATACATATGTGAAAATAATACGAAATATATAAATACAATAAAAGTAAACGTGTTAGGCCCGCCCGAAGCGCAAGGTATCAACTAGTAGATTAGGAAAATGGTTTCTAAAATTGAGAATTTATTGCACACGTAAAAGCTCATAAATACAAGTTTCGGTACTCGTTTGTTTCGTAATTGATGAGTTTTACTGAAAATGTGTTTGGTAGAATCTATATCTATATCTATATATATATATATCTATAGATTTAGGTTCCGGTCTAATAGCCTCTTACGTGTAACGAGTATTTACCCTCAATGGTATTCGAGTTTGTTAAGGTTGATATTCAACTTAATTTACCTATATTAATATTGGGTAGATATTCAACTAAATAAACATGAACAAATAGCGTAAAAGATTGAATAGAGGCACAGACATATGAGAATGCGATTAGTGCATATATAACCTAGATCTGTATAAAGTTGAATATCAACCTTAATAAAGCCGAATACCATTGAGGGTAAATACTCGTTACACCGTTACACCGTAAAAGGCTGTTATACCGGAACCTAAATCTATATATATATATATATATTAAAACAAGGCTATTTGAAGCTCTCCTTTACTCTGGCCCACCTATCCTACGTGTAATTTTGTAGTTAATCCTCAAATTTTAATTAATTTAAACCCTTTCCTAATTTTAATTGCTAATTTGCCATATATTTTTGTTGCCTAATTTTTAGCATCAACTGATTTTGAAGTTTGCTACCTTCTTTTTTCTTTGGTTCGTACATTCACCAAAAAATTGCTATATAATTTCTATTTTCTTATTTTTTCCCTTAAACCTTTTTTTTGGTGAAGCCCCTTAAATCTTTTTACGACAAATTAATTATAGATATATCTAACTTTGAATGTTAAAAACTAACCGTTTTATAATACTATATGAGTTGTTTCTAACAAAATTAAAAATAATGTTGTAGCTTGTAATGTCAAAAAAAATTAAAAACCAATCAATTTATAAGACCCTAATTTTTTTTTTCAATCTCTAAACTTTGTTTTAAATTTTTTGAGTTAGATATTTTAGTGTATGACGTATAAATAATCTTTTTAGACATATACTTGCTTTATCCCCGCGTCATGCACGGAATTTACATAACGAATTTTATAACTATGTATATAATTTATATAAACATAGAAATAACATAAATATAAATAAAAGAATGTATTATATAACTATATTTATTTTAATTGATTTTTAAATTAATATTATATAAAAAATTCAGTTGATTTATGATCTTTTATATTGATATGCATTTAAATAAGAAGATAATATCAATAGATTAAAATAGCGATCTTTGCATATATATTTTAATTCATTTGTGTTCAAATAAGGAAATGTTATCATTAAAATTAGGTTAATTATCTTTAAACATATATATTTTATTTTTCAATTTAGAAATTAAATGACATGTGTTAAATAATGACGTGACATAGCTTATTGATGAGTAGATGATGTGACATAGGTTATTGATGAGTATAGTGTGTTGGTTTAGAAATTATATAGAGATTAAAATAGAGCTCTCATATTCGTTCTGGCCCCACTAATCATGACACGCAATTCCGGTGAGGACGCCCCCTTAGAGAAGGAATAAAGATCTACTCCATCTGAAAGATAGAGTAAGATCCAAGGGCCAGCAACTAAAGGAGGATTGTGGTGGGGCCCATTGATACATGCACTATATAAAGCTTGCTAGGGCTGCCATTCTCTCATTCACGCTAAAAAAACTTTTCGTCTTCTCCAAAAGCCTCCCCGGTTTTCTCTCTCGCTCGCAACTCTCGCACTCAATTTCTCTCTCGATCGACGACGATCTCTTGTTCTTTCACTCTCGCTCGATTACCTCCACTACAATCTCGCTTCCTCTTTCGAGTTCTCGCGCCGATAATTCGCTCACAAACCCTAGAAGGAAGAAGAAGCCATTTCAACGTGATTCCAAGCAATTTCACGGAGATTTCAGCGACGACAACACAAATCAACTACAACAACAAACAAAACAACAACAATGAGGTCAAAAATAGCATCTGGAACCCCAGGTATAAACTCGACTTAAGAATTTTGGTTGTAAACTCCATTTGTTAATCACTTCATCATATGTTTATGGATTTTATACAGTATGCATGAATAGATCTAGAATAACTGTGTATAGATCCTTGAAATTGCATGTGTTGTCACTTGATATAATGTTTATGCATTTTCTTTAACAGATATGAGGCGTTGGTGCATCGAATGTGTTGTTGAAACACATAATTGGTTTTGGTGCATCATCCACTGTGTTTTGGTGCATCATCCAGTAGGTTTTGGTGCATCATCCACTGTGTTTTGGTGCATCATCTACTGTGTTTTGGTGCATCATCCACATTGTTTTGTTGCATCATCCATATTGTTTTGTTGTATCATCCACTTTCTTTTGGTGCATCATCCACTTTCTTTTGGTGCATCATCCATTGTGTTTTGGTGCATCGAATGTATTTTATGCATGGTATGCAATGTACTGAATCAAATAGTTGTGTTGGTGCATTATTTAGTGTGTGTTGGAGCATCACACAAGAATATTTTTTATGTATAAAATGTAGGAAATAAACAGGAGCTAAGATATGGAACACTAATCATTAAGTTATACACCACATATAAACACTGGTACGTTTGTAGAAACGCATGTATAATTATTGTAAAATGCATGAGTGGTTGTTTATTTGTGCATGGGCTGATGTCTATTTGTACATTGATGCATATGTATTGGATGCTATCTATTAATGATATATATGTCTATGGTTTAACAGTGGCAAAAGAAGAGGAAATACCATCAACTTCATCAGAATATCATGGAGAAACAACTCCACTTGATGGTAAACACTAATCATTTTCCCATTTTTTTAATAATCTGTGTGAGTTGGTGCATCACCCATTTGGTTTTGGTGCATCACCCAGTGGGTTTTGGTGCATCACCCAGTGTTGGTTGGTGCATCACCTAGTAAGAGTTGGTGCATCAAGGATATATCTATTGTCTGCCATTTTATTAATTATATACGTGTTCTTTTTAATGATAACAGAAAGTGGAGAAGAAGTTGACACATGCCAACAAGGGACGTGGACGTGCAAAGTAAAGAGTAGAAAGATGTAGGGATGAAATAGGAAGATGTGAACAATTTGGATGTTTGTTAACAGTTTCGTTTGTAATAAGACATATTTGGTTTTAGAAAACAAGTTTGGTTTTTAGGTTGTAAGACAAGTTTGATTTTTAGGTATTTGTGGTTTGCACATGAAAATGGTTTGTGGTTGTTGATGACTCACAATGACAGAAAATGCATGAGTAGTTGTTTGTTGGTGTAATACCACCTTAGTTTCTGTTCCAGAAATTTTATTTTGATATACATAATATGTATTTATAGATTATTTTGATAAAAGACGCAAGTATGTTTTATTTTCGCGATTCTTGAAATCTTATCGTTTGGCGATGCGTACACGATTTATGTACGACGTCGGAATTATTTTCGAAGTTGATCCAAAATTTTTTAAACTATACATACATATATATACATAAGTGTGTATATTATGATTTAATCATGATTTCCTAAATGAAAAGCAAATAAAATATTGATTTAATAAAAAATTGATTTCCTACATAAATATCTTGGTCCTACTTGTGTCTTTTTCTATCTCTCTTGAGCCTTCCTCTCGTCCTCATCCTTTCCTCCATAACCAACCCCTCTACACCTCCTCCTTCATCTTCCTAACTCATTTCTTCATCATAACACAAGTTTTTTTTCAAGGATTTCTTATCAAAATCAAGTGTAAATCTCAATTAAGGTAAGAATTTCTCTCTTTGGCTCTCCTTTGTCATGGTCATATCTCCCTAGCTTATTCATGTGGCTGCCATGTTATGTTGATGTTGGATTTGAGTTCCTTATGTCAAAAGCATGCTATGGGTAAGGCAAGGAAGTCATATTTGTATAAGAAAGCTTGAGGAAAGCTTAGTTTAAGTTTTTGGGGAAAAATTCAAGAATTGTTCATGTGTATGTCAATCTGAATTTGTATGTCAATCATGAGTTATTAGAGGTGGTTTGATGATTATAGAGGGATGGATGGATTAGATTTGAGGTTTGGAAGTAAAACTAGTGAAGTTAGGGCTGAATTGTTCACTTCTGGAAATATCGTTCTCGTTCTGTAATTATGAAAAATAAAGGGACTGATTCAGTAAATAGAGGACTTTCATACAAGCGTCTGGAATTTTGCGGAATTCAATTCCGAGTTGTATAATGAAAGTTATGGCCAAAATCGTTTTGTATGCAGATTCAGGAATCTCCCCAAGTTGAGTTGAGTTAAGGTCACGTCTGAGGTGATAGCTCATAAGTTTCTTTACGTACGAGACTTGTCGAGGAAAGTTATTTGCGATTACTTACGTGATTGGTATAAATTTAGGCTATTGGACTATGCATGAAACCGTAAATGCATTACATATGAATAATGTTTGTTCCTTGACTTTGTGTCTTGATATGCATTTGTATGTGAAGTGATATTAGTAATTTGGTATCCTTCCATGATAGAATTAGTATTATTTGTGTGTAGACATCGTGGATATGTTTGTTTATGAAATACTCGTTTTAGTGATTTCTTTGAGAAGTGACAACACTTGTGGATATGATTTGTGCGGGTAAGGATTGTTCCGACCCCCGCTTAGCATGTAAATGGTTTTTTTTTTATCATTCCTTGATCGCTTCCCGGTGTTCGGGTGGATCATGGAAGGTGCTTTACCTGTGTCGTGGTAGGGGGGTTCGTCTAGCTAACGATACCGTGTCCCTCCAGCAGGTAAAGGTTTTTACCCATAGTTTTGGGTTAGAAGGTACCTTCGTGGCCAAGACAGGCTTGGTCATGTTTTCAAAAGCGTTTTCGTAAAAGTTCCTTCTTTTGGTATACTATGTGATGTTGTATGTATAGTCTCTTACATACTTGTTTGCTTTGTAATGTACCTTGTGGTATCTGCTTATTCTAATCCCTTTATTTATGCTATTCTACGTAATTAATTCGCATATATACTTGCTAGTCTGGTTGGAGACTAACCCCCATTTCGGTGGGGGAACTGGTTGTGTTTTGACATGACCAGGTACGTAGGTAGTACCGGAGTGTGGAGGTGAACGTGCGACGTAATGCGAAAGTTAGGATGGGTTTAATTTTTGCGTGCTTATTTTTATGTGTGTTTTGCTATTTTGGTTCTTGAGATGTCTTTGGTGAGACTCTTATTGGATGGTTGTGCTTGGTTGTACCAAGCTGGTTTTGACGGGTCGTTGTAGCGTCTGTGAACGCCGACCCATGTAAATATGTCCTTCTCTTTGGAAGTGGTTGTTTGAACCAGGTTTTATCTTGTGACTAAATGTTGTTAGTTTATGTGCTACAGGTTGAATTTCATTTTTTAGAAAGCCTAAGGGAATTTCTGCCGGAAATTCCTGGCGCTGTGACCCCCCATTAAGAGTAATTTTTGGGGCGTTACAGTTGGTGCATCACATGATGAAAATGGTGCATCACAAAATCGAAATTGATTCATCACCGAATATATAGTTTGTGCATCACTTTATGAAATGTAGTGCATCACTTAATTGAAAATGGTGCATCACATAATGATATTTGGTGCATCACTTAGTGATATTTGGTGCATCACTCAACGATAATCGGTGGATGAATAAGCTACAAAAAATGAATGGATAAAAAATTGAAAAATAAAATCAAGACTAATTCAGTCAAGCAAACAAGGTGCTATGCATTCTTAAATAAAAGTTGGTGCATCACTGAGATGCAACAGTTAATAAAAGTTGGTGCATCACTGAGATGCAATTGGTGCATCGTCGAGATATAATTGGTGCATCAGCCATAACTAATAGGTGCATTACCAAACTATCTGATTAATAACTAATTACAATGAAAGCTCAGAGAAACTAATTGACATATTGAGGACAAGTAGTAATGTTGTGTCCCGACCTCTTATAAATTTTACAAACCCTTTTCTTCTTCTTGGAATTTCAATTCCAACTTCTTGGTCACCTTTAATACATCTCTTCTTGAACTTGTTCTTTGCCATTTCAGGAGGATGGATATTTACTTGATCAGGTAACGGGCCAACAAATTTCTCAAACTTGTAGTTTCTACCTAGTGTTAAGGAAGAAGGATCAACTACTTCAGATCTTGTGAATGCAACCTTTTGATCCTTTAAAATAGCTAAAAACTCGTTCAATCTATCCATGTCATCACCAATAATGTCAACACAAGAATACATTTATGTCATCACTTCGGCCAACAAACGCTTTCTTTCATCAATCTCAACACTAGAATCATACACTGCACCGTCTACTTAAAAAAATGGTTGTAGAATAGCTTGTTTGGTCAATCTTATAATTAGGTGCATCACATCCTAAAATAAGATGCATCAGTCAAAGCTAAAAGGTGCATCAACCAGTGAACTTTAATGCACTATGCACAAAAATCATCAATGTTTTCAACTGGTGCATCATAACATATTATAAGGTACATCAGTCAAAGGTAAAAGGTGCATCAGCCAATGAACATTAATGCATTATGCACACGAATCATTAAAATTCTCAACTGGTGCATCGTAGTCTATTAAAAGGTGCATCACTCAATCGTAAAAAGGTGCATCACTCAATGGTAAAAGATGCATTACTCAATGGTAAAAGGTGCATCACTCAACCAAATCACGTACAAAAATCCAGAAATCTGAGACATTATATTGATACTGTAATGAAATGCAATATATATGCAGAAACAACAATCAAATCAAACACACAGTACAGATCTAAACCTAAATTAGAAGAAGCATTATCCATATCACGAAGGACATTAGATTTGGCCGGCGACAAACGCAAAAAGAGAAAACACAATGGCGCGAGCACTGTCGAACACACTCTCGCCTAAGGAACACCAGGAACAGCCGAAGAACAAAAATGGCGGCGAGTAAACGAGCAGAAGAAGGATTCGATGAGAAGAATACGATGGCGGCGATGGAGGATGATTCTCCTCTACCAAATTTTCGCCGCTTTCCTTCTTCTATAGAGAACGAATTCGTCAAATTCGAGCGATGTGATGGAGAGATCTACGGAGGAGCAAGTCGGCGACAAGAAGAGGTCGGGAGAGAGCGGCTGAATTTTATCGTTGAAAGAGAAAGGAAAAGGAAAGAGAAAGGGAAAAACGGACGGACGAGATTAAAACGTGACGGACGGTGGAGATTGATCCACACTCCTTCTTTGTAAAGACATTCTCACCGGATCTTTTTCCCAAATGTGTCGTCTGTAATTAATGCTCCTTTTCAATATTTAAGCCAAATAATTAAACAACAAATTCTTAACAATAATTGATTTTATAAAGTTCAAATTGATTCATTTCTAACTAATCCAGACTAAACCACCGATTCATAACTCAATGAAATCGTGATTTTCTCAAACCTACGAATTGATGGTCTTATATGTTTTCCGTTTGCACTATCAACATAAACAATTCAAAACTCTCAATGAAATCGTAATTTTCAATATCTAACTCTTTTATTTGTAACTAGGTTAATTCTCGTACCGTGTACGTAATTTGTATAATTTCTTTAAATTTTAAGATATTATATATAAGTTTTATCTTAATAAATGATATAGCTCTAAGCCACCACCTTTATTGAAAATTAATTTTAACCACTCATAAAAACAATCTAGTAAACAATTAACCACCCATCGTCCACATCAACATTTTTCGTAAAACCCCCGTTATATGTGAGAAAAATAACTTTCCATAGAACGGGTGGTTTGAGATAATAAGTATGATTCGATCAAGTTGAGAACGTATAGGGTTAACAACACTATTTTTATTTTTTATTAAAACAAAAAATATTAAAAAATATATAAATATACTTAATAAATATATTAACATACTCTACTTTTGTTAATCAAGTCAGATTCGAGGCGCATATTCTCGCGTTAGTTCGGGTTCGATAATTCAAGTTTTGAGCATTTTTTACCAGAAATTAAAAAAAATCATGTATACAATCTAGATAAATTAGAAAGGTAAATTTATGTTATAAAAATTAATAAATTGATAAAATATTATCTTTAGAGATATATAAATAAAAAATAATAATGTATATTGAAACAAAACAATAGAATATCATAGATATTATACATATTTGTTTATATTTATATTTTCATTATTTATTAAATTAATGGATTATAACCCAAATTTGGCACATAGTAATATCTTAAAATATTACATCTAATATCATTGTGATATTTGTTTGTCCTAATTTCGTAAGTTTCCATATCTAAAAGATTTTGTTGTGATATTGTTTCTTTTTTTTCTTCTAAATTTAATATATATATATATATATTATTTTGAAAAGAAAAAACGGTAACCAATAGAAAACCGACAAGTGAGTTGCTCTAATGAAGGCTGCCTACGTGGCATAGCTAGAATGAGAGGAAGCGGTTTTGCATTAGTAGTTATATAGAGATTAATAAATGTCTAGATATTTGTGTTTACAATTTGGATTGCAAGTTTGAAGTGCATGAATCGTAGTAATTAGTTAAAATTTGACATGATCATATCACTATGATTTATTAAGTTATTATTTATTAGATTTTTGATAAAATATTTTTTCATAATTAATCATTAAGTATACATAAGATTTTTGTTATATAATGCATGGATTAAGACGCTTATTATAATTGAAACATTTTAAAAAAGTTAAAAACACACTCTTATTTATGTTTTCCTTTGAGAAATTTTTATATTATGTCGAATGACATGGTTCATTTGTTATTTTCTTACTGATGTCTTGATTACTATTTCTTATATGAAGTATATATGGTCATAATTTTATATGTAATTTTATTATAAATATACGAGAATTAATTTTATATTATACTAAAAGACCCAATTTAAATAACATAAAATTATTAAAATCATGTATATATTTTTATATGAATGCGTACCCGTGTATGTCACGGGAATTACGCTAGTATATATTAAAACAAAGCTATTTCAAGCCTTCTCCTTCACTTTGACCCCACCAATCCTAGGTGTAATTCTCTCCTTAAACCTCTCTATTTTAGTTTAGTTTTTTTTTATTTTCATTTGATAAAAAAATCTTAACAAATTTAAAATAAAAAATACTTAATAAAGTGTATTTATCTTGCTAACTAAAAGCATTTGCTTTTATAAATTTTAATTTTTCGTTATTGTATATAAAACCATATCTTATGCGTTTTTCTATTCTTGAGTCTTACATAAATCTCTCCAACATATAACAAAAAAAGAAAAATTTTAAATAGCTATTTTTTATGAAACAAATAAATTTTAACATATTCAAGCTTTATAAATTAACAAGCATATGAAATACACGATTGATCCAGAATAAGTATTATATCCTCTTAATTCATATAGGATAGGAGTGTAAACTAATGGGTTCGATTCCGGCGAGGACATCCCTTAGTGTTAAGAATAAGGATCAATTCCATCCGTAGGATGAAATTGATCCAACAGCCCACAACAACCCACATCATCCCAGATGCCAACACGGGTGCGGGCGTCTCACGCTCCAAAATTTAATAACATAACACGCGCCTATATAAACCATGAAGAAGCCTCATAAGAGCACTTTTCCCGGAAGCTGAAGCGCGATCACGATCACTCTCTCAAATTCAAAAACCGTTTTTGACGGTTTCCACAGATTACTCCCAAATTCGAGCGTAATCGAAGTGGTGATTCAACTCCTTGAAGATTTCGACCTAAATCCTTGAAGATTTTGACCTAAATCCTTGAAGATTCTAGCATTTTCGAGCTTGTTGAACGATCGAAGCCATAAACAAAACCTAGAAGCAACAATGACGAAGAAGGTGAACAAGAAGGCAGACATTGCAGGTACACAGTCGATTTCGAGTTCAAATACACAAATTACAAGCCCTAACTGTTCAATTGTTGTTCAACTTTATCTTCGGTGTTCATTTGGTTCCAAATAAGACCTAATGCTTGAAAATTAGTAAACGAAGAAAGCTAATGCATACATGAAGGCATTTGAGAACTTCAAAAATGTATAATTATTGTTTTATATTTTGCATGATGAACACATCTTAAATTTCAACTGATTTGGCGGTTACTGTGTCCATGTGTTCATCAATAAAGGAATATGTGTTCATCAACTGACGAGAATATGCAAATAACAAAATGTGTATGTGTTCATGAGTAAAATATGTATATGTTCATGAGTGAATGTGTATGTGTTCATCTGGAAAGTCATACGTGTTCATGAGTAAATGTGTATGTGTTCATGAGAAATAACTTATGTGTTCATGAGTAAATGTGTATGTGTTCATGAGAAATAACTTATGTGTTCATGAGTGATTAACACATGTGTTCATCCATAACTGAATATGTGTTCATGAGGAATAACTTCTGTGTTCATGAGTGAAATGCAAAACTGTGTTCATCTATATCTAATTTGTGTTCACGAGTTATATACACATGTGTTCATCCATAACTGAATATGTGTTCATGAGGAATAACTTATGTGTTCATGAGAGAAATTCAAAAATGTGTTCATCCATAACTGAATTTTATTAATGAGTGAATTACACATGTGTTCAACCATTAGTGAATATGTGTTCATGAGTAAAAACTTTTGTGTTCAAGAGTGAAATGCAAATGTGTTCATCTGAAACTAATATGTGTTCATCTATCTTTAAATATGTGTTCATGAGTTAAAACTTATGTGTTCATCTGAATATTAATGCGTGTCCATCTGAATCTTAATCCGTGTTCATCTGTATAATGATAATACTAGTTGACCCAAAAGTGATGGAACTACCTTATGGAACACTAATAGTTGAAGATAAAACAGAAAAATCATCCAAGAGGGAGGTCAGAAGCAAAGCAAGCCAAGACAAAGCCGGAAGCAGTACGAAAACAACTCCCTCTCCAACTTCCTCAAGCCAAACAACATCTAGGGATGTCACACCCACCCACACAAAATCCTCTTCAGGTGGAAGTGACACAAAATCCTCAAGCTAAACTGTTTCAGATCAAAGACAAAACAAAACTAAATCAAGACATGACCCACTAGGAACGCCCGCCTGCAATAGGTAATAATCTTACTCTGTGTTCATCTTGAAATGATTTTGTGTTCATATTCAATAGTGAATATGTTCATTAAAAATATAGTTGTGTATTTTTGTTTAACCACATTTGAATTTCATGTCTATTGACAAATATAGGAGATCAACAAACCTTATCACCAAGGCAGATGAGATATATAGCCAGAGAACAAGAAATTCAGAAAAAATCTCAATCTCCAATTGAAATAGCTGGTAAGAAATATAATTTTAAAAAATGTGTTCATTTGACTTATAGGTTGGTGTTCATTGATTCATTGATATGTGTTCATTGATTATTTGATATGTGTTCACAAAGAAGGTTAAGCAGTGTATCGATAGTGAAATAATTGACGCCTACACATCAATTCTAAATGAGAATGAAAGATACAAAGGTTCACTGTCACCTTGGAGATACTTCATACCAACTGTTCATCTGGTAAACATAATTACTTATTTTTTTTTTGTATTTTGTCTTATGTGTTCATATCTGATTTCTTTTGTGTTCATGTGAATGTGGGTTCATTTATTTTTTTAATGTACAGATACCTACAGTAACATCACCAATTGCACCGTAAAATGCCACATATTCCTTGTTCAAAGATGCACTGATTGCAAACTTCAATGATGTTCAAACTTTTAAGAACAAGAACATCAAGATGCACAATATTGATTTGGTAAGTTATTTCTTTATATTCTTATGTGTTCATGTGGATGTGTTCATACCTGTAATCTTTTGTGTTCATGTGGATGTTCTTATGTGTTCATACATGTAGTCTTTTGTGTTCACGTGAAGGATCTTATGTGTTCATACCTGTAATCTTATGTGTTCATACCTTTAATCATATCTGAACTCTTTCAAGTTTATTGCACAAATAATAAGAAATAACTCGTGTGTTCATATACTGATTTTAAAATGTCTTCATGTGAATGATTTCATAATTCATGTGGTATGTTAACGAAGCACGCTACGCGCGCCTCGTAAGAAATAAACTTACGAAGCGCACTACGCGCGCACATATGGGATTACTAACATAAATGTTTTTTTAATATGCCATGTAGTTTGTGTTCCCAATAATTAAAAGTGGGCACTTTTATGTCATTACAATAAATGTGAAAAATCCACATGTGCACATACTAGACAACTCAAACAGTGGCGATGCAGAGAAGTATGGAAGCGTTCCAAAGATTCTGGTTAGTATTTACTATAGTTTAATTATACTATTTAATGATATAATATTTAAGCTTTATAATTTTATTCTTTTTCTTGAATTTTTTCCAGAGAAATCATTTTGTCAGACTCCTAAGGGACATCGGAATGAATGCAAAGGCTGACATATTGGAAAATGAAGAGAAAGTAAAGACTAAAGTACTGGAGATGAGTTGGAAAGAGGGCAAGAACAAAGAAGATTGTGGAGTTTTCACAATTAGGCATATGGAAACATACATGGGAAATGGCTTGTCAGATTGGAACCCTGAAATTATAAAGGCAGACAAGAGACAAGGAAATGACATGAGGATCAAGTACTGCTATGCTTTACTCACAAGTAAGTACAATGAAGAAAAGAAGACAGTACAAGCCTTGATGGACCAATTTCTAAAGACCAAGGGAGCAAGCAAGGGAGCAGGAACGAAGAGAAAGAACAAAGAGTAATTGCAAGTTATGCTGAATTTCGATGTAAAAAATAGAATAGTGTGTGTTTGGAAGTGGTAGTAGGATTCTTAGAACAATGACTAATGTTTAGTGTTTTGAAAAGTTTGTGGTGTGCAAAAACTTGAATATTTAGCACTTAATATCAACTTTGTTCATCTGTCATTACAAGTGTGTTCATATAATTGGTTGAGTGTGTTCATAACAAATCTCAAGCCATATGTTTTTAGATTGCATTTTTAAATCAAAAACTTGTGTTCATGTATTCAGACATAAGTGTTCAACTAAAATATTAACAAAAGATAAAACTACATAATACATGTGTTCAACTGTTTCCATTTCAAAATACAGATGTGTTCATTTGAAAAACACACATGTGTTCATATGTATAGCTATATGTGTTCATTTGAAAATACAGATGTGTTCATTTGAAAATACAGATGTGCTCATATGTATAGCCATATGTGTTCATGTGATTATATGTGTTCAGATTTGATTAATTTAAACCAAATAATTAGTACCTAATATGTAGTATGCAAATGAGTGTTCATGTATCAAAACAAAAGTGTTCATCGCCAAATGTTAACAAAAGATAAATAACAAGATAATAAAAACGACAAAATACAAGTTTCTCTATAGAATTGAACTATGTTCATCTTTCTAACAACTTGTGTTCATATGGATAGCCATATGTGTTCACCAATCCAGAAACATATGAAAATAAAAAACATAAAAACTAATAATGTGTTCATCTGATTGACACCATGTGTTCATACGTAAAGGCAAAGGTGTTCATCAAACTTATAGCATATAAAAATAAGGACATGAAACTTAAGGGAGATATTGAGGACATGTTGTGCAGTTGTGTCCAGACTGATTGCATATGGAACATGTTTTGCGCTTCTTTCTTGAGTTTTCAATTCCAACTTCTTGACCACCTCTAATGCGTCTCTTCTTGAACTTATTGTTTGCTTGTTCAGGGGCGTGAACACTAACTTGATCTGGTAAAGGGCCAAAAAATTTCTGAAATGTATACTTACTTGTTGAAGTAGACACAGAAGGCTCAACAGTACTTGCACTTGCAGATAATGCCTTTTGTTCCTTAATCAAACACAAAAAGCTTTTCAGGCCACCAATATCATCACCCAAAACATCAACACAAGAATACATTTCTGTCATAATTTCAGCCAACAATTGCTTCTTCTCATCAATTTGAGCACTACCATCATAAACTGCACCATTAATTTCAAAAATTGGTTGCAAAATTGTTTCCTTCGTCCAACGATTGTTGATGAGGGTAGGAGGCAAATTGTTTATATGACAATTTTTTAGCACCATGAAAATGTGACTACAAGGGAGGCCAAGATTGCGCAACTTATTACAAGAACAATGATAATCTCCACTAGAAACCTCAAATTCAACTGTACATATCTTGCCAAATTCAGCTTCAACATCATAGTAGTGATTGTTTGTTTCCTTTTTCAACGATGCAACTGTACAATTATACGTCGCACTGTATAACTCCTCTTGAATATCATAAAATATATTGATTGTATATATGTCTGCACAATTTTTTTCCAACTGCAAAGGAGTGTTCATGCGAGGAGTGGAAGTAGTTGAATCTAAATCCAGCTTCTTTTGACCGTGTCGTTGAGATTCCATTGCACTATTAAACTGCATCATAAACAGAACGAGACTTGATTGGGAACCTAGAAAATTCCCAAAGAAACTGTTTTGGCTTTCAGATCTTGAAGTTGTCCTCAACAAGCCAGCCATAGTCACATCATGAAAGAAAGAAGGTATCCAATAACGGCGTAGCTCAAACATTACTCCTAACCACTCATGAGATTGCAAACCAAATTCTTGAAGAATTGCGAACCACGCATCTTCAAACTCTATGGGGCTAAGCTCATCACTCCAAACAATGGCATTGAACTTTTTATGAAAAGAATCTACAATTTTAACACATGTGTCAGGCGGGAATTTTACCTTGTTAGTAACCTTCATCATTATATGCCACATGCACAAACGGTGAGCGGACCCGGGTAAAACTCGTTCCACGACAGCTTTAACAAAAGCATCTTGATCAGTTATAAAAACATGAGGTTCATGGCCCATTGCCTTCTTGAAATTCTCAAATAACCAAACATATGATTCTATGTCTTCATGCAAAAGCAAACCAGCACCAAATGTAATGGACTTCTTGAAATTTTACCTTGTTAGTATGAATACAATTTAGAAAATAAGAATTCATAGTGCTTGTGTCCATATGTAAATATGCGTGTGTTCATATGAAATAGTGTATGTGTTCATATGCAACTGCACGTGTGTTCATACGTTTGGTTGACTATGTTCATATAAAAAACTATGAGATATGAAAAATACCATATTGTACATATAGTATGAATAGAAAATAGAAAATGAGAATTCATAGGAAGTGCTTGTGTATATATGTAAACATACGTGTGTTCATATGAAATAGTGTATGTGTTCATATATAACTGCACGTGTGTTCATACGATTGGTTGACTGTGTTCATATAAAAAACTATGAGATATAATAAAAATAATCATACCTATTCAATTGGTAAGTAGCATCAGCTGAAACAACATCCCCAAAATATGAAAAACTCTTACGATGAATAGGATCACACCAAAACAATCGAGTTAGTTGATCTTCCTTGTTAACATCATAATCAAAATAGAATGCATCACAACGTTCCTTCTTCTTAAAGAAGTCATCAATCACCATCTGTGCATCACAACCAACCATGTAAGAATTCAGACCCCTCATGAAATTCTTGAAGTCAACAACAGTGGCCCCTACATTAGCATATGAACCAACTAAATTCTTGTACACTTTGTAGCTTTTGGTTACACCAACATTGGACTTGATGAAGTTCATAATAAAATCTTGATGAAATGGAGTCACTTTCCTATTTCCTTTAGAGAAAACCATCTCAGACAAATCCATAAAAGGGTGTGTATGACGAGATTTAAAAAATTTCACCACATAGCCAATACCAGCTTCAAATTTAAGCCATAATTTTGCTTCACATCCACATCTATTAGACACCCTCCTTCTCCTCCTAACAACAACTTCAGCAGTGGGGTTAAACTCAACATAAGGAGAAACATGTTTAAATCCTTCTCTAGTGCAAACAAGATACTTCCAAATAATAATACCCGATCCAGTTCTGTCTTTCTTTGATGAATTCACGCGAATGTCAAATCCACATGCGCTTGAATATACCCCATAAAACTTAGTAGCACACTCCAGATTTGGGAAAATTTGACCAACATATGGCTTCAATTGATCATCACAAACAGGAGTGAAATACTGAGCACTCATGCTTGGGGAAATGGAAGGAAACTTGGTATCCATTTTAAAGTTGCCTAAAAACACAAAAAAGAAAAGATGTGACTGCGTGTTCATTGTAAAAGTAATATTAGTTCATACATATTGACATACGTGTTCATCCGAAGTTATAAACAGTAGATAACTAAACAAGAACTATTATGTTCATATGCAAAAGGCATATGTGTTCATTCAAAACCACATATGTGTTCACATGGCGACAAATAGTAGAAGATAGTATATTTTCTTGTAATTTGCTGTGGAAACAAAACGAATGTGAATCAAACAACAACATCAAATAACAAAATACAATAGACACGCAAAAGAACTAAGCAAATCAAGCTAAACAATTCCAACAATAACAAAGGGAGAAGGAGGAAGATGATGACGAAGAAGCAATTCAGAAAAACACAAACGCAGCAGTATGGAACTTCGAAATACACATACAATGAACAAAACACACAAACGAAGGTATAAGCATTCCCAATTAGATCGAAGAACACAAATTCAGAGCTATGAAAACAGAAATTACCTGTTTTGAAGAGGACGAGCGCGAAGAACAAAGACATGTCTGAAGAAGCAACAATGGAAGCGAAAAACGAGCACAATAACAGAGTAGAAAAGGGAGGAAGAAGATGACCGGAGGAGCAAGCTGATGCGAGAGCGAGAGGAGAAGAAGAGAGACCGGAGCAAGCTTAAAATTCTATTACAGAGAAAGAAGAGAGCGTGGTTTCACGCCTTAGATCAGACGGCTCACATAAAAAAGGGAATATCCAGATCAACGGCTGGGAGCCATCCTTATTCTTAACTTAAAGCATTGTCCTCATGTGATCTTTTTCCAAAACTAATTCCATAAACCAAATACAATCATTCCTAGATCAAAATTGTTATTGCATTTAACTTAATTTAGATAATTTGAACAAATCATTATAATTAATTGAACCGCTCGACCAATATTTTTTTAATCAATTGAACGTTTTATAATTCATATATGGAACATTATATAACTTAACAGCGAAAACCAAAACAAGTATAAAATATAAATGGGTAATTAACTGAATAAATAAAGGTCAGTGGGTACTAATATTGACAATTATATTGGATCATTTATAGTTTTGTATTTGTAGAAAATTCTCAATAAATAGAAATTTAATAGTTTGTTATCTAGGTTATAGACTTCAATTTTAATACAAAAATTATTATTGAGAGTGATAGTTCTAATGTAATTAGGTGCATTTCCAAGTCCATCAATGTTCCTTGCGAATTTAAATCTATTGAAAATTATTATAAAAATTTAATTAATTATTTTGAATCCTACCGGTGTTTTCATGTTTCCAGGAATGATAACAAGGCTACTGACTTTTGAAATTTATCAATAGAAAAAAATTAGATTTAAACTTTAGTTTAAGAGAATTGATACGAGTAACATTTTAAAGTTACAATACCATAGTCATCGCATATAAGTTATATATATAAGCGCTAAAAATTATCCGCGCATGGCGCGGGAACTAAACTAGTATGTATTAAAGGAGAGATATTTAGAGCTCTCTCCTTAAGTTTAGCTCTATATTGTTTAGGTGTCAATTTGTAGATTTTTTTATTTATTTAAATTTATAAATTTTAGTAACTAAAATTATTGTAAATGCTATTTAAGGATTTAATTGCACTAATTTCTAACAAATTGTAATTAATCTCTTTACATTTAACTTATCAAGATCGTAACAAATTTAATCATGAGCTCAACTTACACAAATTCAAATTTTTTATGGAATTTATGCTTATAAATGTTCGGAGTACATGTTTCCATTTTATGGAATTTATATCCAACTTTATCAATAAAAAAATCAGTTTTTTAATTTAAGAAAATTGATATAATGAAATTTATAAATTCTAGATTATATCGTGTATAATATATAATTTTTTTATTGAAATCAAAGCTTAATCATGAGCTCAACGAGTTTTTTTTTAAGACTATTAAATCTTTTATGGAATTTACCCGCACATGACGCGGGGACTACGCTAGTTTTAACTTAAATAAACCAAAATTAGGAAAATTGAGAAATGAAACTTACCAAAGGGAAGTAGTAAATTCATTTCCTGCATTTTAGAGTAGTAAATGAATTTCATGAACCCTTAAAAAAATCAACTAATGACAAACATTTGTTCCTTATTCCTGAGATTTTGTAAATCACGGGAATTGAGTTGTTAACTAACAAACCCTTATAGCCCGAAAAAAGTTCGGGTATGAAGAAAGTTTAACGTAGGAAAAATGAAGTGTTCATATTCACGGATAACAAGCTAATATTCATATTTTTGATAGTAATGTTTATAATTTGGCAATCATGTCCATTTCGGTCATTTTAAAAAAGCATTATTCAAAAAAATTACAAAACTGCTAAAGCGTGAGTCACTTAAAAAGTTTGAAATTGTCACCGCCCAAGTTAAGCTTTCTTTCTACACGGAATCTTTCTCTTATAGCTCGTCAATACAACATTACCAACTCTAATAAATTAACCATTGTTTAAGAAATTTTGTAGGCATAAGAGGAAGTATAATACTCCCTCTGTCCCTTAATGCTCTTCTCATTCCCTTCTTACACATTTGTCGAGACACGTTTTGTAACGTTAATATCTCCAAATATACGTTAATAAAAATTATAAAATTTTGATATTGTTAAAGTTCTCGCCGAGACGAATCAAATAAGATCTAAGAAATCGGCCAAATAGTGACGGAATTTAGTGACGGAAAATATTTCCGTCACTAAAAATAATTCGGGTGACGGAATTGGTGACGGAATTTAGGCGATTTTTTTTATTTTTTCTATCTGTCACTGATTCCGTCACTAATTCCGTCACTAAAATTAGAGACGGAATTAGTGACCGAAATAATGACGGAATATTTATTTTAAAAAACCACCAAATGACATTCCGTCACCAATTCCGTCACAAAATATGTTTCTGAATTTTGAAAATAAATAAACTACACCAACCGGCCGGTTTGGAAATTAAAACCGGTTCAAACATTAAAAAACCGTTCTGTATTACATTAGGTCGCTCAGTTGAGAGTCGCCCTCTTCCTCACTGAGTATAGGTCGCGAGGCACACTGTCTCCGCCTTGTTGCTGCCATCTCGTTGCTCTCTCCCGTGGTCCGCCGAGGAAGGAGAGGTGCGATTTACGCTCATCACGGTCACCGCCCTATCTCCATTTCTATCTGAGTTGTTGTTTTCTTTTTCACTCTTTGCCGTCAAATTTCAGAACTGATTTGGGAAAGGAGAGGTGCGATTTACATTCCTCATCCTTCGCTGCAAGCTGCATTTGAGGATTTCAGAACTGATTTGGGAAAGGAGAGGTGCGATTTACATTCCTCATCCTTCGCTGCCTTACAAGTATCAGATTAATTTGTTCCTCGGTTAATGATTAAACTTGTCTTTTACATTCCTCATTCCTCATTTTGTGCAATATATAACGCTGATTAACCTCGATTTTGTTTAGTCTGAAATTAATTTGTTCAAGGTTCCAATTTCCTGTTTTATATATCAGATTAACGATTTGCAAAGTATCAAATGATATACTAGACTGTCTCTTTTCATTTTGCATTTAGTACTCTTACTGTGTATATGGCATGGTGTTATAGCTTACTACTACTAATGCTGCCTTTTGTTGGTTAAATAAAAGCACAGTATATGCAACAATATATTGGTACTGAATTTTGTGGTTTGTCATCTAACATTCTGATGGTGGATCATATCAAATTTGTCTTTTACATTCCTCATCCTTTGGCAGTTTTTTTAGGCCATGTTGTCTCCTATTTGTTTAAGTCTGTTTGCATTGTTGGGTGGGTAGAATTAAGAAGAGATACATAGAGCAATAATGTGCGAGAAGTAGAACTGCAGCTCTTGGGAAGCACTGTCATATTCGTCTAGCATTTTTAGCAATGATGGCAGCATTGTTTCCATTTCTACTTGGTGATTGAGACCAAGATAATTCATGTGGACTTAAATTTAGCAATCAATACAGTAATGAATTGAACCAATACTGACAGTAATTTGCATTATAAAGTTTTTGTCACATTATAATATGAAACATGTTTTTGTCCATCTTTTTTATAATTGTACAAATTAAACTTCACGAGGCTGTAGAAATCCCGGAATGAATTCTAGGAATAATGTCAACTAGTGAACTACTTCTCAGTTTATAGATTATTCACAACCAAGATAATTCATGTGGACTTAAATTTCCAATCCTTTATGAAAAGTTACAATTTAAGGCCTAATCTCTTCTTAATTTTCTGGCTAGTGCAACTAAATGTTTATCTATCTTGTAAATGGTTTGCCTTCTTGATGGTTAGAGATCTATTTTTTTAACTGTCACACTAATTTTCTGATATTTTTGTTTCAACAGTTTCCGCGCTTCAAAATACGGACACGGAGAAGTCATTCTCTACTTAAATTTGTTACTTGTGAAAAGTGTCTGTCGTCCAAGTCTCCAAGGTAACACTGAAGTATTAAACTACTCCTTGCTGCATATAACCAGATATGTAGTTAATTTTTTCTCAAATAATTTTAGATTGCTATTTTCATCGAGTAGTAGAGAATTTAGCTAAGAGAATTAATGATGTGTTGGTTATTACTTATTGGTAAAACATCCATTCCATTTCTGGGTGTTACTTGGAAGTGACCCCTTTAGCAATATAAAGTACCATGGATGATGCACTTTAAATTGGAAGTTTGCCACAACTAGCAATATAAAGTACCATCATAGTTTTTATATATCCAACTCTATACACTCTAGAGTCTAGATGCTTTAATATCTTTATTCAAGCTTACTCCTAATATGTCTTCCCTTAGTACTTGTTCATTTTTGTGAGTTCTGTTTTAGAAATATACTATGAATTTGAAAGTATTAGTAATACAGTACAGGAGTGATTAAAATGAATTCGGATCGTAGTTGGATGTACAAACGTTTTGAGAACTCCCAGATGCGCTTTGAGTTCCACGAGAAGGTTAAGTCTTTTGTTGAATCTGCACGACAACACTCTGAATGTATGTATGGGGAGTGGATTAAGTGCCCGTGTTCACTAGCCAAATGTCGTAATAAACAGAACGTCAGAGGTTGAACCCGGTGCAGGAATATCAAAAACTTTTGGTGGAAGCTGCTCATTTGCTGAGATGGCGGCGAGACTTGTTAGTATAGCATGTTTTTCTTACTTTTAATCCCTTTTTCATGTTATTGTGTTAAAAATAATTTTACATGTTAAATCATTGGTTACAATTCTATTATTCCAATGTAGGTCGATGAAAATGAAGGTGAAGAATTATCACTTGATGAGCTATACATGCATACAAGGACAAAGGATGGGCAATGGGTTGACCTTCGCTCAAAGAAAATTTATGTTAGTGGTTTCTTTTCGTTAAGTAAATTACTCTTCACATTATTGGATGTTCTATTGTTGGTTCCCATTTTCATTCCATGTTCTCATCTAGGATAGTTTTGGTACTATAATCATGGTTGTGCTTATGAGATTTAGTGTGTTCTAAGCTTTCTTTCTTACTTTACATGTTTATAGTAAACACTAGTGTTTGTAAAATTGCCTTCCTTGAGGTCCGAAGAACTCCCTCTGCATCCAGAAATGTAAACTGGATTTTGTAGTTCAATTTTCAGGCTACAAATCATGCATTTGGTGTAGTGGGGAATGCTTAGGTTAGTTAGTTAGGTATTACAGTATTACTCAAAGTGTTTTTTTAGCATACATCTTTGTATATTCAGTTTATGCTTGGTCGCCTTCATCTCTGTTTGCTTTATTTGTTCAAGCAAGTGTTTTTTTAGCATACATTCTGAAATCTGAACTCTATTGTCAGTATCTAATGCTCATATTGGTTCAATAATAGATGCAGAAAATGAATTGGCCATATAAGTAGACCTAATTTGAACTTTATTTGTTCAATCAAGTGTTTTTTTTAGCATACATTCTTTAAATCATTGGTTACAATTCTATCTTTGCATGCTTTTTGTATCCTTACATACAGCACAACTCATAGATAGAGATACATGGGGAGACTTGTCTAACTAGCTTAGATTAGCTGCTTTTTTTTTGTATCTAGTGCTCATACTGATATCTTCATGCTTTTTATTTATCTTATATTATTTCAAAATTGAAAATACAGGATGAATATGAGCGTCGTCTTGAACTTCTGGGGCCGAATCCAACTAAACAGGACAAAACAGCTTTATTCCTCGCCTGTAATCCGGTGGACAAAAAACACAGGGCCTTCGGTTTAGGCAGTGTTGCCTCATCTTTAGGGAGTACGGGTAGTAGTCAGCAGCGCTCCATTACTAGTGGTATGTTTACTCAAGAGGATGTCAATGGTGCTGTACAAGCAGCTGAGCAGAGATTGCAACAACAACTAGAGGAGCAGAAGAAGGTTATGGAGGAGCAAATGAAGGCTATGGAGGAGCAAAGGAAGGCTACTGAGAGTCTAGCTGCTAAGCTTGAGTTGTTTATGGGTAGTCGATAAACCCCACACGTAATCGTAATATTAGATATGTTTGTGTATTCAGGATTGTATTGTGTGTTGTTTGGACTTAAAAATTTAGTTATTATTCCGTTACATGAACAGCTGCTACAAGGAATGTTTCGAAACTAAAGTTTAGTGACGGAATTGCATTCCGTCTCTAAGAGGAATATACAAACGAATTCCGTCACTAATTCCGTAGCTAACGTTTTCGGTAAATAGGAAATACAAAGCGAATTCCGTCACTAATTCCGTCACTAAAGTTGCTAAAAGTAGTACAAAATGTATTCCGTCACTAATTCCGTCACTAATACCGTAGCTAACGTTTTCCAGTAAAAATGAAATACAATACCATTCCGTCACTAATTCCGTCACTAACAAATCTCAAAACATGACCGTCACTAATTCCGTCACTACAAATCACAAAACAAGACCGTCACTAATTCCGTCACTATATTTAGTGACGGAATTACATTCCGTCACTAATATCCGCCCGGTTCGATCTTCTGGGTGGCCACATAAGGAGTCGCTGATTCCGTCACTAATTTAGTGACGGAATTGAAAATTCCGTCACTAACATTTAGCGACGGTGATTTCTGTGACGGTTTCAGTTCCGTCACTAATTCCGTCACCCGAACTGTTTTCCGTCACTGATTCCGTCACTGATTCCGTCTCTATTTGGCCGATTTCTTGTAGTGTCATATTACTATGTTTTTTCTTATATATTGGACGATATATCAAAAATTCTCTTATAATGTGAATAGTGTCAAAAATTACAATGAGAAGAACATTTGGGGACGGAGGAAGTATTTGTTAGGCTCGACGACTTCTTGACTTGTTCAACAAATCCAACAGCCTTCACAATATAAGTTTGGTATCTGGATAACATGAATACACAAGTTTAGAATCAAAAGTGGCTACCAGCCTACCGGGAACGTCATGACTCATGACTGATGTTGTAGTTTTGGCATCTTCATTGTATATGAGCACACAAGTTTAGTTTAGGATCACGTATGGAAACATTACTACTTTTAATTTATATTACATCAATAACTTATACTTTTCATGTCTCGCACGAGTTTTAAAATAAATATATTTATAATCGTTTGATTTATAAAATAAAAATTTATTAAGATAAGAAAAAGTTGATTAAAAATTAGTTAAATTTTTAATACAATCTCCAACAATAATTTTTGGTTGTGTCTATATGCGCACGTTTTTTTGGGCTAAATGCACACTATTCTTTGCGATAAAATTAGTAGCACACATTGGTGCGGTAACACTTAACGCACATGGAGTTTTCGGGGTATAGTTGGAAATTTTTTCTGAAACCTATACGAAGCATGTGCGGTAAGATTTAACGCACAAATTTGTGCGTTAACATTTACCGCACATGCTTAATCACAGATTAAAAAATATATATTAAGATTTTAATTAAGAATAACCCTGTGCGGTAAATATTACAACACATAAATTAATTTTTTAAAAGAAAATTAAATTTAAAAATTAAATTTAAAAATATATGTAATACATGTGCGGTAAATATTACCGCACAAGGTTATGATTTTTGAATAAATGCCCGTTTGAATTTTATCCTTGTTGGTGCGTTAACTATTACTGCACCAACGGTCTTAAAATTCCAACGAACATTTTTTCGGTTGTATATAAACAAGTCTCTCGTTCAAGTTTTGCCATTCACATCATAATGTCTTATGATTATGAGAGTAGTGAGCATGATGATGGTAACGACAATTGGATATCGAGGGTCGTGGAAGAAGCATACGAAGTCGATGAAGAAGAGGAAGTGGACGAAGAAGATGAAGGGGAAGAAGAAGGTGAAGCAGATGTATCAAATGCATTAGACAATTGGAATCCGTTACCGATTTTGGTTAGTATTTAAATTAATTTATTTTGAATTAAAATTGTGTATTGTATTGCATGAGATTTAGGTTAATTAGTTAAAATTTAGTAGCTAAGTAATGTAGTTTAATCAATATAGGAAGAAGACTTTAGACCACATTTTAGTACTGCGCAAATGTGGGATAATAAGGAAGAGATGATGGAATGGACGAAACAAAGAGTAAGGGATTTGATGATAGTTTTGGTACATCGTACATCTAGCAAATACTGCGTTGATTTAGTATGCGATAGGTTTGGAAAACCTAGATCTGGTAGGCCGAAAGTGAATTTAAAAAATCCAGAATTGTCGGTTTCGAGGATTCGTGACCGAAAATCGAAGAAATGTGGTTGTACATTCGAGTTATATGGGGTTCGTATCAAAGAAGGGCCATGTAGTTATAAATGGATCGTGAATGTTGTAGAAGGTCGTCACAACCACACCCGTCCTACTAGTTTTCATGGGTAGAATGACCAAAGAGGAGGAGAATAGCAAGGGAAGCGGGCGATGATCGCAAGACTAGATCGGGTAGGCCGAAAGTGAATTTAAAAAATCCAGAATTGTCGGTTTCGAGGATTCGTGACCGAAAATCGAAGAAATGTGGTTGTACATTCGAGTTATATGGGGTTCGTATCAAAGAAGGGCCATGTAGTTATAAATGGATCGTGAATGTTGTAGAAGGTCGTCACAACCACACCCGTCCTACTAGTTTTCATGGGTAGAATGACCAAAGAGGAGGAGAATAGCAAGGGAAGCGGGCGATGATCGCAAGACACCAAAAAACATACTTATTGAGTTGAGGAAAAGAGACCCGCAAAATGTGACATCCATGAAGCAGATTGCCAATTTTCTGCAAAAGATCAATTTTGAAGATCGTGGTGAATTGTCAGTTACTCAGTGGTCTTTAAATTTTCTGGCCGAGAACAAGTATTTTTGTCAACCTCTGAGGAATACGAAGATGAATGAGGTTGAAGTCCTTTTTTTTGCTCACCCGAAGTCGATGCGGTTGTTCAGGAAGTTTCCTCACGTGATTATCATGGACGCCACATACAAGACAAATAGGTATGATATGGATTTAGTGGAGATGGTTGGTTTCACTTGCACGCACAAGACATTCAACATGCATATGCATTAATGGTTCAGGAAACAGTAATGCATTCCAAGTTTGTGATGATGTGCGTTCATGAGTTGTGTCGAAATTTGGGAGTGATGCTGAAGGCTACAATGACCGACTGTGAGAAGGCTTTGTTGAGAGCAATCAAACCTGTGTTCAAAGACACTGAAGTTAAGCAACTATTGTGTTGGGTGCACATTAAGCACAACATCCAGTCACACGCAGAAAAAGTGATAAAAAAAATACTAAAAGGGCGGAGAACTTTGTTAGACAATGTTGGGGGATATTTTGCTTGAGCACTGAACAAATCTACAAAGAGAGGCTGAGTAACCTGAGAGATTCAGGGAAGAGGGGCATTGTTGGTTACGTTGAAAAGTATTGGTTTACTCCGTACAAGTTCATAGTTAGAGCGTGGACGGACTACACTCTTCACTTTCACACAAGGACTACAAACATGTATCTTTGTTTGTTTAGTTGTTAATTTGGACCACCATATTATTCCTGCTAACATGTAGAACTTGTGTTTATTTAGGGTCGAGGGGATGCATAAGGTGTTGAAAGAAATTGTGGGTTCTAGTAGAGGTGGCTTCAACATAGTGATCGTGAGGATCCACCATGCGGTCATAGTTCAGATGGACCTGATTAGGGTGACAATGAACCAAGCACTTACCACTCGGAAAATGGTCTTTGATGACCCAACCTTTCCTCCTGGGATTCGAATGTTGTTTTCAAGGCTGTTTTACAGAGTGTCGGATAGGTGTTTTCTATTGGTGTTGGAAATGTACCAGCAGATATTGAAGGAGGAGTATTCAAATGTTTGTGATGATCATTGGGTTCGATATTGTCTGGGGATGCCATGCATACACGATCTTGGTAGGGCAATCATTACAAAGACACCTCTTATTCCGGATGATTTTCATGACTTTTGGAAGGAACTGAAATGGGAAGAGATGCAATAAATCTGTCCTTACCTGACGACAATCGTTCAATATTCTATTCCAGATATCAGAATGCGTGAGTTGTATATTGACTTGGAGCATCCGAAAGAAAGTTCTTTGGTAGAGCCAACTAACAAGTTTAGGAAAGGAAAGGGAAGGCCGTCGGGATCCAAGAACAAGGAGAAGAAGTCAAAGGGGAAGTCTCCTCCGAGAGAAAAGAGGGAAAAGAGTTACCACGAGTACGTTAGAGAAGACTTCACAAATACTGAGAATGCGCAGAAAGTCGCAAAGGAGAAGGCAAATATGCAAAGTAAACAACCAACTTGTCCTAAAAAGCAAGCAAGTCAAGTGTCATTCGACTTTGGATCACAATCCCAACCTGAACCATTATTTTCAGAGACCATCGATTTAGAAGACAAAGACATGAATGTCGTGCCCCTAAGAGCTTGCTATCCAGATCGAAACGGAACAGAGGAAGAAGAAGATGAAGAAGAGATTTAAGAACCCATCATTTATATGGGGGTGAACTTGGGGGTGAAAAATATTGACTACTTCTGGCTTTCATACATGAGTTCTGTGAAAGATGTGCGTTCAGACGGACATTGTGGGTATCGGTCTATGGCTCTACTTACGGACATTGTGGGTATCGTATGGTCCGTGCTGCGTTGGTAGCGGAACTACTTGGCAACAGAGAGACATGTGAGCCCATACGGGGTGGTATACGGAAAGGAACATGGGATGATCTTATTGCTCAAGTTAACTACATGAGAACTCCTTGTGAGAAGCCATTTTGGCTTGACATGCCATTTATGGGTTTGGTGTTTGCCACAATCTATAATGTTGGTTTAGTGCAACTATCCTTGGATGCGCCGTGTTTATGCTTACCAATAAGGCAGTCTAAAGTGAGCCCTGATCCTCCACAAAAGATTTTTGCGATAGCTCTTGTGGGAGACCACAATCATTGGATACCGGTAAGACTATGTGGTAATCTAAACAAACGTCATGTAACGTCGAAATCATTTATACTTATTGATTTTTGTCTTTGTATATATAGGTTTGGCTCCGTGACTGAGCACCATTTCCACATTGTTCCAACTCGTGGAGAAGATTTGCAAATAACAACATCAAGTGGTGGGAAGGGATATATGTTAGCCAATTGGACTTGTTTTGACACTATCGCTTTACAGTTGGGAAGCGTATGGACTACCTGACTTGATTTGTAATAGTTCAGTAGATTTGATCTTTAATACTTCAATTGGAATTGCTTTAAAATATGTAATGACTTGTCTTGTATGTCTTGTCTGCTTTAAAAGAGATTTCAGTAGACTTAGATGAGTTAGGTGAAACAGTGAAGTGAAAAACTAAAAGAGATCTGTGATAAATTAAAACAGTCAATCCAAAAACTACAACACACTCAGCATAAATTAAAACAGACAATTAAGAAAGTACAACAGACTCAACAAAAATTAAAACAGACTCATTAGAAAATAAAACAGACTCATTCTTGAAATAGAAACTAAAACAGACTTAACAGAGACTAAACAACTTTCAAGACACATAACAACATTACATCTTAACAGAAGAAGCTATCAAGACACTAATCGGAATCAGAAGCTGGAGCAGATTCCTGGGGAAAGCTAAAATTAACAAAGTATTTGGTTGTTTCCAAATCAGGCCCCTTGTTAAAAATTCTCTGTTTAAGTTTCATGTCATCGTTTTCCTTAAACAATTTTTCCATGAATCGGAGATGATGACGGTCGTATTTTGGATCAAGATACATTATCCTGAAGTTGCAGTCGCATGTCACATACCTTCGGCCATACGTGGCGGGATTGTCCTTGTCATTAGCATTGAACACCTTCACTGTTTTTGAACATCTTCTCATCGGACACTCGATCAAGCTGCCTTCTGCTGGTACTGAGGATGATGAAGATGATGCCATGATTATTTTGAATCTGTAATACAAAGTAAGAAAACAGGTAAGAAACTATCAAGATAGCAAACAAAATCAGTAAAAATGGGAGCTTTAATTCAAAGACAGAGTAAGAACTTCAAACCTCTTTCTTTTACGATGCATTGAAAATGAGAGCTGAATGAGATAATAGGGTTTATTGAGGCAGTGAATTTATAGACGGGGTTTTACTAGGGTAACTTAGATTTGGGGCGATGTAGACAAAAGGCCCACAACAGCAAAGGCCCAATAACCTAATTCGGCACATCAAACTTAGTCCAGAAGTGACTTACAACTGTGTGGTAGCTGTAATACACTCAAGACAAATAATTTATTTACAGTTGTGTACTAGCTGTACATCACTCAAACTTACACAGAAGAACATAAACGTCACAAAAACAACACAATAATTTAGCAAAACAATATAGTATTTATGTAGCCCAGCTCAATAATGTTAAAGTACCATCCCAACAACATCCCAGCCAGCCAGCCCAACAACATCCCAGACAACCCAACCCAACAACATCGCAGCCAACCCAGCCTAACCAGAAAAAGCCCAGAAATTATCGGGCCAATATACCACATCTGTGCGTTAATTGTTAACGCACAAATGTATTTCTGGGGTTTCAAGGGTTTAGGGTATTAGGGCTGGTGCGGTAAATGTTATAGTACAACCCTAATTCCATTAAATTGACTTTTTAATGTAATTTTCTAATAAAATTTGATGTTATTAAGAGTTTTATGATTCAAAATAATGTTATACTAATGTAATATATCGTTATTGAGACTTTGTGAATGATTTTATCAAGTTTTACTAATGTAATATGAGATTATGAAGAGTTATATGATCAAACATCATCATATACTAATGTAATACGAGGTAAGTTGAGTTAAAAGATAACAATTAAGTGTTAAACTAACTAAATATGATGAAATCATAACATTATATAAACTTTATTTTAGTAACGAAGTGATATCACACACATATGAGTATAACTATACAACTTATATACTTGAGATTAGTAGCATCTAGGTGAAAGTGTTCGTTTAGATATTTCGAAGGTGTTAATTCTGTTAATTTCTTATAAAAACAAAAGCGTTATATTGGTAATGCTCAAATACTACTTTTACATTTCATGTTTTTTGCGTTTTAAGGTCTTATTAAGCCGTTTTATGTCGTTTTTTGTGTTTTGGCCTTATTAAATTTTCATTAGGCCCGTTTACGTTTTTCGATAATTATTTATCGATTCCGAAAAATGAAAACGACTATGGGCCTTATTTGCTGTCATGTTACAATTTCGAAATTTTGATTTTTATTGTTTGAAGGCGTTTAAACGACTATGGGCCTTATTTGCTGTCAAATTTGACATTTTTTACTCATTTTGGCCATATTGTGGCATCATTTTGACCACTTTTTTGCCACATTTAGGAAACTTTTTCAGAATTTCTTCAAAAGTCATTTTGGCTCGTTTTTTAATGTTTTGAGTCGGTTTTTGCGTTTCTGAGCCGTTTTTATCAATATTTGACGTATTTGGTCATTTTCAGTCGTTTCCAAAAAATGTCAAATTTTGACAATTTTTGCTCATTTTTGCCATATTGTGTGACACCATTTTGGCCACATTTTTGCAACTTTTTCAGAATTGCCTTAAAAGTCATTTTGACTCGTTTTTTAATGTTTTGAGTCGGTTTTTGCGTTTCTGAGTCGTTTCGAGCCGTTTTGAACCGTTTTTTTATCAATATTTGACGTACTTGGTCGTTTTCAGTCGTTTTGAAAAAAATGTCATGTTTTGACAATTTGTGCTCATTTTTAATGTTTTGAGTCTTTTTTTGCGTTTCTGAGTCGTTTCTGAGTCGTTTCGAGCCGTTTTGAACCCTTTTTTTTAAATATTTGACGTACTTGGTCGTTTTGAGCCGTAGTTGGTATTTTTCATTCGTTTTGAGTTGTTATTTTCTGTTATTGGTCGTTATTGGTCACGTTTAGTCGTTTTTATTGTTTTTTTTGCATTGTGACCGTTTCTCGCGTTTTTAAGAAAAACAGGAAATAAATGAGCAAAAGTGAACCAAATATTACCCAAACATAGTATCCAAACAAACTACCCACACATACCCAAATCGTACATCACTCCAAGTCACGACTCTGACTCCCACTACCTTGCCTTTCCTCGTGTCTGAATCCCAAAAAAGCTGAGACTGACGAACCGAAGATGGAGCCATCGGTGGAGCCTCGTCAGTCAAAACTCCAAGGAGACGCCTCATAAACTCATCGATATCTGTAGGCCTCCTCTTCGGCGGTGTCTCCAAGAAAGCTTGGATCTCGCAAGTCACGAGCTGAGTCTGCTATATTAACAACATATCAAATGTTAGTAAAATATAATAACTTAAAAATGAATATGACTAATCAAAGTTATAATCGTATCGCAAAATTGTCAACCGAAGGTGGGATACGCAGCGGGCCAAGTGGACGATCAAATCTCGCTGATCTGGGATCCACCAGAGGATGAGAAACCCGATCATACCAATCGAGATAATCATTTGTGACCGCCCAATAGTAGGTCGCTCGTGACTCCCGAATCTGTAACAAAGGCATGGGCTCCTGATCCCACACATCTAGCAACTCATTGGCAAATGAAACTGAATAATGAGTCAGCTTGTTGGCACGTGTCACCTGGGTGGGCTCCGGAGGAGGATCTGGGATTCCCTGCACATGTCCAAATTGTCGCAGCATGTGTCCTGGCTGATAGAGCTCCTCGATGTCCATACAACGGAGAATGCCCTCGAACAAAGACGGGGCGTACTCTGGACGACTGAAATCCACATTTTGAAATGGAAACCAGTTAACCTGCAACAAAACATTACAACACAGTTAGTATTAATTACATACACATAATATAACGAAAGCACACAGTATAAATATTTGACCTCCTCATAGCGAACGCGGTCAAGCATGCCATGAATGACAACCAAACGATATGTTCTCGTACCCTATGGCACCTCTCCACCCTCCTCACATAAGCTGCGGCGTGGTCCATAGAAAGTGGATCCGTCACAATATGTCCACGAAAATGTGGAAAATAAGCCCAGATCCACGACTGCAAAAAAAATATAATTAGAACTTGACTTCCTAAACATAGTCAATCGTATGGTTATTTGCGTACTAACCCGCAAAAGAATGCCAGAACTCTCCATCCCCTTAGCCAATCGTCTCGACGCTTGTCCATTGCGATACAAATGAGCTAACACTCCAACTCCCCAAGCATATCGGTCAGTGTTGTTGTGGTCGGCCAAAAGAACTAACCACCAATGCTTGATTGTTGTAGTCGACACTAGAACAGTCGTGCCAAGAAGCAATAATAAGTACATAGAAGCAATGAGGCCCTCATCTCTATGTCCATCCTGCATCTGCATCATAGCCTTCAACCTCGGATGAAGATAATCCAAAGGAATGCCTCCAGACCTATACCAAAACCGCACCAGTGTCTCCTCTACCCCAAGCATCTGAGCAACAAAAGCAATGATTTGGTCCCTAGTCAAATCTGAAGCACAACTCCTCCCATGTAAAGGCAGCGACAAGATATCAACCACGTCGTGAAGTGTAAGACCAATCTCTTTAAGTGGCAAATGAAATGTGTTGGTCTTTGGATGCCACCGCTCGACAAAGGCAGAAACCAAGACATGGTCGACATGACCAGACCCGAAATATATAAGATCACTCAATCCAGATCCCTCTGCTAGCTGAAACCACGAATCTGGACCAGGTGGAGTGCAGTAGGCGGCGTGGAAGTGAACCTTGACGACCTTCTGTGTCTGAAAAATTAGTTAAATAAAAGTTAGTTACTTCAACAGAATGCCAAAAATTTAACATATGAACATTAAAGTTCAAATACATACCAAATCAAGAGGAGCCTCTCGAAGATCAACAAGCTCTGGAAGTCCAGCAGGCGCTGGAGCACGAGGTGGGCGACCCCCACGACGTCCACTTCCTCCACGTGGAGCACATCCACCTCGTGCTGGAGGATCAGCCACGTCTGCAACTAGAGTTGGATTTGCATCATCAGCAACAACAATGTCCTCATCATGATCTGCCTGAGCTCCTCGGCCTCTCTGTTGTCTCTGTCTGAATGGGGGAAGAGGACGGGGGCCAGGTGGAATCTTTGGTGCGGGAGGATCAACAACTGTAAGCTCATAAATAGCCCTCATGATGTGCGTCTCGTAACTCTTCAACAACTCATTTGTCATAGGACCTCCTCTCATCCAAGGTGCAGCAGGAGGTGGTACATAAGCTGCATCAGCAGTGGTAGGAGCCGGATGCGGTACATCATCAGTCGTGGGAGCCTTTGTGTCTGGCGTAGGATTTGTAACTATTGGAGGAGATAAAACAGTAACAACTGGCGACGAAGGGCCCACACCAGCATGGTCATCCGAAATAATAGGAGAGTCGTCTATCCTAAGTTGATCTGTCGGTATCTCTGGAAGAAATATAATATAATCTTTACCTAAACCCTCACCGTCGCCCAACATATCATCATCAAAATCAACAGATGTATCATCGACGTCCATATCATCTTCCTCACTATCACTGTAATCCTCATCATCAGCCGACGGATCAACAAATAGACCAAAATCCCTAACTGCCCCAGTATCTGTAACTGCCCCAGTATCTGTAACTGCCCCAGTAACAGCAACGGGTGTCTGATTAGAAGCTAACAGCTGCTCTCACACACTAACAAATATAGCTCGTATATCGAACGAAACAAGCGTCCTCCTAACACGCTCTGTAGCAACAGGAGCCCCCTGTGCTAATCCACTAGAAGCCAACGCATCTCGCACAACCTAATGTTGTTGTTATAGCGTAACATTATTTTCATAGCGTTAAAATGCGGTGCGGTAAGTGTTATAGCGTAACACTTACCGCACCACATTTTATTTAAAAAAAAACATAAACTCTGTGCGGTAACTATTACTGCACAAGGTTTATATATTTTTAATTTAATTTTTAAATTTAATTTTCTTTTAAAAAAAATTAATATATGTGTAGTAATATTTACCGCACAGGGTTATTGTTAATCAAAATCTTAATTTTGTTGTTTGTTAATCTGTGATTAAGATGGTGCGGTAAATTTTAACGCACAAATCGGTGCGTTAAATCTTACCACACCAGCTTTGTATAGGTTTCAGAAAAAAATTCCAGAATTACCTCGGAAACTCCATGTGCGCTAAATGTTACTGCACCAAAGTGTGCTACTAACTTTACCGCACAGAATAGTGTGCATTTAGCCTAAAAATGTGTGCATATAGATCAAGCCTAATTTTAAACTTAGTTACAAATTATTACCTAATAGCCTAGTCATAAGATAATTATTTATTTATATAAAACATTTAAGTTAGTATGAAAAACGTTTTTGGGAGTGTTAATTAGAAATTAGTTAAAATTTTATATATATTAGTTCGAAACATTTAAAATTCAAAAACAATGATATTATGTTTTTGAGTTTTTCTAATGTGTGCACAAAGGCACACAATAAACAACCAAAAGAGGAAGATATTACATTGAAAATATAATAACTTTTTGTTGTGATGGTTTATCCCATTTTTCTAAAGGGTGTAGGGGCTAGAGGTAGAAGACAATGAGCAGTTAATGTTCATTCCTTCACCTTTTTGTGGCCACAAACTGCACAGTGCACAAAGCGTTGTTTCAAACAACGTTTTAGGAGCACATTTTGATATTAAAAATATTATACATGAAACGTTGTTTCAAGCAACGTTTCATGTGTATTTTATTTAGTTTTTAATACAATCAATAGAGGCGTTGTTTGTTAATAGTGTCTCTATTAAATTTTATTTTATTTTAATAAAATCTGTTCACAAGAGACGTTGTTTCTCTTTTGCATTTTTCATTTTTTTAAACATATCCAGCTTCTTATGGGAGATGCAGTTTCAAATAGCGTCTCCTTATCGTCTCCCTTTTATGAACCTGAACAGAGTGTCTATTACGAGAATTAAGTTTAAGCGACCTTAACTTGGGCAATTTTTCCCAAATAAACGTATTCCAGAAAAAAATTCTTTATTTTAGCCTAATTAAGATTTGTATACACCTGATTATATTATGCTAATAAATCTTTTTAACTTTCTCCAAACTATATTTTTATGTGATCAAAGATTTAATCACATAAAAAAACACCAATTTGAGGAGCGATTTTAACGCCTCAACTCTCCAACAATCATCATGTTAGGTGCCCTCCATCTCTACCACTCAGCGCTTGCACAACTTCAAAGGCACCCAATAACCAAGTGCTTCAACGCTATACTCTCGGCACCACCATCCCACCTTTGGCGCCCAACTTGGTATCCTCAAATCCACCAAGTGCTAAGGCTTCTAACACTTCTTTAGAGGTACATCTTGGAATTTTGCAACAGCAACGACGCGGTGATACACTAGATCCCTTCTCCATCACTTTTCCTTTGGATTACAAGCGTGGAACGGGGACGTTCCACAACAAAGGAGGGGACAATGATGTACTTTCACCATGGGGTTCGAGCCCATCAAGACACACAACCAGGCTCCCGACTCAACATGAGGTTCTTTGTCCAAAACAACACCTCAAAGCCAATCGTTGTTCACGCAAGGGACCTAACCTCAGGTTGTCTCGGGAAAAAATGTCAAGCCTGCGCCACTGGTCAAACGAAGATACTTTTTCTAATTTGAAATGCTTAATCGATAGTAATGAAGAGTTGATTAGCCTTTTACTGAATTCAAAATTTTCAAGGCTAAAACTGATAGGTGGGGCCAAAGTGAATGAGAGAGCTTCAAATAGCTCTGTTTTAATATATATACATAGATTTTCCTAAGATCATGATGTTGTTGCAAAGTTATGGAAAAAGATCACATGAGGACAAGGCATTAAGATAAGAATAAGGACGACTCACAGCCGTTGATCTGGATATGCTATCTTCTAATCTCAGCCGTCTGTGATCTCACGCGCCTTCTTCCCTTCTCTTCTCGCTCTCTAACAGAATTTCTGTTTCTCGCTTCTTTTCTTCTCGCTTTAGCTTCACAGCCTTCTGCTCGCTCCTTCCCTCACCTCCTTCCTCACTTCTCACGTCTGTTCTTGTGCTCGTTTTTGGCTCACATCGTCGCTTCTTCTCTCACGTCTCCCTTTTCCGCTCATGTCCTCTTGAAAACAGGTAATTTCTGATTTTATATCTCATATTTTGTGTTCTTCGATCTAATTGGGAATGCTTATACCTTCGTTTGTGTTTTTTGTTCATTGTATGTGTATTTCGAGGTTCCATACTTCTGCGTTTGTGTTTTTCTGAATTTCTCCTTCGGTCATCTTCTTCCTCCCTTCTCCATTTGTTATTGTTGGATTTGCTTAGCTTGATTTGCTTAGTTATTTTGCGTGTCTATTGTATTTTGTTATTTGATGTTGTTGTTTGATTCACATTCGTTTTGTTGCCATACCAAATTACAGGAAATTATACTATCTTCTACTATTTGTCGCCATGTGAACACCTATGTGGTTTTGAATGAACACATATGCCTTTTGCATATGAACATAATAGTTCTTGTTTAGTTATCTACCGTTTACAACTTCGGATGAACACGTATGTCTATATGTATGAACACATATTACTTTTACAATGAACACGCAGTCATATTTTTTCCTTTTTGTGTTTTTTAAGCAATTTTAAAATGGATACCTTCTATTTCCCCAAGCATGAGTGCTCAGTATTACACTCCTGTTCGTGATGATCAATTGAAGCCATATGTTGGTCAAATCTTCCCAAATCTGGAGTGTGCCATTAAGTTTTATGGGGTATATTCAAGCGCATGTGGATTTGACATTCGCGTGAATTCATCAAAGAAAGACGGAACTGGATCGGGTATTTTTATTTGGAAGTATCTTGTTTGCACTAGAGAAGGATTTAAACATGTTTCTCCTTATGCTGAGTTTAACCCCACTGTTGAAGTTGTTGTTAGGAGGAGAAGGAGGGTGTCTAATAGATGTGGATGTGAGGCAAAATTGTGGCTTAAATTTGAAGCTGGTATTGGCTATGTGGTGAAATTTTTTGAATCTCGTCATACACACCCTTTTATGGATTTTACTGAGATGGTTTTCTCTAAAGGAAATAAAAAAGTGACTCCATTTCATCAAGATTTTATTATGAACTGCATCAAGTCCAATGTTGGTGTAACGAAAAGCTACAAAGTGTACAAGAATTTAGTTGGTTCATATGCTAATGTAGGCGCCACTGTTGTTGACTTCAAGAATTTCATGAGGGGTCTGAATTCTTACATGGTTGGATGTGATGCACAGATGGTGATTGATGACTTCTTTAAGAAGAAGGAACGTTATGATGAATTCTATTTTGATTATGATGTTAACAAGGAAGATCAACTAACTCGATTGTTTTGGTGTGATCCTATTCATCGTAAGAGTTTTTCATATTTTGGGGATGTTGTTTCAGTTGATGCTACTTACCAATTGAATAGGTATGATTATTTTTCTTATATCTCATAGTTTTTTATATGAACACAGTCAACCAATCGTATGAACACACGTGCAGTTACATATGAACACATACTATTTCATATGAACACATGTATGTTTACATATGGACACAAGCACTATGAATTCTTATTTTCTATTTTCTATTCATACTATATGTACAATATGGTATTTTTTATATCTCATAGTTTTTGATATGAACACAGTCAACCAATTGTATGAACACACATGCAGTTACATATGAACACATACAATATTTCATATGAACACACGCATATTTACATATGGACACAAGCACTATGAATTCTTATTTTCTAATTTTTATTCATACTATAGGTACAATATGGTGTTTATTCCCTTCACTGGTGTTGACAATCATAAGAGGTCCATTACATTTGGTGCTGGTTTGCTTTTGCATGAAGACATAGAATCATATGTTTGGTTATTTGAGAATTTCAAGAAGGAAATGGGCCATGAACCTCATGTTATTATAACTGATCAAGATGCTTCTTTTAAAGCTGTCGTGGAACGAGTTTTACCCGGGTCGGCTCACCGTTTGTGCATGTGGCATATAATGATGAAGGTTACTAACAAGGTAAAATTCCCGCCGGACACATGTGTTAAAATTGTAGATTCTTTTCATAAAAAGTACAATTACATTGTTTGGAGTGATGATCTTAGCCCCCATAGAGTTTGAAGATGCGTGGTTCGCAATTCTTCAAGAATTTGGTTTGCAATCTCATGAGTGGTTAGGAGTAATGTTTGAGCTACGCCGTTATTGGATACCTTCTTTCTTTCATGATGTGACTATGGCTGGCTTGTTGAGGACAACTTCAAGATCTGAAAGCCAAAATAGTTTATTTGGGAATTTTCTAGGTTCCCAATCAAGTCTCGTTCTGTTTATGATGCAGTTTACTAGTGCAATGGAATCTCAACGACACAGTCAAAAGAAGCTGGATTTAGATTCAACTACTTCCACTCCTCTCATGATCACTCCTTTGCAGTTGGAAAAAAGTTGTGCAGACATATATACAATCAATGCATTTTATGATATTCAAGAGGAGTTATTGATGAAGGATCATCTGGACAGCAACCGACACCTCCGGTCCCTGAATTTAAAGGTGCATTGACGCGCTCGAGAGCTAAGGAAGTCCAACAAGAGCTAGACAAGTTAGTAGCGTTCTTCAGTTCCAAGGAGTTGAATACAGACGAAGAACCACCATTGAAGACTGTTCTAATGATCGAGGTTCGAGAACGAGCAGAGGACGACAGCGAAGAACCGCGACCGCGGCTGGAAACCGCGCCCGCGGCTCACCCGCCAACCGCGCCCGCGGCTCCATAACCGCGCCCGCGGCCAGGAGGCAAAAACCGCGCCCGCGGCTCCATAACCGCGACCGCGGCCAGGCCACTCGGCGAAGTGTTTCAGAAACATTATTTTCGGATATTAATTGTTTTCGGATTATTATTTTAGGATTTACTTTTATTGCTTATTTCTTTAGTCGGCATCCTTATGAACCCTATATAAGGCTGCCTTAGTTGTTGTTTACCCCCCCCCCCAGACTTTGATATTGAATACAACGTTTATCGTTTTTCCTCCCAAAAGAGAGAGCTTTTGTGAGAAGAGTGCCCCGTGTGCATTGTCATTGAGTCGGCCCTAGTTGTGCTTGTGTGTGTCAATCTCCTCCATAAGGTTGGTGCTATCGGGACTCCATAGAGCAACCTCCAGGTGCCTTGACCCACCAAAGTCATTGTGTTTGGTTGTAATCATCCGTTGGGGTTTCTTCATCATTCGGTAAGGTTCTTGTTCTTAAGTTCAAGGGTTTTATCGTTGTTTGATTTGGTTCCAATTGGCCTATCATTCGACTTATCCTTCTTTCATCTCATTCTAATTCCGCCTTTCTTCTCTGTTCGAGTTCCTATTCGAGTTTGGTGTCTAGGTCGGCAACTGCGGCTTATCCCCGCATCAAATTGGTATCAGAGCTGTGTTGACACCATTCGTCTTCACAAGAACATCAAGAGACCCCCTATCCAGAAAATCACAAAAAGAGTCAGCTTTTATTTTCTTGTTTGTCAGTTTCTTTCAGAAATTGATTTTGAGTCTTCCATTGCTTTGATATTTCTTGTTGAGTCATTACAGGTTGTGTGCAAGAAGCTTGGATCGATTAGTGTTGGTGGAGATCGAAAGATTGGAGTTTGGAGCACCCTTGTTCCTAAAATCCATTCAGCCCTTCATCCATCTCAAAATCTATCCATCCCTACCAAAACGCAGCCATCAGAAACCCAAAAGAATTGCTGGAATTTCTTTCCTTGAAGCCCAAACAAGATCTTCAAAGAAGGAAATCTTATCTTTCTACAAGGGAATCTTATATTTCCACAAGGGAAATCAAGTTAATTGTTATTTTTATTTATTTTCAATTTTGCTGAGATTAATGTCTCAACTAAACAAAACAAAATCAAAAAAAAAAAATCAAAAAAAAAAAAAAAAAAAGTCAAAAAAAAAAATTCAAAAAAAAAAAAAAAGAATCGAAAAGTCTCAGAGTCAGTAGTTTTATTTTACGTTTTGTCGAGTCCAGTTTGATTGGTATTGTTTAAATCGGATCTCAAGAACTCAAAGGAAATCGGGTTGAACAAGCCCGAACGGAAGTGAGAAACCACAGGACGCGCCAGAAACCGCGCCCGCGGTCCCTTAGCCGCACCCGCGGTTCAAGCCGCACCCGCGGGATTCAGGCCGCGCCCGCGGCTTAGCCTCAAAAGCCACAGTTCGAAAAATCTTCAGATACGAGCCTCAATTGTTACCTAACCCTCCCGACTCCGTCTTCGATCCTTCAATCGACATCAGTCGGAACAAGTTAAGGTACGCTTCCTATTGGCTTTTCCTGAAATTCGAAGCTTAATCATATCTCTGTTTTGCATTCTCATTCTTGCAAACGCCTTCGAGTTTTATTTTCTTTCTTTCGTTGAGTCAGTCTCTTGTTTGAGTCAGAACCTTACAGTCGAAACCCGCCCTACGGTAGCCATCTCCATCTCTACCATCATTCATATATTGCTAGGAGCTCGGTAGTTTCAATTTAGTGGGTTATTGATCCATACAAGCCAATTCATCAAAGAAAAGCTGATTGCAACGACAATTGAGAGAGAGTGCAGAGGAAAACATACGAGAGTAAACACTAGCGAGTTGTTTTCATTTACACTTACCTTAATATTGTTCTGTGTTAGTCTTTTCTTTAGTGATGAGCAGGTCAGTTTCTCCCCATGGGAGGCAAGAAGCCCCGGAGACCCGCGCCCTTACCCCGGAATTTATGACCAACATGTTTCGGGAGATGACGTCGGCCATTACCACCGCCATAGAGCGGCAGCAGCGATCCACCCCGTCCCCAAGGGTTCGAGAGCACATCGGGACCTCCTATGATGCTCCAGTCGACAATCGGAGGCCCCTGCCTCCTCAGCAAGAAGCCTATGAGGCTGCCCGCATGGGTCGGGAACCCAGACGCAGGCCTACACCCCGGGACGATTTTCCACAAGACCGGAGAGGACGTTTTCGTAACTCTCCTATACCTCACTTTAATAGATACAATGCTGCTAACCGTTTTGATGATGCATTTCAGGACCTAGGTGATAATGATAACGAAGAGGAGCCGGAAGAAGAAGATGAGGCGGGATGGCGACCACACCGTCCCCAAGGAGGTTACCAAGGAAGGCGAAGAGAGCCTGAGCAAGATGGAGTGGGAAAGATAAAGGTTAAGATCCCGAGTTTTGAGGGAAAGTGTGATCCAGACGTATATATGGAGTGGGAGACCAAGATTGAACAAGTCTGGAATTGTCACAACTTTCCTGAAGCCAAAAAGGTGCAGCTGGCATCTTTGGAGTTTAGTGGCTACGCGTTAGTTTGGTGGGATAGCTTGATCAGAGGAAGAGTTGCCAATGGAGATTATCCTGTCACTACTTGGGAACTTATGAAGAGGATGATGAGAGCTCGATTTATTCCCCGACATTACACTAGGGAACTTATTCAGCGGCTCGAGAATTTGAAGCAAGGATCAATGGGAGTCGAAGAGACTTACAATGCTATGCAAATAGCGATGGTTCGAGCTAATTTGGTGGAGGATGAGGAGACAACCATGGCTAGATATCTTCGTATCCTTCACCCATATGTGTCTAGTGAGATTGAGATGTTCCCTTACAACTCAATGGCTGAGTTGCTACATTTGGCCATCAAGGTGGAAAGAAAGACCAAAATTAGGAGCCAAGGGAGCAAAAACGCAGGTGGCTGGAAAAATCAGCAAGGAAGGAACTCCTATCCTTCAGCCCGAGATGCCCCTAACAAGGAAGACAGTGGCTCTCGAAGGAATCCGCCCGCCACTACTCAAGTGCCCTCCAAGACAACACTTGGCCCTTCTAATCCACCCCGAGGGAGTACTTCTAACCCTACTTCTAGAGCTAGGGATATTGAATGTTTTAAATGTAGAGGAAAGGGTCATATGATGAAAGATTGTCCTAATTCTAGAGTATTAATTGTTAATCAACTAGGCGAACTTGAAAGTGAAAGTGAAAACGAAGAGAACCTAGGTGATATGCATGATGAGGATGATCTTAGTGATGAAATTGGTTATGAACATGGTGATTCTTTGATTTGTAAACGAAATTTACATGTACAACCCGCCCCTTGTGAAGATAATCAAAGAGAAAATTTATTTCACACTAGGTGTTTAGTTCAAGGAAAGGTCTGTAATATGATTATCGATGGTGGAAGTTGTTGCAATATTGTTAGCACTGAATTGATCACTAAATTGCAGTTTACTACTATTTTCCACCCTAGACCTTATAAATTGCATTGGATGAATGAATGTGGAGAATTAAAAGTTCTAAAACAAGCTGAAGTAACCTTCACCTTAGGAAAATATACGGATACGGTTTTATGTGATGTAGTTCCTATGCAAGCTTGTCATATATTGTTAGGAAGACCATGGCAATACGATCGAAGGGTTACTCATGATGGTCATACTAACCGTCATACATTCATCTTTAATGGTAAGCCTATTACTCTTAAACCCATGACTCCAGCGCAGATAGCAGAAGCTTACGAAAGGAGCAAAGGCAAGGAAAAGGTTTCTGACAGAAACGAAGGAACAACAGCAGCGACCAAAAACCGCACCCGCGGTTCAGACGCCGCACCCGCGGCTCACGATAGATCGCGACAGAAGGAGCGGCACGAGAACCGCACCCGCGGCCCAGAGGCCGCACCCGCGGCTCATTCGCCAAACCGCGCCCGCGGTGATTCAGCCGCGCCCGCGGGTCACCCTTCTGGCGCACTGGTTCCTGCAGTAACGAATCGAGCTCTATTGTCGTCCAAAGCCGAGCTGGGAGGTGAGTACTTACCCTTCGATACTACTTTAATGATGCTTTGCAAGAGATTTGTGTTGACAGGTACCGATTCTCGACTTGATCTACCCCTTAGCATTCAAGCTATTCTTGATGAGTTTGCTGAGGTGTTTCCGGATGAGATTCCACCGGGCTTACCGCCCTTTAGGGGCATTGAGCATCAAATTGATCTTATTCCAGGAGCGTCGTTACCTAACCGGCCAGCTTACAGAATGAACCCTCAGGAGTGTCAAGAGATTCAGAAGCAGGTGCAGGAGCTTGTAGATAAAGGGTATGTTCGAGAGAGTCTTAGTCCTTGTGCAGTTCCGGTCTTACTTGTGCCTAAGAAAGACAATTCTTGGCGGATGTGTGTTGATTGCCGAGCTATCAACAACATAACTGTCAAGTATCGTCATCCTATACCCAGGCTGGATGACATGTTGGATGAGCTTCACGGTGCCACAAACTTCACCAAGATTGATCTGAGGAGTGGCTACCATCAAATCCGAATGAGAGAAGGCGATGAGTGGAAGACCGCCTTCAAGACCAAATTTGGCCTCTACGAGTGCCTTGTTATGCCATTTGGACTTACTAATGCCCCCTCTACTTTTATGAGGCTTATGAACCATGTCTTGAGGAAGTTCATAGGGAAGTTTGTTGTAGTTTATTTCGATGACATTCTGGTTTACAGCAGGTCCCTAGAGGAGCATGAGCAACATCTCAGGGAAGTACTCGTTACTCTTAGTATACAACGACTATATGCTAATTTGAAGAAGTGTGATTTTTGCACTGATAGAGTTATATTTCTTGGTTTTGTAGTGAGCTCCCAGGGATTACAGGTGGACGAGGAGAAGATCAAAGCCATTCAGGAATGGCCGACACCCATGACCAGCAGCCAGGTACGCAGTTTCCACGGGTTAGCAAGCTTCTATCGGCGCTTTGTGAAGGATTTCAGCACCATTGTTGCACCGCTGACTGAGGTAACTAAGAAGCATTCAGCATTTGTTTGGAAGGAGGCTCAAGAAAGGGCGTTTGAGGAGCTAAAACGCAGATTGACCGAGGCACCTCTGCTTGTGCTTCCCGACTTCACTAGGCCGTTCGAAGTGGAATGTGATGCTTCCGGAGTTGGCATTGGAGGAGTCCTCATGCAAGAAGGTAAGCCTATTGGCTTCTTTTCTGAAAAGTTGAAAGGTGCAAGTCTAAATTACTCTACTTATGATAAGGAACTGTATGCGTTATATAGAGTACTTAAGACTTGGCAACACTACCTATGGCCTAGAGAGTTTGTCTTGCATACCGATCATGAATCTTTGAAACATTTTAGGAGCCAAGACAAACTTGATAGGAGGCATGGTAGGTGGATGGAATTTATTGAGACTTTCCCTTATATTATCAAATACAAGAAGGGAAAGGACAATGTTGTTGCTGATGCACTATCTAGGAGGCATGCTTTAATTGTTCAACTTGACTCTAAGGTGTTAGGCTTTGTTTACATCAAGGAGTTATATCGTAATGATGCTGATTTTGGTGCTATTTATAAGCAATGTTTAGATAAAGGGACTTTGGATAAGTTTTACTTGTTTGATGGTTTCTTGTTTAAGGCTAGTAAAGTGTGCATACCTAAGTGTTCTTTGAGATTATTGCTTGTTGAAGAAGCCCATAAGGGTGGATTAATGGGACACTTTGGTAGAGACAAGACATATCATATGTTGCATACTCATTTTTATTGGCCTCATATGCTTAGGGATGTTGAGCATTGTTTGAAAAGATGTTTGGAGTGTCTTAAGGCTAAGTCTAGAGTTAAACCACATGGATTGTATACTCCTTTGCCTATTCCTACGACCCCCTGGGTAGACATTAGTATGGATTTTATTGTAGGGTTGCCTAGGACTAAGAAGGGGAGAGATTCTATTTTTGTGGTTGTTGATAGATTTTCTAAAATGGCTCATTTTATTGCTTGCAACAAGACTGATGATGCTCATCATGTGGCTGACTTGTTCTTTACCGGAGTTGTTAGGTTACATGGAGTACCAAAGACTATTGTGAGTGATAGGGATGTGAAGTTTCTAAGTTACTTTTGGAAAACTCTTTGGGGAAAACTAGGGACTAAACTTCTATTCTCTACATCTAGTCATCCTCAAACTGATGGTCAAACTGAAGTAACCAATAGGACCTTAGGAACCCTTTTGAGAGCCATTCTTAAGAAGAATTTGAAAGCTTGGGAAGAAGCCTTACCCCATGTTGAGTTTGCCTACAATAGGGCCATCCATTCCTCAACCTCGATGAGCCCCTTTGAATGTGTGTATGGTTTGAATCCACTAACCCCTTTTGATCTTATGCCGTTACCTACGAAGGAGCGAGTGGATTTCAATGCAGGAAAACAGGTTGATCACATCAAGGAAATTCATGAGAGGACAAGAGCTAAATTGCTAGAAGTAGCTGCTACAAATGCTAGCAAGGCAAACAGGAATAGGAAGAAGGTCATCTTCAAGGAGGGAGACCTCGTGTGGGTCCACTTTAGGAGAGAGCGTTTCCCCAGCAAACGTCACTCAAAGCTGTCCCCAAGAGGCGATGGACCATTCAAGGTGCTTAGGAGGATTGGAGATAATGCTTATGTCTTAGAGCTTCCCGGCGACTATCAAGTGAGTGCTACCTTCAATGTGCAAGATCTGACTTTATTCGAGGGTGAAGAAGAAGAGGAGCTGGATGATTCGAGGTCGAATCCTTTTCAAGAAGGGGAGGATGATGAAGGATCATCTGGACAGCAACCGACACCTCCGGTCCCTGAATTTAAAGGTGCATTGACGCGCTCGAGAGCTAAGGAAGTCCAACAAGAGCTAGACAAGTTAGTAGCGTTCTTCAGTTCCAAGGAGTTGAATACAGACGAAGAACCACCATTGAAGACTGTTCTAATGATCGAGGTTCGAGAACGAGCAGAGGACGACAGCGAAGAACCGCGACCGCGGCTGGAAACCGCGCCCGCGGCTCACCCGCCAACCGCGCCCGCGGCTCCATAACCGCGCCCGCGGCCAGGAGGCAAAAACCGCGCCCGCGGCTCCATAACCGCGACCGCGGCCAAGCCACTCGGCGAAGTGTTTCAGAAACATTATTTTCGGATATTAATTGTTTTCGGATTATTATTTTAGGATTTACTTTTATTGTTTATTTCTTTAGTCGGCATCCTTATGAACCCTATATAAGGCTGCCTTAGTTGTTGTTTACCCCCCCCCAGACTTTGATATTGAATACAACGTTTATCGTTTTTCCTCCCAAAAGAGAGAGCTTTTGTGAGAAGAGTGCCCCGTGTGCATTGTCGTTGAGTCGGCCCTAGTTGTGCTTGTGTGTGTCAATCTCCTCCATAAGGTTGGTGCTATCGGGACTCCATAGAGCAACCTCCAGGTGCCTTGACCCACCAAAGTCATTGTGTTTGGTTGTAATCATCCGTTGGGGTTTCTTCATCATTCGGTAAGGTTCTTGTTCTTAAGTTCAAGGGTTTTATCGTTGTTTGATTTGGTTCCAATTGGCCTACCATTCGACTTATCCTTCTTTCATCTCATTCTAATTCCGCCTTTCTTCTCTGTTCGAGTTCCTATTCGAGTTTGGTGTCTAGGTCGGCAACTGCGGCTTATCCCCGCATCAGTTATACAGTGTGATGTATAATTGTACACTTGCATCGTTGAAAAAGGAAACAAACAGTCACTACTATGATGTTAAAGCTGAATTTGGCAAGATATGTACAGTTGAATTTGAGGTTTCTAGTGGAGATTATCATTGTTCTTGTAATAAGTTGCGCAATCTTGGCCTCCCTTGTAGTCACATCTTCATGGTACTAAAAAATTGTCATATAAATAGTTTGCCTCCTACCCTCATCAACAATCGTTGGACGAAGGAAACAGTTTTGCAACCAATTTTTGAAATTAATGGTGCAGTTTATGACGGTAGTGCTCAGATTGATGAGAAGAAGCGTTTGTTGGCTGAAATTATGACAGAAATGTATTCTTGTGTTGATGTTTTGGGTGATGATATTGGTGGCCTGAAAAGCTTGTTGTGTTTGATTAAGGAACAAAAGGCATTATCTGCAAGTGCAAGCATTGTTGAGCCTTCTGTGTCTACTTCAACAAGTATACATTTCAGAAATTTGTTGGTCCTTTACCAGATCAAGTTAGTGTTCACCCCCCTGAACAAGCAAACAATAAGTTCAAGAAGAGACGCATTAGGGGTGGTCAAGAAGTTGGAATTGAAAACTCAAGAAAGAAGCGCAGAACATGTTCCATATGCAATCAGTCTGGACACAACTGCACAACATGTCCTCAATATGTCCCTTAAGTTTCATGTCCTTATTTTTATATGCTATAAGTTTGATGAACACCTTTGGCTTTACGTATGAACACATGGTGTCAATCAGATGAACACATTATTAGTTTTTATGTTTTTTATTTTCATATGTTTCTGGATTGGTGAACACATATGGCTATCCATATGAACACATGTTGTCAGACAGATGAACACAGTTGAATTTTATAGTGAAGTTTTGTAGTTTTTATTATCTTGTTATTTATCTTTTGTTAACATTTGGCGATGAACACTTATGTTTTGATACATGAACACTCATTTGCATACTACATATTACCTACTAATTATTTGGTTTAAAATAATCAAATCTGAACACATATAATCACATGAACACATATGGCTATACATATGAACACATGTGTGTTTTTCAAATGAACACATCTGTATTTTCAAATGACCACAGTTGAACACATGTATTATGTAGTTTTATCTTTTGTTAACATTTTAGTTGAACACTTATGTTTGAATACATGAACACAAGTTTTTGATTTAAAAATGCAATCTGAAAACATATGGCTTGAGATTTGTTATGAACACCGTCAACCAATTATATGAACACACTTGTATTGACAGATGAACACAATTGATATTAAGTGCTAAATATTCAAGTTTTTGCACACCACAAACTTTTCAAAACACAAAAACATTAGTCATTGTTCTAACAATCCTACGACCACTTCCAAACACACACTATTCTACTTTTTACATCCAAATTCAGCATAACTTGCAATTACACTTTGTTCTTTCTCTTCGTTCCTGCTCTCTTGCTCTTTAGCAATTGGTCCATTAAGGTTTGTACTGTCTTCTTTTCTTCATTGTACTCATTGTGAGTAGAGCATAGCAGTACTTGATCCTCATGTCATTTGCTTGTCTCTTGTCTCCCATTATAATTCCAGGGTTCCAATCTGACAAGCCATTCCCCATGTATGTTTCCATATGCCTAATTGCGAAAACTCCACAATCTTCCTTGTTCTTGCCCTCTTTTCAACTCATTTCCAGTACTTCAGTCTTTACTTTCTCTTCATTTTCCAATATTTCGGCTTTTGCATTCATCCCCATGTCCCTGAGGAGTCTGACAAAATGATTTCTCTGGAAAAAAATTCAAGAAAAAGAATAAAATTATAATGATTAAATATTATATCATTAAATAGTATAATTAAACTATAGTAAATACTAACCAGAATCTTTGGAATGCTTCCATACTTCCCTGCATCGCCACTGTTTGATTTGTCTAGTATGTGCACATGTGGATTTTTCACATTTATTGTAATGACATAAAAGTGCCCACTTTTAATGATTGGAAACACAAACTGCATGGCATATTAAAAAAACATTTATGTTAGTAATCACATCAATGCGAGCTTCGTTAACATATCACATGAATTATGAAATCATTCACATGAACACATTTTAAAATCAGTATATGAACACACGAGTTATTTCTTATTATTTGTGCAATAAACTTGTAACAATTCATATATGATTACATAAGATCCTTCACGTGAACACAAAATATTACAGGTATGAACACATAAGAACATCCACATGAACACATAAGAATATAAAATTTTCTTACCAGATCAATATTGTGCATCTTGATGTTCTTGTTCTTAAAAGTTTTAACATCATTGAAGTTTGCAATCAGTGCATCTTTGAACAAAGGATATGTGGCATGTTCTTGTTCTTAATTGTTGTTAATGTAGGTATCTGGACATGAAAAAAAAAATGAACTCATAAGAACATTCACATGAACACAAAAGAAATCAGATATGAACACATAAGACACAATACAAAAAAAATAATAAGTAATTATGTTTACCAGATGAACAGTTGGTATGAAGTATCTCCAAGGTGACAGTGAACCTTTGTATCTTTCATTCTCATTTAGAATTGATGTGTAGGCATCAATTATTTCACTATCGATATACTGCTTAATCTTCAATGACTCTAAGTCTTCTTTGTAAAATTTCCAGTCATTCATTTTAAACAACAACATCCTGCAACAAATTTTATAAAGATATTAATCAATTTATTCTGGTTTTATATTCAATAGGGCATCCAAAACTACTTACTCTAAGTCTTTTTTGTTCCCAACTACCCAATTATAAAGCTTCCTCTCGGCCTCTGATGGTTTTTCAGTGACATTGATTTCTCTTGTTTTGAATGGGGATTTCACAAGGTGTGAAGGATTTGATATCCTTTTGGAAACCACTTCAGAAGCACTGCATACAAATGTGACCTGGCAAAATGAACACATAAAGTTAACACAACTTGAAAAATGAATGAACACATAAGCATTTCTATATGAACACACATATTATTTGTACCTTTTTTGGTTCTTTTGCACTTCCATCCTTCTTCTCAGTCTCCTTGTGTCCCTCATCATCTTTCTTTCTGTCATCAATACCCCCAAATTGTTGAACATGGTCTGCATTATCTTCCCTATCATTACCACCACCACCACTCTCATTCCCCTTGACATTGTCGCTTGCATTCTGCATTTATATATATTTTTATTTGAACACTAAAGAATAAATCATATGAACACATTAATATAAATGAACACATAAGATTTTTGATATGTGTACCTTCATAGCATCATCTCTTTCACTGTCTTCCAACAACACAATCTCTGCAGCAGTGGCTGTGGTATCATCTTTCTCTCCCTCTTCTATCATTCCACCACTTTCATTCTACAATATTTAATGAACATTAAACATAGTATCAGATGAACACACGCTTAGACATAGATGAACACATTTTCAAAAATAGATGAACACAAATAATATGTGTACCTCTTTTTTTTTTCATTTTCCTTTGCATCCTTCATAACATAATCTTGCTCACTGTCTTCATTATCCTTCTCATTGCCTTCACCTTTCTCTACAACTTCCACTATGCTTTCACCTTTCTCTAACTCAGAGTCTCCCTTCAAATTCTCACCAACTTCCATTCTTACATTTTGAATCTCAGTAGAAACATCATGCACACTCTCAACTTCATGTATTTCAGTATCATTTTTTAACTCACCATCATCTTTTTCCTTTTCAGGTACACCCAGATCTACATCCTCCTGTTGATTTTCTTGTGGTGCTTCTTCTTGTGTGATCACTGGTGAAACTCCCAAATCAAAATTTGGCGTGGAGTTAAAAAATACAGCTCTTTGATTCTGAATTTAAAAAAAGATGGGGAGTTAGTAAATAACTGAAAAACATGAGCACATGAACACAATAGTGATTTGCTATGAACACAGTAGAATATAGGTACGAAGACATGAAAAAGAATAGATGAACACAACAGTGATAGTATTACCTTTTGAATTGCTTCTTGTATACCCTTTCTCTGCATTCTCATTGATGTGTATGTTCTGATAGGATTGGATGTTTCTGTTTCCTTCTCTAATGTAGTTATATCCTTCTCAGACGCAGTTGTTTCGCTCTGTTTAATAAATAATTTGTGTTAGGCAACACATTAATATTTCAACACAAGTTTGGAAAGTATTTTACTTACTTGCTCATTCATCTTTGATAATTTGCCAATAACTTGTGATAGTCCTTGAGTTCCTAAATATTCTTCATGTGCTTGCTTCTCTTGTATTGTTTTTTCAATCTCATCCATGCATTTGACAGCCATATCTCAGAACTCATCTTGATTGTTTTGGCTTTCATTTTCAGTCCCCTCCTCTATTTGAGATTCTGAACAAAGCTTGACTTTTATAATCTTCTCACACTCAAAATTAACCTTGTTGAACTAGTACACCATGTCCGACTAACTGTGTAGGGGTTTCCATATTCCTCTTTATGAACTTTCTTTTCTTCACAACCATCTCTTCGGCATCTTGCAAGTATCCTTCCATAAATGTCTTAACTTCATCATTTTGCACGTTGTCATCCTTTTTGTCATTTTGGATCTTGCTTGTCTACCCTTCACCACTAAATATATGCTTTTCTCTTGTGTATCCTTTGTCAAACCCACCATACTTTAGTTCTTCATCCTCCCTGCCTTTTGGCATCTTAGTATTCCACTTAGAGATTATAGGAAATGCTCTTTCAACACCTTTTTCCTTTCAACGTCACCCTATCAGCATATATAAGCTGCATTTAAAAAAGATGAACACAATAGTTAGATTAGATGAACACAACAATATAATCAGATGAACACATAAGTGTAATCAGATGAACACACAGTTTTCAAGGATGAACACAATAGTAAGATTAGATTAACATAAACTAAATAGCATATATGATTTAAAATGATCCCTCAGATTTACATAAACTATATATAATAGATGAACACAACAATATTTTGAGGTGAAAACATAAATCATAAGAATTCGAACACATGTGTACAAGCACATGAACACAAAGTAAATTAATATTGAAACTAAAGATTTACTTACCAAGAGAAGCAAAACAGGACCTTTGTATGTTCCATCTTCTGTTTTAGCCCATGCAATTGTAGTTTCAATCAGCTTATCAAATAAAAATGCACTCCAATTGTAGTCCTTGATTGTTTCCACATTATCAAGCAAATCCATTATCTCCCACTTGCATTTCCCATTGGGATAAATTTCCACCACTGTGTTGACAAAAAGCAAGATGAAATACCTCTTGAACCAATCACTGCCATCCTGAAGTGTCATCATCTTGTTCCTAATCTCAGTACAAGATATATTCCTCATAGTCCTTCCTGGGAAATCTTCGGCTAGTTTGGTTTTGAGATATTCACTTCTTTTTCCTTTGGTTTGTAGCTCTATTCTGTTTGTTCCCATTGGTATTCCAAGATACTCATGTGGATCAGTTTCAGTAATGACAATGTCCCTTGAATCCTTGTGTTTGATTACACATTTGAGCGGGTCAAACTTGCTTAGCACATAATATCCAAGTCGTCCTGGTAGATCAGTGACCTCCCACTCTAGCATATGTCCAAACCCCCATGTCATTGACTGCTTGCCTTTGTGCATCAAGGAAAGCATAATCTTTATCATTAAAGTAAGTCATAAGCATATTTGGCAATGTCCTACAAAGAAGCCTTGTGTTCAGCTTGCGCAACTCTGAAATTCCCTTCTTTTCAGTTAGATCTAAAACTTTTCCTTTTGCTTTTGTTGTCTTATTCTTCTCTAACACTAAAGCTTTCCCTTTCTTCTTTTTCTCTTCCGCCTTGGATACTTGTTTCTTCTTCTCTAATACTTCAGCTTTCTCTTTCTTCTTCTCTTGCCTCTTCTTCTGTACTACAATAACTTTCTCTTTTGCCACTGTCTGCCTTTTTCTCTTCTTAGTCTTCTCAACATTCAGAGGACTAGCTCCATCTCCTCTCTTTCTTTTTGCTTGCCTAGTTTCTACAACAATATCCTTTTGTGTAGGTTGTCCATCTTCTATTCTTGTCAGGACATACCGTGTTGGTATTTGAGATGAACTGCCTGACACGACCATAACAAGTGGATTACCTGTGTAAATGACCATATAAACACAAACAGATGATGTTGTAAACACATATCAAAGAATGAACAAACATGAAGATTTATAATGTGAACACATATCAAGTAATCAATGAACACAAACCTATAAGTCAAATGAACACATTTTTTTAAATTATATTTCTTACCAGCTATTTCAATTGGAGATTGAGATTTTTTCTGCATTTCTTGTTCTCTAGCTATGTATCTCATCTGCCTTGGTGATAAGGTTTGTTGATCTCCTATATTTGTCAATAAACATGAATTCAAAAGTGGTTACACAAAAATATACAACTATATTTTTAATGAACACAGTCATTATAAATGTAAAGATGAACACAGAGTAAGAGTATTACCTATTGCAGAGGTGGGGGTTGCTAGTGGGTCATGTTTTGATTTAGTTTTGTTTTGTCTTTGGTCTGAATCAGTTTGGCTTTGTGTGTCACTTCCACCTGAAGAGGATTTTGTGTGGGTGGGTGTGACATCCCTAGATGTTGTTTGGCTTGAAGTAGTTGGAGAGGTAGTTGTTTTCGTACTGCTTCAAGCTTTGTCATGGCTTGCTTTGCTTCTGACCTCCCTCTTGGATGATTTTTCTGTTTTATCTCCAACAATTAATGTTCCATATGGTAGTTCCATCACTTTTGGGTCAACTAGTATTATCATATTACAGATGAACGCGAATTAAGTTTTAGATGAACACATAATTTTGAGGTCATGAACACAAATAATATTTGGATGAAAACATATGTATTTCACTCATGAACACATATTAGTTTCAGATGAACACATTTGTATTTCACTCATGAACACATATTAGTTTCAGATGAACACATTTGTATTTCACTCATGAACACATAAGATTTTACTCATGAACACATATTCACTAATGGTTGAACACATGTGTAATTCATTTATTAATACAAATTCAGTTATGGATGAACACATGTGTAAATTACTCATTAATACAAATTCAGCTATGGATGAACACATTTTTGCATTTCTCTCATGAACACATAAGTTATTCCTCATGAACACATATTCAGTTATGGATGAACACATGTGTAAATCACTCATTAATACAAATTTAGTTATGGATGAACACATTTTTGCATTTCTCTCATGAACACATAAGTTATTCCTCATGAACACATATTCAGTTATGGATGAACACATGTGTAAATCACTCATTAATACAAATTCAGTTATGGATGAACACATTTTTGCATTTCTCTCATGAACACATAAGTTATTCCTCATGAACACATATTCAGTTATGGATGAACACATGTGTATATCACTAGTGAACACATATTTAGTTATGGATGAACACATTCGTAAATCACTCGTGAACACAAATTAGATATAGATGAACACATTGTTTTCACTCATGAACACAGAAGTTTTTCGTCATGAACACATATTCAGTTATGGATGAACACATGTGTTAATCACTCATGAACACATACACATTTACTCATGAACACGTATGACTTTCTAGATGAACACATACACATTCACTCATGAACACATACACATTTTACTCATGAACACATACACATTTTGTTATTTATATATTCTCGTTAGTTGATGAACACATATGCCTTTATTTATGAACACATAGACACAGTAACCGCCAAATTAGTTGAAATTAAAGATGTGTTCATCATGCAAGATATAAAACAATGATTAAACATTTTTGAAGTTCTCAAATGCCTGCATGTATGCATTAGCTTTCTTCGTTTACTAATTTTCAAGCATTAGGTCTTATTTGGAACCAAATGAACACGAGAGATAAAGTTGAACAACAATTGAACAGTTAGGGCTTGTAATTTGTGTATTTTGAACTCGAAATCGAGTGCGTACGTGCAATGCATGCCTTCTTGTTCATCTTCTTCGTCATTGTTGCTTCTAGGTTTTGTTTATGGCTTAGATCGTTCAACAAACTTCGAATACGCTAGAATCTTCAAGGATTTAGGTCGAAATCTTCAAGGAGTTGAATCACCACTTCGATTACACTCGATTACGCTCGAATTTGGGAGAAATATGTGGAAACCGTAAAAAACGGTTTTTGAATTTGGGAGAGTGATTGCGCTTCAGCTTCTGGGAAAAGTGGAGGTTATGAGCTTCTTCAAGGTTTATATAGGCGCCTGTTGAGATATTAAAATTTGGAGCGTGAGAAGCATGCGCCCGTGTTGGTATTTGAGATGATCGATGTGGGTTGTTGGATCAGATGATGGAGGTCGGATCTGAGACGTCGAAGAGTGAGGCGATTCGAGCGAGAGTCGTTGTGCTGGTGGGGGTTAAACATAGTCGATTATTGTGTTGCAGGTTGGGGTCGAGCTGCATTTGAAATCGGCCATGAATGTAGTTTGAAGGAGAGCGTAGAGAGAAATCGAGAGGAAACCCTAGCGGAAGACATTTTGTGTTGGAATTCGGGGTTTGAGAATGGAATTGGAGATTTATTTAGGCATTATAGGGTGTGGATTTGTGGATGGAATCATGGATTTGACTAGATGGATAGAAAATCCGAAGGCATGTGAGGAATTATTGCTAGTGCAAATTACTGGTTCAGTGTGGAGGTGTGTTCACATGGAGGTTTGGCAGGTAGAGAAGACGACGAAAATTCAAGAAATGCCAACGAAATGTTGAAGAAGACATTTTTTCTTAGAATTTCTTTCCTAAAGTGGCTTTTTTTTAGAAATTTTTTTCGATATGGGCTCGTTTTGAAACTAATTTCCAACATAGGCACTCTTATGAGGCTCGGAAATTTTTCACGTATGAGCGTCTCTCATCCGAAGCAACAATTTTTTTTTTTTTAAAAATTATGTTTAAGAAAACCAGCGTCTTTTATATGAAGGGTTTACAAAAAAAAAACATTCAGTGTAAAAAGTTTCCTTCTTTTTTATTCCCTTCAAAAGAAAACGAAAAAAGCACGCCTGTTTGTAGCCCGCATCCATAGAATCTCTCACAAGTGATAATCCACCTTCCTTCCAAATTTCTGCAGAGAGGAGTAAAAAGAAGAATTTGGAAATACTTTTTAGGGTTTGTGTGACAACGCCTCTTACACCGATTTCAGTGTAAGAGACGTTGTCCGGAACATCCACCGACCCAGCATGCCTGCAGAGACAATAATCAAGAAAAAAAGAATGAATAAAACATATATATACACATACCTATAGCTAAACTAAAGAAAAAGATAACTGAAAGAGCAAATGTACGACCTAATTTGGTTGAACCCTGGTAACTGACAGTAAAATGGAAAACTTTGTAGCTCCTGTTGATGCTTTACTCGAAGTCCTGGAAGTTGCATAATCATATCATAAAAAGGAATTGGGGTGTGCTTTTTATTTTTGCACAAAATAATGTCAATAACATCTATTAGAAAATAACAAAAAACAACTTTCATATTTATTTTCCATTAGTGTGTGTAACTAAGTTGTCTTACTTTGACCAACTATCACCAAGCAACTCATAAAAGACAACAAATTAAGCCTATAAACCATCTTGCTTTTCTTCCGAGATCCAGCTCCTCTTGTCAACAAATATAAGGAGTATGTTATTCTTACTTTTTAGGATTTTAGGTTTCAAATGTGGTTTCTTCCTCCACTTATAGCTACAGAGGCAAAAAATGAGATTTCGGCTAAATTAGGTTTTCTAGTGCTTCTGATATGGAGCAAACTGTGATTTCTGGCTGCAATGATTAAAATTGGTTGAGATCAGCGGTATTTTGATTAGATACGTCTTGGCGCGGGTTTTAGTGTTTGGACTATTTGGGCCGCGCTATCGATAAACCTAATCAACGTTACAGTGATAAGGAATTCCCCTCCATTAATCCAGAAACATGCAACAAACGAAGCAACATAGAATCGGACGAAACATAATACGAAATCAACAATTACGTGTTACAAACCTGAGGCGGAGGAACCTCCATTTGTACATAAAATCGTTAGGGATACCATTACTAACATCATTCTGAGTGTGACTCATACCATTAATGGTCGGACCCTCGTGCAGCGCCGCCTAAGATGGAGTGCGTCACTATAATCGCTAGCCTTGCTAAGGACCGAGAAGGTCTGCAATTGCCTCTATCTTTCAGCAACAACAATGGATTGGGCGATTTTCGAACGCATCGCCGCCGCGTTGGACACCACTTGAGCCAGGAGTGTAGGAAGTCGGGTCTCGTGTGTAATCGCTTGAAGGAGGAAGTCGTCGGAGCGATAGAAGAGGATGATTGAGGGCGGAAGAGGGAGACATGCTCGGGAAAAAAGAGAGTAAAGGATGCTCTGGAAAAAAGAGAATAGGAGGATGAGGCAAAAATGGTGGAGGCTGAAAAACAATAATGGATTAATGGGAAATGACCTTTCCTTTACAACTGAAGCGAAGCCAAAGAAAGTTTAAGCATGAGAATTGATGGGGTTCGAATTGCTGAAGGAATTTATTACAAAACGGAGTCGGCGGAGATGAAAGGACAAAGGGAAGCTCAAACGGGAACAAGGAGGAAGACATAGAAGAGGAAGCGAAAACGACAAAAATCAAAAAATATAACAGGGCCCAATAAGCCCGAAATCAATGTCTGGCACGTGGACGACTAGGTACAAATTGACATTACTTTTGCAAACTCATGAATTATTATATAGATATAGATATCATACTTGATTTTTCAATGAAACAAGTAAGAAATACACTAGAACTAACCGATTATGAGGTAGAAGTAGAAGAGGGAAACGGACTCAGTTCAGGGTTAACCAAGTTTGACCGGTCTAGTTGGGCCGGATGAGTTCCGTGGTAACAACAGTATCTAAGATTGTACACGTAACAAATTTGTAACAGGTTGTTTGAGCTAAATTATGGTGCAGGAGAAGAGAAGAGGAGGGAGAATGGTTTGATTTATGTTTTTTGTTAAAAGTGAGGGAGAGTGGGTTGTGGAGAGTACAGAAGTCACAAGTAGAAAAGACGATGTAACAAAATTGGGAAGGGAGTAGTTTGACATAAATAACCTTGTAGATGGAAGATAAGAAAGGGACAGAAATACTAGAAAGGACGATGAATTAAGGTGAGTAGGGGGTAGCTAAGGCATGGCCTAATCTTTGATGGGGGTCAGAAGCAGTCAGTCAGTGAGTCCACCCAATGCACACCCCCCCCCCCCCCCTTCTCTCTCTCTCTCTCTCTCTCTCTCTCTCTCTCTCTCTCTCTCTCTCTCTCTCTCCTCCCTCTGGTAACAAGTTACTCCCTCCGTCCCAAAATATGAGTCCCATTGTACAAAAATATCTTGGATTAAGGCAAATGAAAAGGACAACAGTGCATTGGAAATGATGAATGTAAAATAATAAAATAATGCATTAACCAATGGGAGAAGAGTTTACAAATTTAAGCAACCAATCAGATTGTTGTATTAAGAGCACACGGATCACCAAATAAACAGCCCAAACATTTCCAAAACTACCCCTGAACCCTAAACCAATGAGAAGGCTGCATTACAGCATAAATTACAGAATGTTTTCCCTGTTCACTGTCACTTAAACTCACCATTACAGCAAAAAACAGAGCACTACAACTACGAAAAAAAGAGAGAATAAGAAGACAGTTCTTCCTGCATCACTGCTCAGTGGAGATGCCTTCAGCTTTCGACTTAAATGAGGTGTAATTCCTAGATGATGAAGGCTTTAGTGATGAAGAAATGGGAGAAAATGGGACCCAGCCAGAGGAGCCATTTGGGGACATGGGAGGTACCTTACCTTTTGATCTGAACTTCGAGCCAAGCCATCATCATCAACCAGAAACAGAGCCTCCAACAGAGAACCAGTTGCATCCCGAGGCATTGTCCACTAAGCTCAGCAGTCAGAGAAAAATGGAGATCTTGAATGCTCTGCTTCAGAAATCACACGAGGGAAAGCTTCCATATGGCGCCATCAAAGCAACCGCACAACAATTCAATCTGTCAACCAGAACAATTGGAAGGATATGGAACCAAGCACAAAGGCAACTACAGCAGCATGGCATATATGATGTGAGTACAAGATTACATAATGCTGGTAGGAAAAGAATACAAGTAGATCAACAAGCTATTGAATCACTCAATATGGGTGACAGAACATGCCTTAGAGATTTGGCAAGCAAGCTTGACATTTCAAAGTCCACATGTCACATAATGGTTAAAAAGGGGATTATGAGGCCACATTTAAATGCACTAAAGCCAGGTCTAAGTGAACACCATAAATTGGCAAGAATGCAATGGGTATTGAAGCTTCTAATAGGGGACACACCACATGAAAAGACAACATACTATCCTATGTTTGACTTTGTTCACATAGATGAGAAGTGGTTTTTTCAGTCAAGGAAGGCACAAAGGTACTACTTGGGCAAGAATGAAAAAGGCAAGTATAGAGGTGCAAGCTCAAGCAAATTTATCCCTAAGGTTATGTTCACAGCAGCAGTAGCAAGACCAATATTCAATCAACAAGGGGAATGCACATTTGATGGAAAGATTGGCATCTTTCCATTTACTTATAAGGAGCCAGCAAAGAGGCATTCCAAAAACAGAGACAAGGGGACAGTAATCACAAAGCTCATACAGTCAGTCAACAAGACAGTTACAAGGAACATGTTGATTAATGACATTGTTCCAGCAATCAAGGCAAAATGGCCACAAGATGAAGGTCACAAAATCATATTCATACAACAAGATAATGCCAGACCTCACATCACTCAACAAGACACAGAATGGCAGCAGGTATACCAGCAAGAAGGGTTCACTTTTATTTTAATACAACAACTAGCCAACAGTCCAGACTTAAAACTTTTTGGACCTAGGCTTCTTTAGGAGCATTCAATCACTTATGCACAAAAAGATGCCAAAAAATACAGATGACATGCTAAATGCAGTCAATGAAGCATTTTATGAGTAGGATCCACACACTCTAGGTAGTGTGTGGATAACATTACAGTATGTGATGAATGAAGTGTTACAGTGTAAGGGAGGTAATGATTATTACATTCCACATGTAAATAAAAAGAAGTTAACTCAGGCAGGAGTTCTACCAAGAGAAACCAGAGCACCAATGCATACAGTTTTAGAAGCATGGAGATTAACTCATGCAACTGCAACAACTCAAGGGACAACAACTCAGGGGACAACTGATTAGGACACACTTGTTTAAGTTACAATCTTAAGTCGTGATATAAGATTGTAAACTAAACATATTTTGTAAGCCTATTAAGAGCACATTGAATATTTTGTGTTTTGGTTATCATATTTTGTCTATTAATTGTCTCCGGTGTCCCCATTCCCATCACTGATAGACATGCAAGTTCATAACTTAAACATTCTAGATAGGATCAATCAACAAATATTAAAATCTTTGTTCCTATGGCACATCTAGGCAGTGATAAATAAGGGCTTGCATCTCAGCTTGTGCCTTAAAATAATCATCATAGATATCACAGATGTCCCCATTCCCTCATTGATACAAGCCCCTAAACACTAACCTAAACATTCCAGATAGGCATCAATCAGACTTAATAAGTTGTGTTCCTATGGCAATCTTAAGTCAATCAAATGCACTCACATCTCAAGGCATGTAAAAACAGACTTCATCCTTGACAGACAAATACCATCACATAACCCAAACAACTCAGCAGAGAATTAATCAACTCAGCAACTCAACAGAGAGTTACTCAACTCAACAGAGGGTTAATCAACTCAACAGAGGGTAAATCAACTCAACAGAGGGTTACTCATCTCAACAGAGGGTTACTCAACTCAACAGAGGGTTACTCAACTCCACAGAGAGTTCACATTAATGAACTCAGCAAAGTTCTCAACAACTCAATAGAGATCTCATGAACTCAGCAGAGTTCTCAACAACTCAGCAGAGTTCTCAACAACTCAGCAGAGTTCTCAACAACTCAGCAGAGTTCTCAACAACTTAGCAGAGAATTAAACTCAATACCAAATACCAATAACCAAATACCAATAAACATATCACCATAATAAACCAAAATACACACATTGTCCAGCACAAAATAAACAGAGTCCAAAATATGTCCAAAACAGAGTCTAGAACAGCAGCAAAATATTTCCAAAAATACATAGTCATAGTCTTAATTCCATATCCATAGAAGAGATACTTAGCAATATGAAGTCGGAGCGAGAAGGACTATCAGGGATGATCACGATCTCCGGGGACAAAGGCTCTTCCATCTCCGACGTGGCTGATGAATCCACCATCTCAGCATCATCGTCAAGGAGCTCAGGGGTTGGCACATGCTCAGGTGTAGGCGTGTCAGGGATCACGATCACCTCCCGGGGACGAGAAATAGCTTCATTCTCCGACAGCAACAGCTCCGGCGACCTTTGCATATCCACAGAAACTTTCTCCGGCTCCCACCATTTATCAACGGTCCGAGTTTTTTGTCGGCGTTGGGGACTGAAAGTGTGCCTACCGTCGCAAAAACAACCCCTTTCGCAAGGGACATATAGTGAGCACCCGGGGACAGGTGTAGATAAGCTTGCGCCGCCGGTAACCGTCTTCGTAGCTGACGCAACCTCCTCCTCAATCTCCTCCTCCGTCGGATTCGGATCGTCCTTGAAGAAACTGGGGGTAGAGGATGGCTCCTCTTCCGATGGGAGTTTGAAATTCCTCTCATACGAAGGAGGAGATATGCTTTGAGTGAAAGATTGGGAGGGACGAGACAATGAATCACTCGACATCACCGGAGGGAGATTTAGAGGAGGAGAAGGAGTCGGCGAGATTTTAGGGTTTGAGAGAGGAGAAGAGAGCGGCGAGATTAGGATAGCAGATGGGGAGAGTAAGAGGTTAGAATTAGGGTTTAGGGGATATATGGGGTAGAGTTTGGGCTGGACTGTGTTTTTGGGCTGGGTTGGTTAGGGTAATCGGGTTTAATTCCATAAACATGATTAGGCAGCGTTAATTTGGGTTTAAAAAATAATTCTGGGTTGTTTAAGAATTTTTTATGTTAAGCTTAGATGTAGATTAGGTGAAAACTTGAAGAAATTTAATGGGATTGAAGGTGGTTGATGATATCTACTATATACAATGTTAAACTTGAAGCAATGTCTTCACAAAATATTGCGACACTTGGCACAATTTGAGTGGAGATATGCTTCAAGTTTTTTCTATTATTTTTCACTGCTTAAAATTAAATTAGCCCACTCCCCCACTAAAACCACTTACTCCAGTAGCCCATAAAAATTCTATCCCACTTAGTCGATTGCAACTGGCTAGATTGAGATGGTTTAGGAGAGTGTTTCCATACGTTGCTCCCGTTTTCTTCGAGAATGGTGAGGGTTCGCGATATACCATCTGATCGAGCACTCTTTGATCTTCTTATTTTTTGGGGGTTTCTTCTTCCTCATTATTCTTGAACCTGATCAGGTCCGTTTTCTTCTTTCTCCTCCTCAAATTTTGATTTTCCCCATGGTGTGCGTGCTGTTTTCGGGATTAATTTGAAGTTATTAGGTCGAATTGTGTACTTTCTGGTTTGCCTTGTCGGGAATTAGGGTTTATTTTTCCGTCGGTTTTAATGCTGGGTTAGCGAGTTCTGGGTTTTCGTTTAAATTGTACAGAGGGGATGTTTTGCAATTTTGTGCCAGGGTTCCGTGAATGTGGAATTTGTTTGTGTATATCGTAATGCATTACAGTGCCCATGATTTTGAAGTAATGAGGGGTCTGGGAGGAAAATGCACTAACCGTATTAGATTGAGTAATTAGGGATTGATTTACCGTTCAAGCAACTGAGTTCAGAAAGGCAATGGAGAAATTCCTGACAACTGAGTTCAAGCAACTGATTCATTTTGTACCAGTTACTTGCAATTCAGTTCAAAAAACTCAGTATAGACAATTGATGAGGCTAAAGTCGTAGTGCCAAATCAAAGAAAACTCTAAACACTAACTAAAGTATAGCAAGCAAGTAGAGGTCGAACCCAAGGGAATCAAAACACCAATCGCTATGCAGTCAAGCGAAATACCAACTAACGAACAAGTAACAAGTAACCAAGGGGGTTTTGATTGTATGAAACACAAAAGTAACAAGTATCAAACAAAGGGAGTTTGGGTGAGAATATGATGAGAAGGGGTTTCACCTAGCAAGTATCCACACAACAGTCAATCAAGTTGATCATAGATTTATCTCAAGTTCTATTCAATCCTAGGGAATGTTCCTATTCCAATCTTTAATATATCAGCAGGCCAACCGGTCCTGATAATACTTACTATTTAACAATCAGGGAAACCTCTCAAGATCGGATGAAATAGCAGCAAAGGGCACAGGAATCATAAGGATGCATGCAATAACTTACAACCGTCAAGTATTAACATGCAATCAATTCTCTTTCATAAAAGCAATCAACTACCAGATCATGCAGATATGAATGCTACAATGACAAGGAATTCCACCGTATATTCCTAGTCTAGCAATAGAAAACTATCAATCAAACTAGGTGATCAAGCTAGCAAAACTAATAGAAATCAATAGATGAAGAACAAGAGAATTAATACAAACCCATAGGAAAAGAACAAGAGTTTAGAAATCTCACAACTTAATAACTGAAGGTTTCAACCGCTAAGTAAAACAATGGAGATTAGTTCCTGCTCATGGTTGCAGAACTAAATTGTCTGATGGAAAAAGATCATGATAAAGATAGAAAGAACTAGGGTTCTTAAATAGAGGTTAACCCTAAAAATATATGGTAAAAGATAAATATCCTAAAACTAATTAAGGAAAAAGAAATAAAACAAAAGGAATAAAAGGAAGCACAAATTCGGTGGTATTTGCTTCCAATTGTGCAGCCCAGTTGCTGCTTCTTCCACGTGGACTCCTTCCAACAGTTGGGCCGGGTTGCTTGCTTCAAATCCACGGCCCGTCTCGCGCACGAAGGGGAATTCAGCATAATACCCGCGATCGCGGATTTATTAAATATTCTTGGCTCCTCTCTGTTGCTCCACCGCTATCGCCGCTGATCCATGGCGATCGTCGTCGGTGATTTCTTCAAATCTTCAATATTCTTTGGTTCTGATCTTCAATTCTTCACTTCTTAATAAATATCTCAGAACATAACAATGGCTCGAAACACATATAATAATACTCCTAAATCAATGTAATAACCCCTAGTTACGCTATACAAAGTGCAGCGTATCAAATACCCCCATACTTAGACTTTTACTCGTCCCGAGTAACTTACAGAAAAGCTACCCATACAATAAAATACTCAAAGCCTCATGAAGTACAAGAATATATCATAGTGATTACATAACCAATAAGCTCCTCCAAAACACACAAAACACAATAACAAAAAATCAAGAACAATGTGATAAAATAAGCACATACCCAGAACTACACCTTATTCCTCCAAGTGGCCTACCCGAATCCTCCTATACGCCTCCTTCTTATGTCTCCATACGCCAAGATGATAAAAATCCTAAAACACTCAATTTTTTTTTTATAACACTCATCTTGCTTGGGCGCCCTTTAGGGTTTTCATTTCAACCACTCAATAATTGTTCCAGGCTCACAAAACTCATATCACTCAAGACTTATTTTTGCTCCAGCCTAATGCCGGTCAAGCCACCTTCTTATTGCATAGATCTTGCTATCCAAGGATTTTGTATGCCTTTTTTCAATTTTTGTGGCTTTTTCATACAATATATATTCAATAAACTCATGCAGATACAACCAACACCCAAATAATTACATGTGAATACATTCTCCTCCCCCATACTTAAACATTTCATTGTCCTCAATGAAATGGAAGACATAAAAACGAACCCAGGGAAGGAGACAGAAGACTCACATACAAGGTCGGATGACCTTCCTCTAATAAAACTCAAAGTGTGGTAGAATGAGAAACTAGATGAGCACTAAATGTAATCCAATAATGCATAGCTCATCTAAAGCAAAATAAAGAATACCTCCAATGTAGAAGGTGACCCAAACAAATCAACTCCTTGCAAAGAACATGGTCACCAACAAGCCAAGCTCCAACGAATGTAGATCTAGAATGATAGTACTAATGAAACTGAACTTGATGTAATACAACTCCTTACTTTCTTTTCTCTCATATTTTTTTTCTGCACTATATTTTTTAATCCGATATATTATTTTTTTTCTCGGAATGATTTTCTGATTTTTTTTTATTTTATTTTTTTACGGACGGGAGAGAAGACTTACAGCGAGATTGGCTACTGACCCTAAGCTTCGGTGATTTCCTCCTGTCCATAGAAAAACTAAAAAGAAAATTAAACCGAACAAAAACAAATAAAAACAGTTCAAACCTCGGGTTGCCTCCCGAGTAGCGCCTTATTTTATGTCGTGGCTCGACATGAAACTCAAGAGATTTAACTAACGCCATTTGGCTTTGTGAAAACCGTCTCTTGTCTGAATTCTCTCTTGAACCACTCATGGAACGCCTTGAATCTCGTCCCTCTTACCTTAACCACCTTGTCCTTAGAAATGAAGGTGGTTTCATTCACTTTATCCCCCTTGACCGTATCAGGCGGCTGTTTAAGCTCAATGTCAAGTGCCTGCACACTAGACATCAATGGTATCTCGCCTGGCGAGGTGAGTAATGGAGGGCGATTGCCCAAAGGATATGAAGAGAGCTTACCTTTAGGCTCTGGCTTAGCCTGATACTCCTGCATGTTAGTAGATAAAACAGCATCTACTTTTGGGGGCTCTAAGATATTCTCTAAAACAGGTTGTAATTCATCCTTACAAGTAGGATTAATCACATCAATAGCACATAGAGAATTCTTATAAATGGGATCCATATCATATATATTATATTCTACCTTATCCCCATCAAACTCCATAGAGAGAGTCCCACTATTAACATCAATTTTCGTTTGTGCAGTTTTCATAAATGGTCTACCTAACAGTATAGGTGTGACATTATTAGCATGCTCCATATCCAACACAAAGAAATCAGCAGGAAAAATCAGATCACCAACCATAACAACAGCATCCTCAACAACCCCCTTCGGGTATACAGTAGACCTATCAGCAAGTTGAATAACAGTCGAGCAATTTTGGATTTCATAGAGATTGGGTTTGTATCCGAAAGTCGAGCAATTTTGGCTTTCATCTCATGTCTGTTAGCATTTTCATGAACAGCTTACATAAAGAAGGGTGTTATATTTTTTTTCTGTATATACATCTGATTCATTGAATTCTAATTTTGATTCAATCCAATTCCGATCATGTTCTCCAAACTCCATTTCAAGGTTGGGTGATGGCTATCGTGAGTCCCCCCCCCCCCCCCCCCCCCCCCCCCAAAGCTGTATCCTTTTACCAAGTTTCTAACATGAAATTAACTTCCGTTATTAGCATGATTGCTTTGCTTTTCATCTTTGCCGGAGTCAAAATCTGTAACAAGTGATGATTCTAAATTTCTAATCTAAAGATATCCTTTGTTTTCCTTCTTTTTAGGATGGAAGATGTGGCATTTATGACATAAATTGCCCAAACTTGGGGTCATAAGTATGCATGTATAATCTCTGCTTCTTTGACAAACGCATGTTACTGCTTTATAGGCAGTTTATATCAACCTGTTTTTTTTTGGAATTATTAATGCACACACAATGTGTTTGACATAATGCCTAAGAGGAAACCCAAGGATGATATTAGCACGATGAATCTCAAATATCTTCTGGTAATGTGGTTCTACTGAGCTGCTTTTCTTCTCATGATTTTGTGAAATGAATGAAGTAATTATAAGCTATTGGTGTTGCAGCCGTATCGATTGCAATTTTAGGTACTAGAGGATTGAAGCCTTTGCAGTGCTTCTTGACATTTTATATTCAAACATTACTTATTTCTTAGGTTAAGTGAGATCCAATGGGTTGCATTCATTCTATTATGTGCGGGGTGCACAACCGCACAACTCACTTCCAATTTTAGGTACTAGAGGATCGTCTACCTTTTATTTTATTCATTTGAAGAAGAAGTGATGTCAAGTATGTTGTTCGTCTTCTATAAAGAAGCAGTGTGGACATATAATGACATATGATATAAACTCCACGCCATACATGCAGTATTCATTGTTTCATCTGCATCTGTTGTTTTAATCAATGAAGTTTGGACATGGTAACACACAATTTGACTATGACACAAAGAGACTCCTAAATGTGTTTGTTTCCAGATTTCTACATCCTATCCTGTGTCCAAACCTAAGTCAGGACATAGAGATTGGGTTTGTATCCGAAAGTCGAGCAATTCTGGCTTTCATCTCATGTCTGTTAGCATTTTCATGAACAGCTTACATAAAGAAGGGTGTTATATTTTTTTCTGTATATACATCTGATTCATTGAATTCTAATTTTGATTCAATCCAGTTCTGATCATGTTCTCCAAACTCCATTTCAAGGTTGGGTGATGGCTATCGTTACTTTGGTGTGTTTTTAGATCAATGTAGAGAGATTTATGTCCTCCATGAATTTTTCCAGGGACGTCATGATGGATCCGACAACTGTATTTGGTATGCTTTTTGAAAGTGATTATTTTGAGGATTATATTGGTGAACTAGCACTGGCAACTATATCATCGCTTGATTTTGAGGAGGAATCGGGTGATCCAGAAGTCAAGAAGCAAAAGATTCAGGAAAAGATAAAGGTATCCTATATATTAAGTATCAACTTATTTATATTATGATACATCAAGTATCAACTGATTTACATTATGATACATTAAGCTTAACAGAAAAAATATTCTGCAGGCATCGCAAAAGGAGAGGGTGGCCGAGTTTGAAGTGTAGACATGTAGCCTATCTAAGTAGTCTATGTTTTGCTTGAGGAGCTATTTCAGTATATTAAGAAATTTGTTGTGTTTACAGCAAATTGAAAGTTTTGTTGTAATTATTTAGCTTAGGGTATTTATAACACATGAGTTGAGTTCTAAAAATAAATTATTTGAGCGACACATGTATTTTCCTTTAATTATTTTTTATTTTAAAAATAAATTAAAAAATCACGATTATATTTAGGTTCATTAAACCATGTTTTCAGCCACCCATTACCCATTTCTCCATATTCACCCTTAATGTCTCAAGAACAGTTAATCCATCATTAAGTTAGGTTCATTAAGCTATGTTTTCGACCACCCATTACCCACTCGTCCATATTATTATTCACCCTTAAGGAGTTAATTTCTTTGTCATGACTCCACTTATATTTGATCGAACTCTATCCAATAACTCACTAACTTAATCGTTATTGAATATTATTATAATGTAATTTTAGTCTTAATAAATATATTTTGAAATTATTAGTTAATGTATGTTATTTTATAAATTATTATGTTAGTTTTTAACATCCAATACGTTGTATTGTAAAAGAATGCGTCATGTGTTATTTTAGAATTTCTCTCAACCTACTTCTTTCCATTTTGAATTTCTAAAACTCATTTTTTGTTTGTTTGAGAATATGTTAGAAGAAAGGGATATGATATATTTATTATACTAAAGATGATAAATATATAAATATTACATTACTTTATAAATTGTATCATACCCGTACGTGGTAGAGGACAAACATGAGTGATATTTTGGGAGGGAGGAGGGAGTAGTAGTTGTGTGGTCCCGAGAAGTCAGACAATTACCCCTCAGGCGTCAGGCATGACTTGTTTATGAGGATTTTGGAGCATTATGAATGTGGATGAGAATCCATGGCGAAGAATAGGGTAAGGCAGAAGTAGGCAGGTAGCACGTCCTTAATTGAATTGTACTAGTAGTCCGTACTCCGTAGTCCGTAGTAGTAGAGGGAGCAAGAATTGTGGTGTTTCCTCTTTCCCCACAGGCCACTGTTATAATGGCAGGGGCAGGGGCAGGGCAGGGGCAGGGGCAGGGGCAGGGGCAGCTGGCTACTGGCAACTGGTAGGGTACATAAAATGAAAGAGAGCAGAGACAGTGATCTTAATTGTTTCCTCTTCACCACACACACACTCTCTCTCTTTTTCTCCTTAACAAAATACAGAATAGGTAGTGTATGGATTGGGACTTGAAGCTGGGAGGAGTCGAGGAACCAGTGGGCAGGAGGAGGAGGAGGAGGACGTCGTCGTCTTCCTTTCAGCAACCACTCACGTGCCTGGTCGATGGGTGCACGTCGGATCTCAACAACTGCACAGACTATCACCGACGCCACAGGGTCTGCCACCGCCACTCCAAGACCCCCGTCGTCCTCGTCGCCGCCCAGGAGCAACGCTTTTGCCAGCAGTGCAGCAGGTACTCCCTACAAATCTAACCGCTCTATTCATAACTTCTCCAATTTAACCAAATCAATATGCAAATCTGCTAAATAATACTACTTCCTTTCCAAATTCACTAATTACGTATCCTCATTATCTTACAACTTTATATGTCATCCTCAAAATATCCACCCACGGTATTTTTTAAAGACTACCATTTTTATAATACAATATATACGTTCTTTAGTTTTTTTACTCAATTTTTTCAAGTATATGTTGCTCCTTTTTTACTTATTTTAAATATAAAAAGTAGATTTACCAAAATGTAGGAATTTTAGGCTAGTTTTGACATTAAAAATGAATTGTTAATTTTTAACTAGAATGCTCCAGACCTATATTTTCAGCCATTTTAAGACAATACGAAAATATAACATTTTTATCATATTTATCTATGTGTTTACTTTTACTACGTAGATTAAGGTGGTGTTTTTTTAGATTGTCGGAAACTAAACGGAAGGGAAACAAAACTAGTCCATTTTAGTGGATTGTTCATTGATCAAAATTGTGATTTTATTTCCTTTCCCCTTCTCCTAATAGTAATGTAGAGATATTTGTTAACCCCCATTGGGATGAGTTTCAAAATCCCCTCGCTAACTCACCTCCGCAGCCTTGCCTACTCACCTCCGCCTCCTCTCTTGGCATACAAATTTAAAATCCAAAATCAAGTTGTCAATGTATCATCACTTAATAATTGTTTAGATTCATTTATGTTTCCTTTCCGTTTTTTTTCCGTTTCCGAATACTACAAACAAACGGCCCTGAAAGTACTAATATATCTAATAAAACATAAAATAGTCTCTTTTATTTTTAATCCAAGGCTATCAATGGAGTTCCATCCTTAAGCGGATGGTGTCCCTTGGTGTCCCTTGATGGATGTTCCGGAAGAAGGAAAACATGGATAGTCTATTTTCTTTTTGAGCCAAGGCCAACAATGGAGTTTCATCCTTATGCAGATGGTGACCCTTGATAGATGATCCGAAAGAAGGAAAACATGGATGAGTAATAGTCATTAGACTGGAGACGGAGTCTTAGGTTTTTGATATTAAAATCAGGTTAATTTGCATTATTGTTATGGAAATGCAAGTTTTAGTTGAATAATATTTGACAGTTTGCGAAGCTAGAAATTAGTATGAACCTTTACTTGATTCCGTGAAAGAACTTAACATTTTGGACCACCGATACTATTACTGATTTACCGGACTACTCCGTACGTTTGTTGCCTACCGCTATGTTTGTCAAGAACGTTTATAACTATTGCTTTTCAGGTTTAATTCATAGCATTTCGGTAACTTAGTTTGTCTTTATAGCATATTAATTCAAGTTATATCTAGAACGTGTTTGGCATGGCCATGGATGCATATATGTGGGACAAATGAAGTTGGCTTAAGTGCTAGTGAGAATAGTTTCCAAATAAAGGCATTTGATACATTCTTAAATATTCAAAATTACTTTAACCACTACTTATCAAACACTTAAATGTTCCAAATGCTAGTGCACATGAATTTTTTCGTCCTTGTCAAATACTTTTTGGCAGTGGCGGACCATTGATTAGGAGTTCAAACCTTCTCCACTACTTTTTATTTTTTTAAATTTCAATATACTCTCTTAAATATTTAATTTATTTCTTTATATTATAAATATATACAATAATTAAATAAATAATTTTATGTTAGAGAAAATTCCGCCCCTTCTTTACAAAATTCAAAATTAGTGGCTCCGCCACTCTATTTTGGATAGAGCTAATTCTTTTTTTTGGGTCAGAATTCTTAGTTGCCTTTTGACATTAGATTATTTTAAGGGGTTTTTTTAAAAAAAAAGTCAGTTTGGCTTCCGATGGTGGCATGTATAAAGATCGGTGATATTAAAACGGACCTATCACTTCATATGTTAACATACCGGGATCTGCAAATGAAAGACAATTAGTTTTATTAGTTTTTGGTTAGAAAGGGAAAAAAAAATGACAGTACTTTGTTGGGCGAGTGTTTGAAATTGAGATATGATAAACACGAAACTATGATTGAATCTATGTTTGGAAACCTAACGATGATTACAGTTCACATCCCATTGGCCCTTTTATATGAATATGGGGTTTGGATCAGAATCCTTAGGATATGAAATTGAGTAACATAACCCAGTACCGTACACACAGATGAGTGACCCTGAATAATGATTATATGTTGTGTTTGAGATTCACTTAATTAATATATTTGATTGAATGTGTTGTGTGGGTTATAAAGATTTCAGTCACTGATAGAGTTCGACGACACAAAGCGAAGCTGCCGAAAGCGGCTTGACGGGCACAACCGGCGGCGGCGGAAAACCCAACCGGAATCAATCTACATCAGCCCGGCGGGGTCGGGTTCACGTTCGAACGAGGGTCTGCTCCATCCTCCTCCTCCTTCTTCGATGATCCATCAGCTAACTCAGCCTCCTGTTACATACCCAGCAGCATCAGCCACCCCCACAGTGTGGCCTCCTCCTTTCCCAGCTCCCTCCCATCCATACATGACTGCTTCTTCCTCCTTCGGCTACGCCCAAACCGACGTCACCCACATCGACTGTGCTCTCTCTCTTCTGTCATCCGGGACTCAGCACCAACATCACGTATGCACTTCCTCCTCCTCCTCCGCCACCAACCACTGTTATGACGCCTTTGATGATCAAGACCACCATCGGGACCCTTGCCGGATGTTTCCCTTTCGTTGGGATTAAATACACTTCATTTTACCTTACATTTATTTGTCTTTCTAATTACTGAATTTATTTAACTACGCACCTAATGCTTAACTGCTACCTCCACCAAATCGGATATCTTTGTTTTTAACTTATTTCGATTAACTTCACTACAAGTTACTTGTTGAGTTCTTCCATCATTGTTGAATAAACAGCCACCCTTTCTGAGTCATAGACAGGTCAGCTTCAATACAAGCCAGAGCAAATTTATCACCACTTTTGGGAGCAACTCGCACACAGCATAAGCAACCAAGAACACGCAAGTGGTCATAAGTGGGTGCTTTGTCAAGCAAAACCTCACTGGGAGTTTTCCAGTTTAGTTTTGCCATAGGCATTCGATTGATTAAGTAAGTTGCAGCCAATAAACACTCACCCCAAAATATGGAAGGGAGGTTGGCTTGTAGCTTAAGAGCGCGAGCAGTATCGAGTAAGTGTCTATGTTTGCGCTCAGCAATGCCATTTTGCTGAGGCGTGTAAGCCATGCTCTTTTGATGCACAATACCAAGCCCAGGAAACAGTCTGACATTCCCAGTTAACAATTTCAGTGCCATTATCAGACCTAATCTTCTTAGGAGTGGCCTGAAATTGATTCTTCAGATAATGAAAGAAGTCATTGAGAACTTGACATATTTGCTGCTTGTTGTGCACCAAGAAAGTCCATGTACTGCGGTTGTGATCATCAACGACAGTAAAGAAGTAACTTGCACCATTCAAAGCAGTCACTCTATATGGACCCCATAGATCAACATGAAGCAAATCAAAACATTTTGCAGCTCTGCTCTCACTGTTGGGAAAGGGCAGTCTGTGAAATTTAGCAAGTGAACAAGTTTCACAAAGTAAAGGAGCACCAACACGGACTTTAAAACCAGGGAAATGTAATAGTTTGGAATGAGAAATATGTCTCATCCTTTTATGAAGAAGTAGAACAAAATCAAGGCTGGAATCTGCACTGAGAGAGACCTTGTTCACACATTGATGAGCAGCATCATGCACCTTGGATCTGATCCTGTATAATCCTCGATCATGAGCTCCTCTAGCAAGCTCTTGCTCAGTCTTGTGGTCCTGCATAGCACAATGGATGGGATAAAAGAAAGTACAAATTCCCCTGGCGTCAATCAGTTTCCCAACTGACAAAAGGTTGAACTGGAATGCAGGAACCAAGAGAACCTCATCCAAAATTAAGCCATTCTCTAAACAGACAGTCCCACTGATGTGAACTGTCTTGGAAGAACCATCTGGCATAATAATATGAATAGGCCTCTTCATTTCAGCATATTCCGAGAAATATTCAAGATGTGAGGTCATGTGATCAGTGGCTCCACTGTCCACAATCCACTCAGTGACTCCATCTTGAACCTGTTTGGATAAGAGAACAGTAGTACCTGAAAAATCTGTGTTGGAGGATGAAGGTAGATTGGATGAATAGCTAGGTCGAACCAATGTCATCACCCTGCAATCTGGTCTACCAAAGGTCTTCATGACTTGCTGACAGGCTGAGGTTAAGTTGTTCATTGCATCCACAAACCTATTGTCATAGCCATATTGGTCACTGTTGAGGGAGTCAAGAGGATTCTCTTGAGAACTGGCAGATCCTGCATCAACTTGAGCAGCCATTCTGCCTTGCTTCTTTCCTCTCTTGCCTTTATACCAGTCCGAATAACCAATTAACTCAAAGCATTGTTCCTGGACATGACCAATTTCTTTGCAGTGAGTGCTTACTTTCTTTTCCTTATCTTTATACCTCATATCTCTCTTATTTCCTACACTGTGTCCATTGTCATCAGTGAATCCATGGCTTCCCGAGTTAGCATATTGATTAGCAAGGAAAGCAGCAGGTTCAACATGACTGGTTCTAGTGATTTGTTTCTGCCTTTCCACTTGGAGCACAGTTTGATAGACTTTGTTGATAGGAGGCAATGGCTCAGAAGCAAGTACTTGACTCTTAATTGACTCATAATCAGGATTCAATTTGAGTAAGAATTCAAGAACTTTATCCTGGTTATCCATCTCAACAACTTTAGCCAGAATACCACAACTGCATTGAGAAATTCCACCACAATGACAAACAGGATATCCATTCAAATCGGAAAGTTCATCCCAAATTCGCTTCATGTTTGACATAATAGGAAGTGACATTCAAACTACCTTGAGAAACCTGTGCAAGTTCCTGTTTAAGCTGATAAATCAAAGGACCACTACTTTGATGATATCTCTCAGCAATTTCTAGCCAAAGTCCTCTAGCAGAATCAGATCTAACAAATGTAGATGCTAAATCCTTTGTCATAGTATTCATTATCCAACAGGCAACCATCCTATCACATCTATGCCAACGAGGATACAAAGGAGAATCAGGAGAAGGTTTTAGAGAAGTACCTTGAACATAACCTAGCGTCATCTTTGCATCTAGAGCCATGATTACTTGGCGACTCCATAGGAGATAGTTGTTGCCGTCGAAAATAACACTGGAAATCACCATTCCAGGTGAATCTGAGTTGCTTAGAGAATACGGATCACTCTGCATAGCGATCAAAGCTTCCTCTAGCGATGTATTTCCATCAATTGTCATCGTAACAGATCTAAGATTACAGTCACAGATAATACCTGAATGATTAGGTCAAGAGAAGGCGGAAGCGATTATAGAGAAGGATGATTATCTGGTGACTTGATCTGAAGCAGCTTCTGAATTCTATTGCTCTGATACCATCTAGAATCAAGAAGAACGATGAATTGTAGTTCAAATAAACTTCATTGTTCATATGACCTGTATAGCCATAACAACGAACTACAGAGAGAATGGAAGCTAGAAAGGGAAAGCAGAAAGTATTTTGTTACAACTAACTCAATAAAAGAGTCTAACAAACTATATAAAGGAGCCACTTATGACAAGGACGAGCCAATAGGAGAAGGCCAGCTCAAACACAATGACCCCACACTGCTAAGCTCCGGCTTGTATCGAAGCTGACCTGTCTATGACTTAGAAAGGGTGGCTGTTTATTCAACAATGATGGAAGAACTCAACAAGTACCACCAAATAGGATCATCACATTGCAAAAAAATGATTTCTTGTCGCACCTCGCTCTCCTCTCCCACAAATTGCTAAATATTGTCAATTCTCTTTGGTAGGTGTTAAACTTGATTAGGAAAAATATTTGTTGATTTATTCACCGTAAAAGGTACAGTATATATATATAGATACAGAAGCTTGCAGAATAAGAAAGCTAAAACAAAGATCTTCCTAATACGAGATCTGCTAATACATATACGCCAAAGATAATATCTTCTAAGATATCTAAGATCTTCCAATACGCCCCCTCAACTTGTAGTATGTAAGTCGATCATGCCCAACTTGCGAAGAAAATAGTTGAATTGTTGTTTGCCCAACGCCTTTGTAAAAATATCAGCTGGTTGATCCGATGTAGGAACATGAGACGTTGAGATGATACCATCCTGTAATAAGTCACGAACATAATGACAATCAATTTCAATATGCTTCGTACATTCATGAAATACCGGGTTCGAAGCAATATGTAGAGCGGCATGACTGTCGCAAAAAAACTTTGTTGGAGATGTCAAGTGAACACCTAGAGAAGCGAAAAGCGAGCGTAACCAAACAATTTCGCAGCAAGCCGAAGCCATAGAGCGATACTCTGCCTCCACTACAAAAAAAAATCATTTATAGCAACGAGCTATTGCAACGACTAAAATATGTCGTTGCAAAAAATAGTTTTCACAACGACAAATAAGAAGCGTTGCCAATGTTGTTGCTAAACATAAAAATTTCATTTCTCTCCGCCCTTATTTTAAGCGGACCAGCGGTAGAAATTGAAAATTTTATATAGCAACAACTTTGTCGTTGCAATATAATATCTATTGCAACGGAATATGTCGTTGCAATAAATATTTTACAGATTTGACAACGAATTAGTCGTTGCCAAAGCCCCTAAAAAATAAAAATCAAAAAATCAAAATTTTAGTCTCCAATGCGCTCTTTTCTTTCCAGAAACCCATTCCTCTTCTCGTTCCTCTTCTGGCTTCCATCGCAGTTCTTCTCCTAACTTTGCGCAACCCCTCTTCGTCTTCGTCTTCTCCAATCGCAGCCTTCTCCAATCGGCTACTCCTATTCATTGTTGTCGCGACCACCGCTCCTGTGCGTTGTGTGTTTCTGCCCTAATCTAGTGTGTCTCACAAGGTCTGCCCTAATGCAGAGCCGCCACTCCTCTTTGTCCTCGTCACGACCGTCGTCGACAGGTTTCTGGAGCTTCGTCGGCCTTCTTCCTCCCTAGTCCAGTGCGCAACAGTATGTGGCCTAAACTCTCAATCTCTTACCAAATTTATTCAAAGGTGTTTGAACTGGGATGATGGCTATGCTAAATTATGTGGTCAAAGTGGGATTATAGGAATGTGGCTATGCAACTTATGTTTAAGAGATTGCATTTACCTTCACGGACTTTGTCCTTTTGTAGAGGTCAATAGCTCTTAATAACTCTTCTCTATATTATCTGGTCTGGGTAATAGGAAAGAGGTATACATGCGAACTTTGAAATTGACGAAGAGACTAGGTACTCTTCAGTTTTCAGGGGACTGGATGATAGTGGATACGCAGACGAGGATGCTATGATAGATATGCACAATGATGACACCTTTGGTGATTTGCCTCAACCTGCAATACGCAGGTCTTTTGCTGATGTGACAAGTGGGAAAATTCTTGATGGAGCTCAAGCATCGTCAAGCACTTCATCAATGGTAACATACTAACATCTTGGTTTTTGTCTAAATATCATCTGAGCTAAGCAGTTACCATTTATTTTGTTTCTTCTATCCATCTTGCTTTTATATTGTTTGTTATTACTGGATCACTACAAAGATCTTTATCTGTTCATATAGTTCAGTATTTAAGCTAAGTTAAAAGTATATGAGCTGATTTGTCATTTTCTTGATGAAGTGACACTTTTCATGGAGAAGTTTGAGGGGAGGGGGTTGGTAGTATGTTGTGGTCACCTTTGCTAAGGTGTGCTCATTAGCAGATTAATTTTTTCAGTTCTTGGTGTGACAAGCAGATCACGTGTGATGCACTTTTGTTTTGTGTGGGTGTGTGGGTGATATTTCTGTATTGTGTAATCTTCTTTCCTAATCTGTATATATAAACAGGGATTTTTTTCGTAAAGCTAATAGAGTTAGCGTATTTGCAGAATCTTCATGGAGTATTTAAAAGAAGTTTAAATTTGCTAATCAGCAATGAACGAACATTTTTTTATCTTTTCTTGTTTTTAGCAAAATGTATAGCTAGGATGATCTTGTCCTTAATGAGTTCATTACCATCTTTCATATGGCCTGGTACGTTCCAATGGTAGCACTATATAATAGTATGTTTTGGTTTCAGTTCTCTACCAAGCCATAAGACCCTAACTAGTGTCCATCACATTCAAACTTCAAAGATTAACGAGCAACAGACTGGAAATATTTTTGTACACTATGTGAGCAGATTGATTTTTAACAATATTCCCCTAAAGCCATTTAGTTCTCCCTCCAAGCAAACAAGATCATATTTTGGCATTAGTTACATCAAATATGAACAGAATCGTTGATGCTGCTATGTAAGTTATCAATATGATTTTCTTATTATATATGTAGGATGATCTACAGTCATCTCAGCCAAATGCAAGTAGAGAACTTTCCCAATCTGGTTCTCTAGCAGATGAGCTCAGTTCCACAAGTGATACAGTGGACTATGATGCCAGGTCCTTTGCTAGTCCCTAATAAGTTTATTACGATTTTATCACCGAGGACTTCATGTTATGTTTATTTGTTATTGGTTTGGTTTGACTTTGAAAGACTCGGCCTTGTCTTGGTTCATCAAGTTGCCTGACAACAACATCTCCTTCTTCGCACAACTTGACAGCACGTTCAAAATACAATTCTCGAGCATTGGACACGTCCAGAAGCAATCCGCCTACCTATACAGACTTGTGTTGAAATCGGGAGAGCCTTTGAAGAAATTCATGTATCGCTTTAACGATGAGAAATTGTTTATCTCAAGATTGTGACACAAATACAGCGATATAGGCATTCAGACGCGGTCTTCCACAAGATACAGACTTGTATAGAAGCTTAACCATGTACCTGTGCCAGAGCTTTGAAGATGTGCAAGACAAGGCCCTGGCTTATGTCCGGTTGGAAGAGGACACTAGAAACCCTGAGAGAGCAGGATGTGGAACGTGGCGAGAAACGATTCAGGTCCTATCCAAGGAGCAGGCAGACCGTGAACAACTTACGCGGTCGCAATGATGTCTATGTGGTGGCTTAAAACATGAGCATGCAAGTAGGATCCCTATCCACCATGGAGCAACTGTACGACGTCAGGTGGCCCAAGAAATCAGCGTACGCAAGGAGCCGTGAAGAGCTGGTGCAAGTTCCATAATGATGTCGACCACATCACCGGTGATTGCTTGACGTTGAGAACAGAAGTCTTGAGGCTCTTAAATTAGGGCCACCTGAGGGAGCTACTGCCACAGGAAGGGAGAGTAATGCCCGACAAGGGAAATGAGAATGAAGGATTACCAGCTCCACCACCACCACCACTGCCGGCCATGCACACACCATCTTTGGAGAGTCATCCACATGTGGATATACTGCGTCCGAGGCCAAGAGACACGCTAAGCATCAAGGGGACGCCACACTAGTATACACTGTTCCGAACGTTAAGTAGGACCACTGTTTGTAACTACTACAAGCAAAAACACCTCTCTCTAATTCTAGCTATATCACGTGGCATACTCTTCATCCAGATCATCCACTTGTCGTCATTTCATTGGTCATAATTTTTTACTATTTATTGTAAAAAAAATTTAAAAATTGATTAAATTTGAAAAATCATTTTCAAAAATATCACAAAAAGATTGTTTAAGATCTTTCAGATTACAAAAATATTTTTATGTGTTAATTTTTTAGATTTTGATCTCTCAATATCCTATTATGTTATTTTACGAATTTATAATTTTATTTTTATGATATGACATATCACAAAAACATTAATTTCTTAAATAAGAGAAAGATCATATTTTTGTGTTATGGTAGTGTTTTAAATATATATTATATATATGTGGAAATAAATTTATTTAAATTTGTTAAAAATTGACCTATGATAATTTAATCAAATAAGATTTTTGATATAAAAACTCATTTATATTTATTGTTTATTATATTTAAAATTTTATAACTTAATTATATATGAATATCATTTTAAGATAACAACTTATTTTCATATAAAATTATATATTATATAATACTACTTATTAACTATATCGAGTTATATAAACTCGCTTATGGCGCTGGAATTAGGCTAGCTAATTTAAAAATAAAAGTGAAGGACGAAATCGGAAGCATACATAGAAAACACTGTTCATTACATGGGTTTTGGCTTTTAGATTATTATTATATTATATATTATTATATTATTATTAGTAGAGAAGTAAAGATTAATTCTTTTGTAAATGAGGTTAGTCTTTCTTACCATCACTTTGAAGTGTAGAAGGCTACACAATGTACATTTTATATTACAAACCTCACTACTGCATCCAAGAGGATGAAATATACCAATCTCTCTTCGAGGATTGCCAATGTTATAGCACCAGAAGTACTCACAAGTCCCACAAACTGAAATCTTCTTCATTAACATATCAGCTTGGTCATGAAAACCGCGTATGTCCTACTCTCCCACATCTTGGTTTTATCAAGATAGTAGGATTTGATTCCACAGAGAATCCATGGAGGATTTCTAGGTGCATCATCTGCTTCACTGCAACCATCCATTTGAGCTATACCTAGAAGTTCGTTTCTCTTCCGGGTAAGTTCATCAATCCCAGGGTACCCACCAAAGAAAAATTCCTGCCATCAATAACATTCAATATCGGCTCTTACAAATGCAAAACTTCTCCCTACAATATTTCTTGAGAATAAACAGTCAAGTAATTGTGGCAGACTCAGCTTTTAAAGGAGCTACTGAGATAAAGCATTGTTTTGGTCGAATCATTATCCTTTCTAGTGACGTTCACGGTTTTTGCCATGAAAAGTTACTAAACTAAAGATCCACTAGATGCTTATTGACTAGACTACTTATTTTGAATTCTATGCAACAAGGATCCTCCACAATAGTTATACCACTTCAGGTGACGCTCACGTATTTAGGCCAAAATGAATAACGAGAAATTGTTCAGCTGCAAAAAGCGAAACTTTTCATTTTCTTTTAAAGAAGAGCATACCAAAAGTGGTACACACCTAGTGTTACAGAGAACTGTTACGAACACTTTATAATTGAGAGTTTCTTCATCTAGGGTTCTTTCTGCACAATGTGACTATTCTTTATAGAAAGTGATCTTTGTTAAAAAAAAAAGTGGAAACAGAAGATGAATTTACAGCTCCTTTAGGAAACAATACCAATAGCGAAGATATCAAAGCTCAGTCTGTCCACCCGAAGGGAACTTCAATTAAAAACCTTAAAAACAAGAAAAAATTGGAAAAATAGCACACATACCGCATCTTCACCAAATAAAAATGCATGGATTCTTGCAGTAGGATCCTCGAGTGTAAGACGAATCCTATAGGTCCCATTTGGAGAGCAGAAATCTGTAGGACTCAAAGGTAACATTGAGACCACCCGTACTATACACCTGAATTTAGCTGTAACCTATAACATGAAACATTAACCTTAGCTGTAAAATGAAAAAGTTGCTACTAGGAAAGAACAAATAAAGTTATCTTACGTGTAGCCTATAAAATGAAACTAGCCTTCATAGATGGAACATGGAAGTTATTTTGCTAAACATACTGCTTCCTAGTATAGAACAAATCAAGAAATGGAAAATTTATTCCAAGAAACCTAATAAGCATATTTAATTGCAAAGGTTCCTAGAGGGAAAAGCACACAAATCAAGAAGCCATACATGGGAAATTATAGGAACTATTCGGATGAACAAAATTCTGTCAACTAGTGGAAACAAGAATATCACACATAAATATAATGTCTAGAAAAATCCAAGCAAAACAACACAAGAAGAACAACTCTTCCCATCACAAGTAATGAAAAAGGCAATACCGCGGCAAGAAGCCAATGGTTCTATCCAAACAATCACCAAAATATAACTCACTGTAAAATATCATTATGGATACTCATAAGTCATAACTGAAAAATCATATAAAAAAAATGCCACAACAAACATCCACATGTAGCTGAACACCACAAAACCAACAACAATAAATTCAGGGGTAGTAAACGTCTCCTTTATAGTCAGTTCTTAAAAGCTCAGAGAGGTGATATACATCATGGTTACACAAAGACTAAGATGAACCATTCCAAAACATCCCTAGTTGATGCAACAGTATAGACCTGGGTTATTGCTGGAAAAATCCAGCTTAATATTGCAGACACTATACAGGAAACAAAAACTACACTGTAATTCATATAGCTGACCACATTTTGTGACAATAACAAAACAATTTATGGTTCAAGATAAATTTATTTAGTTACTTTAAATATATTATTCTCATGCTTGTCATGATTTTACTAGCAATCATTTACACTCCCATCATAAAGGCCTCCATGACTAGCCCTATCATAGGTGAAAAAGGGGAAAGGTGAACTATAGGGGACCGGCATCCAGCATATACCTCCTTATATTGTTGCAACTTGCAAGCCATACTCAGCAAAGACAAATTAAGATATCTCAATCCCACATCATTCCCATACACTTTAAAGGGAATAGAAGGGAAGATATCATACCTGAGAGTAGTTAATAATATCCATAAGAGTGACTAAGGCAACATCTTCTTTTTCAGTTTCTGAATGATAAAATGTACAATAAGTCCTTTATATTAGTACTACCAGAGGCAAGATACTAAAGTGTGGAAACTTAAGATCGAGCTAATCCACAATTACCATGTACTATGAAACAGGAATTTAGTACCTGTAACAAGTGGAGGCCAAGGAAAGCTTGTGAATGGCATCCGATCCCAGTTTGATGAATAGCGCTCCTCAAAGTCACTAACGAAATAAAAATTAGTAAGATAGGGATGAGGATGGCATACAATTTTCAACAGTACAAAAGAAGATTTGGGTTCAAGGAGGTAGAAAGTAGCAAGATGGGGCGGGACATTGGACCTATAAAGTGACCTTGCCTCAATCTTTACTACACATTTGATAGATTTGACTTGATAACAGATGCTTTCTGCTAAAGAAATTCTGAAACACGTGCAGCTAAAATGTAGAGGAAAAGAATAACATACGGACCTTAGGTACTTCAGTATGAGACGATCATCATCGGGGACATATCTAATTCGGGTGCATGGTAAAAAGACACCATACCATAAACCAGCATGCACATCGAATGCTAGATTGATAAACTTCACCCATCTACCAACACTTAAAGAGGAAGGATCCAGCTCCGCCGTTCTTCGGTCAACTTTAACTCTTAAGACAGTCCCTACAGTAGGAAATTTAGATAAAATATCCCTTGACAATCTCCCACCCTCCAACTGCAAAGGAAGGGGGCTTTCCTTTTCATGATCGAGCCTGAAACGATATAAAAAGCAGAACTAGTAAACATATTTTATCAATACGTAGCCAAGAATGAAACAATCAGGGGCTAATCAATTCTTTTATTAAGCAAAATAAAGTTGATGAATAAGGATCTAATTTTAACAGTCAAAAGGATGCATTTCATACGAGAGAACAGATGCGGCCTTCCACATTAACTCATATTTTAAAATTCCACTGATTAGTCTTTATTTGTGAACTTTTACAGCATGTGATGAGCCAAAAGAAAAAAACATCAAAACAAAAAAAAAAGTGCATTACAAGGCTTTCCAATTTGCATTTACATGTATAAAGATTTAGCATCACAAAATATAAGTAAACCCTCACTTTTCCTGAATATCACACCGAGGAGCATCTGTGCCATCCCAAACATACAGCATCACTTCATCTTGATTAATTTCACGTGAGTGGAGAATCTTCAAAGGAAAGGAGCAAAATTACACAGTATAATAGAAATTTACACGTCTAACCAGGACACATCTTGCTCAAGCTTCATATCAGCAAGGTACATTAATGCTAGTATCAGAGTGAGTTACCTTACAAAACAAATCAAGTTTTTCTGCTTTGCAAATCTCTCTCAACAATTTGCATTCCTTTGACACTAAAAAACAAAGCAATCATAATTTTAAGACATAAAATATCCACAATCAAAAAGAAGTTCACATAATAAAGTCATATCACATGAGAAAGACATGTCATAAAAGCTCCTGCAAAGGATGTCCAAATGTATATTCTCAACTTATAGGATAATTCCCTAGCCAAATACACCAGCAGAAGACAAAGGTTCCTAATCCTTAAAATCATCTACAACCTAGTAGGCCCAATGCATACCTATACTCATAATAAGAGAAATTAACACAAACGACCTTGTTGTCCAAAATATAGCAAGCTAATTTTCACAACGCTCTCTACTCTAGTTATGAGGTTTCAATTTCGGCCAGCACCTGGTGTCTGGACAATTCAGTAACCATAGTTTTCAAATTTCCGGGCAAGGAAAGTTAGAAACAAAATGTACGAGAAGACATTTGCAACCAAAGAAGTATGGCACAAGTACATAGGAAGGAATAGAAAAGAAATGCTACTTCTAGTGAAAGCCTTGAGCTGTGTTATTAATAAAACAAGAAAAACATGTTGTCCAGAAATAAAGATCATATATTTGGAGTCAGGCATATTAGTATAAGCATACTTGAAGAGTTTGACTGAAAATGCTACAGCATTACACCTGTATCAAGCTGTACACTGTCCATCCACTTCCTCAGGTCAGCAACAAATTTTTTATCCTGTTCTCGTGTATTAAATTTTGAATAGATCTGATATGGTCTGAAGCTTTGACCATATTTCCCTTCATAAAGGGCAAACGCAGAAGATCTTTTGTTAAAAAAAGCAACAATCTCCTTGTTATAAGCTTTGATCTGCCAAGAATACAAGATTTAGTTCTTTAATTACTGAAATTGATATTTCTATTTTTGGGATATATGAAACTCAAGCACTTTAAAATAGCTATCAACCACGAACAGTAAGCAATTAGAATGAATACAAATAATAGAAGCAAAAAGTTAGCTGATCCACCTTACTTTTTTCAGTTTATAATGGTGTTCATAAACATATACTAATCTCAATAATCGTTCAGATATGTTGTGATTACACAAGATAAGGAAAACATCTACCACAAAAATGAGGATGCTAGGCTTCACAAAATGGCAACCACAGAGAGTGCACAAGACTACAACATGGACACTGTATACAAAAACACAGGATTTACCAAACAACAAATATTTACTTACTTTTGTTACCCCATTGAACTCGTTTTAAACTCTTTATGAGCCAACAGTAATTGGAAAAATCAACCGGACAACAAATTTGGAACATCTTGATATAGAAAGCAATATCAAAAGATTGAAATCAAGGTAGTAGTCCAAATATCTCTGTTACTAGTCGTTTGGAGCATGGACCTCCACAACACAGTTGCACAAATCCTATGCCTTAGTTTGATTGTTGGCTGGTCCGTGGAGTAGGTTTTTATACCCTTTCTTTTTTATTATTGTCACTACACATTTGACTTCATCCATAGAAACCGGTTCTAAATCCATCAAGATATCTAATTAACTCCCGAAACGAAAAATCTTCCCTCCAAACACTAAACAAACTCAGATCTAAATCAAGCTGTCAAACAGTGAGTTGCATAGTTTTTATACAAAGTAATATGTTAAAAGATATTCCTCTTCCACAAGATCTTCTGTACGTACATGTATAGCCGCATTCACATTTAGGCCTTCTTCAACCCTATAGGTAGTAGGTACTGCTACAGCAGCCTTACGGTGCGAGAATCGGGCTGACTATGGTTGCAAAAACACTTTAATACAGTACTGAAAATCATTCTGCAACTAGTAAGAAGAAACTGCTCAGAAAGTCAGAAGTCCTTACTTTTTTTCCTCACTCATAGTTGATTGACTTCATTCTGTAATCTGTTATGTTGTTCTAACAGCACATATACTTTTATTACAGTTTAGTTCTAACAATTATATTTTCTGCATATAATAAGCATAGATTTAATTGTGAAAAAAATTGTTGGTTGAAGTAACCAGTCAGGAGTCTACTTTGTCTACTCATTAAAAATAACCATAGAAAAACATTGCAGTTGATAATCCTATAATGGAATGTTGAAATAAAAGTGGGAATTGAACAGAAACAAAGGTAAAGTCATAAGGATGGAGCTTACCGTTACATGAGAGAGTAGGATTATATCTCCTTCACACTCAACCTGTGGAAGTTTATGCATGGATTGCGCAAAAAAGTTAACCAAAAGACCACGGGTATAATGAGAGGCATCAACAATCCTGAATGAGCAGCAGTAATCTGCATCCTTGGTACGTCTGGGTAGGGTGCGGTCAACAATTATGCCTACAAGACTGACTCGCTGGTTTACTGAAGCGAAAGCGTCAACGACCCTAAGAAACCGGTAGTCGTCTTTGGGGGCCATCTCGACAATCCCGAACCCTAACCTAAAACTGAGAGAGGAGAGCAAAAAGGAAAAACCCGGGGAACTGAGGATTCAGGGAGTTTGCGCAGCAAAAGACGAGTGTTGATCACTGTGATTCCAGTGGAATGAGGTATATGCCTTATGAGGTACTCCCTATAACTTTTTGAGTGTTTTTTTTATAAAATTGGGCCAGAACCGGACACCTTGTCCTCAGACATTGGCAATTCAGGATCGTCTTCCGGAGAAAAGACCAAAGTGATGGACTACAACCATGCACCTTAAATTCCTCATATTAGCATACCTTAGCATCAAGTAGAGCGAAATTATGTCCAAATAAAGCTAGTTTAATGATTGTTTGCACCAATTTGCTGCTGCTTGGTAAAGGGTGAATGTGTCAGGTTCGAGTCTCACCAACAACCTGATGTGATCTCACCATGGGGTTCAATCCCATCAAGTCACTACCATTGGACTCAAAGGCATCAAAGGAGTCCAATAAGGTCAAGAACGCCCATACAAGTGCCTCACAAGTTCAAAGTGACCAAGGCCATGCTTGACGTCCGACGCCGCCTACGCGTCAAATAAGGCTTGTGTGCGCCCGAGCCCTTCCAGCCACATTGGCTCGGTGCACATGGTTCCATAGGTCCTAAATGGACCCAAGGAGTCAAGATAAGGTCCAAGCGCGCATACCAAAGGCCTTGGACCCGGAAGAGACACAATCCCCCGTTTTGCGCCATCAAGCATTCAATGTGATCTCCTAAAATCCTCCAAGCTGAATTGTCATGTCATCAATCTGTGTGAGGGTCACATGGATCACCAATTTCAGCCATTGGATCATCCTAATAAGTGTCTAGCATAATACCTTAGATCCCTCCTTTTGATTTGTTCACACTTATCATTTATTTCCTAGATTTTAGCCTCTTTAATGCTTGATTTGAATAGTGATCTTTGGCTTGCAGCCCAATGACGTTATCACCCCTATAAAAGCCACTCTTGGATCCATTGAAAGCACGTTGAGATTTAAGCAAAAGCCTTTAGTGAGAAAACTCCTATCCTTTTGCCTTGGCGTCAAATCCTTCTTAGGCGGTTCAAGTCCCCTTCGAAGCCTATCTTCCCTTGTTTCTTGAGTGGTTCAAGTCCCTCTCTAAACACAAACCTCTAACCCTTCCCTAGCTTAGAATCCAGATTCGAAGCTAGTTATCCAAAGTCTTCCGCCTTCGCCAACTATCCACCAAATTCCGCCAACACTCAACCTTATCCAAGGTCTTGTCCATCTTCAAACAAGAGAACTTCCCACCTTGAATCTAGATCCGAGCGCGTCTTAGCATCCACGAGGAGGCTGAGTCTTCATTGGTATCAGAGCTCCAGGGATTCAAGTAAGTTTTTCTTGTTTCAATTTGCACTTATATCCATCCATATCATCATTCCATTTTCGACCATTCTTGTGCTTAAACTCCATTGTTGAAGCCAATAACTCATCCACATTCATCCATACAAAATCGGACAAAGGAATCCATAAATCCCACAAATTTCGCCTTATTAAAGCCTTCCATAAATCACTCCCCATAATCACTCCTTTGACCACAAAAATCAGCCATCAATCCCTCCACAATCCCTATCTCCACACGCATAAGTCTTTGAAGTATTTGCTGAATTTTTTTCTTTGTGAAATTGTTTAAGTGCATTTGTAATCTTGAAGTTCTTGTTGCGATCATAGTGGATTGTTATTGCATGAAATTTAATAGGAAAAACTAGTAAGACGAGTCCCTTGTTCTACTATTTTCTTCTTGTGAAATTGCATGCTCATCTATCTTGTATTTCCTTTAGTAAAGCTCACAAAAATCAAACAAAAAGTGTCAAAAAGCTCTCGACTTGAGCAAAGAAAATCATCAAAAAAAATCTGAAAATTGAAATTGAGAAGGGAAAAGTCAAAATAAGGCAAGCCTTTTCTCCCGTCAAGACCATAGCCAAAATAAGGTAACGTGCTTGACATTCACGTGAGCTATTCTTCCATCTCGCATCTATCCATCGTCTAGTCTCTCTTGCGAAATTTTTCTTTGACAATTGCATGCTATTACTTGAAGCTTTTCAATCTAGAAGTTCAATATTACTTGTAATTTGAATTGTTTTGCTTAGAAAGAATTGTCGACAAAGAAATTAGACTTGTGCAAAACTTGACTTAACCACTAAAGAACCCTTAAGTGCTTATTGTTTCAAGTCAAACTTGTCTCGTTTCTTGTCTTGTTCGTATATCATTTTCTTGTGCTCTTTGATCCTTGTGCTACCTTGTTTCATTAGGTACTACCATGTCAAGGACACACTCAAATTGGCGTATTCCTTGGCATACTGAATATGATCTTGAATATGACGAAGTGGACTTGTGGAGTTACAATGTGCCTCGAAGGCATCCTGATTGGATTCCACCACCCTCGCCACCAATTCAGCAAACAAGACATGTTCAACCCTACATTGATCGTGGAGATGTCACTAAGGAGAGGCGCTACTCTTCACATCGACACCATTCTCCACTGACAATAAAGGAGAGATCCCTTTACAATAGAAGAGGCCTAAAGGAGGAGAAGACCCGTACACACCGACACCACTCGCCCTCAAGCACCGACGAGAGCGATCAAGGCTACTCCACTAGGCGCTATTCCTCTTCCACCATCGCATATCGATCAAGGCGTCATCATAGGCCGTCAAAAGAAGAAGAAAGGGAGCGTTGGCAAATTGTGCTCAAACAAGCCAATGAAATTGAGCGAGAGGCACGCCATAAGCTTCGCCGAGCCCAAGTGGAAGAAGAAATGGAATGCTTGGAACGCCAACAAAGGCGTGAATCTAGGAGAGAATCAAGGCGCTCAAGTCCCAACAATGCAACTCCATCACTTGTCACCCTTACTCAATTTGAAGAATTGAAGGCACTAAGGGACCATTTGAAGGCTGAAAATAAGCAACTACGTCAAGAGATGGAATTACGACAACAAAGGGTCAAGACAACCTCACATGAAGCCACGGAGACCAATCCAAGCCAACTAGTTCAAGGCTCGTGCACTTCAGGTATTTCTTCGAGCCTTACTCTTAATTTTGATTCCTCTCCTCAATCTACCCGGGGTGCTCAAGACTTATCTTTGAGCTCCCCACCAAATGGTTCTAGCTCCCTTGAAAAGACTCGCGGCACTGGGACCTCAAATGGTTCAGCGGTATCCCAACCTTTTCATGGGGGAACTAGACATTCTGACTTGATCAAACCTCTTAAGATGCAGTTAAATACATATGTTCAAGAGGGTGCTCAAGAAAAGTCCCATGAAACTCCAATTTCTGAGAAGGAAAGCCAAGACAACGATGTGAAAGGAAACCGAGCCAAATCACAAATGGTTCAAGCAAATCCAGTTTCGTCTTGGGCCCTCCTCCTCAAAATAGGGTACAAATTTGTCCTCAAAGTGGAGCTCAAGAAAAATTGTTGAGTGGTCGGAAACCTAGCACTACATTCGCCACCACAACGGCCGCCGAATCAAAAGAACACATCGAGGACACACATGGCCACTTGGGAATCAAATCGTGCTCGTTAAAAAGCTCTTCGGCATTTGCTTGCTTCCCCGGAAAATTTCTAAGTTCGACCTCAAGCCATCGCCTTCGACTAATTCAAGAAGTGGTCAACACCAATTCCGGGCCGCCTTGGTACTTGTCATTCACTATGACACCAAAGGTGGAGCTCCATTGGCCCTACAAATCCAAAGGCTTTCTCAAGCCAAAAGATCAACATTGCCCAGGATCTATGCACAAGGACGCTTGGGAACTCTTTCTAAGATATCATTTGTATAAGACGGGAGAAATCTAGATTTTAGATCGTTCGCAATTAGTTTGGGTATCATTTTTTTTCTTATTTTGCTTTTTAAAAATAATCCAAGAACATGATCGTAAGATTATGAATATATTGTCGTCCAAATTAAGAATAATGTTTTTTTATCTGTAAACGCGAGGATTTCTCACTTCGTACCGTAAGATTTTGTATCATGGAACATTTACCTTGTGTTTGATACTTTTTAGAGAAGCATAGGGAAAAACACATTTTTTAATAAGTATTTTTGCACACACCAAAATTGCTATTTACCACACATCCAAGTTTGTCACGGAATAAAATGAAGCTAGGTTCGCCATAGACGAAAAAAGGGCAGGTCTGCCACAGACCAAAAAGCTAGATCTGCCACGGGCCTAATTTTTTTCATGTTGTAATCTTGTAGAGAATTTCAATATGAGTCTTTCGTCCAAAAACAAAATCGTTTTCCATTCTAAAAGCCTCAAAAACAAAACAGTCGCCTCCATTAAGTTCACAATATTTAAGCATAAGTAATAAATTACTGATATTAACTGAAAGTAGATAATTATGGGTTGCAACACAATACACGCGTTTTCCCTTTCCCTCTTCCCCCACCTTCTTCCCTAAATTTCAAATATGGAGTTCTTTCAGAAACTCCAACAATTTCAGTCGATTGCAAGGAAAATACAACGCTTTCAGACTCGCTTCAAGTCTATAAAAGCACAATCTCAGTGAAGAGGAAGAATTGTGCTCGATCACGTGGAAAGAAATTCGTTGAGGAAGATTCTCGCATATCCACTCGATTTGTGGCCATTTGAAGGCCACTTCAAGGCGATTTCACAAGAGGAGAAGAACGAGAACAAGTTTCTCGTAGATCGAGCGAACGTCAAATTGTCTTTCTGCTTCCCTAATTCGGAGCACTACTTGAAGCGGTTTCAAAGATGAGATAGAACATTGCTATGTTTGAAAGAAAAATAATCTATAATTTCATAATTCAGTTTGTATAAACTACTAGTTTACATGATGTTCTATAAACTACTACTCAGAATGTGTGGATGTGTGAATGTGTGAATGGGTCTATGTGTGAATGTGTGAATGGGTCTATGTGTGAATGTGTGAATGAGATTGAGATTGAAATCCAAAATTGCAAGGTTGGAAGGTTTATTCTCTGTGGAATTCGTAAATTCGGTGCATATATGATTTTAATAGCAAGTTCAATTAACATTTAATCTGAATGTAGTAGTGTGCATTGGTGATACCTTCTGTGTGCATTTGTTATACCTTCTGTGTGCATGAGTAATTGTATTTCATAAATTCAGTCCATCTAGTTGTTTTACAACATGTTATTTAATCTACTAGCATGTTTGTAGTTGTGTGCATGATTTATACCTTTTGTGTACATGAGTTATACATTTTATGTGCATGAGAAACTGCATTTAGTTGTGTGCAAGAGTTTGTTTTTCTGTTGCATGAGTTTTTCTTCTGTGTGCATAAGTATAACCTACTATGTGCATCATTTTCTATGTTCTATAAACTTAAAATTTGATTGTAGTTGTATGCATAAGTTGAACCAAATATGTACATAATGTTTACTTTCTGTGTGCATGGATTTTACCTTCTGTGTGCATGAGAGTTTTCCTTCCGTTTGCATGAGAGTTTTCCTTCCGTTTGCATGAGTATTTTGCATTCTTTGTTTATTTTTTATTTGAAACATCAAGCAAAGTACAAAATATACGTGAAATTTGACAATACATTTGTATCAATAAATTGTAGGTGATGACACACCAAAGTATTGGAATTAGACATGGAACAATTCAAGTTGCTCCACCTCCAGATCTAACAATTAATGCATCTCTAGCTCCAACTAGTACATGTGTTAGTACAACTCATGTATCAACAAATACATGTGTTAGCAAAGCTTTACCTTTAGTTTCAATTAGTACAGGTCGAGTTACAACTAGTAAAACATCAACATCAACACAAAATGGTAATCCAATTGCATTGTGTGCATGTATTTTACCTTCTATGTAAATAAAAAAGTCTGTATTTCATAAATTCATTGTATATATAAGTTTTATAGAATGTTCTAAGCTTTTAATCTGAATGTAGTTGTCTGCATGGGTTTTTCCTTCAGTGTGCATGAGTTTTATCTTTTGTGTGCATGAGTTTTACCTTCTGTGTACATGAGTTTTACCTTCTGTATGCATGAGTAATTGTGTATTTAATAAACTTTGTAGAATATTTTTACAACTTTTTTTTAATGTACTAGTCTGTATATAGTTGTGTGCATGATTATACCTTTTGTGTGCATGAGTTATGCCTTTTGTGTGCATGATAAATTGTGTATTTCATAAATCAAATGAATTAAAGAGTTTCACAACATGTTCTATATATATATATATATATATATATATATATATATATATATATATTTAATCTAAATGTAATTGTGTGGATGAGTTATACCTTATGTGACGTAGGAATAAGCCACTGATGATGATCGTGACACCAAAAACTCGTTGGGAACTTGAAACGGATAAAATCGATGGAATTAGGAAAGAGATGATAGAAATATAATCGAATGATATGCAATTGAACCAAATCAGACAACGATAAAACTCTTGAACTTAGGAACACGAACTTTACTGAATGTTGATGATGAAATCTCAATGATTACAACCAAACACAATGGCTATGGAAGGTCAACCAAACACAATGACTCGATAACACCAACCTTACGATGAAGATTAACACAAACAAGAACAACTAGGCGAGTTCAACAACAAATGCACACATGACACTCTTCTCACAAAAGCTCTATTTTAGAGGAACGAAAACAATGTTTTTCTCAATTCATAATCATCTTTTGTCTTGGTAACCTAAACAATGACTAAGGCAAACCTTAAATAGGGTTTAAAGGTTGTCAAAATAAAGGAAATAACATAATTAAAAGAGTTTCCTAAAATACAAAAACGGGATATAGAAATGATCCCGAAACAGTAAAAAATGAACAAATCCAGAAAAGTTGTCGGTGTGAAACCGCGATCACGGGGTTGTCGCGATTTTCTGAATCGCGGGAGTGGTTTTGCAGACCTTGTCTTCTTCGCATATTGACTCGAATCGGATCTCTACGAGCTTGGATGGATACTACACGAGCTCGGATTACTAACAATGCATTCAATGATGGCTCATAGTGATCTTTAGGTCTCGCTCGAGTGGTTAGAACATCTCTTGATTTCGGACGAGGCATCCTTGCTGCTAGCTTTGATGTTGTTGAAAATAGTTGGGATGCTCCCGCATCATTTTTCCCCTTCTTGAAAAGGAATCGACCTCGAATTAGCATTGATATGAATGATAGAACAATCTTCATAGGCGGCATTCTCTTTGATATACAACTTCCTCTTGAATGCTATGAGTGCATGGCTCGACTTTGATGAACAAAATTGATGTTGTGGGGAATCCTTACCTTCCTTCATTCCTTAAGATCCTTTATCCTTGTTCTTTCTCTTGTCATACTCATCAGCGACCTGCAAAGGAAACCAAAGGGATAAAGACAACACTTTTACCGTGAAAGCTAAATGAATGACGATTAGTAAAACCATCATGGGCAACTCTCTTATCATACTACCATGGATAATCCAATGAAACTTGAAAAGATTTCATAAGCACAACATTAAATAAAATAGTATCATCATAATGTTCTAATGCTACGGTGACTTTACCATGCTGGCTTGTTCAAATTCAACTCAACACAATCATTCATCCAATGCAGTTTATAAGAACTAGGGTAGCATATTGAAGTAACTTGCAATTTAGTATTCACTTTCATGCTAGCAATATTACAACAACTACCTTCATCAATAATCATGTTGCAATCCTTAATCTTATCTAGACAATGAGTAGGGAAAAGATTTTCTCTTTGACTATCAACTCAAGGAGCAGTTTGTACATGCAAAGTTATCCTAACAATCAATGAATCAACTTGCTCATACTCAATTCCATGTTCATCATCTAAATCAGTTTTTAGATCATTAACACAAACAACATTATCACCTTTTTCAAATTTAGATTCAATTGGACCTATGTGATTAATCATATTAGAACATTCCTTCATGATATGATCTCTACTTTGACAATTTGAGTACAAACATCTTCAATTGTAGTAGAAAGGTTAGAAGTACTCTCTTGATTAACTTCTTGTGGTGGAGAGGTTGGCTGATCATCACTCCTTAGATCTCTCTCTCCCTTGGTTAAGAGCTCGGTTTTGTTTTCTGAAAGGACGCTTGAAGAAGAATTGCTCAAAACAGAAATCGGTTCTGTAGTGTCAACCGCGGGCGCGGGCTTCCCAACCGCGGACACGGTTTTGGCTCTGTGGAAGATGCTCCTTAGCCTCTTTCGCCTCTTCTGCTTGCTTCTTGGCCTTCCTTTTCCTCTCAATTTTGATGGCCAAGTGTAGCAAATCTGCCATGGAGGAATAACAATACAATTCTACTTCGTTTGCTAAATAAAAGTTAAGTATACAAGGTACCTAGCCATAGTAGTCTCCTTATCTTCAAGAACATTAGCTAGAACCATAGCAGCGTGCATTGCAAAATATGTCTCTTCGGATGACATGGTTCCTTGTTTCAAATTTTCCAGCCTTTTCCTTAGTTCACGTGTGATATGTGAAGGCACAAAGCGAGCTCTCATCAAGGTTTTCATTTGCGTCCAAGTGGACACGGTTGGATCAAGTATTCTTCTCCTTTCTTTCTCAAGGTTATCCCACCATTTTAGTGCATAGCCGGTAAATTTAAGAGAACCAAGTTTTACATTCTTGGATTCCCTAAGGATATGACAACTCTAAATCTGCTCAATCTTGTCTTCCAATTCCATACACACAGCTACGTCACTTGTTCCTTCAAAGCTTGGGATTTTCACCTTGATCTTTGCAAGACCATTTTGCTCTAACTCGCGTCCTCTTATTATTTGGACATCTCTATATGGATGCTAATCGTCATTCTCCATATACTCTTTCTGATAACCTCGTGAGGCTTGACGATCAACAGGGGGTCATCGAAACGCATTGGTCTTTCTTTGATAGCTCGATTTCTTAGACATGATCAAAGAGAAGACTAACACATAACAATGTTAAGTTAGTGAAAACGAAAACAACTCATAAGTGTTTACTCTCGTATGTTTTTCTCTGCACTCTCTCAATTGTTGTTGTAACAAGCTTTCTTTGATGGATTGTCCTGTATGGACCAAAAAAACCCAATAGATTGAAACTAAGAAGCTCCTAGCACTATGATGAGTGATGGTTGTAGTAGAGATGGTTAGTGTAGGGATGAGGTTTCAATTCAAGGTTCAGACTCAAAACCAAAAGGACTCAACGAAAGAATGAAACAAAGACTCGAAAACGATTGCAAGAATGTAAATACAAACCAAATAATTTGACTCAAGTTTGAACTCAAAATGGCCAAAAGAAAGTGTACCTTAACTTCTCTCAACTTGTGTCGATGAAGATCGAAGACGGAGTCGAGAGGGGTAAGGTAGGTTCGGGTATGGCTAGGGTTCTTGAAGAATGCAAAAATCGAACAAGGGCAAAACCGCGGTCGCGGTCGCCGTTTCTTCTCTGGAAACCAGGTAAGATCCTTCGTCTTTGTTACGTGCTCGTGGCAATCTCGTTTCCTCAAATTTCTTGAATTCCGACTCAAACAATGATGAGCTTGACTCGACTCAACAAAAACGTAAAAATAGATGTTGAACTAATGAGACTATTCTTTTTTCTAAAAAAATTTCTAAAAATAAAAGTACAGACTCAATAGGAAATATTAATCTCAGCAAAAATTAAAAGAAAATAGAAAGAAAATCTTGTGAACGAGGAGTCAACAAAGTCAAGATTTGAAATGAGGGATTGAAGTCTAAGGAATCTAGAGGATGATGGGGTGACCCCTCCAATTTTTCCAGATGGGGTGACCGTTGTAGTGTGACGGAGTAGATTCCAAAAAGGATCTTTTTCACTTTCTCTAGTTGGGGCATAGACAAACAAGAGTAGAATGTGAATATCCTTAACATAGTAATCCATACAAATGATATTTGAGTGTGAATGGTTATACGTAAGATTTTTCGTATTAAAAGACTTTTTGATAAGGAGCCACAAACCTCATTTAACACCATTAGAGGGATCCTGTTCCTCATGGGTTATTGGAGTCATGGGATGATCTTGTTAAAATCAAATAACATAAATAAATTTAAGAATTCATAATAAAAATCTTAATAATATATATAAAGATTGGTGGTTGAAAATTCCAAAGGTCTTAATGTGTGGTATTTAATGTCAGTCATTGATTTCTCTATTTTCTTGTGTATAACCGGTAAATTAAAATAAATGATAAACGAGTCACTTAATTAACGAAACACCTTCTTTTGTGTAACCGTTATATTCACAATGGTCCAAATTCGGACCGGCTCCCATAAAGTGCTAATTAAAATCTATGTGTAGATTACATTATATCATAGCCCTTAATGCTAATTAACGGTTTAAATTTATCCAATATCTCATTCCTCACAACTATAATAGAAAATAAGATATTTGATGGTTAGTTATTTCCTCTTTTATTCTTAACGTAATGGAAAACACTTAGGATTATAAAAAAATATCTCTAATCTTACACAGGATTGACCGGGATCAAGAGGAAAATAATTTTATAACAATATAAAATGGAAAATTATTTTATTATTCCCCTTCAAATCTTATGTAAATACGTTGAAAAAAACACAAATCTCATATATTGCTCTTTCGTTTGCAGTTTTTATAAAGACTATTAGTGAGCATAATCTTAACCATCTTGCACAGTGTTATTTCCTTTTAAATTTAAAAAGGAGTTATGCAAGAACAAATTAAAAAGTAAAAAAATCTTGATAATTTTTTATAACTATGATAAATCATCTATTTGTAAAATATATAAATAAATAAATCTTCTCTCAAAATATTCTTAAAATTTTTATATGAAAAAAAATGATATGTGATTAGAATTGAAGGCTGAAACTGGAGAGGGAGAATTATAATTCTGATTTGAACTTATTAGAAAGGCTGAAATCGAATAAACTCTTTTCGTTAACAAAAACGTAAGTTTCAATTGAATGTTTGAATTTAATTAGGGAATCATAAAGATTAATATGTAGCTAAAATAAACATACGCAATTGATGAACGAATCCTCTTACCTCAAATAAAATGTTTGATGAATCAAACTCCATAATATCATGTAATTTACTACTACATTAAACTTACACACACTTTACCCACAAATAATATAAAAACGTACTTCCATGGTATAACATAAATTCACCTATATATCTAGGCACATATATACAAATATTCAACACCAATTGACCAAATAAACCGAATATATCAACAAGGTTAATTTAATTGTCTTTCCACAAGGAAGGAGAAAAAGTATTCTAAATATATCCAGATATGCTCTACAAATATAACATATAAATAACACGACAGTTGAAAGCGCCTGGTAGCCTGAAATTTAAAAAAACAGGATTATATAAGAGACAGATAACATCAACATTAGGAAAATGTGTGAAAAATTACAAATTCCAAATTCCAAGTCATCCATAAGATCTTTCGTTGTTTCTTTAGAAGTTGGAACCATTGCACCAAACAAATTCAGGTTAGCAAGGTCATCTTCTTTCAACGCAAACGCATTAGTCACTTGTTTATCTCCTTCAATTAACATTTTTCATAGAACACGTCCCGCTCCTTGAGTAATAAAATCGCCTAAATAACACAACCAAAAAGCATGATCGACGACTAAAAAAGATATCCAACAAACATCCATCATATCGGTATTAACATACTTACCGGGAACACACTCAGAAAGGATCTGTTCTACTTTGACCATAAGCTCAGCAAAAATGCATTCACTATTACGTGCCGCTCACAAATATCAACCATGATCTTTCAAAAAATAAGGAACATATGCGAGATATATAATTATACTACTGATTTCACACTTAGGCTAATAGGAGAAAGGAAAAAAGAAAAACAACAATACAACCTACCAACAACGAAAGAGATAACAAGCCTAATTATTGGGGATTTTGGAAAAGGAACAGAGACATGCAATGTCTACATCCGGAGCAAAAAAGGACGCCCTAGCCGGATACCAGAAATACACCCATTATATATGTGAATACAATACCCATTTACTGTTTCCACATGGTGAGGATGGGTTTCATATAAACATCCTGTATAGGGGAGTGGTTACTATGAAAAAGTTCTACTCATACAGAATGCAACATCGGGACTGTGAAGCAGACACATTGATAAGAGGTGGACGTTTGTACCACCAGTACATTGTGGATGCATACACTTCCATAGAAGAGTCCCGTTTGCGGTGGATTAACAGTAATAAAAGACAATTGAGATAAGAACTATACAACAACCTATGTGATGCTGCTACAAAGGGAGATACAGACGCAAAAGCAGTTGGACAAGGAATTGTTCTCCCTTCAAGTTACACAGGTGGACCAAGATACATGATACAAAATTACCAAGATGCAAAGGCCTTATGTAGGACTTTTGGAAATCCATCACTATTCATCACATTTACAGCCAACCCTAAATGGCCAGAAGCAAAGGAGAAACTACAAGACCTGGAAGGCCTTCATTCCAATGACATGCCCGATGTGATGACGCGTATATTCAAACGAAACTGAGCAAACTCATTGATGATTCACGTAAAAAAATAAATCTTCAGGCAGACTAATGCGGGTAATAAAAAAAACAGAGACATAAAACTCTTGAGTGTGTTTACATTTAAAATAACAACGAACTAATATTCTGCGTCCACATCCATATACACAATTGAGTTTCAGAAACAAGGCCTACCACATGCACATATTCTCTTATGGATGAAAGAAACAAGCAAAGCAAAAACAGGGAAAGAGATAGATGATTTCATTTGTGCTGAGCTTCCTTGCGAGAAAACAGACCCATAATTATGTTGCACGGACCATGCGGCCCGACACATCCAGACTCGCCTTGCATGAATGGGGGTGAATGCACAAAACACTTTCCAAAGACATACTACGCAGACAACGTTGGATGGTGATGGGTTCCCTGTTTACCGACAGAGAAACAATGGGCGTAGTGTCCTAAAAAAGGAAGGTCAAGTTTGACAACCGTCATATTGTTCCTTATAATCGGTACCTACTGATTAAGTACGGTTCCCACATAAATGTGGAATGGTGCAACAATGCAAGAGCTATAAAGTATTTATACAAATATATTACAAGGGGACCGAATAGCGCAACTGCTGTTTTTGTAGAGAATCACAAGGGTCAAGATGGAGAAGTTTCAAGCCACCCAGTTGTCACTAATGAGATAAACCAATATCTAGAATGAAGATATATGTCCGCGTGTGAAGCTGCTTGGCGTATTTTCAGCTTTGACATTCACTACAGCCAACCATCGGTTATCCGGCTCACCTACCATTTGCCTGAACAGAACTCCGTGACAATAGCACACTCACAACCAATGGGAAATCTGGTTGGAAAGGATGGTATTAAAAAAACAATGTTAACAGAGTGGTTCACTCTAAACAATGTGGATCTGAAGGCAAGACAATACACGTATGCAGAAATACCTAGAAAATACGTGTGGGATGTCAGTGACAAAGTGTGGAGCACACGAGGACACCTAAATTTAATAGGGAGAATGGTGTATACACACTCATCGACTGGAGAGCGCTACTACCTTCGAATGCTACTAAATGTAGTAAAGGGGCCACTATCATATGAAGATATAAAAATGGTGAATGGGAGGGTTAACAACACATTTAGAGAAGCATGTTATGCCCGTGGGATGCTGAAAGAGGACCACGAGTGGACAAATGACATTTAGGAGGCAAAGTTATGGGCAACAAGAGCGCAACTTAGGGAGCTATTTGTCACAATCCTTATCTTCTGCGACGTAGCCAGCCCTCGGCAACTGTGGGGCACAAACAGGGAGGTAGGTCCAACCAATTTGCAGAGAATCAATAGATTCCTTTTCGGGAGCGATTCACCCTTCCCTGTCAAAAGACATACAATATATGAAAAGAAAAGAGTTCCAGTATCAACAACTTGAGCTAAACGAAACCCAAGTACGGAACTACTGCATGGTGAGCATAGAAAACATCATATCTAAAAATGAGAGATCATTAGATGATAATCCAGATATACCAAAACCATACCCGACTTTGCTTCAGCCATTAGAAAATAGGTTGCTCCGTGAGGAGCTATCTTACAATTGCAGTGAAATGAATGAGCTGTATGAGACGTTATACAACCAACTAAACGCTCGACAACTTCACATATATGCTAAGGTGATGCACGCGGTAACCCATAGATCAGGGGAGTTTTTCGTTATCTATGGTGCAGGAGGTACGAGGAAATCATTCCTGTACAAGATAATAATGTCTCAAATACGTTCAAAAGGAGATATTGTCCTGGAAGTTGCATCCTCAGGTAAACAAACACCATTATTAAAAAACGCAAAAAACTCAATTAAAATTAACTAAATTAATACAAAGTGACATTGATGTGCAGGAATAACGTCACTTATTTTACAAGGAGGAAGACCGGCTCATAGCAGGTTCCTCATCCCAATCGAGCTACTTGACAACAATACATGTGGAATCAAACAAAATACACACCTAGCGCAATTATTGCATGAGGTGAAGCTGATTATATGGATGAGGCACCAATGACGCATAAACATGCGTTCGAGGCCTTGAACAGAACTTTACAAGATATTTTGGGATTGAAGGATGAACGCAAAAGAGATAAACTCTTTGGAGGAGTAACTGTAGTTCTAGGGGGAGCTTTTTGACAAATCCTACCAGTTATCACAAAGGGAAAACGACAAGACATTGTTGAGTCTTCAATTAACAACTCAACATTGTGGGACGAATGCCAACTATTTATGTTAAGAAAAAATATGTGCGTCAACACTCTGAACGACAAGTTCACTGAATGGATAAAAAATGTAGGACATGGAAATGCACCAGCCATAGCCTTGGAAGATGAGGGAGGGGAATCATGGATAGAAATCCCCCAAATATTCATTCTTCAACCAGGCTGAAATCCAGTTGAGCAACTACTAGACACAGTCTTCTCCGATTTTCATAATAACAGAAAAAATCTGTCATACTTACAAGACCGTTCTATACTGACCCCTTTGAATGAGGACGCAAATCAAATAAACGACTATATGTTCAAAAAGATCAAAGGCCTAATGAAGACTTACAAAAGTGCGGATGACATATGCATGGCGTCCACCGATGTCGTTGAACAAGAACACATGTTTCCACAACAGTTCTTAAACACTCTTGATTTCCCAGGTACAATTTATTTTTTTTTCAGAATAATCGTGTCGTTAGCAAACGGCTTACATAAACTATTGAAAAAGACCTAGCACATTATAAAATTAATAACAGGAATCCCTCCACATGTCATGCATCTAAAGGTCGACCTACCGATAATGCTCCTAAGAAATGTAAATCCAAGCCAAGGTTTGTGTAATGGGACCCGTCTGCTAATAACCAAACTAGGCTCTTGGAGTGTAGAAGCTCTGATCATAGCACGCACTTGCGTTGGAAAAAGGTATTGTTACCCAGAATTACCTTATCATCAACCCAGAGTAAATGGTCATTCGTAATGAAGCGGCGATAATTTCCCCTAAAGCCATGCTTTGCAATGACAATCAATAAGAGCCACAGTCAGTCACTGAAGAATGGGGGGCTGTATCTACCCAAACCATCCTTCTTCCATGAACAATTGTATGTCACAATTTCAAGAGTAACGGACCCCAAAGGACTGAAAAATACTTTTACTAAATACGGGAAACCAGCCAGAGAACCACACAAGTAATATTGTTTTCAAAGAAGCTTTCAACAATCTTTAATGTTGTACGCATTGTAAGTGATTAATATGCGACAAAACAATAAATTAAAAGGGTCGATCTGACAAATTTAAATTCTTACCTATATATACAAACCACCCATATAAAAACGTAGCTTGGTAGAGATGACTAAAGATCAATCAACGGAATACAGGACGACAATGAAGGCAGACACATAAAGTGAAAAAATTAATTTAAAAAAATACAAAACGAATAAAGAACAACCACTGTCAGCTACAAAACAAGACAAATAAAAATAAATAGCAAAACATAAAAACAAACAGCAGATGTAATCATAAATCATTGCTTCATCATTTTATGTTTAAATTTTATCAATACTACGTCTTTTTAATTGGCCACTACTATATCTAGCATATTTTATACCTTGCTAATGTTGTTTAAAACAAAATATAGCAACAAATGATGTTAACAGACACGAGGAACAAATTAAAAATGTCCTATAGTGCCACATTAAAAGAACAAAAGAACATACCAAGAAAAACCATTTATATTTTAATGTGTGTAAACAATTACAATATGGTATGTTAAAATGTATCTCCGAAAAATAGTGTCTGCTAATATTAATATAAAAACTATATGTCCTAACATTTTTACACATAGAAATATATATGAAACAAACATATCAGTCTAATCTAAAACTAAAATTGTGTGCATAAGATTTTAATAACCTTAATTAAAAAGTTCAGCCACAACAATTTACACTGTAACTTTAACCTAGAAATGAACCCACCGCATCTTCCATGTGGAAACCGAAGAGACACAAACAACAACAAAAATAACATGGAGCAACATCAAAACGTACCAGTCCACAGGGGCAATATTGTTTTGAAGGAGGATATTTCACACGGTAAAAAACGGTTTCTCTGAATAAAGAATAATAAAAATTATTATTACCAAACACCCAACGACTCAAATAATGACATTAAAGTGTGCAATAACACCTCATATAAATAAAAACGTTTCATACCAATTTCAAAAGAAAAATTGGTTTCAGAGAAAACTAAAACATTAAAGACAGATGTGGACCACATGCAAATACACTCATATAAAATGCAAGTTCACCGTACACAAATGATTGCTACGAGGACTCAGAATAAAAAAAAACTGAAGGAAACAGAGGAGTACAGAACTCAAGAAACCGAAGGTGAAGAACATATCACTCACATTTTGATGTAATTTCATGTCTATCACATTCAGAAAAAATAACCAATGAAGACGACGTTGTCACAGGTACACGACACACAAAGTCACTACAAAGCAAACAATACACAGTCCAGGGAAGAAGACATGACAGACGACACAAAAATTACAACAACAACCCGAAGCAGAGATATAATATCAACAAGTAGTTGTATTTCAACATAAGAACCAAAACCAAAAACAATAACAACTAAGAAAAATGTGAGTGATAAAGAATAATAAAATGGTAAAAGACAAAGAAACTTATATCATTAACTATATATTAAATTGGCAGATGTCAAAAGTATGCAAGTGGTGTAGCGCAAAAGGGTGGCATGAGGAAAGAAGCACACAAATAAGATGTTGCAACAATGGAGGGATTATCCTGCCAAAAATGAAAAGAAATCCACAATCCTTGATGAACTACTACAGAGACGATCCGAATAGGCGAAGTCATTCAAAAAAACATCCGCACGTATAGCTTGATGTTTTCTATGAGCAGGAGTGAGGGTTGGCTTCAAGACCCACCACAAAAGACCGATACAGTGCATACATAAAAATTGTATGGTGAGTTTTACCACATATGCAGACCACGACTGTTGCTGGATGACGAATGGGAGAACAATCCTGAAGACCAGTGTCACACCGAAATGAATTCATGGACCGAAAATTTAATAATCCAACAAAACAACAACCATGCAGTGGACAATGACATAGCTACAAAAATCAACGATATGCTACATGCAAACAATTTACCACTGCAGATGTTCAAAAATGCCAAGGAGTGGGCGAAAAACAACCCGGGAAAAGAGTACACATTAAAACTACATGGTGTAAGGTTAGAGGAAGCGGTAGAAGACAATGGAACAAATGTGACAAAATTAGGATCCCAAATAATGGGTGACAACACAGAGAGACATGAAAACCATGCCATCAACCTCCGATATAACGATTTGTGCTATGTAAGGGTGCCTGTGACACACCCACTATACATGTCACTCCAGTACCCGTTGTTGTTCCCGTATGGAGACGACATATACAACACAAGGTCAAGTTACTTAAGGAAAAAAGGGGTGCTCCAAACTCAACAACAAAAGTTGAACACAAGGCAATACTACTCAGTCAGGTTACAACAGAGAATCGGGGAAGGAACTTCACTCATACAAGGAGGACTACTATACCATCAGTACATAATTGATGCATACATTTCCATTGAAACACAACATATGACATGGATAAAGAGCAACCAACAAATTATACGAGAACAAATGTACAACAATGAATATGAAAACTTAACTAGACATGCCAAGGACAAAAGAACATTAGCCGCAAGGGTAATTCTACCGCACACTTTCGACGGAGGCGAGAGGAAAACAATACAAAATTACATGGACACAACGACTATTTGTGGGAAATAGGACACCCCTACAATATCAATCACCTTTTCTGCTAATAAATATTGGGCAGAGATATATGATTACATTGCTGACATACCAGAACAAATAACAGATGAAAGACCTGAAGTATTGATGAAGTTGTTCAAGATAAAACTAGACCAATTGATAGAAGACCTCAAAACAAATCCTATCATAGGGGACACAAACGCGTGTGAGTTCGGAAGTAAAACAAATTAACTCATACTGTATATTTTTTTATAAAAAAAATTAACCAGTTTGATTCATTTCACCAGGTATGGAGACAATACATTTCAACAAAATGGGCATCCCAGAAGCACAAATACTAATGTGGCTGGAAAAAGACGGGGGAATCATTGGACTGTCAGTTCATGATAAAATATAAAAGAACACTGATGCAAAAATACAACATTGAGATCAGTTTGGAGTGTGGCAGTAATTCAAAGACAAAAGAGCTATTGCAACGAAACACAATGACGGGAAATGTGGCAAACATCATAAATCTGATCCAGAACAATGAGTCACCAAAAGATACATACAAATGTCACGAACCAAGGGTGGATGAAATAACAACATAATTACAATCAAGGAAATTGGTTGCAACAGACGCAGACCTACGCATATACGGAATCAAAGCACACAAATGCACGCCAAAAGTGATAACACTGTTTTTATATCCAAACCAATACAGATGTTGACCCCACACGTAACGGAACGGAATATGCCATAATGCACCAAAATACAACATTGTTGTCCATGTTCACTTCCTGGCTAGAACTGAACAGAACCACACCAACAACAAGAAGGTACACATACAGTGAAACAACAAATCACTACAAACGGAATGAAATTTTGAAAACATGGGAAGCAGAAGAGACCCCTAACATAGTTGGAAGAATACTCAACGTCAACAAGGCAAACAGGGAAGAGTACTATCTACGCATGCTTCTGAATATAGTAAGAGGGCCGACATCATTTGAGGACATAAAAATAGTGGAAGGAATTTAATTTGGGTGCTACGAAGACACATGCAAAGAGATGGGAACTCTGGAATATGATGAGGGAGCATGGTATAGAAAAAATGAACAGACTTGTTGGATATACGGCGATCACATTGCTGAAATGGCAACAGTTTTAGAAGCAACACAAGAGGAATACATTAGACAACATGAGGAAAAATCATGGACATACACTCTGACTGCGACATAATCAAATAAGGATAGTTGTTCTTTACATATTAAACATTCCAAAAGGAAAAAAAAAACATAACCGCAAATTGAAAACAACAAAACAACTACCACTAACACAATATTACCAATGCTTCAATTTTAAGGGGGGATAAATCTCAAAAGGGAAACTGAGGTGACAATGACACAAAAAGCCAGCAAAAAAGAAGGAAAGGCAGGAGCTCAAAGAAACAAAAAAAATTACAAAGACCTTCAACAAGCTTAGCTAATTCAAAAACATATAAACTTTAACAACTACATGTTTTACTTTATCAGCTTCTAAACACAAAAAGGGCACAAGTCAAGAAGAGAACAAGAGAAAACTTTGAAATGTTGGTGTGATGTAAGAATCACGAAAAATGGAATATTAAGGATTTCTATTATGATCTGTATTCACATGAGAGAGGATGAGAACTGGTCGCACGACTATAAAGTCTGTTAGGAGTTACCTATTGATAGAATATACAAATAGTTCAGCTTGAAAGATGGTCATTTTCCATTTTATGACAACAACAAGGAATAATAGAGTATGCACAATACTATAAAACATCAGTGTAGTTATAATGATTCCTCAAATCCTCAATATTATTAGAATTTTCATAAGGCAAGAAAACAGCAATATATTACACTCTCTATAACATCTTGCATTCTTAATAGCCTTATGACATTAGCCATTCCTCCAAAAAAAATGGTAGCTATCAATAGCATACTGGACCAAAACTCTCAATATAATGATCGGATTCATTTCTCAGATTGAAAAACCAATTAACAGAATCAAGAAAAGAAGACAAATACTTATTTAAGAGATAAGTTCATGTTGTTAAAGAAGATTTGGAAAGAAGAGACAGATGAGGAAATAGGAACATATTCAATTTAGAGATAACTTGAGTTAAAAATCATTGATAGATATAAGAGTCAAGTCATTCTATGATCATTGAGTAACGAAGTACCATCATTCACTTCTATTCGTGCAAGATCCCACCAATTATAGCAATTTTTTTAACTCTTAGCCAAATCATAACCGGAACATGCTTGGGAGATAAAGTGTTAATCCCAAGAATCTCATTAACTTCTACCCAAACAAAATGGACATTGGTCATCAAAAGGCGTCATTTCCCACTCAAACCTTTTTTTGCTATGACATTCAATAAAAGCCAAGTCCAATCACTGAAGCACGTAGGACTATACCTGCGTAATCCAGTTTTTGACCACATACAACTATACGTGGCAATATCTAGAGTGACTGACCCACAAGGATTGAAGATACTACTTCTACACAATGGAAAAGAACCTAAGAACTATACAAGGAGCATAGTTTTCAAGGAATCATTCAACCACATAAGTGGGAACTACAGGTGCATATACTTGCCTACAACACTACATTGTTTGCTATTGTTTGAAGAATTACATTAGCCAAATAAACTGCACACACTAATAGGCACACAATCCTGCGGAAGCATAAAGACCACAAGAATGGGGCATCGATTTGTACCTGAGTAGTGGCCCCCTTCGGTTGTAGGAACAAATTCAACAGAGAAAACAGAGTCCTGACATCGGAATTTGCATATTAACCCAGCTACAATAGGATGAAAGCAGCACGATCAAGCTGAAAAATGATTCAGAGGAAAAAAATCAAATGATGTACATGGAGTAAATTCAAAACATAGCTACATTGAACTCAAACAAAGTCCACGAATATCACCAAATATATCCTACTCAACCTATCCACACCAATATTCAGGTAGGAAATAGAAATTACAAGCTTAGCAAAAAAGATTAACCGACATTCACAAATATTATGAAGGAAGACCACTTGCAGGAGGAGATAGGGTGTACAATTGATCATTGACAACGCCACCCTGCAAATTAGGGATTCTACCAATGGATTCCAATTCCCGTTCATCCCCACAACAGAAACGAACAATCCACTCAACACTACGTCTCACATCTAAGCTTTGCAGAACCCCTAAAACATCAACATGCCCCGCAGTAAAGGAAATTCTTCTCCGCCAGGGGAAAAACCGCCTAAAACATAAAAAACCCCTACTTTCCTTAATTTTCTACGCATTGAATTGCATAATCAAATGCCCGCAAAAGGACAAAAAAAACACCGAGGCCACTTCCATTGCGAGGCCAAAATGTGGCCCTGTAAAAACAAATTATATTTTATGGAAATTAAAATCCATCCTCTCTTAAATGCAATATACAGTGCAACAACAACTATTGTATTGAATATACCCAAAACAATAACAAAACATTCTAATTTTAAACAAACAAGTATACTACAGTAATACTTAACCACTTTTAATTTTCATTTGCAAAAAACGATTATATTCCAATTCAGCCCAATGAAACTCAAATAAAAACACTAAATAGGATAAAGAATTCAACTATATTCACTCTATTATACTACGTAAATGAATGTTGTATGTACATGCCCCAAGCTTCCACATTCAACCTTAATTAGCAACCGTAATACCGTACACAAACTCGGAAATCACAACCCACATTAGGAGAAGAACACAATTTTTTTTTTGAAAAGGGATGGATAAAGATGAGGTGAGCTAATTATTGCCCTCGGGGCTGCGGGGTGTTGTAGAATACTCTACTCAGTACAGAACTAAAGCATCTCCACAAGGATAAGCTACAAAAGTAAAAATATACGTATACACACTATTATATACAAAACCTAAAAGGGTGAGACAACTGCGAAATAATTTAATAATGTTTCAATTTTTAAAGAATGAAAAACTTGGAAAACAACATATTGAAACCCACAACATAATTTCTTTAGCAAATAGAGATGTCCACAAAATACAACAAATAGACACCTCCCAAATAGAGTAAGATCAAATCTCACGTTTTATTATTTGCAATTCTATTTAATAACTACAACGAAGCATACTCCATATAGTTAATAATCATAGACTCATATTTTGGAAAAGAAAACATTAACATACGAAAAGTAATAGTTTAAACGAATCAAATGAAAACACATATGATGACATTTATTATTATAAATTATAAGGAACTTACACATTTCCATAACATTATGAACAATGAGAACTGAGAATAGTTGGACGAAAGAAACAATCACCTATGTACGACACCATATGGCCATAACCTGTGTTATAACCACATATTTTTAATATATGGGCTAAATAAAAATGCAACAAAAAGATAAGTAGAGGTGAATTAAATAAGTTTGAAGACAAAAGAAACACACAAATTAACCTATTGCGGTTTTAACTATTAAAGAGTTGGACAATTATGTGCCACTACTACAAAATGTGTAACCAATTGTATACATACATTAACATATCATATGAATTGGCAGACACACAGTTATAATATCGTAACCAAATATCAGTACTCTATTCATGACCAAACAACATAAATTACTGATGTTGTTGAATGTACACATCAGGGTAGACAACCCACACATGTAAACTAAACAAACAAAAATTCGTAGATTGACAGTGCCCCGCCCATAGCAAGGATAACAACTACTAGACCGAGATTAAATTGAAGTGTCAGAAAGAAGAAAATTACAAACACAAGAAAACATGGGGAACAAACATAAAGAAAGATAAATAAGAAACAAAACAACTACGAACATAACTATCAACAATACAAAATGACATAACAAAGAAAACACTAATGATACTAGGACCGTGCGTAGCACGGCCTATAGTCCAGATATGGCAACACTAATATAAGTAAATTATCAAATTACTAACAATGGCCTCATAATTGCTCAGATACACATTACGGTCAACAGACCCATACCCTTGTTGTGCATGCCAAGAAGGGACCTCTTGACTTCCGCTTGTACCCTCGTCGGCTCTTCCGCGCCTCTTCCTCGGCTGATAAGCGGGCCTCTCTTTAGCCTCGATTTCTTGTCTGGTTGCAGTTGTTCTTCCGAGTGCTTCTTGAAGACGGATGCATCTATACAAACACATTGTTTTGTCAATTTGTAATCCCATAACAAAAAAACAAAAAACAAAAACAGAATCTGTGCAAATATGCACATTCGTCCGTCACGGACCTACAGAAAAGCTCTGTCACAGATCTTACAGAAACCTTCGTCACGAAGGTCCATTATCAGAGATCCGTCACATATCTTTTAGAAACCTTCGTCACGGAATTTGCAGAACTCTTCTTGACTAACCGTTTTGCATATTCATCATCTCAAATTCAATCGTTAACGAACCAAAGTGCACATACTTTTCACAATTTCAAACAAAAAAATCAGTTTTCCAAACTAATCTTTTACAGTAGCCCTAAATTACATCATTTAATATGTTTTCTTAACCAAAATCTCAAATCCTAAATCACAACATGTACAAAATTTGGGGATTATATCTTCAAAATTGAAACAACACTCAATCAAACAGAAACAAATCACAATTGAACTAAGAAAGATGCTTAATACATATAAATCATATGTAATCACAACATATCAATCATTTTGACATATTTTCATCTAAACATTTAGAACATTAATCTCAAACTAATGCAAAAGTGTATAGAAATTACCTTATAAAGTTGATTTGATGATTTTGTGTTGAAGGAGATGAAAATATGTTGTGAATGTTGTTGTTGGAGTAGAAGAGACTGGCACGGCGTCGTATATGTCTAGGAGACGAAGTTAAATTAAGGTTTGGTAAAAATTGGCTTTTATAAGTGAAAAAAATGACCTTCGTCACAAAACTGATGAAAACATTCGTCACAGAACTCATGGAAACCTTCGTGACGAACCTCCGAAAAACCTTCGTGACAGATCTATTTTCTACCTTCGTGACAGATGTTGTATATATATTCGCGTCTCTGCTAAATAAACAAAATAGATGTTCCAAATAGTAAGGCTTGTACCTATGCCAAGCTAGATTATTTCACACACTAAAAAAAGAAAAAAAAAAGGGTCACGGTACAGGCAAGCACATCTGCTTTTCCCCATTCCGGCGATTCGTTTATGTTTCGCTACGGTTCCTCCATGGCGCATTTTTCGACACAAAGGCAAGTTTCCTTCTACTGCTTCGAAATTTTATTAATATTTTCATTCCTAGTAATTTCGATCCGATCGTGTCTCTGCACAATCCTACTAATCGACATGGGATGTCAACTCTTCGGGAGACAGCCTCTAGTCTTGAGTTGGTGCTACATCTATTCCTTTGGCTTTTAAATCGCCTTTTGATCTAAGGTTATGGGAATACCCTGCTGGTTCTGGGTTCGCCGCGATTCACAAATTCCATTGCTCAACTTATAATAGGCTGTTATATGGTTCTCTGGTCTTAGATTGGTACTTTAATTCTTCTCCCAATTTCTTTTGGATTTTGAAGGCTATATAAGCCGGTTTGTACACCATAAAATGGGGATTGGGGTTTAGGGTTTATGGTTACTGTTACAATACGGTCTCTACAGTTCATTTGAACTTTGGTGATATTGTTTAAATGTTCTTCTGCAGATAAATGGTTTCTTCATATGGGATTTGTGGATTGAATTTTGGTTTGTGTTAATAGTTTCACCTGATGATAATAGTCAGTTTGCCACAATGTTTGTTGGTATTTTTCTTATTTTAAAAATTGTAGTATATAGGTGCCAACTGACTGCATGAGGAGAAACAGAATTTGGTTCCAGATCATTTTCTCCTCCATGTTTCAATTTATAAGCTATGCTCAAGATTTAAGCAAACAGAAATTGAATTTTTGTTTCTATGAAAGAAGTGGTGATGAAGAAAGAATAGTAGGTTATACAAATGTGATATAACTATGTGTTCATACTTCATACATATCTCTTGACTTCAGACTAGTTTTTAGATAAATTATGATCATTGTAATGATTCCATACATCGGTTCATTGGGTGAGAGTATATTTTGATGAATGATATCTAATAAAATGTTTGTCAATGATGATGAGGATTGGACCAAAGAAACTGGCTGCAGCTTGCTATGGTGGATAGGGATAGTTACTTCTGCTTTGTGAAAGAGTTGCCATTATGTGCTTCAGTTTCCATTTTGTTAATCTGTTGGATAAATTATTGATTGTATTTTCCTTGTAAGTTCTGTTAGCTGTCCAGGAACTCCCTAGGTGCTTTAGTTCAGGATTGTTCTAGGGACTATGTGCTTTTACATATTTGTTTTGCATTTAGTTTTCCGATGTCTTCTTCACATTCTCCTCTGTATTTATAATAGTAAAAATAATACAAATTTTCCTTCTCTATATTTTTCTAATGGTATTAGAGCCCTCTGGTTTTCAATCAATCCAGTTTACTTCTCTTTTCTTGCAACCTTAATCGTTGCCCTTCAATCTTAAACTTTTATCTCTACAGATTTTTTCTCCTGCTGAAAATTCACCTCTGTTTCTCCTTGCAATCTGCAACCTTTATTGCTAGAAATCCTTTTTCTTCTGCTGGTTCTCCTTCTTTATCCACTCAAGGATGCCTTTAACTAATGCTTAAAAGGCTGGACTTGTAAATCTTCAGCCAACTTACAAGTTTAATGGAAAGAACTTCCTTGCTTGGTCTGAGGTTGCCAAAATCTATCTCAAGGGCCAAAGAAGTAAAAACGTTTCTTCGAGTCTCCTCCAACAGCCACTGATGACCAGTTTCCTTAATGAGAAGCAGCACACTCTATGACTAGGTCATGGTTATGGGATTCGATGGATCCCTCTATTAGCCTCACATCCCTGTTCTTTAGCACAACAAAGGAGATTTGGGACAATCTTATTCTAAGCTAAGTGATAAGTCCATTATGGAATTTGCTAAAACCTTGCAGAATTTGCGGCAAGAACTAGATCAATACCAAATGCTTGAGATGAAATATGCTGATGATGCTGCATCCTCGAAGAAATCAGTTGAGAAACATAGATCTTATGGTTTTTTTTGCTACACCAAATTCTGAGTTTGATCTTTTTCGGGTTCAAGTATTGGGAAAAAGTAAACTGCTTTTTCTTGAGGAGATTGTTTCCCTGATGAGGGCTGAAGAAAGTCCGATGGAGATTATGTTGAGTTCAAAGTCAACTGAAAGCATTAGTCTTGCTGCCACCTTTGAGAAACAGGACAAAAAAATCCGATCTTTGGTGCAATTACGTAGTGTCTATGTGCATTTACATATATGTTGTGCATTTACTTTTTTGATGTCTTGTCTTCTTCCCCTTCTTCTCTGTATTTATAACCCTTCTGATTGTAATTGTTAAAACAATACGGAATTTCCTTCTCTCAATATTTCTTTCATAATCATTTTTTGCATTAAAGGTCGAATTATATCATTCTTACCCATTTTTATCCTCTTTCAGACAGTAAATTGTAACAGCCAGAAGATATCAGCGTATTTGGTGCAATGGATACAGAAGCTCTTCACGATTCAACCATTTCTATTCTTGATGGTGATATTGATGAATCATCTAGTTATCATGATCGGCAGGAAGATTTAAATGGGGACATAATGAGAGAATTCATAAGTCCTAAGGAGCTTCTCACACAAATGGAGCTTGATATAGCCTGTTCATCTGAAAGATTGGTTAACCTGAATATACTCATGCTCCACGTGGAAGCAAGAGCAAGTGACCTTGAAGCCAATGGGTTAGATATTATAATGAAAGAGGAAAATCTAGCTGATTCTGCTGCAGAATTACTAGAATTAGACTTTCTTTATGAAATATTTGATTCAGAGGTAAGGGAAGTAGGTGATGTTATAGCCACTCTGCAGACAGATACCCTCAATGCACGTGAAGTGATCTCTGAAAAACATCCGGAGAAGTCTTTGGAAGTAGTATTGGAGAGGTTAGATGACTCAGATAAATCACTGAAGCAATCTCAAAAGGACGTCTCAGATTTGAGGACTCAATCTGCAAAGTTGCAGAGGATCTTATCAACTTTCCGTAATGAAGAAAATTGTAAGCTATAGAACTGTTGCTCCTTTATGGAATATCTAATAAGGCTCTAAAATCCTAATTGCTTTTACAGCTTTCACCTCCAATGTTTTTCCAAATTGACTATATATTTGTTTTATTACTACAACTTTTAGAATTTATTATATGTGGCATTGCTGTTTTGTATGGTCTCTTGATGCAATTCTTTTGATAGGGCAAGAGGACAGGGATGCATATGATTCAGAAAATGGAAATATTCTGCATAATAATGCAAAAATCAAAATGCAAACTTTTGAGCAACGCAGACATTTTTTGAGGATGTTGGAAAAATCTCTTGCCACAGAAATGAATCTCGAGGAAAAGCTGATAGAGTCAAAGCAAGTTGAAGAAGAGCTAAAGACAAGGCTACACTCTTCTGCTCAAGAAGTCATGTCACTAAAAGAACAAGCAATAACACTTTTGCAAAGGCTATTTGAGGCTGATAGTTCCTCTGAAGTGCTAAAGGGAATCTCAAGAGAGCTAATGGGTCAGCTCCATCTAAACCAGTTTAGTCTGAATGGCGCAGTGCAGCGAGAAGCTCAAATGATGTCTAGAATAGAGAACTCACAATCTCTGACTTCAAAAGATAAGGTAAATTAGTCTCCTAAAAGTAGTGTAGAAATACTGAGTGATTATGGATTCGAGTTGATGCTATCAATAGCTATCGTAAAAGTAGTGTAGAAAAGCTGAGTGATAGAGTTGATGCTATCAAAATAATTATATGAATTCTTTCTAGATGAAATTTATGAGTGGGATATCTCATGCACTTCATATATTCTTGCAGGATGAGATTGCCGGCTTAAGAGCAAGAGTATTTGCAGTAGAGAGCAGGGCCGACAGTGCTGAGGTGAAGTGCAAAATGTTGGAAGAAGCGAATGTGAAACTCAAGGAAGAACTGGATTTTATGAAAAACAATAGCAGTCCTGTGGAGATGGTTGAATCTTTAAAAAAACAGCTGTCGGAGGCAGATATTCAGCTTCAGCATGCTGCTGCATCTGTGGAAGCTAGTCAGGAGAAGCAGACCATGCTGTACTCTTCAATCACTGACATGCAAACTGTGATTGATGGTCTAAAGTCAAAAGTTCAAAGTGCTGAATTGCAAGCAGATAATGCTGAGGATAAGTGGATTATGCTGTCAGAGTCAAATGCTGAGCTCAACGACGAGTTGAACCTCTTAAGGGGGAGATTGGACTGCTTAGAGGCATCTGCCCAACAAACAGAAGAAGCTAAAGTGGCAACAGCAAAGGACATAAATGTGCGAACAAAGGTCATTATGGATTTAGTAATGCGGTTGGCTATTGAGAGAGAACGCTTACATAAAAAGGTTTTCTCCTCTAAATTGTTATTCTCCTCATTTAGGACTGATTTGTTGAATGCAGCTCATAATTGATTTCGTTTCTATTGCCGTTTGCAGGTGTCTTCAATTATGAAGGAAAATAAGTTTCTTATGGAAAGTTTGCAAGACACAAAGAAGGACAAGTCGTTGGACACAAGTGATTGTGTTGGAATTTCTAATGAACAGAAAGAAGTCAGAGATGGTAAATCATCCATTTGCACCGAAGAGGTGAATTACTTGTTTTCATTCTTTTTGAGTTCAAACTTGAGATTGGATAAAATGATAGGCCTGCGGCAGATTAGATGTCTCTGAATAATAGTTTTCAACCAAATATCACCGGAACTTCCTCCTTGATATACAATATGTATGAGAAATTTTCATTTTGGTACCTTCACATACTTCAAAACTTGTGGTATTGTGATTCTGTTTCCTGAACTTCTAAAACACGATAAAAGTTGAAGAAAAAGGTATGGTAAATCTCAAATTTAGCCTTTTTCACTTGTAAAGTGTGGTTTAGTCTTTTTATTCTATTACCATGAGTAATGGCTTGGGGTAGACAAGAATGTTAAGAGTTCAGTTGCATGATTTTGGTGGAATATAGGTTTGTTTGGGAATCTGTTTGGTTAGAAAGCTCAATATGACTTACTGACATTTCTCTATTTACAGCTGCAGAAGCCATCAAGAGACACGTGGGAAGGTGAAACGACTTTGTCTGGTCCAACTGGCGATGAGTCAAAGCTCCAGACCGTGCGAAGTATTGATGCTGGACAAGTGAGCTTCAAGCACTTGCTCATGGCCATCATTGTGGTCGCATTATCCGGGCTGGCTTTCTACTTTGTTAACCAGCAAAACTGCCCTTTTTGACGTCTTGAACATGTAGCATCTAGGCCGGATTACTAGTAAGCTTCATACTTGTTTTGGAGATTTAGCATGTAGCCTACTCACATATGACATATATAGAGTTAATGAAAGTAAGAATTAACTGACGGTGCTTTGTAAGTTTTCACCCCTTCGAATTTGTATTTTGTTTAATAGAGAATGAAAATTTCGGAACTAGCTGAATCTTGTTGCACCTTCTTTTTGAATTTGGGAGCTGATCGGGCAAGTTATTAGAGGCATATTCAGGATAGACTGAATGAACGGTCGAATGACCAGGTCTTTTTTCCGACGTCCCAAGCTCCGCGCGGAGTTCATCGCCGACTAATTCTCCCGCGTTTACAAGCACATTTCCATTTAGAGAGAAAATGGATGATTACAAGATGAGTTTCTGAATGCCAATTAAGGCCAACTGATTCTGTATTTAACTAGAAACATAATCGTGCTAGTCACGTGTCATAACAACCTCTAACAACTTTTATGCCATGTGTGCAACTAACTAACACTGTTATCCCTTGTCCTCAAGGTTTCAATTGAGGAAATTGCTTGGTGAAGTCGTAGAAAAACTCCCATGTTGCTTCTTCAATAGGTTGATTTAGCCATTTGACTAAAACCTTGGTAGCTGCCTTGCCTTGTCTGTTCACCATCTTCCTGTCTAGAATAAGCTCAGGTTCCTTTGCAAAAATGTCTGGTAAGACGGAAGGAAGTTGATTTGCAGTGGTGACAGAGCCTACATGTTCCTTTAACTGAGAAACATGAAACACAAGATGTATCTTGGAAGTTGCTGGCGGCTCTAACTTGTATGCAATTTTCCCACATTTGTCTAAGATCTTGTAAGGACCAAAGTACTTAGGACTGAGCTTGTTGCTACTCTCTGAGCCAAGCTTTGTTGTCTGTAAGCCTGGAGCTTCACAAACACCCATTCACCAATTGCAAAGTTCCTATATGTCCTGTGTGCATTAGCTACTTGAGTCATCCTGTGCTGAGCCCTGAGCAAATGGAACTTAAGCAATTGAATCATATTTTCCCTCTCTTGTAAACTTCTGGCTACCACTTCAACCTTGGACTCCCCTGGTAAATAAGGTAGATAGGTAGGAGGGCTTTGACCATACACAATTTCATAAGGTGTCATCTGTGCAGCTGAATGGAAAGTAGTGTTGTACCAAAATTCTGCTAAAGGCAACCACTTACTCCACAAATGAGGTTGATCACTGCACATACATCTCAAGTATGTCTCCAAGCATCTGTTGACAACTTCTGTTTGACCATCACTCTAAGGGTGATAAGTAGTGGACAAATTCAGACTTACTCCTTGTAGAGTAAATAATTCTCTCCAAAACTCACTTAGGAAGATGGCATCTCTGTCACTAGTAATGGATTGAGGGAATCCATGTATCTTGTACACATTATCCAGATAGGATTGAGCTACTGAGGCAGCAGAATAAGGGTGAGCTAAAGCCATAAAATGGGTTGCTTTGTTCATTCTGTCCACTACCACAAAAATCACACTTTTCCCATAGGAATTAGGTAGGCCATCAATAAAATCCATAGAGACGTCTAACCATATAGCTTCAGGGACTGGTAAAGGTTGAAGGAGGCCAGGATAGGCTGCATTGTCATACTTGCTTTGCTTGCAGATAACACAACTTCTAATGTATTGATGTACATCTTTGAGCATACCTTTCCAGTAAAATAAGGACTTCATCCTTTGTAGTGTGGCATCCCTCCCTGAATGTCCCCCTATTCCTGAGTTGTGCAACCACTGTAACAAACACTGGATCATTTGCAATCACCAATTTACTCTTCCTCCTCAAAGTATTGTTAGACCAAGAGTAGTGTTTCCTGGCGTGTGGATCCACCTTGAGTTCAGAAATTATTTGCTTAAGTACTGCATCATCATCATACTTAGCTTGTATCACTTGCAGAAGATCAGATTGGAATGTGGTGATAGCCATTGCCACTGCTTCCAACTCTTCTTTTCTTGATAGTGCATCTAGGTTTTCGTTGCCCTTCTTGTATTGGATTTCATAGTCAAACTCTAGCAATTTAGGCAGCCACTGTTGCTGGATTGGTGTGCTAAGTCTTTGCTCCAAGAGATACTTCAAACTCCTTTGGTCTGTCCTTATGATGAAGTGATCTTGCAACAAATAATGCCTCCACTTCTGAACTGCAAACACCACTGCAAGAAGTTCCTTTTCATAGATAGACAAGTGAAGTTGCTTTCCCTTTAAGTGTCTACTTATGAATGCCAAGGGATGTCCTTCTTGCATTAAAACAGCCCCAATACCATATCCACAAGCATCTGTCTCTATTACAAATTTGTTTGTAAAGTCTGGCAAGGCTAATACTGGAGCTTCACATAGAGCCTTTTTCACCTTTTCAAAAGCTTCTGTTGTTTCTTCATTCCACTCAAACCCATTCTTCTTGAGTAGCTGGCTTAGTGGTCGAGCAATAGAACCAAAATCTCTCACAAACCTCCTGTAATACCCAGCTAAGCCAAAAAATCCCCTCAACTGTCTGAGATTGGTAGGCTGAGGCCACTTCTGTACAACAATGATTTTCTGAGGATCTGTGGCTACCCCCTGTGCAGAAATAAAATGGCCCAAGTACTCCACCCTCTCTACTGCAAAAGCACACTTAGACTTCTTGGCATACAACTGGTTACTCCTCATAGTGTCAAACACTATCCTTAAGTGTTGTAAATGCTCCTTCATTGAAGCACTGTACACCAGAATGTCATCAAAGAATATCAACACAAACTTCCTCAGAAATTCTCTAAATACTGAGTTCATCAAATGTTGAAAGGTGGTTGGTGCATTGGTAAGGCCAAAAGGCATGACAACATACTCATAGTGTCCACTGTGTGTCTTGAAAGCTGTTTTGGGAATATCCTCTTTGTTCATCCTCACTTGATGATAACCAGCTCTAAGATCTATCTTTGAATAAACTTGTGACCCACCAAGTTCATCCATCAAGTCTTCTATTAAGGGTATTGGAAACCTATCCTTAATAGTTGTTGTATTCAACTTCCTATAGTCCACACACATCCTCCAACTCCCATCTTTCTTTTTGACTAAGACCACTGGGAAGCATAAGGACTTGAGCTATTCTGTATCACCCCAGATTGCAACATCTCTCTTACCATTTTGTCAATCTCATCCTTCTGGTACACAACATACCTATAAGGCCTTTGATTGATTGGATTTGATCCTTCCAACAATGGAATCTTATGATCATGGTCTGCTCTGAGAGGAGGTAATATAGTGGGTTCCTCAAAGATGTCTCTGTATTCTTCTATCAAAGAAGTGATTTCAGGGAAGATTGCATTTTGGCTTGAGTATTTGTCTGCAACAAGCTGATACTGAAGTCCTCACTGGCATCAGGTAGTTCCTCCACACACAACATAGCTAACTGAACAGTCTGAGCTTCCTTCTTGTTAAGGTCCTTAGCCTTAATTTCTCTTACAAACCCCTGATTAGTCCCATTGAGCACTACTCTCCTTTGCCAATCCTGAATTCCATAGCTAACTTCTTGAGTCCCAAAGAACTGGACCTAAGGTTTCCAACCATTGGACCCCTAAAACCATATCACAATTACCTAATGGAAAGATCATTACATCAGTTTTGAATGTAATATCTTGAGAACTCCAACTGAAGTTCTCTACCTTAGCCACAACTTCAAGTGAGCTACCATCTGCAACTGTCACTCTAGTCAAGCCCATAGGAAGATGCTTGCATCCCAATCTCACAACCATCTTAGCATCTATGAAGTTATGTGTACTTCCTGAGTCAATCAAAAAGAAGAGACTCTTCTTTCCATACATGCCTCTTACTCTCATTATCCTGTAACCAACAATACCAGCCATAGCATTTACAGATATTTCCATCTTTTCTTCCTCTATTTCATCCTCTACTGTCACTGTTTCTTCCAACTCACTCTCCTCTTCTACATCCATGAGGAAAAAATGAGTTTTCTTGTGCTTTTGGTAATGCCATGGGGTGTATTTCTCATCACAGAAATAGCACAAGCCTTTGGCTCGTCTCTCACTCATCTCCTCATTGGAGAGGAACTTTCTTGGGGCATTGGTGGCTTCTTTATTCTTCCAACCTTCATAAGGCTTGGTTGAATCTCCATTAGCTCCTTTTCTGAAGTTAAGGATTCCTTTTCCTGATGTGAATTGGTGCATTCATTGGCTTAGTAATCCCACTATTCCCAGTTACACTTCTCCTAGGATGAGCAGACTCATACAATTTCCCCAACATTAGGCATTGTCTCACAGTTTGTGGTTGAAACATCCTAATGTGCATCTGTGTATCAGTCTTTAAGCATGCAAGATATGCACTTACTAGATAATCCTCATAAAGATTAACTCGAGTCCTAATTTTCTCAAATATGTCATGGTATTCTCCAATACCATCCACTTCTTGCAAATTTTTCAACTCAGCAAACGGATCATCCAAGATCTCACCAAATCTTTCTAGCAACAATTCCTTATATGCTAACCAATTTCCACTAACCAATCTACCACTGTCAGATTTCATCAAAGACCTATGCCAAGTGGCTGCTTGCTCATCAAAATGAATCGAAGCAAGACTTACCTTCAACTCTTCCGGTGTATAATCAATTAAGAAGAATTGTTCAATCTTGAACATCCATTCCTTTACGCGATCACCAATGAATCTTGGAAAATCAATCCTTGCCAATCTTGTCAGATTCCCATAGCCACCATTGAAACTTGATTGACGATTGCGCAGACCTTGCTGTGTTGGCAATGGTGATGAATTGCTTCCACCTGGAGCTCCTTCCTGAAATCCCCTCGGACTTCCACCTGATCCTGTTGTGCCAACATGTCCAGGAATCATCTTCACAACATCGAACAACTGAGTTGTGATTGATGCGAGTTTGTCATTCATCTCTGCCATTTTCTCAGAGATGATCGAATTGACCTGCGTAGTCACCACCTCTTCCAGCTCTCGAGAGGCGACTTCCTTCAAGATTGCTTGCGCGCGCGTTTCCGCCATTGATGTAGGTGCCAGTCACTGGCTCTGATACCTTTGATGACGTAAAACGGATTAAGAACTAAGAACAAGAACAATAGAGAATCTGATGTTCAAACAAACAACAAATCCAAACCTCAAGCGCAGGAATTCAATGAAGAAGAAAGAATTCCAAGCAACAGGAAGCACATTTCCATTTAGAGAGAAAAGGGATGATTACAAGATGAGTTTCTGAATGCCAATTAAGGCCAACTGATTATGTATTTAACTAGAAACAGAATCGTGCTAGTCACGTGTCATAACAACCTCTAACAACTTTTATGCCACGTGTGCAACTAACTAACATTGTTATCCCTATAACATCTTGTTGCACCTTCTTTTTGAATTTGGGAGCTGATCGGGCAAGTTATTAGAGGCATATTCAGGATAGACTGGATGAACGGTCGAATGACCAGGTCTTTTTTCTGACGTCCCAAGCTTCGCGCGAAGTTCATCGCCGACTAATTCTGCCGCGTTTACAACCCGTCAGAGTTGGTTATTGTACCATTTGAAATATTTAAGATTAGACAGTTTATTGTAAAGTAGAAAATCGGTTCGATATAAACCGGTTTATTTAAATTGTAACATTGAATTATAAAAAGAAGAAAACCGGATTTCGTAATAAACCGGTTTATCTGCCAGGTTTGTAATTCGACATGGTATTTTATTTGGAAAAGCTGGTAGGTTCTGTGTCTGCCAGAACCAAAATGTAAAGGTTGAACGATGGCGGGTTTGTAATACGACAGATTTGTCTGCAAGCAATCAAATCAATACTGGCGGGGTAAGAATAAAATAATATTATAATTAGTATTTATATATAAATGATGCATTGTTAGTGAAACTATACACAAAAAGAGGAGAAAAACTGTGATGGGAGGAAGTGTAGAAGAAAGAGAAATCTCAAGTAGAAGAAGGAGAAATCTCAAGTATAAGAAGAAGATATCATAATTCTACCGGTTATTCTATCAAATCACAGTTCAAAAAGCCTTTCTGTATAAGAAGAAGATATCATAATAATGGTTAGTTTAATTTAATTTCATAATTTTTGTTTTTAAACTTCTGTATTTATGTTTGTTTAATACAATAAGAAGACAATTTTAGTTAATACTAAAATTAATGTAGTAGTGATATAAAATTCTATTTAATTTAGTATTTGTTAGTGTGGTGATATAAAATTCAATGAAATGTGATATGCAAATACAATTTATTATTTGTTTGTTTATTTAATGTTAATATAAATTGATATTTTTGCACTTCATTACGGACCAAATAATATAGATTTAGAAAGTTTGGAAATCATTGGGAGAAAAACTTAGAGAGTTTTGTCGGATTATATATGCGACAAAATAAGGATATCGAATGAGTTTCTAACGTATTAGAGCTCCGCAAAATAGAGTATTTTGAATGGCTTTCTGGCGGTTTATAGATCTGCCTGGATCAGTATTTCGAACGAGTAAGGTTGATCTTTATATATTGTATTCTTTTAGATTGTTATAAATTTTTTTAAATATAATATTATAATAGAAATACTTGTAAATATTTTAGGACGACTTTACATCTATTTTCGAAAATATTTTTGTGTGGACGACAAAGAAGAGATGCTAGATTGGGCTCGAAGAAAGGATTTGCTACAATTATCATGATAGGGAAAGGGATGGAAAGGATGTAGTGGAGTATACAAGAGACTATCTAGTGGAAAGGGGTTACATGGTAAGATCACGTCCCGTGTCAGACACCAACGACATCATTCAAGACTTTTTCTGGGCAAACCCTAAATCGTTGTACATGGTGAGGTTATTTCCACATGTCATAATCACGGACTCTACTTACAAGACCAACAAGTATGATACATTTAGAAAGTAATAGACATTTTCTGCAACTGTTTTAAATTTGACACTAATAATGTTGGTTAACATACAGGTACAACATGCCATTGTTGGAGATTGTCGGGTTTACTTGTACGGGTCAGACGTTCAACGTTGCCTTCTCTTTTATGGCACGAGAGAACTTTGATCACTACAGCTGGACTCTGCTTAGGGTGAAGGAAATGTATGATCACATTGGGAAAAGTTCTGAAGCGATCGTTACCGACCGTGATCTGGCGGAGATAAAGGCCATTGCAGAAGTATTTCCTAATGCAAAACATCTTCTATGTTGGTTCCATATCATCTGCAACTGCAAGGCCTTAGTGAAAGAAGTCACGAGAAACCATAATTTTGCGGAGGCTTTTGGAAACAGTTGTCGCACCCTTTTCAACTCCAAATCAGAAGAGACCTACAATATCCGTTTGAAGCAAATAGAAGTTGACTATCCAGGTTTCTTTCCCTATTTTAATGAAACATGGTTGTCGCTTTACAAATAGCGTATTGTAAGGTCTTGGACCGACAATATCTTTCATCTGCTTACGGGGACAACTAATAAGTAAAGAAATATTACTTTTGTATGTGTCTGTAGTTTACACACACATATTTAAGAACAATGTTGTTAATCGTTATAAATGTTTGATCTTTGTAAGGGGTAAGGTGCTCACTCTGCCTTGAAAACTTTCATCGACTCTAGAGTTGGTTCTTTTAACCTCATAGCAGAGCAGAACCACTCTATTGTAGTACTTCAGATTCTCTCAATTCAAAGGAAAATGGCAATGGACGTGAATATGAGACTTTAAAAAATGATTCGCATGGAAGATACATGGAGGTATACATGTTATGTGCAACTTGTAACCAAGGTTTCAACAAACTGTTTGACGATACTTATGGAGACTATGGACAAAATTGAGAACCCTTCTAAGGGTTTCCAGCCAAATGTGTGCAATGATAGTTGGTGGAGAACTGTAAGAGGCCTTCCTTGTGCACACGAATTGTACATATACATGTCTATGCGGATTCCAATTCCTTTGGAGCGAATCCATGACTTTTGGAAACATATCGTGTGGCACAAACCAGAAGAAAGATATACAATTCCCCCGGACCCTGAAATATTTTTGAACGATGCGACGTTGAGTTATGATCAGGCCGATCGATCATGCTAAAACTGGAAATAGCCAAGGTGTAGCAGGCGGTAGGCGGTCTTAGCAAGAGCCCCTACCAAGCTACAATAAACCCAAAGGCAGGCCGCGTTAGACTCAACCTAATTGGAGGGAGCAGACTTGGTATGAGCATGTAGAAGACACTGATCATATAGGCAGTCAAAGCTTAAGCAAGCCGCGATGGAGGAATAATATACAATCTGACGATGAATCAGATGGGGAGGAGGTTGATCAACGTCGAAATGGGGATGACAATGGGGAACAACCTCGTGCCGGAATTGACTATCAAAGAGTCTTCGGTGTAAATCAGGTGGATTATTTCATGTTCGGTTACATTAAGAACTACAATAGCGTTAGGGGAGATGGTCATTGTGGGTACCGATCTCTAGCACGACTTTTGGGGCTGGACGCGGAGAATGCATGGAAAGACGTGCAAACTGCAATGGTGCACGAGGCACTAGAAAACTACCAATTTTACTCCAACATTGGTCGAACGTTCGCAACACTAGACAAATTGGTCCATCAGATGAATTACTTTGAGCCTTGTGCTAATACGGAGTATTGGGTGCAAACTGCTTTTCAAAAAGTCATTTTCCTATTATCATGGGGCGGTTCACATACTACGCCCCCATTTTATGCCAAGGGTAACCTTGTAGAGGCGAAAGACATTATTATTGCTTTGGTGGGAAATCAAAATCATTATATAGCGGTAAGTAGAATAAATTTATATTATTATAAAGAGTCAATGTATTTTTATTTATTGTAGTGTTAACTAATGTTTGCAGTTACAATTATCACAAAATGCTTCAATTCCACCAGTGGCTATAAATTGGACCAATTACCATCATTGGAGTGAGAATGGTTGGGAAACTCAATTTCAGGATCGTTTTAACCATTTCCAGTATCTACGACAACTAAATGAAAGGCCTACTGTGTAATTTTATCTATGAAATGAAAATGAAATATTGTTTGTAATGTTATGATATATGTTTACAAGCACATTTTGAGTTGAAGTATCTTACAAGCAACAACATTTGATAGATAGATTATATAAGATAAACTATAACTGATTATAACCCACGAACTTAAGAACCCAAACAGAAACCCAACACATTGATCGAATTAATAACAGAAATGCGAAAACCCAACAACAACAAATCTCCCTAACGCCTCGAAGAGCGAATGGTGCACCGACCACCTTCGGTAGTTGGCCTAGACAACTCAGGTGAAATGAACACCACCGGTAAGAAAACCAGGATAATCATAAGAATCTGACCGTAATGACTTTCTTTATTTTGAACTGGGAGCTCAAGCGGACGCTCCTGATGAGCCTCAGCTACGACAACCTGACCAGAATTGAGCAATTTCTTATGTTCTTCGTACTTATCTCTATACCATGACAATTCGTATTGCAAACCATCTATACTCATTAAAATTTGGCTATTCTTTTCATTAGCTGCATCCAAACGCTTCTTCAAAATCTCGACTTGATCTTGGAAATTACAATCTTGTAAGTAAGCAAACATAAATATTAGGCAAAATTATAAATTGAAAGAGTAATGCTGAAGTATAAACTGTACCACTAAATAATCGTAAAATCTATCCACTTGCGGGAGTGATTGAGAAGAGTTGCTTGAAGCTTGACTCACCATTTTTTTGATGTGGTATAATGGTTTTTATTGTTTGGATGAAGAACCCATTCCATGATATTTATAGGCGATTTTCTTAGTAGTTGATCATGGCGAATCGAAAACTTGACAACCTAAAATAACGTTGGCGGGTTCTACTCCTGCCGGATAATGAAATGGTGAATCTGTAGCTCGCCAACTGGAAATATTGTTGGTGAATCATACACCCGCCGAAACAAAAATGTCGTAACTGTATCCGGTTCTTTTTGTACAAGTTAAATTATATTCAGTATATAGAACCTTAACTTACTTGTAACTTGAATAACAATTTAAATAAAATAAAAACTAGTATATTAAATATAATGAAACTTAAGATACTGTAAATTAAGGAACTCATGGTGGAAGTTGTTGTGAAGAAGCTTAAGAATGCTCATGAAGTTCTTCAAGTTGACTTCATGAGTTTGAATAAGCAACATGCAATGAACATTGCCAAAGAGGAACTTAATAGGAGAACATCCCAACTTCATAGTTTTATTGCACAGAAGGCTAAGATTGATTGGAAAACCATGGTGAAGAGACCTATGGAGGTGTTGTAATAGATGAAGATGCTCATTCAGATCTATGTGCAATCCCTGATGAAATGGAGATTAATGAAGCTGGGTTTGGAATTGGAAATCTCACAGCTTCAGGGCTTGATGGCTTTGAGAGTTGTTTTGTCGAACAAGGATGGGAATGTCTTAAGAATAATGTAGTAGAGGCAGTTAAAGAATTTTCTTAGGAGGGGGAGACTGTTGACGCAGACTAATGCAACTTTTGTGTGCTTAATCCCTAAGGTGCATGGATGTTTCTTGTCAGATTAAGGAATATAGACCCATATTTTGCTACAACACAGTTTTGAAGATCATATCCAAGACTTTAGTGATGAAGATTAGGCCTCGCCCTTGATGAGCTTGTATCCATAAATAAGGAGCCTTTGTACCTGGAAGATCCATCACTCATAACATTTAGTGTCTCAGGAATTAGTGAATGGATATGATAGTAAGAGGATTTCCCCTAGATGCTTGATCTAGATAGATTTGCAGAAGTCCTATGATCGTGTATCATGGGATTATTTTGGATAAGGCACTTAAATTTCTGCAATTCCCATCACAAAAGTAGATCATGGACTGTGTAACTACACCCTCATTCTCGGTCATTATAAATGGAGAAGCTAAGGGTTTCTTTAGAGGGAAGAGAGGATTGAGACATGGAGATCCACCATCCCCATTTCTTCTTGTAATTGTCATGGAAATGTTGGCTAGAAAACTGAAGTTGATTAGTAGGAAGCAAGAATTTAGTTTTCACCCTAAATGCAAGCAGTTGGGACAGACAAATATTGCTTTTGCAAATGACTTACTGATTTTCTATAATCCTACTAAATCATTAAGATTGGTTAAAGAGTGCCTCGCTGAATTTGGGCAAGAGTTTGGGTTGATATCAAATGCCTCTAAGAGGTGTTCTTTGGACATTTGCAACTGTAAACTATGGATTGCGCCTATATTTCTCAAAGTTAATGGTAAGATTGTCTTGGTCTCTATAATACCATTAGAATTTCTGCTGGTGTTGTTCCTTGGTGTACCATTTTCTGGAAAGGGATTCAAACCAGGAAATGGGGTTTCATTTGCTGGCTTGCTACTTTAGATAGATTGCCTACTACAAGAAAATTACATAGATGGGGGCTAATTGCTAGGCCCACTTGTATCTTGTGCCAATTGAAGGATTAAACTAGTGATCATTTGTGGTTCAAATGCTCTACTGTTCAGGAAATCACTGCACTAGTCTTGACATGGCAGGGGATTGGAATCAAGAAGGATTCATTGTTGAAATGGCAGGATTGGTTTGGTCAGTGACAAAAAGAGTAATAGCATTTACAGAAGTAAGCTTTTGACGATCAAAGGTGTTGTGTAAAATATTTGGAAACTCATAAATGAGGTCATTTTTAATAATGGTGTAACTGATGTTAATGCTTGTGCTGCAAAGATTGTTGAAGAATGCAAATTTAGGATACTATACAAGATTAAGATTAATGGGAAAATAGGTTGTGCAATTAGGAGTAGACTGTAATTTTAGAAGAATAAGTAATGTTGGTTCTTATATTGTAAGTAATGTATAAGAGTTTCTTGTATGTTTCTTAGCTGGATTGTTTCAGTGTCATTACATTGTATGACTCGATTGTAAGTTGGGCTTTTTGTCATGGAAAAGATTCATGTGAGAATAATTATTATTGTGCGAATTGCGAATGGATGTACATTTGGGCGAGTGACATGCACTTTCTTCAGTAATGACATGCACATTTAGGCCATTGACATGCACTCGGTCAGATTTGCATGTCATTGATAATATGTGAAAAGTACATGCACACACCCCGAAAATGCATGTCAATGGCAAATTATCAATGACATGCAAATCTGACCGAGTGCATGTCAATGGCCTAAATGTGCATGTCATTACTGAAGAAAGTGCATGTCAATCGCCTAAATGTGCATCCATTCGCAATTCGCACAATAATAATCATTCTCACCTGATCCAGATTCTTTTGTCATTATCAATATACTTACCATTTGGTGGAAAATTTATCTTACCCCTCGTCGTTGAAGCTCTTTTTATACACCTTCGGTCCTTCTCATTAAAGAGGCTATTAAGCTCGGAATATCTCATATCGAGATTGAAGATGATAATTGTTGTCTTGCTAACGCCATAAACAACCTATGAGCTTGCTCTTGAAAAATTGAACTCATCATTAAATGATATATTAATTGACATGTGATTCTTAACTTGTGTTAATGTTGTGATAAACTTTATAGCAAAGCTACACCACTTTTCAAATTCATACGGGTTTAGACGCCTCTTCAAACCTTCGTGATCTCATTTTCCGAAATATTTCATGCCAACATGTTTCTAGATAGATGGATTTACGATAAAATAAAATAAAATAGAAAAAATGGTCACGTACGGGATTTACGGAAAGCTTTTATGAATCTTCCATCCTACGGTCTTAGCTCTCACAGATCCATTCTGTTGACCCCACATCTAGCTCAATTCCTTCCTTCTACTTTCCGCAGATCTCATCTCATCGTTCTCCAACTTCTTTTCGCATTCCTCCTCTTCTTCAGATCATTTCGTCATCCCTCCAAATCCATCTACGCAGATTGATCCACAAAACAACTGTAATTCGCATTTTTCTGAGGCCCTCGTTTCGAGATTTGTGCTTACTAAGCAGCCAATACGATAGTATAATGGGTACCAACTATTCGGTTGTACCAAGCAGCAAATTCGTCCGACTACGCGACGATCAGCCTCCCATTGCCAGATCCAAGAAGGCCTCAGTTCTCCAGTTGGCATCCGTCAATGGCGATGGAAAGTCCAATCCGCATAAGTCAATTGCCCTATACGGTGAGAGAGAACCGATCTTTTCTGACTTTGAGGATGATTTTGACGATTTAGACATTGATAATTACCCTCATGTTGTGGCCGGATCCGGACATGGATCCGCCTCCGGTGTTCCTGGCGCCGTTTTTAACCTAACCACTTCTATTATTGGAGCCGGCATCATGGCCCTTCCTGCCACAATGAAGGTTCTAGGGTTAGGCTTGGGATTTACTTTGATTATTGTTATGGGCATCGTCTCCGAAATTAGTGTAGAAATGCTCATTAGATTCGCAGTCTATTGCAAGGCCAACTCCTACGGCGAGGTTGTGCAATATGCTCTAGGTCGCCCCGCAAGGATTCTCTCTGAAATTTGTATCATTGTGAACAATGGAGGTGTTTTGGTGGTCTATTTGATCATCATAGGAGATGTACTGTCTGGTTCACTTCGTCATGTGGGAGTATTTGATCAATTATTGGGCGGTAGTGGGGTTTGGGATCATAGGAGGCTGGTCATTTTTGTGGTTCTGTTGGTGTTTCTTGCTCCCCTCTGTGCTTTGAAGAAGATCGATTCATTGAGCTTAACTTCGGCTGCTTCGGTTGCACTTGCTGTGATCTTCGTCATTGTGGCATGTGCCATTGCATTTGTTAAGCTCGTTGAGGGTAAGATTGAGGCTCCTAGGTTGACGCCTGATTTTAGTTCCAAGAAAGCCGTGCTGGATTTGCTCGTGGTGATCCCGATCATGACGAATGCATACGTTTGCCATTTTAATGTGCAACCTATTTACAACGAGCTTGAAGGCCGATCACCTCAGAAGATGAACCACGTTGGGAGGATCACAACTGTTCTTTGTGTGGTAGTCTATTCTCTGACTGCCATCTCGGGATACTTGCTGTTTGGGAAAGATACCGAGTCGGATGTGCTAACGAATTTCGACACTGACCTGGGAGTTCCATTCAGCAGAGCACTGGATTACATTGTTCGGATTGGCTATATTCTCCATTTGGTGACCGTCTTCCCTGTTATTCATTTTTCTCTTAGGCAGACTGTGAATGCCTTGGTGTTTGAGAAATCGGCTCCACTTGCAGAGAGTAAAAATAGATTTATAGGGCTGACTGTTGTTCTACTCGCCCTCATTTATATAGGGTCTACTATGATTCCAAGCATCTGGACAGCTTTTAAGTTTACAGGGGCAACAACCGCTGTTTCTCTGGGTTTCATATTTCCATCTCTGATTGCATTGAGGTTAAGTAGGGAAGGAGAACCTTTGACTCGTGGGGAGAAGATCTTATCATGGACAATGTTGGTGCTGGCTGTGATAGTCAGTGTTATTGGAGTGACTGGCAATCTTTATGGCCTAAGGAGTAAATCCGATTAAGCCCTTTATGTAGATTTCTGAATACAAATTTCCCTCACTTTGTTGATGTCATATTGATGATAAAACACGAGGCTCGCTCAAGGCAATTCTAACAATCTTCTGAACTGAAATCTGGTCTACTCTGGTCTCAGAGTAAGATGTTTTTGTGGATTCTACCAAGTCATTGAAATTGTTCGTACTGGATATATATCAAGAATGCATGAGCCATGTTCAAGTGCATATACGGGACTATTGTAAACAAACAGAAGTACTATACAAGGGAATCAATAATTTTGAACCAGTTAGAAGCATTTTGTATTTGCTTGATATTGTAATGTTGTAAGATAATATTCTTGTTGCAGCAGAAAGCTGCTCCTTCATTTTTCGGGGTAGTTGCTCTCCCATGATTTATCAATACCCCTCTCTCATGATTTATCAATATAAGGATTATAGGCCGCTTTACAAATTCAGTATCTGCAGACTTCAACATATAACTATTGTTACCATGTGTGTATACTATACTCTTTGACATAGTTTGGTGTATGACTTCATTGAATTCTAAATTATGTACAGCATATTAGTGGGTTGGGTCCTAATTTCAAGGAATTTTTGGTTTTTTATTTATTTGTTTTTGTTTGTTTTGAATTTAGCTGGAACATCTGAAAATTTTCTGATTAGTTTGAGCTAAAAAGTGTTCTTTGTGTATACATGCAAGTATATTTTCCCATTTTCTTGGAACAGACCTTTTTTCTCTATTATAAAGTTGCAGTTCTCACATAGTAGTGATACCTTTATGGATAAATTCTACAGCTATGGTTACAGATCTGTTAGAGTTTCAAAGTCACCTGCTGCTGATCTTTTCTGTAGGAGGCATATGTGGTTATAAGGCTTCTCAATTAGTTCAAACAGGTTTTGAAGCTCCAAAAGTTTTCTTTCCCAGGGTAAGATGTATCTATCTCCTTGTTCTTTATCAGATTCAATATTTGATTGCTTATTGCCTTATCAATCTATAAAAGATCCAATCAGTTTAGTCCAGTGCCTTGTGATGATATTAGTGGTGCTGAGTTTCTTTGTGATTGAGATGTGGAGAATGTGTGCTTAGGGCTTGTACTGACCTGACGAGTTATGTTTTCTTTTGTGTTACAAGGTCCAGCCATTTAAATGAGCTTTGCTATTGTTTGATGAATGTTTCTTTGGTAGTTTACTTGAAGACTTCTATTGTAGGAGATAGAGTAGGAACACTTTGTGCGATGTTGAAGGATCGCAATTCATTTAATCCAAAGGGCTCTATGGAGATAGAGTAGTTTACTTGAAGACTTCTGCTTGTTTTGTAGGATGCGCTTAGGAATCATACATATATAGGTTGTTAGCATTTGGCAAACAGCATTACAGCAATAGCAATATGTGGAAGTGGATCCATTTTGATTGAACATAATAAATGTTGTAGAAAGTGGAGAGAGTGAGAGATGATGGATGAGAAAGGGTTGGAGGGAAGGTTGTTGTTGGTGAGGAAATGAGTGAGCAACTGAAGGGCCTCTTTAGGCTTGAAAGTGGGAACTTGATGGCCTGCTCCTCTTATGGTCACGAACGTCAGTCCTTGATACCCGATCGTCCATCCTCCCACCTGATCATGGGTGTACCAGGGCGCCCATTCTTGTATAGTTTTTAACCCAAGCTTTCTAAGAGAGTATCTCGTTGCTGTCACTGGAATTCGTCCATCCGTATCTCCGCTGGATTTCCATCCATCAATCCCATCATATATATTGCCAATATAAATTAATCCAAAATTTATGAACTAAACTTATATTGAATGTATACCTGTAGACCCATATGCGAAGGCCTCCGGCTATGAGCTTTCTGAGGACAGGAAGCATCGAGGACGGCGAGTGACCCCAAAAGGTAATATTGTCACTGCAGTCCAGCCGTTTCAAAGTAAAATTACTTCCCACATCCTTCATTTAAGTTAAAAATAGTTTATGTACCTGCAGTGAGTCCATGGATAGGGAATATTGGTGACATTGGCATGTAGCGCCTTTTGAACGTCTTTTCTGTTGAGGTAAGCCTGTGTGTAAGTGGATGCGCATGGATCGTACCCTGCTGGCATCATTCGTCGAGTGTTTTGATTGAGCCTAGTACAAGTGGGAGAGTAGAGGCTGTACATGTCACATACCCAGCGTAGTGGTTGAAGGTGACCCGGCAGCCCCACCACCAGGTCCGCCCTCTGTTGGGCCTCCACTTCTGGACTCATCCTCCCCGCCATCGCTCGGCCCACACAAATGCAGCCCACAACACCCTCGCCGGCCGGCTTCATCCCTCTCCTGTTTATGCTCATCTTTCTAATCCTCCCTCCCATCTTATATATCATCACATATTCATTCTCCATCATAAAATACTTGTATACAATTATTTTATCTACAACCTACGTACCCCACCCACCTATTACGAGTATATATTAACCATGCTCATTGTTTGTTTCTAATTAACATACTCTAATTCTTGTTCATGTTTATCATAGTATCTTTAGGTTGCATATATCGTAAAACAGATATCCTTTAAGATGAAAATTACAATCTATTAGGAGCCGTCCCATCTCCTAAAACAGATATCCTTTAGGTTGAATTTCCGATTCCACCACCGCATTCCCCTGCCTTTCGCTGTGAAGGAGCTAGGGTTTTGTAATTGAGGTTATAATTGCAGCGTTCTCTTTTCCAATTGGATCCTCATTTATGTGAATTTGACAAGTTTCTCTTTCTCGATATTGTTTGAGGGCCATCACAAGCATCCGAAGTTGACAAATCCTAATTCTGACAAGGGAGGACCAAGTCAAATTCTGAGTTCAACTACAATCATTAGTACCTCGAAGATGGCCCTCAAGCACTAGATTGGTTGAAGTTTGTCTGTTTTTATGAGGTTCGTGTTGGACCCGGTTCTCAGGTCGTGAGCCAAACAGGTTCGCGACGGCCCAAAGTGTAACGAAAGCCCAGATGTCATTGAGAGACTCGGGAGAATGAGGCCCAATAAGCGGAGAGAGCGAGATCGGATAAAGTGGGGCCCGCGACCCAGGTATAAAGCGTAACAGAAAGGAGAGAGAAAACATCTTTTTGACATCTGAGGCATTTACCCCTTGATCAAGAGAGAAACACAAAGGAGACGAAGCTTTCCTCTCGGATTCGTCTTCTTCTTCCCGATTCATCTCTGTTCATAGAGAATCAGATGATCGGTAGTTGGATTATGACTCTCGGTATCGTATTTGTGCTATTGATATGAGAATTATCGCGTTTGGATGAGATTCATTATTTACTGTTCCATTGGTCTGGTTCGTGAGGTTTCATGGCTTGAAAGTATATTTTGATCGTCATTTCCTTCTCTTTGGTCGTTATTTGGTGTTATTGAGCGTTACTCATATTTAGTCGTGATCAGTACTGACTTGGGCGTCGGAGAGCCAAATCTGGGGGTTCATCCTTCCGGTTTGGTTGCGCAGGTACTCAGGAGCTCAAGAACACGAAGAACAACGCAAGAAGGCGAGTTTTGATCCACACGAAGATGGATTCAAGTTGTTGCTTCAGTTGGCGTAAAGGAGGTCTCCGACAGATTGAAGATTCTAGCTGGCCGGACCTCGCGAGGTGTTGATTGGGAGGTCGCGAACATCTGGGCTCCAACACTGGCGTCGACCGTGGAGACCTCCTCGCGCAGCTAGTTCTATTTGAAGCCTTGATAATCAGATCACGAAGTTCAATATAATGGATGAGACAGACAGAAGCGGCACAGTGAACAACACTCTATTACAAACAAGCCCCCTCACTCAGAATGTCCCTAATCCACCGCTTCCTCGCGTGGATGAAGAGGACACTCGCGACCTTATCACTATTCCGCGAGAGCATGTTGCGGCCTTCAATGCTTGGATGGGGCTTCAAGGGGCATCGGGGAACCAGAATGCTGCTAATCAAAGGGTGGAACCTCATGAGACGCGAGGTAATCGCGAGAATCAAGAAGCTCATCTAGAAGAGCAGGGCGCCGAAGTCGCCCCAGATGACAGAGTTTTTGTCTCTAGAGTGCCAAGGGGTAGAAACGTCGCGAGAGAGGCAGGGCAAGGTGCTTTGATCTTAATCAGGCTCCCGCGAGCCACCAAGACCACTATTATTCTCAGGATGGTGGACGCTATGATGAGAGGGAACAAGCTTATTATCCCCTGAATGAGCCGCGTACTCCGCGCAACCATCATGGAGTGCCCTACTATCCTCGCGATGACTATCAAAATCAGGTGTATCCTACCAACCCTCCTCTCAATTTCTCATCTATGTTCGGACCAACTGCATTCGCGGAGCATATAATTCGTGCACCCCCATTGCCGGATTTTAGGTTCCCGACCATCAAAGAGTACACAGGAAAGGGAGACCCCAAGGAGCACCTCTCCCGTTACAAGTATGCGATGATCGCGAGAGGGCCCGATGAGGCCACAATGTGTAAGGGTTTCCCGGGGACATTGGCCGACACAACAATGACCTGGATGCTGAATCAACCTGCCGGGAGTATCACATGCTTCGCGGACATTGAGAGAGGTTTTTTATTGCATTTTGGCTCGTCAAAGAAAAGAAAGATCACAATGCAAGAAGTGGTGGGAGTTAAACAGAAAGTCGGGGAAACTCTTGAATAGTATGTGAAAAGGTTCTCGGGAATGGTGCTAGAGGCTGATGATTTCGATGACAAAACTGCAAGGGTCGCGTTCCTCGACGGTTTGTTAGATGGAAGTGAGTTCAAGAAGCACTTATACAGAAAGCAAGAACAATCCTACCAAGCCATGCTTGAAAGGGCATATGTTGAGATTCAGGTTGAAACTCACTCAAGCACTCCCTCCTCGCGAGGGGGTCAGATCAAACAGAATCAGAATCAGAGTTCTAAGAAAGGCAATCAAGGCTGGGGAAATAAGAGACAACAGTACGATCAGAACAAGGGTCAGAACAGCTCGCGAGCACCAGGTCTGGCTACTCAGCATCAGAATCAGGGACAGCATCAGGACTATGGTCAGAACCAAGATCAGAATCAATTTCAGGCTCAGAATCTAATGAATCAAAGAGATGACAACGGTAACAACAGGGGTCGCGGCCGCGACAATGGTGGAAGAGGCCGTGGTCGTGATGGAATGTGGTGCGCTAATCATAATTCCACAACTCACAATACAAATGAATGTCGAAATGGCCCCAGAATGAACAATGAACCCGAGCAAAGAGCCGTTCTCATGAATCAGAGAGGCAGAGGAAATCAACAAGGTGGAGGTGGAAGAAACCCTGGACGAGGCCAATACAGGGGTGGATACAACAACATTGGCAGAGGAAGGGGACGCAACCAACAAGTCGCGATTGACCCCAACCTCCCCCAAGGTAATCAACAACAAAATTTTCCAAGGCCTGACGGTCATGTGGGAACGATAGCGGGGAAACACGTACCCATTCCCCCTAACAGACGCGAGCAGAGAAATATGAACAATGCTCCCTTGCCTCGCGGTCTCCTTGTCATGAGCGTTGCGACTCCACCACCCAGAAAGCCTTATCAACTTGTTTTCTCCAATGAAGAAGTTAATGAGTGGGCAGTTTCTTCGGGTGACCCACTCGTTATACATCTCCAGATAGGGACAAAGATGGTCGCCGCATATTAGTTGACACGGGAAGCTCCGTGGATATCCTCTACCTAGATGCCTTTGAAAAGTTGGGAGTAGATCCTAGTTTGAAGAGACCCACTCGGACCACTTTGGTGGGATTCGCGGGGGAAAGAGTAACAGCTTTGGGCGTCGTAACGCTCGACGTTGTGATGGGCGATGAAACAAGGCCAAGAAGGTCTGAAAAGATTGACTTTGTGATCATCCCAACAAGCTCGTCATACAACGCTATCATTGGGAGAGACATCTTGTGCAAATTCGACGCAATAGTATCAATGAGCCATTTCTGTGTAAAGTTTACCACACAATCAGGCACAGGGGTCGCGACTGGGGTAGAGAACGAGAGCATCTCGTGCTATATTAAATCTGAAAAAGGGGAGGATACGCCTCTTCTCGCGAATCAACTCTTTGTGCCTGGGTTGCCTAACATTGAAGAAGAGGCCGATCTAGACGTTCGCGAGCCTCCAAGGCCCCGAGGGCCCGAGGAAGAGGAAAACAAAGCAAAGTTCACCAACTTTGAGACACAAGAAATCACTCCTTTCGACAATAAAGAGGAAAAACTGTTTGTAGGAGGCAACTTAGATCCCATGGTAATGGGAGAGATTGAGAAATTACTGTCAGAGTCGCGAGACGTATTTGCATGGTCGCCAAAGGACTTAAAGGGAATCCCACCCTCCGTCATTACCCACTCTCTGAATATTATTAATGAAGTGGCCCCAAAGAGGCAGAGAAAAAGAAAGCAGGCAGGACCGAAGAATGCCGCCGCGGCCGTTGAGCTCGCGAAGCTTTTGAAAGCAGGATTTGTAAGACCAGTGCATTATCCGGCTTAGCTTTCCAACATCGTCATGGTCGCGAAGAAGGGGACTGGGAAATGGAGAATGTGTGAAGACTTGACCAATCTCAATAAAGCGTGCCCGAAGGACAGCTATCCTCTGCCTTCCATTGACCAACTAGTAGACTCAACCGCGGGGCACGAGGCGTTGAGTTTCCTTGATGCTTACTCAGGCTACAACCAGGTAATGATGAATCCTCTAGACTCAGAGCACACATCATTCATAACAGATAAGGGGACTTTCTGCTATAAGGTTATGCCCTTTGGTCTCAAGAACGCGAGAGCTACGTTCCAAAGGCTCGTTGATTGAATTTTCAGTGGCCAGATCGGGGACACTGTTGAGGAGTATGTCGACGACATCGTTGTTAAGAGTAGGAGACAATGTGACCATGGTCGCGATCTTGCTAAAGTATTCGCGACTCTCTGGAAATACGGAATGAGTTTGAACCCAGACAAGTGTGTCTTTGGAGTAACAGAAGGAAAGTTTCTGGGCTTCATGATCAGTGCGCGAGGTGTGGAAGTCAATCCAGATAAAGTTAAAGCAGTACTAGATCAACAGCCACCTAAGTCGACACATGAGGTCAAGAGATTTGTGGGTAAAGTGAATTATTTGAGGAGATTTTGTGCTAAGCTGGCTGAACGCAACCTTTCGTTCTTTGAATTCTGAGAAAGCCGAAAAACTTCGAGTGGACTACGGAATGTGATCAAGCATTCGCGAACCTAAAAGAGAACTTGTCAAAGCTCCCAATCCTAGCTTCACCAATTTCGGGTGAGACCCTTCAATTATATCTCGCGGCGAGTTCTCGAGCCGTGAGCGTAGTGCTAGTTCGCGTGCAAGAAATACCAGTTTATTTTGTCAGTCGCGCGTTATTACCAGCTGAGACCAGGTACTCCCCAGTAGAGAAATCTGTGCTCGCCTTAGTGACCGCCGCTCGAAAACTCATGCCTTATTTTCACGGGCATCCCATCGAGACTTTGACAGATTTGCGGCTACATGGATTCATGACAAAGCCAACGATAGCGGGAAGGCTCGCGAGATGGGTCATAGAAATGTTAGAATTCGATGTCGTTTATCGGCCTAGGCCCGCGATCAGAGCTCAGGCACTGGCCGATTTCATCGTTGAGACAAGTTTCAGAGAGTTTGAGAACACAAATCTGTTCAGTGAGGAGCTGATGTGGGTCATGCATGTCGATGGTGCCGTGAATGATGAGGGCTGCGGGGCTGGAGTGGTACTCACCTCGCCTACGGGTGATGAGATAAGTCACGCCATCGCTCTCAAGTTTAAACCCACCAACAACGAGGCTGAGTACGAAGCTTTAATAGCTGGTCTAGAATTAGCCATTAGCACCTCTATCTCTGTGTTGGCATGTCGGAGTGACTAAGAGATTGTAGTTAACCAAGTCCAGGGAATCTACGAGGCAAGAACTGGAAATTTACCAAAATATCATGCAAGAGTCGCGACGTTGATTTCTTTATTCAGGCATTTTGAAATTCAAGCCATTTCAAGAGAAGAGAACAAAAAAGCTGATGAACTCGCGAAATTAGGTGCGAGTTGGTAGGGTCCTAAAGAGGAACGCGAGAGAAGATAAGGTTTCATTGTAACCAAGTCTGCACCACCAAAATATTTTTTCCTTGTCAAGGAAGAGTGCGCAATCAGTCACGAGATTGAAATGATGGAAATTAGTAACACCAGTGAAGATTGGCGTCTCCCAATCATTGATTATTTGAAAAATGGTCGCGGACCTTCTGATCCCAAAGAGCTCCAACAATTGAAAAGAAAGGCTGCTCGTTTCTACATCAATAGGGGAGAGCTATACAAGAGAGGGGGAGACCTCAGAGAATTGAAATGCATGGCTCACTATGAGGCGAAATCATTCTTAGAAGAATTGCACGCAGGGCTGTGTGGGACTAACGCAGGGTGGAGGCCTTTAGTTTACAAAGCCTTGCGCCAAGGTCATTTCTGGCCCACCATGAAGCAAGACGCACCGAACATATCGCGAGCTAGCCAAGCTTGCCAATATTTTGCCCCTGCCTCTCATCAACCTGGTGTTGAGCTTCAAATCATGAGCAGCTCCATACCGTTCGCGATGTGGGGTTTGGACCTTCTTGGACCATTCAAGCCAAAGGCTCCTGGGCAGCTCGAGTATATCATTGTGGCTGTGGACTATTTCACTAAATGGGTCGAGGCCGAGGCACTCGCGTCCACGACGGTGCCAGTAGTGAAGAAGTTCCTGTGGAGAAACATCATCTGTCGTTACGGTCTTCCTCATGAAATAGTCATAGATAAAGGCCCTCAGTTCAACTCCCCTCAGCTGCTAAAGTGGTGTGACGACATGGGCGTTCAGATAAAAATCGCCTCTGTCGCTCACCCACATTGTAATGGCCAAGTTGAGGTTGTCAACAAAAGCATCGTAATGGACCTCAAGAAAAGGCTGGAAGGCGCCAAAGGGAGGTGGGCCGAAGTTCTCCCTCTTACCCTCTGGGCTAACCGCACAACCGTCAAGAAAGCAACGGGGGAGAGCCCCTTTTCCCTCGCGTACGGTGTTGAGGCTGTGGTCCCTGTGGAATTCTTGTTTCCAAATGAAAGAATTCTCCATTATGACAAGGACACCAATGATGAGAAAATGCGAATGGAGCTACAGCTTCGCGAAGAGGCGCAAGAAATGGCAGTAATCAGAGCAGCCGCGCACAAAGCTAGTGTCGTGAAGTATTACAACAAGCATGTCAAGATAAGAGGCTTCGTGAAGGGAGACCTTGTCCTAAGAAAAACAGAAGGAGGAAAGTTAGATCCTGGCTGGGAAGGGCTCTACATAGTGGATTGCGAAGTCGCATCGGGTGCCTATCGACTGAAGGATAGCTCCGGGAATCACGTTGGAAACTCTTGGAACGTGATGCGACTACGCCGCTATTACGCCTAGCTCATTCCCCCCCCCCCCCCCCCCCCTCCACAGGTATAAGCCTCTCTCAAATTTTTTTATAGCACATAAAGTATCTTCCATGCACGTAACACTCGCGAACAGATTGTCTAACAAGCTTTGTGCAGGCGAAAGAACCGAATGAGTTTAAACGACCAAATCTGTAGCTGGGTTACTGATTCGCTACACTTTGTATAGCGTAACTAGGGATTATTACATCAGTTTAGGAGTATTATCATATGTGTTTCGAGTCAATATTATGTTCTGAGATATTTATTAAGAAGTGAAGAAATGAAGATCAGAACCGAAGAAGAAGAGATCAAAGATTGAAGACATGAAGACGAAGACATTCTGCGGAGCAGCGGTGATCGCCACCATCACTATGGCGATCGCCATTCTATACCAGAAGCATTTCATGAGTTCGAGAGAGCATGGCGATCGCCATGACTCTATGGCGATCGCCATGGGGCGACAGAGACGAGGCAAAGCTTTACATGAAGACCGCGATCGCCAGACATCTATGGCGATCGCCACAACAAGGCCGAAGACATTCCGGACTTTCCTTATTTTCCTTTGTTTATTTTATTTCCTTTTCCTTATTTTATTATTTCGTTTAGGATATTTCTTTTACCATATTTTTTAGGGTTAGTCTCTATTTAAGAACCCTAGCCATCGTCATCTTTTCAATCATCTTTTCCATCAGACAATTTAGTTATGCAACCATGAGCAGGAACTAATCTCCATTGTTTTACTTAGCGGTTGAAACCTTCAGTTATTAAGTTGTGAAATTTCTAAACTCTTGTTCTTTTCCTATGGGTTTGTATTAATTCTCTTGCACTTCATCTATTGATTTCTATTAGTTTTGCTAGCTTGATCACCTAGTTTGATTGATAGTTTTCTATTGCTAGACTAGGAATATACGGTGGAAATCCTTGTCATTGTAGCACTCATATCTGCATGATCTGGTAGTTGATTACTTTTATGAAAGAGAATTGATTGCATGTTAATACTTGACAGTTGTAAGTTATTGCATGCATCCTTATAATTCCTGTGCTCTTTGCTGCTATTTCATCTAATCTTGAGAGGTTTCCCTGATTGCTGAATAGTAAGTATTATCAGGACCGATTGGCCTGCTGATATATTAAAGATTGGAATAGGGACATTCCCTAGGATTGATAAGAACTTGAGATAAATCTATGATCAACTTGATTGACTGTTGTGTGGATACTTGCTAGGTGAAACCCCTTCTCATCATATTCACAACCAAACCTTCTTTGCTTGATACTTGTTACTTTTGTGTTCCATACAATCAACCCCCCCCCCCCCCCTTGGTTACTTGTTACTTGTTCGTTAGTTGGTATTTCGCTTGACTACATTGATTTGGTGTTTTGATTCCCTTGGGTTCGACCTCTACTTGCTTGCTATACTTTAGTTAGTGTTTAGAGTTTTCTTTGATTTGACACTACGACTTTAGCCTCATCAAATTTGGCGTCGTTGCCGGGGAATTGAAAGTTTTCTGATTCTGTGTTAATTGTGAAATTATCAACTGTTTGGTGTGAACCTTTATGGTTCAGACCCGTGCTACTGATTCATCTCTTGTTGCCTTTGACCCAGAGATTGAAAGGACGTTCCTTCGGAACCAAAGAGCAACTCTGAACCAAAACAACGAGATGGGTGATCGACATGGACCGCCATTGCCTACTATGAGGCAACTCACTGCCCCAGACTTAAACCAACAACCTTTAGCAGTGAGGTTTCCTGAGATTGAAGAAGGTGTGAATTTTGAATTAAAAGCTGGTTTAATTCATGAGCTACCACACTTCCATGGCTTAGCAGGAGAAGATCCCAACAAACACTTGGCTCAATTCCATGCCATATGTTCTAGTATGAAGCCAAGAGGTGTTACTGAGGAGCAGGTCATGCTGAGAGCTTTCGGATTTACTCTGAAAGACGCTGCGAATGATTGGCTCTATTATCAAGCTCCAGGGAGTATTGATACATGGGCTAAGATGAAAAAGGTCTTTTTAGAGAAATATTTTCCAGCTACAAAACTGAGCAGCTTGAAGAAGGAGATCACGAATCTTCAACAACACTCAACTGAGAGTCTCTATGAATATTATGAGAGATTCAAGAAGCTCTGCTCAAGCTGCCCATTCCATAGTTATACTGACCAAGATCTCCTTGTGTACTTATTTAGTGGCCTGATTGACGAGGATCGTCGAATGGTGAATGCATCCTGTGGAGGCAACTTTTTAAGATTGACTATACCCCAGGCTACTGAAATGTTTGAGGAATTAGTTGAGAGCTCAAGGCAGTTTGGTAGCAGGCAAAGAACACAGTCAGTAAGTTCGCTTGATCCCACTAAAATTCAAAGTGATATGAATGAACTGAAAGATATGATGAAGTCTTTTATGCTGCAAAGTGGTGGTCAACAACTTCATGATCCCAATGCTGAGGTAAACGCTGTTGGTGGATGGCAACCAAGGCCAAGGTTTGACTCTTCTAATATTAATTATCAGCAACCAAGACCTCAGAATTCTATGACTGTTGAAGATATGATCAAGTCCTTAGCTCAGACTGTGATGGAACAAAACGCTAAGACAGAATCAAGCTGTGAGTAAATTAGAGGCCAGGGAACCAGTAAGAAACCCGAGAGAGAACGTCAGTGCAGTGTTCTTGAGGAGCGGAAAAACTTATGACGACTGTTCTGTGCCAAAACCGCGATGGCCAGATCTGAGTGGCGATCGCCATGAGATTACAGAGAGCAAAACAGGGTCTGCATCGCGACCGCGATAGCCATGCCATTCCAGAAGCTGAGGTGAAAAATTATTCGCGACCGCGATCGCCGAGAGTTGATGGCGATCGCCGGGAGTCCCCTGAGTACATTGACGATTATGTTCGCCCGAATTTTCCACCTCTGTTTTCTCAGAAGCCTGTTGCTCCCTTTCCTGAGGCATTGAAGGATACTCGAAGGCTGGAGGACGACAAAGAAATCTTCGAAACCTTTAGTAGGTGTGAGGTAAACATTCCTTTGCTCAAACTTGTTAAGAGTATTCCTAGATTTGCTAAGTTTTTGAAAGAAGTTTGCACTATCAAAAGAAATCAAAAACTGAAAGGAAAGAAGAAAGTTGAAGTAACTGAACAAGTTTCTGCTGTATTTCAAAAACGCATGCCTATGAAATGTGGTGATCCAGGCATATTTAGCATTCCATGTGTGATTGGTGAAACTAAATTTGACAAAGCCATGCTAGATTTAGGTGCATCAATCAATGTTTTGCCTTACTCTTTGTATGAATCACTAGTCTTAGGACCCTTGCATAAAATAGGAACTGTTATTCAACTTGCTGACAGGTCTACTGTGTACCCGAAAGGGGTTGTTGAGGATGTTCTTGTTATGGTTGGTGATCTGATTTTTCCTGCTGATTTCTTTGTGTTAGATATGGAGCATGCTAATAATGTCACACCTATACTGTTAGGTAGACCTTTCATGAAAACTGCACAAACGAAAATTGATGTTAATAGTGAGACTCTCTCTATGGAGTTTGATGGGGATAAGGTAGAATATAATATATATGATATGGAACCCATTGATAAGAATTTTCTATGTGCTATTGATGTGATTAAGCCTACTTGTAAGGATGAATTGCAACCTATTTTAGAGAATCTCTTAGAACCCCCCAAAGTAGATATTGTTTTGTCTACTAATATGCAGGAGTGTCCAGCTAAGCTAGAGCCTAAAGGTAAGCTTTCTCCACATCCTTTGGGCAATCACCCTCCATTACTGACCTCGCCAGGCGAGATACCATTGATGTCTAGTGTGCAGGCACTTGACATTGAGCTTAAACAGCCGCCTGATACGGTCAAGGAGGAGAAAGTGAATGAAACCACCTTCATTGCTAAAGACAAGGTGGTTAAGGTAAGAGGGACGAGATTCAAAGCGTTCCATGAGTGGTTCAAGAGAGAATTCAGACAAGAGACGGTTTTCACAAAGCCAAATTGCGTTAGTTAAATCTCTTGAGTTTCATGTCGAGCCACGACATAAAATAAGGCGCTACTCGGGAGGCAACCCGAGGTTTGAAACTGTTTTTATTTGTTTTTGTTCGGTTTAATTTTCTTTTTAGTTTTTCTATGGACAGGAGGAAATCATCGAAGCTTAGGGTCCGCTACAGTGAGTAGCCAATCTCGCTGTAAGTCTTCTCTCCCGTCTAAAAAAAAAAAAAATAGAGTGCAGAAAAAAAAAATATGAGAGAAAAGAAAGTAAGGAGTTGTATTACATCAAATTTGGTTTCATTAGTACTATCATTCTAGATCTGCATTCACTGGAGCTTAGCTTGTTGGTGACCATGTTCTTTGCAAGGAGTTGATTTGTTTGGTCACTTTCTACATTGGAGGTATTCTTTATTTTGCTTACTCCAAAAAGTATTCTTCTCTTCTTTAGTTTCAAACTGATTATTGGTGCCATAGAGCTAAAGTCAAACATATTAAAGAAGGTGATCGTAACACTAAATATTTTCACGCTATTGCAAAATGAAAATTTTCAAACAATCTTTACTTCGATTTTGCACCAAGGATGGTCTTGTGGTACATGAGCATGAGAGCATTTCACAAGAAATAACCAAGGAACTTGCTACAAGATTCCAACATAATGGTAGTAACGCATAGGACAAACATTGTTAGCATTCTCTTTTACCCTTTGACTATTCTACGCACCTAGGCTACACTCCTAGAATACATTGTTGTCATTTAGGTGTCTCTCTATAGATACTATGTAATGGACACATCAAACACTAAGGAAAATTTTATTTGTAGAAACACTTCTCTCCTTCAGAGCCTAAAACTTACTATGGTTTCAGAGCCAGAAACAGGACCAACGTCCACCTAATGCCTTCCTCTTCCTCTTCTCCCAAAAGTAAAAATTCAAACCCAGAAGAAACGAAAACTGAAATTGCAGAACTTCAACCTGCAACAATGGCAACTCAGCCACATAGCAACCCTTCTCTACCCTCTTTTTCTTCCTTTATCACAATCAAACTCACACAAGATAATTTTCCCTTATGGAAAGCCCAAGTCTCCCCATACCTCCGGGCTCATAATCTCTTCGGCTTCGTCGACGGAACCTTCATCTGCCCCCAGCAACTAACGACATTGGCGACAAGACACCTCACCGTGACTGGACAACTAAAGACCAGTTGGTGGTTGCCATCCTAACCTCCTCCTTAACCGAGGGAGTCCTGGTTCAAGTCATTGACCGCTCCACCTGAGCTCAAATATGGTCTACTCTTCATACCCTGTTTTCGGCCCGGGCAAGTGCGCAGGTGGTTCAAGTCCGGCTTCAACTTTCTTCCTTGAGAAAAGGCGGTGAATCAGTTTCAGACTTCTTCAACAAGGCCAGAGGCCTCTGCTCCAAGTTAGCTTTTGCAGGTCACACCATCGGCGACGATGAGTTCATCACAGGTCGAGGTCGCAGCTTCACCACCAACAACAATTTCAGAGGACGCAACAACTTCAGACCAAGGGATCGGGGTCAATCTCGAGGAGGGCGCCACACATCCTTCACCGGAGCCCCTGATTCTCGCCCAATTTGTCAGCTTTGTAGCAAGGCAGGGCACACCGCCATGAAATGTTGGCATCGTTTCGATCAAGCCTACCAAGCACCTCCGCCGGCGAGTTTTCAGAATTTTCAAACACCTTCAACGGCGCAGTTTCAGGCAAATAACATCGCCTCCTGGTTCCCCGACACGGCGGCGACACACCACATTACCCCGGATATCTCCAATCTGTGACTTGACAACTACCCATACGATGGTACCGACACCGTCTCCATTGGCGACGGTTCCCAAATTCCAATCCATCACTATGGCACTGGTTCTCTTTCTTCTTCCCAACGAACTCTCAAATTATCTAATTTGCTCCACACTCCATTAATAACCAAGAACTTGTTATTAGTACAAAAATTTTGCTCAGACAATTCAGTTTTCTTTGAATTCAATGCTAACTTCTTTCTTGTCAAGGATTTTCAGACCAAGGCAGTGCTTCTTCAAGGTCCCGTTAATGTTGGCTTGTACGAGTTGTCGGACACCAACCGCCCGCCGGCATCTCCACCGCAGCTTTCATGACACCGTCGTCACCAGTCACACCTTGCTTCATTCCCGTCTAGGTCATCCATCGCAAAGAGTCACCTCGTCCATTCTGCATTTACTTCAGCCCAACAAAACAAAAGGCCCATCCAAATCAGTCAGCCCAACACTGTGTCGCTCCTGCTCAAATGCCAAAGCCCATGCTTTACCTCACCCACCTAGTCTTAGTATTTCCACTTCCCCCTTTGCTCTTTTGTTTATGGATGTATGGGGCCCATCCCACCACCCTTCAATGAAAGGAAACATTTACTACTTAGCTATTGTAGACGATTTCACTAAATTTGTGTGGCTTTTCCCTTTTGCCTCAAAAACGATGGTTACCACTATTGTCTCTACATTCTTAACCTTCGTCAACAAATTTTTCTCCACAAAAATCTCACATATCCAAACGGATGGGGGGACCGAATTCAAACCACTAAAATCGATCTTTCAAAATTTAGGCATTCATCATCGTCTCACTTGTCCCTATTCTCATCAACAAAATGGGTCTATCGAAACTCGTCACCGGTGAATTGTTGATATGGGACTTACTCTTCTCCATCATGCCTCCTTGCCCTTTCATTTTTGGGATTATGCATTTGAAACCGCCACTTATCTCATCAATCGTCTTCCCACACCAACACTCCAAAACAAGAGCCCTTATTCCATTCTCTTCAAAACCAAACTGGACTACTCTTCCCTTCGAGTGTTTGGTTGCCTATGCTTCCCAAACCTTCGTCCCTACAACAAACACAAGCTATCATTTCGTTCCACTCCTACAATTTTTCTTGGGTATAGCTCTCAACACAAGGGATATTAATGTCATGATTGGGTTGAAAATCACACTTATACCTCTCGGGATGTGATCTTTCATGAGGAAGAATTTCCATTCACAATTACAAATTCCACACCCACTTTCCCAACTCCAAATCCACCTCCCCTAACACCTCTGCCAAGTCTACCCGGCTTGTTTCCTTGTCCTCCATCCAGTCCACTTTCTTTGGCCCAAAATATAGCCTCTTCACCATTCTCCAATTCGAGCCTCAATTCTCCAGCCCAATCCCCACCACCAAACATCACACCTCATCCCTCAGCACCATTTAGGCCTTCTCCCTCCAGCCCTAGTCCAAAACCATCTCTTGCTCCACCAGTAGTTCAACATTCTCATCATATGCAAACTTGTTCCCAATCTCAGATACACAAACCTCTTCACCGCTCAGATGGAACCGTGCCCTGGCCACCATCCACTTCTCACACCAGCACCACCGCCCTAGTGGTTCCCGATGAGCCTCATTCATACACCGAGGCGTCCAAATATCCCGAGTGGCGTGACGCCATGTCAGCGGAATTCCATGCTCTTCTCTCCACAAACACATGGTCGCTCGTCCTTTTATCCACATCTCGTAACCCTCTTGGTGTGAAATGGGTATTCAAAATGAAACGGCATGCCAATGGATCCATTGAACGCCGTAAAGCACATCTTGTGGCCAAGGGATTCAATCAAGTTTATGGTCTCGACTATGCCGAAACCTTTAGCCCCGTGGCCAAGCCCTCTACCATTCGTCTCCTTCTTTCCCTTGCTGCGATGCATCGGTGGTCGACCCGACAACTCGACATTCAAAACGCTTTCCTTCACGGGACCTTGCAAGAGGACGTCTTCATTCAATAACCTCCAGGTTTTACCAACTCCTCTTTTCCCGATCATATTTGCAAACTAAATCGATCTCTTTATGGTCTTAAACAAGCCCCACGTGCTTGGTTTGCCCGCTTGTCTGATGCACTTGTTCTTATGGGTTTCCACCCCTCTGAAGCAGATACCTCTCTTTTCGTTCATCGCCAAGGGAACTCCGTCACCTTCGTATTGGTATATGTCGACGACTTATTGGTTATTTCCTCCGTATCTACTCATGTTGATTTGTTTGTTCAGGCACTATCCAAGCAGTTTCCCGTCAAGGATTTAGGGCCGCTGCACTTCTTTCTTGGCATCGAAGTATCTCGTAACGAAGATGGCTTCTCTCTTTGCCAAACAAGGTACATCAAAGACCTCGTTCAGCGTGCAAACATGACTGCTTCCAAGGTTGTGGCTACTCCCATGGCTACCAATTTTGTGACCGATGAAAGAGCCTCTCCTGCATTCTCTGACCCGTCCTTATACCGCAACCTCATTGGTGGCCTCCAATACCTCGCCTTTACAAGACCCGACATCTCTTTTGCCGTTAACAAAGTGTGTCAAGCTATGCATTCTCCCGACGAAAAGCACTGGCAAGGCGTCAAGCGTATCTTACGGTATTTAAATGCTACTTCAGATTTGAAGTTTGTTCTCTCTTCCAAGCTCAATCACGCCCTCTCGGCCTTCTCCGATGCCGACTAGGGAGGAGCGAAACATGAAGGTCAATCAACCACGGCTTATTGCATCTTCCATGGCTCGAACTTGATCTCTTGGAGCTCCAAGAAGCAACCCACTGTCTCTCGATCTACAACCGAAGCTGAGTATCGTGCTATTGCCAACGCTACATGTGAAACACTTTGGGTTCAATCTTTTCTCGCTGATCTGGAAATTTCTTTTCCCTCACCACCGGTGCTTTGGTGTGACAATCTTGGTGCCACGTACTTGGCCGTCAACCCCGTTCTCCATCACCGCATCAAACACCTTAGCTTGGACTATCACTTTGTACGTGAAAGAGTCAAGAACAAGTCTCTACTGGTTTCCTCTATTTCCTCCCAAGATCAAACTGCAGACGCCCTTACAAAGCCGTTGCCTACTTCCAGATTTCTACGACTTCGCTCCAAACTCGGACTTCGTTCGTTCGGATCGAGGGGGGATAGTAACGCATAGGACAAACATTGTTAGCATTAGTCTCTTTTACCTTTTGACTATTCTACGCACCTAGGCTACACTCCTAGAATACATTGTTGTCATTTAGGTGTCTCTCTATATATACTATGTAATGGACACATCAAACAGTAAGAAAGATTTTATTTGTAGAAACACTTCTCTCCTTCAGAGCCTAAAACTTACTAAATTGAGCAACAAGTATCTCTTCTAAAGAGATACATATTATTCCAAAATTAATCTCTGATCGAGATAATGCTTCTCTTATCAACCCCCCTACAGAAGCTGAGTTGAAAAAAGCAATTCTTGATCAGCCTCCTGATAAAACTCTGGTCCTGAAGGTTTCTCTTTTGAGTTCTATCAGTAACACTGGAATACCATCAAAACTTCTCTTCTCATAGCAGTTAAAGCTTTCTTTTTTTCTGAATAGATGTTGTCTTCCATCAATCATTATTTTAGTGTTCTCATTCCTAAAATAGACTCGTCTAGTACTATTAACCATTATAGACCCATAAGCTTGTGTAACTCCTCCTACAAGATCATTACTAAAATTATCGAACAAGAAGAACTCTTCTAGTCACTCTCTACTTCATTGGAAAAATATCTATAAACCTAAAAACCTTGGCGGTTTGGGCTTCCGTACTGCTTGGGATAATAATTGTGCTCTCCAAATAAAACTTTTCTCGATAATTATAACCCAACCTAATAACATTTGGGTCTCGATTCTTAGAGACAAGTATTTTTCTTCTGCTGATTTTTTAACTCTTGAACGAAAGCCTACCCAATCATGGAAATTTAATAGACTTCTTCTCCTTCTTGAAGATTTCAAAAAGGGTCTTTCATGGCAACTTGGGGATGGTTTGTCAATCCATTTTTGGACGAACGATTGGATCTCGGATTGTCCTCTCTCTCAGTATAGAAATCCCTCTTCCGGATCTCAGAAAGTGGCGGATTTTATTACCCCTGATAAACAATGGGATATACACAAACTCTCTCTTTATCTTCCTACTCATATTGTTGACAAAATTATTCAGATTCGTATCCCTATTACTCCTTTAAAGGTAAGAATTATTTGGAAGTCTGTTGTTTAATTATTCAGATTCGTATCCCTATTACTCCTTTAAAGGTAAGAATTATTTGGAAGTCTGCTGTTAATGGGATGTTCTCGGTGAAATCTGCCTATTACCTTATTCGGCCTTGTGCCGATCCTTTGATTGATCTTAATATGTTTTGGAAAACCAAGCTTCCCCCGAAAGTCCAAACTTCCTTTGGAAAGCCTTTTCTTATTGCTTTCCTACTACAAAATGTCTTAATAGACACTTCCATAAAGTTTTCTTATCCTGCAACCTTTTTGATAATAACAACGAAGACAAAAATCATTTCTTCTTTCAATGTCCCTTCACTTTATATGTTTTCAGGAAACTAAACGATCTAGGCAACCATCATATAAATTTACAATTCTTTATTGATTTTGAAAATTCAATAACTTCTGCAAAACCAACTCATCAGTGGAATTGGCTCTTTTTTTTTACTTGGTGGTCTTTATGGAACCACAGAAATAAATATATTTTTCGACCTGATACTATTACTGCATCTTGCTCTCTAGAAGACATTGCTAAAACAGCCCTCTTTCAATACATAGAATGGAAAACTGAATTTCATAAAGAAAAAACCCCTAATACTAACCACAAACCAAAAAAAGTTCCTAATAAATCTTGCTGGAAAATACCTCATTCCAACTTCTATAAACTTAATTGTGATGGCTCTGTTAGAGCCGATTCTGGTTCTTTCATTGGTTTCATTATTCGCAATTCTGATGTCCAACCCTCCTTTGTTGAACATCTTCGCATTTCTGATTCTTCTGCCTTAACAACGGAAGCGGTTGTTGTGCTTGAAGGCATTAGATCATCTATTTGTCTCAATATTAAAAATATTATTATTGAAAGTGACAATTTGTTGCTTATCAACTGTATTAACCATAATGACGTCCTCCTGGGAAATCAACTCGATTGTAATCGATATTAAAGCCATTTCTGCTAGTTTTGATTGTTGTAGGTTCTTCTTCATTAGAAGACACTATAACAGAGTTGTTGACTTCCTGGCCTCACGTAATATTCACATTGAAGACCTTCGGGAATTTTTATTCCAATGGAATTAATGCGCCAATTGGACGCACAAGTGCTTCCAGAGATGGTGCAAAATTACTGAATAGGACACCATTTCGGGGATACAGAGATCCCATTTCCAGCATACCATAGCGTACGTGACATTGGATTTGGTACGAAACACTTTCAGAGTAGTAAAATGAGTCAAATTACTGACTAGGAACTTGCAAATCTTCTTCCAGAGATGGTGCAAAATTGCCTCCCCCGCCAAAAGCTAATATGCCATTCAAACACATGTAGAAGTTTCATGTAGTAGTAATCTCTGAAACTTTGAAAATTGATTGAGCAAAAACCACATAGATTTCGCATAAATTAGCCAATTGGATTTGAAAGGAAAAACCTAATGGTTGAACCTCCATAGAAGCCACCGGGAGAGGAAGCAAAAGAAAAGGCGGCGACATCGAGTTGAGGGAGTATAGAAGAGTGTCCATATCTCGGCTCTGCTTTGACTTACGGGCGTGATTTCCGTAGAACTTGGAGCAGAGATTGAGAGTGGAAGGGTTGTCAAAGAAGTGACAGTTGTTTGCAAAAGTCTCGGCGCAGTGGTTGCTCGTATTGTGCTCTTTCGTCACGGAGGAAATTGGAGAAGAGAGTTGAGAGAGAAATTGACGGCATAACGGCTTATGCATTGAAGGCATGGAGCCTAAAAAGATGAAGAAGCACTGAAGATCAAACGATAATAAGCAGTAGAGAATGGGATGACTTGCACTTGCAACATATCTCTTTGAAGTTGAAAGATTTCTTCCCAACACAATCTTTGACATGAAATGTACACTAAAGATGGCTTGCAACATAGATAGGCATAAACAAAGACACAAATGACATGGAAGATAGGTATATATACTCATTCAAGCATTCACCGTCCAGGAAGGAGAATATCAACAACTGCAGGGCAATAGACACGTCAGGTTAAGTAATGAATTGCACAATAAAGATAATCACAATGAATTGATGAATTGACCAATTGATGAATGAATTGCATCGTAGAATGATGAAGGGAGGAAAAGGGAACCCTATGCAAAGCAAGAGGCAACCCTGCAAAGGAGGAAATGAGATCGAGGAAATGAGATCGAGGAAATGAGATCAGGCCCAAAAAAGCCCAAACTTCATTGCCCATCAATAATCGGTATCGATTTCATTCAATTCTGTCACCAAACAACTAACTTTTTTTATATATAAGATTAAGATTAAGATTATGATAGATGCAAAGCATGAAAAACTGAACTAGTTAAATCTCTATATAACTACTAAAACAAAATACTACACTAATCAATAAGCTATTTCATGTCATCTACTCATCAATAAGCTATGCCACGACATCATCATTTTTTCAAAAATGAAAAATAAAATATATATATGTTTAAAGATAATTAACCTAATTCTAGTGATGTCATACCTTATTTGAGCACAAATCAGTTAAAATATATTTACAAAGATCACTATTAGACCTGGCAAACGGGTCGAACGGGTCGGATTTGGGTTCGGGTCAATCGGGTTCGGGTCGAAAACGAGTTCGGGTCAAACGGGTCGATAATATTTTCGGGTTGGTCAGGTTTGGGTTCGGGTCAACCCAGTGGGTTTCAAATGTTCAATTTTTTTTATTGTAATAAAGAAAATAAAATTTAAACTATATTTTTATACTAAAATATTATTATTGTATTACTAGCCTAGTTCCCGCGCCATGCACGGTTTTATATAACTTAATATAGTTAATAAGTAATATTATGTAATATATAATTTTATATGAAAATAAGTCGATATATTAAAATGATATTGATATATAATTAAGTTTTAAAATTTTAAATATAACAAACAATGAATATAAATGAGTTTTTATATACCAAAAATCTTATTTGATCAAATTATCATAGGTCAATTTTTAACAAATATAAATAAATTGATTTCAACATATATAATGCTATATTTTTAAAACACTACCATAACACAAAATACAATCTTTTCTCTTATTTATTAAGAAATGAATCTTTTTGTGATATGTCATATCATAAAAATAAAATTATAAATTTGTAAAATAACATAATAGGATATTGGGAGGTCAAAATCTACAAAATTAACACATAAAAACTTTTTTATAATCTGAAAGATCTTAAGCAATCTTTTTGTGATATTTTTGCACATGATTTGCCAAATTTAATCAATTTTTTTATGAAAATTACAATAATTAGTAAAAAAATCATGACTAATGGAATGACGACAAGTGGATGAGCTAGATGAAGTATGCCACGTGACATAGCTAGAATTGGAGAAATGTGTTTTGCTTTAGTAGTTATATAGAGACCAATGGAATGACGACAAATGGATGAGCTAGATGAAAAGTATGCCACCAGGCATAGGTAGAATTGAGGAAATGTGTTTTGCTTTAGTAGTTATATAGAGACCAATGGAATGACGACAAATGGATGAGCTAGATGAAAAGTATGCCACCAGGCATAGGTAGAATTGAAGAAAGGTGTTTTTCTTTAGTAGTTATATAGACATTATTTAATAAAATGCATTGTTATTTTTTAATTTAAATGCAATAAAATATGCGAAAAGTGGGTCATTCCACGAGTTTCGAGAAGTTCGGGTTGGTCTGGGTTTGACACAACGGGTCTTGGGTCAGCTCGGGTTTGAACCCAACGGGTTTCACGAGTTTTCGGGTCGGATTGGATCGAGTTTTTTTGGGTCGGGTTGGGTAAGCTTTTGACAGGTCTAATCACTATCATAAATCTATTAATATCATTTCTTTATTTAAATGTATATTAATATAAAAGATTATAAATTAACTAAAATTTCTTTTATTTATATAATATTGATTTAAAAATCAATTAATATATATATAATTATATAATGTATATTTTTGTTTATATTAATATTATTTTTTATGTGTTTATAAATTATATATAGAATTTATAGAATCTTAATTTACTATAAAGTTAGGGGTTCCCCAAATTAATCACACTGCATTTAATGCTTTGTTTTTAATTTATCATTTTTTTGATTTTTTCTTTTCCGTTTCTTTGATACGTTTACGAATATGTCGCCTAAATGATGATTTTAACCCACCAACACATGTCTATAATGAATCCGTATAGAACATATCATCATCTTCTACTCTTCGATTTGCAACGCCTTATTATTAAGTTTTATATCCCGTAAAACCCGCGCGTAGCGCGGGCCCAAAGAGTTTATAATTATTTAAAGTTCGGGTATGACTTCGGAATAAAGCCATTAAAAATGGGAAAATATTCCTGAATCCTAAACAAACAGCGAACCAGGTCATCTCTCTTGAATACTCTTACCAACTCTCTCTTCCCTCTGCCCCACTCCCGGTAGAGCCAGTCGTCTTCCTCTTCAAATTCCCAATCCCTCATTCTCAGCTCAACCAACTAAATAGCCACCCCGATCGTTGCTTCTCCTCTATCAGGGTTAAGGTTTGAATCAATTCCTGCTCCCATTTTATGCAATTTTCTGCTTGCTTTATCGCTTTACACCCAAATTCCCAATACCTGACATTTCTTCTGAATTCTTCTGGGGGTTTTCATGTTCCTTCCTCCCAACAAGAGAGTATAGTTTTGAGGCTGAGTTCAGCTTCATTTTATGATGATTTCTGTTTCTAGCATTTCTAGGATCAAAATTTGAAAGGGATTATAATGTAGACATGATCGTGAGCTTTAGAGGGAAGAATCTGTGGAATTCGAAAAACTATGTTACTCGATTTTTTTATACCTAAATGTTCAATGTATATGTATTGCAAACTCTTAGAACTTTCAGTCAATTCATGCTAAACGGCCTTTTGACGCTTTCAAACTATCGAGTAAAACACCATTACTTGATACTTATGATGATTTTGGGGAGATGAACCTGGTTTCACTGCTCAGATGCTCCACACATTAAGGGGTCGTTTGTTTGTATACCTTGGTATAGGGAATCGGTTTGGGAATGAGCTAAACCTATTTTTGTGTTTGGTAGACTAGGTATGGGTATACCAATCCACTACACTACATTTCATACCTCGAGTCCTCATACGCAACCCTATTATTATCTTGATACCAAACGAGCCCTAAAGGATTTGGAATTAGGTTGATATCACTTCATTGGAAGGTCTATTTGTCTTTTGTATGGCTTGTCATGAACACAGAAACCTGCTTCTTATGCTTGACCTGAAGCTTAACTATTTTCAGTTGGCTAAATTTACGGAGACCATATTGTTCTAACTCTTTTTATATTACGTGTAAACTATATGTTGAAGGTTTCCTTCAAGGATTTCATCATTCTTACTTAACTTTGTTATCCTTTGCAGAAAAGCTTCAGGATGTCAGGATGTTTTCTGACTTTTTGACAAATATAGATCATGGTGAAGCCGGCTGACTTGGTCATTATATGCACCATTGCTGGTTTGGTGGTTGGCATTTTCATAACTTCCTCAGTGTTTTTCTGCATAAGGTGGTGGAAAAGGCGCTCAAAACTTCAAAATTCTTCAAGGGATTACGGTCTGAGTGGTCAAGCTCTACAGACTAATGGCATTCACCCAAGCATTGAATCTAGCGAGTCTTTTTCAGATTCAGTAGGTCAGCTACTAGATGATAGAAGTCCACGGTCATGGTGGAATCATCAAAATAAAGATCGAACACATTCAGCCTCAGGAATACTAAGATACTTGTACAAGTAGGTGGTATTTTCCAATTGTTAGTCTCTCATATTTTCTGATTGATACCTCTGATGGAATTTACTACATGAACAAAATGTTAATACTGCATTGATGATCAGCCTCTCGTCTAACCATTCCTGTTTGTTTTCAGAGAAAGGGAAAAGATTTTGTCCTTATAAAATATCAGAAATTTATGTAGCTGGGTCTATAAAGGATAGCATTGAGCTTTCTGATCTGTTCTGTGTATTAAAATAAATAACTTTTCTAGCCTGTAATGGTGAGCAGGGACCTTCAGAAAGCCACTCAGAACTTCACAACCCTGCTGGGACAGGGATCTTTTGGTCCAGTATACAGGGCTGGAATGGCTACTGGGGAGGTGGTAGCAGTTAAAGTTTTGGCTTCTAACTCAAAGCAAGGCGAGAGAGAGTTTCAGACAGAGGTAAGGGATAATTTTTCAGAGACAGATAGGATTAGTCCTAGGGGCTGGTGGACATATTATATGCCAACTTTGGGCCTCTTTGGTTAGAGTAGATCTGGTTTCATACATACAGTAGAGGCCAGAAGTGTTCATGCAAACGTTGTTCAGATACTGATGATCCTCTTTGTTTCTGTGGAGGTGTCATGTCTATATTTTCATTTGTCAAATAAAAGAGTTTATTGGAAGAGGCATTAAGATCAAACCATTACTACTTTTCTGTGATGGGGTTAGAAGATATACCAATCTGTCTGTGACTTTCTTCACTTTTCTTCCATTTTTTTTGCAGGTATCTCTTCTTGGAAGATTACATCACCGGAATCTTGTAAATTTGGTGGGCTACTGTGTGGACAAAGGCCAACACATGTTAATATATGAATACATGAGTAATGGGAGTTTGGAGAGCCTTTTATATGGTACTGAATGCTCTTTTCCTTCGTTTTAGCCGTGTGATAGTATTGTAGCTCTGTTCTTAAGGGTGATGTCTTTTGAAATTAATGACAATGCCCAACTTATTAATTTTAGGACCTCTATGCTAACTGTTAAGGGTTGAGATTTCTCAAAGAAGTTGATGTCTTTAGGTGGTTCATGTATAAGAAGGCTAAGCTTTAGCTTGTGTTTAATGACTTTTGATCATGTTACTGGTTTATCTAAGCTGATGCTGTATGAGTGATAAGTTACAATATATGTTTTTTGGTTTTAAATGTATCAATCAAGGGATCAATTTTTTTGGAGCAACTAGTAAGTTGACATATACCCTTCCTTGAGCAACAAAATAATGTATGTTATGTCCTAGACAAGTGATTAAAAAAGCTTTTCATAATGTATGTTATGTCCTAGACAAGTGATTAAAAAAGCAAAAAGCGGCATGGCATGGCTCAGGTGCCAGGCGTGCTTTTTACAAACACTGTCCTGAACCTTCAAGCAAATAGGTAATAGTAGCATATGGAAGCTTATTTTTTGTGACACTAGGCACATTACTATTTTCTGAAACTCTCTCTTCTAGTACTGATTTTGTTTGACAGTAGGCAATTTCAAACAGTTAAAGTTGGATCTTTTTTTATTTCTTTTAACAACAAATTGATTGGAGAATTAGTTAGTATAGGTTGCACCATACATAATTTGCAGTTATGTTGAATTTTTCCACCAGGTTCTTATTTATGGCCTTCATTAAATCCTCAACAGCACAACCTGTTCTTTACATGTTGTAGCGGGAAATATCTGTAGTAATATGGTTGTAATTTTGAAAAAATAGGAAACGATGACGATGCGTTGACTTGGGATGCAAGGATTCAAATTGCTCTTGATGTTTCACATGGAATAGAGTATCTTCATGAAGGGGTATGAGGTTGTTTTACTAATTTTCGTGGGAAATTACTTACAATCATTTACTAACAATTCCTGTAACAGGCTGTTCCACCTGTAGTACATAGGGATCTGAAGTGTGCTAATATACTGTTAGACCGTTCTATGAGAGCTAAGGTAATTAAATTTCATGTGAACTCCCTAATGTCGCAGTGCTCATTTCAAGAAGATGGCTGCATATTGATATTTTCTTGTATTACTGGAACAAGGTTGCTGATTTCGGCCTTTCAAAGGAAGAGCGTTTTGATGGGCGGGCATCTAGTCTTAAGGGTACATATGGTTATATGGATCCTGCCTATATCTCTTCTAGTAAACTATCTGTGAAGAGTGACATCTACAGTTTCGGAGTTATAATGTTTGAGCTTATAACATGCATTCATCCTCAGCAGAACTTGATGGACTATGTCAACCTTGTAAGTTATTCTGCGTGTCTAATATATCTACTACAGTTTCTCCTTTTTCTAAAAGTTATCAATAACCACAAGTTTCTAATCATGCTCATTCTTTTTCTTCATTTCTTAAACAAAATTTACTAAATGTGTTTGTATTTCTAGGCAGCAATGGACCCAGAAGGAATTGATGAAATACTTGACAAGCGGCTCGTTGGGAAGTGCAATATTAGAGAAGTTAGGGACCTAGCTAAACTTGCTTACAAATGCTTGCACAAAAACCCGAGGAAGCGGCCTTCAATTGGAGAAGTCTCACAGGCTATACTGAAGATAAAACAAAGAAAACTTGGTAAGGATTCCACCATGCCTTTTCCTGGTGATGACATTTCCCGCATGGTGAGCCGGATTGAGAGCCAACAGGTGGAGTTAAGTAGAATAGTGAGGCAGGAATGAATGAGTGATGGATTTAGGGTTTCTCCAATGCTGCTGCATCCACAGGGGACAGCCTTAGTGTTTGATATATAGAGGTAACTGACACGATTCGTTTGGTTTGATTCATAAGTGATGAATGAAATGCATCTCCGGGGTAGGATTCACATATTGGTAGAAGGCTAGAGGTTATTGGTTGTGACTTGTGGTAGAGTGAAATCCATACCGGGCTGTGATCATATTGATTGTTACCACTGACACCATGTTGATGAGATTTTGTTTCAATCTGTTTGTATAGTATAATAGTGATGAACTTGGGTAATTAACACATGCTCCTTGGCAATTTCAATCCTAGATTTCCACTCCAGGATTCATTTTTTCGTCGTGTTTGAACAAGTTGGCATCATTTCCCCTTGTAACTTTAACTGGAATTGGATGCTTTTATTGTCTTCTTTAAGCAACCCCATGTCTAGAGCACTATCCTTGAAGATTGATCTTGGTACTTCGTATGAAGTGAAAGTAAGAGCTTTCTTTTGGTCGATAGTTTGCCATACTTCCTCGCAAGTCACCAAGAATTCAATTGGCTTTTTCTTTCTCAAAACACGTATATCCAAGATCTTCGTCAGAAGAGCAATATGACCAAATTGCTAGCGAAGTTGAATAAAAAGCATATGATACATTATACATATATTAGATTGGATTGACCTGTCCCGACTATGATCTGTCCAGACTGACAAATTGGATCAAGGAAGGAACTTTGGCATAATCCATTAACGTCAACGATGATGATCCGTAAACATGGTTTGAGCATAGTAAGTTAGCATGTGATATGCTCCTCAGGGTTGAGCACAAACTTAATTGTATCAACCAACTTATCAGGCGAGTGTCGACGACACCTTCTGCGTTCACTCGGTCCTTCTTCTGAGTCACACTTTTGGATCGCGTCGGCGGCTGGAATTGCATCAGTGAGTTCTTCCTCCACCTCCTGGAACCAACTTTGTCTATTTCTTCGACCACCGTCGCCGCTAGCTCGAGTGAAAAATTATTGATTGCTGCGATTTAGGTCAATTTAAGGCTTGAAGTCTATAGCTTGTAAGCTTATGATGCTCTGTTATAGAGGCGTGAGTGTTCATATACTTAAATTCAGTAATATGCCACTTTGTTAATTTCAATGAATATGTAAGCCCAACTATGGAGAATTTTTTCCCACAGTTGAGAATTATGGTGCTCTGCTAAAAATTCAGCAATGAAAGGTTTGTGTAGTATTTTTCACATCTAAGTGAGTATTATCACATAATTATACTCTACAAATACATTTTTAATCTAAAAGTGTTAATGATGATATAACTTCACATTCGGCTACTGAAAAAAAAATCACAATGACACTTCTGTTGTTATAATGCCACTCTATTGTCATACAGTGACATTTTTTTCATTAGTATGCACATTTTATAAATGAAAATTAATCTCAATAACACTATTTTTTTTAAGCAGGCAAGAAACGAGATGTCATCCACAAGAAGATGACGATCTATGACCATCATCGTAGATGATCCTGAAAAAGGTCGATATGACTCATATAGACTAGAAGCCAAAAGGAGTGGCCTAAAAGTTTTGATGTAATAATCAAACAGACTGCAATCACAATTACAATTTATGATTGTTTTAATGAAGTGATTTATATTAGGCTTGGCTAAAAAATCAGCCGCTCTATTTGCTTCTCTGAAGCAATGGTCAATTTTAGTATTTTGAATGGTATTTAAACTATTTAATGTCTTGAATAATATTTATAATTTCCCATGAAATTTTCCATATATTATTAATAGAGTTACTGGTTGTTAAATTATCAACGTCAAGGATAACATTACATAGTGTAGTTTTAATTTGTGTGGTAGTTTAACCGCATAAAGGAAGGTTGTAGCTTCAGTTTGTAATGGTGACTTAGAATTGATTTGTTTATTGTAGATATCTAGTATCTGACCCCTAGAATCTTTAGCTATACAAGCAATACAAGAATTTGTTTGGAATATAAAAGATCCATCAAAGTTTATTTTAGTCCATCATGTTGGAGGGTTTTTCCAGTAGTGATTTTTCTTTTTATCTCTATTTCTTTTGTTTTTTAATTTTGGGCCTTTGATTTGTTTTGAAGCATTCTCCCATTGTGTAAACTGAATGAAAGCATTATGGGCCGAATCATTACTGTTAACTGGTGTTTTTCTGATAATTACCGAATTTCTATGGAGCCAGATTTGTACCACAAAAAGACTAATGTTTTTATATTTATTATATTCACCTTTATATTCATTAATAATATTACTTAACATGTCTTCAAATACATTTATACTAGTAAAGTGATTCAATTTTCCTGTAATTTGTTCAAATTTACGAAGTTGATTAATCATGTATTGACATTCAAAGAGCAGTTCTCTTGTTTCATTTAGGGGATTGCAGAGCGAATAATAAGAAGGTACCCTATTGTAGAATCTATTTAATCTTTCTATTGTTGGTAAATTGTATGAAACAAATTTTCATAAGAAGTTTTGTAATTTTAGAGGTATTTTCATGTTCTAAATCCATTTGTATAATTGAGTATTATTATTAATAATGTTATTTGAAATTAATTGTCTAGCAGAGGTTGTACTAAATTCTCCATTTGACGTAAGTGTCCAAATTATTTTGTCTTCTATTTCAGCCTGAGGAATGTAAATACTTAAAATATTGGGAATAATATGATGTGGTAGAGATATCCATAATTTATTTATGTCCCATTCTTTTGAATGGGTAATAAATTGTGATACTTATCATTGATATTTGCTTTATTTGGATCAAAATACGGATTAAGTTCAACGTTTTTAGTCCACTAGTCTGTCTAAAAATTGATAGTTTTACCATTTCCATGTTCCCAACCTATTCCTTTTATAAAATCTTGTCGTAGATGTACTAATCTTGAGAATTGCCAAGAGTGTTAATTCTTTTTTTTTTTGTAATTAAAAATCAATTCCGATTGAAGATATTTCTGACTAATTAAATGTGCCCAAAGGTTAGTCTTATCTGTAACTAATTTCCGGAGCAGTTTTTGCTGTAGAACTTTATTAAAATATTTCGATTTATATAAGCCTAAGTCACCAACTTCTTTTGGTCTACATATTGGTCCGAATTTGTGATGGCTTTGTATCAGGGATTTGTATTATTACAAAAAAAGTCTTTATTAATTTTATCAAATTGTTTGCAAACTCCTTTTGGAAGGTAAAAACTTTACATTAGATGGTTAGCATTAGACTGAATGTTGGATTGAATAAGTATTGTTCTACCATCTTTGGAAATAGTATTAGCTTTCCATTTAGATAACCGTTTTTGCATACTCTGAAAGATATCATTTCTAACTCGTCCTCTTACAATCAATATTCCCAAATATTTCTCCATAGCATTTGTGAGCTGAAGATTTAAAATGGACGCTAGGGATTGGCTTTGTTCTTGTGATATGTTCGTAGAAGTTTGAAATGAACTCTTATGATAATTTATTGCTAATCCTGACATATTAGTAAATTTTGAAGTAAATCTCTAATATATATCATATTTTTCATATTCGCATTAGCTAGAATTATCGTGTCATGAGCAAAACAAAGGAAAAGTATGCACATACCATTACGAGTAAGTTGAATACCAACCCTATAATTGGGATGAATCCAAAAGAATCTAAAACTTTGATAATGAAAGGTCATTGTAACTTATCATACGCTTTTTCCACATCAAGTTTTAATGTCATCCAACCCCTTTTTTCCTTTTTTCCTATTATGAAAAGAATGGAATACTTCATGTGCTATTAAAATGTTGTCAAATATTGATCTGTTTTTAACAAAAGCACCTTGGCATGGATGAACAAAAGCACCTTTGCATTAGCTAGAATTATCGTGTCATCAGCAAAACAAAGGAAAGGTATGCACATACCATTACGAGTAAGTTGAACACCGACCCTGTAATTGGGCTGAATCCAAAAGAATCTAAAACTTTGATAATGAAAGGTCATTGTAACTTATCATACGCTTTTTCCACATCAAGTTTTAATGTCATCCAACCCCTTTTTCCTTTTTTCATATTATGAAAAGAATGGAATACTTCATGTTCTATTAAAATGTTGTCAAATATTGATCTGTTTTGAACAAAAGCACCTTGGCATGGATGAATTAATTTGAGAAGTAAAATTTGTAATCTATTTGCTAATATTTTGGTTATAATCTTATACATTAATTGTTGTACATAAGCTCATAGCTCTAAAATGATTAATGGTTATTGGATTGTCTATTTTAGGAATAAGCGTTATAAACGAATGTGCACAATCGGATAACATAACTCCCGAATGAAAGAAGGATTGGACGGATTGGACTACAGATAGTCCCACAATATGCCAATAAGATTGGTAAAATTTGCATTATACCCATCTGGTCTAGGGATTTTGTTCTGTGGGAGTTGGAATACTACTTTTTAATTTCTAAATTAGATGGGTTTATTAATTAGTGTGTATTATCTTCTACAATAATCAATTTCGGAATGATTATAAGATCTTGATTTCTAATTTCAAGGGTATGAAGTGGTTGGTATCTTGATACGCTGCACTTTGTATAGCGTAACTAGGAATTATTACATTGATTTAGGAGTATTATTATATGTGTTTCGAGTCATTGTTATGTTCTGAGATATTTATTAAGAAGTGAAGAAATAGGGATCAGAATCGATTAAGAGTTGAAGACTTGAAGAAATCACCGACGGCGATCGCCATGGATCAGCGGCGATCGCGGTGGAGCAACAGAGAGGAGCCGAGAATATTTAATAAATCCGCGACCGCGGATTAATATCCGCGATCGCGGGTATTGTACTGAATTGCCCTTTGTGCGCGAGATGGGCCGTGGATTTGAAGCAAGCAGCCGGGCTGCACAATTGGAAGCAAATACCACCGAGTTGTGCTTTCTTTTATTCCTTTTGTTTTATTTCTTTCCTTTTTCCTTTTTCATTAATTAGTTTTAGGATATATCTTTTACCATATATTTTTAGGGTTAGCCTCTATTTAAAGAACTCTAGTTCTTTCTATCTATCATCATCTTTTCCATCAGACAATTTAGTTCTGCAACCATGAGCAGAAACTAATCTCCATTGTTTTACCTAGCGGTTGAAACCTTCAGTTATTAAGTTGTGAGATTTCTAAACTCTTGTTCTTTTCCTATGGGTTTGTATTAATTCTCTTGTTCTTCATCTATTGATTTCTTTTAGTTTTGCTAGCTTGATCACCTAGTTTGATTGATAGTTTTCTATTGCTAGACTAGGAATATACGGTGGAATTCCTTGTCAGTGTAGCACTCATATCTGCATGATCTGGTAGTTGATTGCTTCTATGAAAGAGAATTGATTGCATGTTAATACTTGACGGTTGTAAGTTATTGCATGCATCCTTATGATTCCTGTGCCCTTTGCTGCTATTTCATCTAATCTTGAGAGGTTTCCCTGATTGCTGAATAGTAAGTATTATCAGGACCGGTTGGCCTGCTAATATATTAAAGATTGGAATAGGAACATTCCCTAGGATTGATAAGAACTTGAGATAAATCTATGATCAACTTGATTGACTGTTGTGTGGATACTTGCTAGGTGAAACCCCTTCTCATCATATTCACAACCAAACCTTCTTTGCTTGATACTTGTTATTTTTGTGTTCCATACAATCAACCCCCCCTGGTTACTTGTTACTTGTTCGTTAGTTGGTATTTCGCTTGACTGCATTGATTTGGTGTTTTGATTCCCTTGGGTTCGACCTCTACTTGCTTGCTATACTTTAGTTAGTGTTTAGAGTTTTCTTTGATTTGGCACTACGACTTTAGCCTCATCAAATTTGGCGTCGTTGCCGGGGAATTGAAATTTTTCTGATTCTGTGCTAATTGTGAAATTATCAACTGTTTGGTGTGAACCTTTATGGTTCAGACCCGTGCTACTGATTCATCTCTTGTTTCCTTTGACCCAGAGATTGAAAGAACGTTCCTTCGGAACCAAAAAGCAGCTCTGAACCAAGAGAACGAAATGGGTGATCGACATGGACCGCCATTGCCTACTATGAGGCAACTCACTGCCCCAGACTTAAACCAACAACCTTTGGCAGTGAGGTTTCCTGAGATTGAAGAAGGTGTGGATTTTGAATTAAAAGCTGGTTTAATTCATGAGATACCACACTTTCATGGCTTAGCAGGAGAAGACCCCAACAAACACTTGGCTCAATTCCATGCCATATGTTCAAGTATGAAGCCAAGAGGTGTTAGTGAGGAGCAAGTCATGCTGAGAGCTTTCGGATTTACTCCGAAAGACACTGCGAATGATTGACTCTATTATCAAGCTCCAGGGAGTATTGATACATGGGCTAAGATGAAAAAGGTCTTCTTGGAGAAATATTTTCCAGCCACAAAACTGAGCAGTTTGAAGAAGGAAATCACAACCATTCAACAACATTCAACTGAGAGTCTCTATGAGTATTATGAGTGATTCAAGAAGCTTTGCTCAAGCTGCCCATTCCATAGTTATACTGACCATGATCTTCTTATGTACTTATTTAGTGGCTTGATTGATGAGGATCGTCGAATGGTAAACGCGTCTTGTGGAGGTAATTTTCTGAAACTAACTATACCTCAAGCCACTGAAATGTTTGAAGAGCTAGCTGAGAGTTCAAGGCAGTTTAGTAGTAGACAGGGATCCCACTCAGTCAAAGCAATTAATTCAGATCAATTACAGACTGACATGAATGAGTTGAAAGAGATGGTAAAGGCTTTAATGCTGAAAAATGCTTCCCTTCATGATCCCAATGCTGAGGTAAACGCTGTTGGTGGATGGCAACAAAACGCTAAGACGGAATCAAGCATCCAAAATCTTGAAAATCAGTTAGGACAGATTGCTCAAGCTGTGAGTAAATTAGAGGCCAGGGAACCAGTAAGAAACCCGAGAGAGAACGCCAGTGTAGTGTTCTTGATGAGCGGAAAAACTTTAAATGACTGTTCTGTGTCAAAACCGCGATCGCCAGATCTGAGTGGCGATCGCCATGAGATTACAGAGAGCAAGACAGGGTCTGCATCGCGACCGCGATCGCCATATGGCAATGGCGATCGCCATTCCATTCCAGAGGTTGAGGTGAAAAATTATTCGCGACCGCGATCGCCAAGAGTTGATGGCCATCGCCGGGAGCCCCCTGAGTACATTGACGATTATATTCGCCCGAATTTTCCACCTCTATTCTCTCAGAAGCCTGTTGCTCCCTTTCCTGAGGCATTGAAGGATACTCGAAGGCTGAAGAACGACAACGAAATCTTCGAAACCTTTAATAGGTGTGAGGTAAACATTCCTTTGCTCAAACTTGTTAAGAGTATTCCTAGATTTGCTAAGTTTTTGAAAGAAGTTTGCACTATTAAAAGAAATCAAAAACTGAAAGGAAAGAGGAAAGTTGAAGTAAGTGAACAAGTTTCTACTGTGTTTCAAAAACGCATGCCTAAGAAATGTGGTGATCCAGGCATATTTAGCATTCCATGTGTGATTGGTGAAACTAAATTTGACAAAGCCATGCTAGATTTAGGTGCATCAGTCAACGTTTTGCGTTACTCTTTGTATGAATCACTAGGCTTAGGACCTTTGCATAAAACAGGAACTGTTATTCAACTTGTTGATAGGTCTACTGTATACCCGAAAGGGGTTGTTGATGATGTTCTTGTTATGGTTGGTGATCGGATTTTTCCTGCTGATTTCTTTGTGTTAGATATGGAGCATGCTAATAATGTCACACCTATACTGTTAGGTAGACCTTTCATGAAAACTGCACAAACGAAAATTGATGTTAATAGTGGGACTCTCTCTATGGAGTTTGATGGGGATAAGGTAGAATATAATATATATGATATGGATCCCATTGATAAGAATTCTCTATGTGCTATTGATGTGATTAAGCCTACTTGTAAGGATGAATTGCAACCTGTTTTAGAGAATCTCTTAGAGCCCCCAAAAGTAGATGCTGTTTTGTCTACTAATATGCCGGAGTATCAGGCTAAGCCAGAGCCTAAAGGTAAGCTCTCTTCACATCCTTTGGGCAATCGTCCTCCATTACTGACCTCGCCAGGCGAGATACCATTGATGTCTAGTGTGCAGGCACTTGACATTGAGCTTAAACAACCGCCTGATACGGTCAAGGAGAATAAAGTGAATGAAACCACCTTCATTGCTAAAGACAAGGTGGTCAAGGTAAGAGGGACGAGATTCAAAGCGTTCCATGAGTGGTTCAAGAGAGAATTCAGACAAGAGACGGTTTTCACAAAGCCAAATGGCGTTAGTTAAATCTCTTGAGTTTCATGTCGAGCCACGACATAAAATAAGGCGCTACTCGGGAGGCAACCCGAGGTTTGAGAACTGTTTTTATTTGTTTTTGTTCGGTTTAATTTTCTTTTTAGTTTTTCTATGGACAGGAGGAAATCACCGAAGCTTAGGGTCAGCTACAGTCAGTATCCAATCTCGCTGTAAGTCTTCTCTCCCGTCCGTAAAAAAAATCTGAAAATCATTCCGAGAAGAAAATAATATATCGGATTAAAAAAAAAAATAGAGTGCAGAAAAAAAAATATGAGAGAAAAGAAAGTAAGGAGTTGTATTAGATCAAGTTTGGTTTCATTAGTACTATCCTTCTAGATCTACATTCGCTGGAGCTTGGCTTCTTGGTGACCATGTTCTTTGCAAGGAGTTGATTTGTTTGGGTCACTTTCTACATTAGAGGTATTCTTTCTTTTGCTTTAGATGAGCTATGCATTATTGGATTATATTTAGTTCTCATCTAGTTTCTCATTCTACCACACTTTGAGTTTTATTGGAGGAAGGTCATCCGACCTTGTATGTGAGTCTTCTGTCTCCTTCCCTGGGTTCGTTTTTATGTCTTCCATTTCATTGAGGACAATGCAATGTTTAAGTATGGGGGAGGAGAATGTATTCACATGTATTTATTTAGGTGTTGGTTGTATCTGCATGAGCTTATTGAATATATATTGTATGAAAAAACCACAAAAATTGAAAAAAGGCATACAAAATCCTTGGATAGCAAGATCAATGCAATAAGAAGGTGGTTTGACCGGCATTAGGCTGGGGCAAAAATAAGTCTTGAGAGATGTGAGTTTGTGAGCCTGGAATAATTATTGAGTGGTTGGGATGAAAACCCGAAAGGGCGCCCAAGCAAGATGAGTGTTATTAAATAAAAAAATAAAAAAATTGAGTGTTTTAGGACCATTATCATCTTGGCGTATGGAGACATAAGAAGGAGGCGTATAAGAGGATTCGGGTAGGCCACTTGGAGGAATAAGGTGTAGTTCTGGGTATGTGCTTATTTTATCACATTGTTCTTGATTTTTGTTGTTGTGTTTTGTGTGTTTTGGAGGAGCTTATTGGTTATGTAATCACTAGGAGATATTCTTGTACTTCCTGAGGCTTTGAGTATTTTATTGTATGGGTAGCTTTTCTGTAAGTTACTCGGGACGAGTAAAAGTCTAAGTATGTGGTATTTGATACGCTGCACTTTGTATAGCGTAACTAGGGATTATTACATTGATTTAGGAGTATTATTATATGTGTTTCGAGTCATTGTTGTGTTCTGAGATATTTATTAAGAAGTGAAGAAATAGGGATCAGAACCGATTAAGAGTTGAAGACTTGAAGAAATCACCGACGGCGATCGCCATGGATCAACGGCGATCGCGGTGGAGCAACAGAGAGGAGCCGAGAATATTTAATAATCCGCGACCGCGGATTAATATCTGCGATCGCGGGCATTGTACTGAATTCCCCTTTGTGTGCGAGATGGGCCGTGGATTTGAAGCAAGCAGCCGGCCCAACTTTTGGATGGAGCCCACGTGGAAGAAGCAGCAGCTGGGCTTCACAATTGGAAGCAAATACCACCGAGTTGTGCTTTCTTTTATTCCTTTTGTTTTATTTCTTTCTTTTTCCTTTTTCATTAATTAGTTTTAGGATATATCTTTTACCATATATTTTTAGGGTTAGCCTCTATTTAAAGAACCCTAGTTCTTTCTATCTATCATCATCTTTTCCATCAGACAATTTAGTTCTGCAACCATGAGCAGGAACTAATCTCCATTGTTTTATCTAGCGGTTGAAACCTTCAGTTATTAAGTTGTGAGATTTCTAAACTCTTGTTCTTTTCCTATGGGTTTGTATTAATTCTCTTGTTCTTCATCTATTGATTTCTATTAGTTTTGATAGCTTGATCACCTAGTTTGATTGATAGTTTTCTATTGCTAGACTAAGAATATACGGTGGAATTCCTTGTCAGTGTAGCACTCATATCTGCATGATCTGGTAGTTGATTACTTCTATGAAAGAGAATTGATTGCATGTTAATACTAGACGGTTGTAAGTTATTGCATGCATCCTTATGATTCTTGTGCCCTTTGCTGCTATTTCATCTAATCTTGAGAGGTTTCCCTGATTGCTGAATAGTAAGTATTATCAGGACCGGTTGGCCTCCTAATATATTAAAGATTGGAATAGAAACATTCCCTAGGATTGATAAGAACTTGAGATAAATCTATGATCAACTTGATTGACTGTTGTGTGGAGTCTTACTAGGTGAAACCCCTTCTCATCATATTCACAACCAAACCTTCTTTGCTTGATACTTGTTACTTTTGTGTTCCATACAATCAAACCCCCCCTGGTTACTTGTTACTTGTTCGTTAGTTGGTATTTCGCTTGACTGCATTGATTTGGTGTTTTGATTCTCTTGGGTTCGACCTCTACTTGCTTGCTATACTTTAGTTAGTATTTAGAGTTTTCTTTGATTTGGCACTACGACTTTAGCCTCATCATATCTATTTTGTAAATCTGTTGTAAAAATATTTTGAATTTTCTTTTGTTTATAATATTTTATATTTTGTAATGACTCCTAACATAGAATTTTCTGTTTGAACGTTTTGATTTTAACCGTTGTTTGAAAGTATTTATTATTCTTATCCATTTCATTTTTATATGTTTGATTTTAGCTCTTTGTTTCCAATAAGTATGTTGAAATTCTAGTAACTTATTATATTTAGTAAGAAGACGTTTATAATGTTCAAAATTTACTAAATTATTATTTTCATAACAATCTTATTGTAACTTTTTCAGGTTATTTTCCGTTTTCTTCAATTGTTCGAATATATTGTTATCGTTTTTCTTTAACCAATTTTTTATCTCAATTTTAAGTTGTTTTTGTTTAATAAAAAATTTAAACATATTAGATCCATTGTAATGATATTTCCAAATCCTGTCTACAAGTTTTTTATATTGCTCATTTTTTATCCAAGTGTTTTCAAATTTAAAAGGGTAATTTTTTTTATAAATTTTCTTGCTTAATTGTAGAGTGATACAACAATGATATGAAGTTGTAAATAGTAAATGTTGTCAGATAATACTATCATAAAAATTTAGCATCTTTTGTTGAATAAAGACTCTATCTAACCTTTTTAAAATAGGGTGAGAATCCCATAATAAACTCTCTCTTAGAGATAAATAAGAATGAATCTAAGTCATTGGATGCCTTAGCATCCAATGGCTTAGATTAAACTAGTTACCCCCACTACAAGTGGGGGTAGTTGTGGTGGTCCGGCGGGGGTCCGGCGGGGGTCCGGCGGGGGTCCGGCGGAGGTCCGGCGGAGGTCCGGCGGCGGTCCGGCGGAGGTCCGGCGGCGGTCCGACGGGGGTCCGACGGGGTCCGGTGGAGGTCCGACGGTGGTCCAATAATAAATGAAAAGGTTAAAGTATAAAATGAAAATTTTAAGTCTAATTCAAATTGGTGAACATTTAAATATAATGTGATGAACATTTAGATATAATGTGATGAACATTTAGATATAATGTGATGAACATTTAATTATAATGTGATGAACATTCTCTTGGTGAACATGAAATTAAAATGTGATGAACATATACTAGAGTATATCAAAATGAACGTTTATAAACATTTTGATGAACGTTTATAAACATTTTGATGAACATTTATGAACAACGTGATGAACATTTAATTATAATGTGATGAACATTGTGTTGGTGAAAATTAAAATGTGATGAACATTCAGTAGAGTATATCAAAATGAACGTTTATAAACATTTTGATGAACATTTATGAACAGCGTGATGAACATTTAAGCTAATTGTAATGAACTTTTGAGTAATGAACATTTTATTAAATTCTTGTGAACATTTAAGGATGTTTGATGAACATTTAAGTATGAGATGATGAACATTTAGGTAATTTTTTATAAAGATCAAGTGTTTTTCTACTCGAAATTATATTAAAGTGATGTTTGATGAACATTTAAGTAAGAGAAGATGAACATTTATCAACATTTTGATGAACATTTAACTCGATTGTAATGAACTTTGGCTAATGAACATTTTATTAAATTCTTGTGAACATTGAAGTATGAGATGATGAACATTTAAGTATGAGATGATGAACATTTAGATGAACATTCAATTGGTGAACTTTTATGTATAATGTGATGAACATTCAATTGGTGAACTTTTATGTATAATGTGATGAACATTCATTAGAGTATGTACAAATGAACATTGCGATGAACATTTATGAACACTTGATGTTCATCAAAAATTGGTGAACATTTAAGTAGAATGTGATGAACATTCAGTTGGAAAACTTTTAAGTATAATGTGATGAACATTTATGAACACTTGATGTTCATCAAAAATTGATGAACATTTAAGTAGAATGTGATGAACATTTATGAACACTTGATGTTCATCAAAGATGGTCCGGCGGTGGTCGGAGGTTCTCCGGCGGCGGTCCGGCGGTTCTCCGACGGCGGTCCGGCGGTTCTCCGACGGCGGTCCGGCGGTTCTCCGACGGCGGTCCGGCGGTTCTCCGACGGCGGTCCGGCGGTTCTCCGACGGCGGTCCGGCGGTTCTCCGGCGGCGGTCCGGCGGTTCTCCGGCGGCGGTCCGGCGGTGGGGACAAGGGGGGACAAGGGGTGCCACGTGTCATCATATGGGCTCTTGGATCTCTCTTGATCCAAGGCTCCACATTCATTCTCATTTATCATTTTAACAAGTATTATTACATGACTCTTTTCCTTTAAAATATTACTATATGTATCGTTATTATATTTTCTCCATGTACATCGAAAGCCTTGGTAATTTTGAACAATAAAACCATGAGTTGTGGTAAAATTATTTAATCTTCTAAATCTGGTAGTTGAAGCTGGCACACCTTTTTTTTGTCATGACTTGATAAAATATCATTAAAATCACCCATAATTAAGATTGGTTCATTATACGACATAATAAATTTGTGATATGAAGTTTCAGAAATCTGTTTTATATCTGGTTTTCTTTGCTAGGTGCGTAATTGAATATTATTATATATTTATATATAATTCTTCATATTGTATAACAATAGTGTTGTTGTTATTGTATATTAAACTTAAGTATGATGATTTATAAAAATTGTACTTAAAAGCCTATGATCAAGACAGTATCATCAAGGACATTATTCAAGCTCTGGCCGCGGATGCAAAGGCAAAGAATCATTTCTCATGGAAAGATGGCATGCTGAGGAGGAAGAATAGGATTGTCATACCCAATGTATCTGAGCTCAAAGATAGTATATTACAGCGGCTTTATCGTTCAGGGATTGGAGGCCATTCAGGAAGAGATGCAACCTTGCACAGGATCAAGTCAGTTTTCTACTGGAAGGGCCTTGCTAAGGATGTGCATCAGTACATTAGATCATGTCAGCAGAGCAAATATGATCATAGTGCCTACCTATATTTGCTTCAACCATTGCCTATCCCTGAAACCACTTGGACATATATCACAATGGATTTTATTGATGGTCTTCCAAATTCTTTTGGTAAGACAGTGATATTTGTAGTGGTAGATAGACTGAGCAAAGCCGCCCATTTTATGGCCTTGGCTCATCCATATACTGCCTCAAGTGTAGCTCAATATTTCTTGAACCGTGTATTTAAACTACATGGCTTCCCTAGCTCCATCACCAGTGACAAAGATGCAATATTCTTAAGTGAATTTTGGAAAGAGTTGTTCACTCTTCAAGGAGTCCAGCTCAACTATTCTAGTTCTTATCATCCACAGACAGACGGCCAAACTGAGGTGGTGAATAGATGCCTAGAGACTTATCTAAGGTGCATGTGCAGTGATAGGCCTAACCAATGGAGCAAATGGCTTCCTTTGGCTGAGTTTTGGTATAACACTTCATACCATACTTTAATCAGGAGTACTCCATTTGAAGTGGTTTATGGACACTCTCCACCAACATACCTTCCTTATATCCCGGTGAGTCAAAAGTTGAGGTGGTGGCTAGAAATCTTCAAGAAATACAGAACATGATTGAGTTGCTCAAGTTTCATTTGCTCAGAGCTCAGCATAGAATGACGCAGATTGCAAATCAACACAGAACTGATAGAGTATTTGACATTGGAGATATGGTATATGTCAAACTTCGGCCTTATAGACAGCAAAGTGTGGCTCAAAGAAGTAGTAACAAGCTTGCTCCTAAATACTTTGGCCCCTACAGAATTATTGATAAGTGTGGGAAGGTGGCTTACAAACTAGAGTTGCATGCAGGGTCAAAGATCCATAATGTCTTCCATGTCTCCCAGTTGAAGGAACATGTAGGAGGTTCCACTACAACAAACAACCTTCCCATTGTGGTCTTAGATGTCTTTACAAAGGAACCTGAGAGTATTCTTGAGAGACAAATGGTACAGAGGCAAGGCCGAGCTGCAACCAGGGTGTTGGTCAAATGGAGGAATCAACCAGTTGAAGAAGCAATATGGGAGTATTACTATGATCTCCTACAAAAGTTTCCTAATTGTGAACTTTGAGGACAAAGTTCTCTAAAGAGGGATGATTTGATATAGGAATTGTGATTAGATCCCGTGTTGCTCACGCGCCCCTAATTAGGCAGTTAGGGCAGTCTGCTATAAATAACAGACTTGTAACAACTTTCTTCCTATCTCGAAAATCAATCTGTAATCTCTCCCTCTCTAATCAATGCAAAGCAAAGCTTTGGCTATGGCTTCCGTTCTTGCGCTCAGATTTCTTTCTACCTTTTAGATTTCCGGAGATTGAACACTGTGAGTTTGTTGTTTGCATTGAACATCAGATTCCTATCCTATCTTCTCAAATTCTCAATCTAGTTTACTGTATTAGCAAAGCGTGAAGAACGACATTAGAGATCGGAAAGAGACGAGAGGGATGAGAGATAAAACAATAATAGTTAAATAAATAATATATATTGGGGGTTGGAAAAAAAGAGAGGGGCTACCAAAAACTAATTGAAAATACCCAGGGATAGTTTTTTAATTTAAAACTTCTAATGGGTCCATTGGACCACACCCTTTCATCAATCTCTATATAATTACTAAAGCAAAACACCTTTCTCCAATTCTAGCTATGTCACGTGACATACTCTTCATTCATGTCATCCACTTGTGGCAATTCCATTGCTCACGATTTTTTACAATTTATTGTAATTTTCTTAAAAAAAAGGATTAAATTTGGAAAATCATTTGCAAAATTATGAAAAAAAGATTACTTAATATCTTTCAGATTACAAAAAGATTTTTATGTGTTAATTTTTTAGATTTTGACCTCCCAATATCCTATTATGTTATTTTACAAATTTATAATTTTATTTTAATGATATGACATATCACAAAAAGATTAATTTCTTAATAAATAAGAGAAAAGATTATATTTTTGTGTTATGGTGGTGTTTTAAATTATATATTTTATATATGTTGAAATCAATTTATTTAAATTTGTTAAAAATTGAGCTATGATAATTTGATCAAACAAGATTTTTGGTATAAAAATTTATTTATATTCGTTGTTTATGATATTTAAAATTTTAAAACTTAATTATATATCAATATCATTTTAACTAAGATATCAACTTATTTTCATATAAAATTATATATTATATAATACTCCGTACTACTTATTAACTATATCGAGTTATATAAACCTGGACATGACGCGGAAACTAAACTAGTATATACTATAATAAAATGTTCAGAAAATTGTACATACTAAAATGTTCATTAGGACGTACTGTACGTATATCTTCATAACGATGTACCATATTTTAACTCAAATTAAGTACAAATGGTCATCACACTAATCTTAAATGTTTATCATATATACTTAAATGTTCACCAATATATATTTAAATGCTAATCAAACAGTTTATTAAGATGTGCTTAATTGTTTATCAAGATGTTTATAAATGTTGATCACAATATACTAAAATGTTCATCAAGATGTATTGTATCAAATGTTCATCAAACAATACTTAAATGTTCATAAGATGGACCGCCTTTAAATGCTTATCTCATTCAGATCAATGTGAGACCAACGATGGACTTCAGTCGGACCACTACAAGAAAGTCGTCGGACCGTCGAAGGGCTCCTGAGTGTCGTCAGACCGCCCATTCATTTAATCTTAATCATTTGATGCTTTCATTCTCTCTTAATATATAGAGAAGGTTTATGAAAGAATTCAAAACCCTTTATATTTCGGTAATTTATTTGAGCCGACAAATTTTGTTTTTGAGCCCAAATCTTGAATCCTAGCATGCAACACTATCACATTCTTCTCATAATATTTGAAACGCAACACGGTGACGTTTTAATTTATCGGCTCAAAACTAAAATAAGTCGGTGTAAAAAATCACCTCCTTTTCCATTATATTTTTATAATAAAGAATTGGTCAGACCGGACAAATTTTTGGACGGTCAATTTACATTTAATCTGGTCCAAAAATCCATCGTGGATCGATTTTTTCTCCTCTCTTAAAGTAGAAATAGACCTGGCAAACGGGTCGAATCGGTCGGGTTCGGGTCGGGTCAAACGGGTCGATAAAATTTTCGGGTTCGGTTTCGGGTCAACCCAGCGGGTTTCAAATATTTGATTTTTTATTGTAATTAAGAAAATAAAATTTAAAGAATATTTTTATAATAAAATATTATTATTTAATAAAATACATTGTTATTTTTCAATTTAAATGGAATAAAATATGTGAAAAGTGGGTCCATCGACGAGTTTCGAGAAGTCCGAGTTTGGTCCGGGTTTGACCCAACGGGTCTCGGGTCGGATCAGGTTTGAACCCAACAGGTTTCATGAGTTTTCGGGTCGGGTTGGGTCGAGTTTTTTTCAGGTCAGCTTTTGACAGGTCTAAGTAGAACTAGTGTAGGTCATGTGAATATCACGAGATTATATTCGCGAGATTATAATATATTTGTATGTATAAAATGCTCTGAATGTATAAACACTTTTTTCTACAAATAATACATAAGTTACAGTTATATTTGTGAAAAATAACAAAAAATATATATAAAGAGAGTGAATGATAAATGTAAATTATATTTTCAAGATACTCATTTACATGTGTTCCTAATGGATATCAATTTACTGATACATCAAGTCAATTATATATTAAACCAAGACTTAATTAGATAGTCTTCGATAAGTATAAGATATTTTTTAGACATTTCACCTCTAATATTATTATTTTGTATGGAAACTTAAATAAAAGAGGTTTTTGCACAGAACCGTCTCTTATTTGGGTCAATTTGCATGAAATCACCCCTTATATCGATATTGATTTAAAACAACCAACTCTTTCACTTTTTCTTAAAAAGTATCATCCGAGATTACTTCTGTTAAAATTTCCATCTAAGCGTTGAAATTACGATTTTACCCTTCACTTTTTCAACAAATTACAACCATTTATGTTTAGGGTTTTTGATTTCTCAATTATTCTCCTCCTCTCACCTTATTAGATAATCACTCTTGAGTCTCGACTCACCCCTTCCAAAAATCTCTTCTTCCACCAAATTTTTTTATCATCTTCCTCGTTAATGTCTAAAACCTTCTCCATAGGATCCCTTTAATTTTCAGCCACTCGCCTTCTCACAACCCCTCCCCCGCCGCTTCTCTCAAACCTCCGCCTCTCTCATTCGCCACTAAATCTTTAATTTCAGCTGACCGTCGAACTTCTAAGAAGTCGTTGATTGTGTTCGCGATCCAGAGCGGTGGAACGAGCAGCCTCAATGATCCGCTTGAAGCGACTTTAAGGTCGCTCGACGGTGTTCTCCAGAATGATCTCGATTCCTTCTATGCTGCCGTTTTGGCGGAGTTGAGTCGCTTGTCCAACTGTGACGACTAGTCGAAGAGCGGGCTCCAATCCTCCAACACTTCGAATTAGCAGCGGGAGAAGGATGCAACACCGCTCAAAACCTTAAATCTTCCCACTAAAATTAATTCAAAGTTTGCAAATTTTCCATTCAACCCTAACCCTATTTCCCCAAATTCACTATCGATAAAAAATTTGCCCCAATTTCATATAGATCAAAAAAAATTAATAAAAAAATGTGTAATCTTTATAACCGGTAATTGAAGGTAACTAAGATAAGTAACCAGGTAAATGGCTATAATTTGTTTAAAAAGTGAAAGGTAAAATCAATAATTTCGACGCTTAGACGGAAATGTCAACAGAAGTTAGTCAGGTATAGAACTTTGTAAGAAAAAGTGAAATAGTTGGTGATTTTTAATCAATATCGATATAAGAGGGGATTCAATGCATATTGATCGAAATAAAGTGGTTTCGTACAAAAACCTCTAAATAAAATCAACAAGCAAGAAATGTTTGTTTAGTGGTAACAAATACTAGCATGAAGATGGATTTCAGTGTAGGAACTTCCTCTGAATATTTTATTCTTCCTCAACATTTCGCATAGCTATATAAGTTTCACGTGTTCATCTGTGCCAAAGGAATCGAATATAGATTTAATACATACATGACGACTATTTATAATAATAGTAAAATATAGAGATAAGGAGAAAAATAATTTCAAAATGTGTTTTCACATCAACTAAGGAGCAACCAACTGCATTTTCACAAAATGTGTTTCTCATGATACGTATGATAAGTACCTCTGCAAACTAAGAGTTGTGAACAATTTCAAACTCTAAGTTTGAGGGGGAATGTTAAATAAAGTGACAACTCAATTATGAGATCTGCTACCTTGCTTTTCATATATTTTATTAGGTTGTTAGACGTTTTCTAACACTGTTAGATGACTCAGCTCATCATATCTCTATTATATTTACATTCAACTTATCTTGCAAAGCTATGAAAATTTCTATTTTTGGAAGGATTTCTTTTCTCCTCTCTTTCATCTGAGTGTTCTTGAGTGTTCAATTTGTAACAATCAGTAACTTCTAATAACCGAGTTATGGAGGATTGAGTAAGATGAGTTAAACATGATTGTGGGATGTAAGATCACAAAGGATGAACTTGAAGAAATTAATTAATGAACAACTAAGAACTGATTTAGTCACGGAGTGGCGATTTGGGAGGACATGGAGAAATGGGATGATATAAACAGAATAAATAAATAGTTATATAGCATTTTTTAATATCATTTTAACCAATCACAACAATTGAACCATAAAATAGACTATCATTTTGGACTAGAGGATTCCTACCATACAACACCTAGTAAACTAAATAAACATATATGCACGCTGTAATTCTCTTTCCTAAAGCTTGTTTAAGGTAGTTTGTAAATGCAAAGCAGTGAAGAAGATCTTGGCTTTAATGGAGATAGCGGGTTAATACTAAATTAGTGTGTGTTCCCGTACCATGTACGGGGTTGTATTTAATAAATATTTGAATAATATATTTATTTTTATACTCTTAATTAGTTTATAGGTTGTAGTTTATGTTTTATGGTTTATAATTTATAGATTATAGTTTATAGTTTACGATTTATGTTTTATAGTTTAAGTTGATTAATAACTCAATTTAATTATATTGATAACATAATAATAGATAAAGATATATATATATATAAGATAAAGATATAATATGATAAAAGATAAAATCGATATTTTTTTGTAATATAACCTATTAGATATATTTTTGATTTTTTTTACTTATTTAATTCAAAGATACATATAAAAAAGATAACCAATTAAGATTGATAACATAATAATAGATAAATATATATAAATATATATATATATAAGATAAAGATTTAATATGATAAAAGATAAAAATCTATATTTCTTTTTGTTATATAACCTATTAGATATCTTTTTGATTTTTTTACTTATTTAATTTAAAGATATATATCAAAATTTAAAGTCGGATGATGTGGAGGATGACATGGTGGATGATGTAACATATCTTAGAGGTCGACACATAGGCGAATTGAATATAAGGACGACATGTGTCAAAACAACGTTCTGTTTTAGTATATGTATAGATGAAATTACAATTTATTTTATTTTGTAAAAAATGATATTTTAGGCCCTCGAGAACTTTTAATAAATAAAAAAATTATGCAAGTACATACATGTTTTTTGTATTAATATAGTGGACCACAACAAAACTTGCTAAAAATAAATTTTGATAATTACTTGTAATAATAATTTTCTATATTAAAAAAATTAATTGCCCAACAAATTGCTCCTACAATCACTCTAAGAGCTTGAAAAGTCTTAGCTTTAATATATAAGATAGATTTACTTTTAATCTATTTTATATATTAAAAAGCTAAAAATTTTAGAGCATCTAGAGTGATTCTAGGCTAGATTGTTAAGCTATTTTCATTTTTTATTTTTATCTTTAATTAAAAATATATTGAATAATTAACTCAACAAATAAATCATATAAAACGACCACTTCATTCAACATAAAAACAATACAAATTATCTTATCATATTAAGAATAAATTTTAAATTTAATTATGATATATAGATATAATGAGATATTTATATATATATATATAATTAAATTATATATCATTCATAACATAATATGTTCACAAACAAAAAGTTAATTTTATTTCGCTTATTTGGTGAGAGTTTAACTTAATTTTTAGACAAACTTGGCTTAAATCGTATGAATTTTTACGACGAACAATCTGGAATACCCGTGCATGGCACGGGTCCCTACACTAGTTTGTTTTTAAAATTGACCAAATGAATCAATGAGGCTATTCATTTGAGGGGTGGGCTGGGAAAATGAATTTTTAAAATTTGATTAATTAGTTTTTAGATATTTTTTGCAAAATGATAAAGTGGAGGTGATGTAACTTAATATTTTGTGAAGACTTGCTCCCTTACAGTTAGTTAGGTAGATACTTGGTATCAAATGTTGGTTTTGGTGTCGACTTACAAACTCAACAATCTTCGTTTATTATACCACTCAACAACTGTAGAACACATGCGGATAATTAATTAATACACTCCATCCGGAAAGAATATAGAAAATTAATTTTGACTAAATTAATTTGGACAAGGTTTGAATCTTTGAGGCAGGTAAGGTAATGCAATGAATTAGCGGTTGTGGATCTAAAGCATAGGATTGATGAGATGGCAAGTCCCAAAGAGCGCAGTGATCAGAATCAGCAAAAACAACATCGGATCCATTTGGTTGAACATCATCCTTGAGTAGTAGCATAGCCTCAGAATGGCAGGTGGAGGTGGGTTGAAGAAAGGCGGCCTCGAAGCCAGCAGATGAATCCCAATTGGATTGCTTCATCCTGTAATTACTAGTGTTAAAAGAAGAAGAAGAAGCAGCAGCAGGGGCGTTTCTTGTGAGAAGATGGAGCATTTCATCTTTGAAGCAACCAAGTGCAGCTTCAGCAAGGTTAGCCACTTGAGGAGGTGCAAGTGCAGTTGCAATCTCAGCCATGAGATGGGAGAAGGGCTTGTGGGTTACAGGGTCGATCCCCATTCCTGATAGCTTCTTCTTCAGCTTCGTGTTCCAGTAGTTCTTCACCTCGTTGTCTGTTCTTCCCACCAGCTGACCCGCAATCAATGACCATCTGATACATATTCATTACTCAACATTGGCGGTAGTGACCATTAACACCTAGAGTCATGTTCATGAGTTGCTAGATTGTTACCTAAGACATGATTACTATCGATCTTTAACACTACATAAGAATTGATTATAAGTAAGGTTACAAAAAGTCTCTAGATAACATTCAATTGATCTAGTGGTTTGATACTTAGATTTCCTTAAGGGTTCTATCTATAGAAGGCATGTATGAAAATATTGATGTTGAGAGAGATCTACTCCTTTCATTGTGAACCGTAGCTCGACCCATTAAATTAGGCCCATGACAAAGAAAAGAAGAAAGTCTCTAGATGGTGGGAGGCCTACACGGCTAAGTATGGTCCGTGGTTCTTTGGTTGCTTGAGTATGTTGTCTCAAATTCATTAATTAATGTTTATAAAAGTATGTTGATAGGAGGTTTAGCTATCGACTTAATTTAACACGGTGTAATCCAAAACTATGGTTGATGGTTTCTCAACATTTGGGCCATCTTTTAGAAGAGTGGTTAAAAGTGAGGAATTACATACCTATTGCCCACCACAGAATGGAGCTTTACAATGGTTTGCTCTTCGAAGTCGGTGAAGTGGCCATGTTTGAGATCGGGTCTAAGGTAGTTGGTCCATCGAAGCCTGCAACTCTTTCCACATCGTTGGAGTCCTTGTATGATACACACACAAAGTTTGAAAACAATGATGATAAAGAAAAACGTAGGTGGATGAGGTAGAAACGAAAACAAACCAGCGTTTTTGGGGATGAGTCGCCAATTGCGAGTGCCGTGTTGAGCTATGTAGGAAGAGAGCTTGTTGTCTTCTTCAGGAGTCCACTGCCCCCTCTTCACGTTCTCCTTCTCACAACATGGAACTCTTCCCATTCTAAACAAGATTTTTACCTTATTTTGTTTCAAGTATATTAATTATAAAGAGTAGAAGAGGTGGAGGAATGGAAAATATAATAAAGCAGGGCAAAGAATGAGGGATAGTATATTAATTATAAAGAGGCTTGGTTAGTTTGTTTATAAGAAAGAAGCAAGGAAGGAAAGAAGGGGTTGGGGGATGTACAAGTGCATGATCTCAATAAAGAATTCAACGCCACTGAGAGTGTGATCGGAATTGGGGATGGGTAGCTCACCCACAACGCACCTGGTCAACTATCAAGTTCACCTTCTTCTCTCTATACTTGTTGGTAATTAATCAAGTTTGCACGTACCACTAAGGTTGGGTCGCATCATCATGCAAAACGTATTGACTAAAATGAATTAGACTGGTAGGATGCAAAAACTGATCCCAACACATACATTCATCCATCCAGCTCCAACGTTGAACGTGTGTTTACCAGCATCAATTGATGTACATGGTCCATGCGACCGCCAACACCAACTTGCCTGGAACCATGCATGAGCATAATCCATGTTGACCCCGTTTTTTGGACGGGACCGGGACGGGTCACAATAGGTCCGGTCTACGGTCCATGTTTTTCCGAAATTCCGAATCCAGTCTGGGTTGTTCCGATGCTAAACCCTAACAATTGTATAGGCTAAGTGCTTTCATGGGTTGAGCAGACATGTCCTGGGTCTCGCACTAGTTTTGTGCAAGAATGGTCACGATTCTCAGCTCACAAGGCACGTAAATCCTGTTATTGACGCCCTTTTTAATCATCATCGGATGCATGTACATAGACACCGTAGTAGGATGTGCATTGCTCACACCAGAGCCTGGCACAGGCTGGTTCTAACCCCCTTACAATCCGCACAAGATGCATTCTTTGCACGTCGACTACCCTATGTATCATGTATCCGTATCACACAATAATAGTATTTCTGTTCGTTTAACATATTCACAGTTTTCCTTTCGGGTTCACTAATTAGTTTTGTGAGGCTATTCCACTTTGAGGCATACGTTTTTAGTGTCAAACACAAAACCATGGAAAAATATCATTTGGTTGCAAGACACTGCACTTATCTTGCTATCACGATACTAATACGACACCTAGATCTCAAAAGCATTTCATGCAATTTCTACATATAAAAGAAAACATTGAACTATAATATTTGGTCCGCACCAAAATCACAGTGCAAATATCAAGTGTTTTAGAATTGAAAACTAATGGTATTGAAGAATACCTGTTCCTGCAGGCCTGCATTTCAGGGTTACTCCCACCCCTTCAAGAAGCAAAATGAGACAACGAACCATGAAGCTTACAGTTGAAGCAGAAATTCGGTACACTAAACATCTAGTGGCAACAAGAAGCAAAATGACTGGAAAATGGAAGCCACATGGGGATATCATTTGCATGTCATCAACACCGAATTGATGACGTGCATGATGATGCGAATGCTGGTTTGTTGGGAGGACGATGTGGTTGGCAAGTTCCGATGGTGGTTCATTATTTGGTAAACCTGATCGAAAATAGGGCGAATGTGGATAGCGATCATCGGGTCTGCTGGGTTTATTGCAGCAGCCACATCAGTTATCCACTGCAGTTTTCTAGAAGGTTCTGTGGTGATGTCACAAGCAAGTTGTTGGAGAAGGGAAAGCAGCACCCCTTGGCTCAAAGGCAGAGGAATTACTGACAGAAGCCTTTGCAAGTCAACCTGGAAAACATCCATTTACATATAACGATGATCATACTTTTCATATGGCAATAAATGCAAAAGCAAAATAGATATATACCTGTAAGCATAACCAGGATACAATGGCAACGTCACTTCTCTGTAGCGCTGCAGTGAAAGCTTCCTCGTACTTGTGTTCTGATACCAATCTAGTTAGATCTTTCACTGGATCAAATGGTTGATCAACCTAATTTGGAGAAAAGGATCAGCATGGGTCAAATACAGAAAATAGATCAGGATTTCAATAATTTAATTCATAAAAAGCCAAGGTATTTTGAGACCGACCTTTTCGTGTAGAGCACCTAAGGGCCCGTTCGTCTGCTGGGTCAAAGGTAATACTGCTTTGGAGTTGGCTCCTGCTGTTGCAAGAGCTAATAGCTTTCGATGCTCAGCCAATTCCCCGCTCAAAGATTGACTAATTGATGATGCTGAGCTTATGGTTTCCTATAAATCCCAGAGATAGAATTTAAGAATAAAACTTATAGATATAAAACACTACTCTCCTACACGAGAAATAATGCTCTTCGAACCAGATACTGTTTGACTTTGTATTTTACACCGAAAAGGTGAACAAGGAGTTGCAAAAAAAAAGAATGAATGTAAGAGAGCCATAAACATTTAATCCTTCAGAATACCATTTGATGACGAATTTTTTTATATGAATCGCTGGAATTGCAAACAAGAGAAATGGATGGAGTAAAATCAATTGATTTTGGGTAATTAAGGGAGCAAATAGATATACATACCCTCAAGGTCATAGCCAGTGGGGAGTGGGCAGACTCGACTTGATGTTGTGCAGCCACTGTGTGTTCAGCCATACCCTTCTGAAAGGCAGCATCTACTTGCTCAAAAATTGCTTTGCACGACAACTCAAACGCAGGAACAATATTCACTTCCAGAACGGACTTTAGACCCTCCTGCCAATTGGTACGATTCTATTAATCATATGAAACAGTGGTTGTTTTTATTATGGAAAGAACAAGATTGGATAAATTATTTATAACAAACAGACTCGACTAGAACTCTACTAGCATTAAACAAAACACAAGAAAAGCATGTCATCCGCCACAAATGACTGAATAAACATATCTCACTCTTTTTCACATGAAGAACCGAATGTAATAAAGAATAATGCTGCAGGGAGCATGTTTACCACTACCACTCCAATTCAATTGGCCGGTACAGAAACTAGATATAGAAAGGAAACAAAAGGAAAATACCATACTTATTACAACAGACCAGGATAACTTTACATGTGTACCTATAGTCTCCCATTTAGAACAAGTATGATTACAATCTTAACAAATCACACAAGGACACAGAATTAATGATAATAAACCACAGAAACTATTAATAGATATGAGATAGGACTCTTTTGGTCAGTTTATAACGAAATTGCATAGAGATGATGTATAAATATTAATAGTGTAAGAAGATTCAGCAGGGGCAAACAGTGGAAAACCAAAGAAAACTGTACAAGGGATTCAATAGCGCTGAAAACACGAGAAAACAGTAGAATGAAGTTAAATGTAAATAATACCTAGACTTTTTAGGTGTAAAAATGTACCTGAAGTGCTTGTTTTCCCGAAGTTTGAAATTGTGCCTGTATTTGCCTGGCAATAATTGCTTCGACTTTTGAATTGACTGATTTTTCTAGTTGATTGACAGCCTTGTCACCAACTCCTCTCTGCAGCACATGGTGAGCTTATATTTCTTCTCTTAAAGGCATGAACAAATAAACTAAACAAGAAAGGTCTACCTGAAATGAATCCAAGATAGCTGACGAAATATTTTTTTCAATAACTGGGGTGATTGTACGAGCAACATTAGTACAAACTGCAGCTATTTCTTTCTTTAAGGTTTTGTCTAGAAGAGGAATCAGGTCCTTATTGAAGGAGTTTGTCAACACAGTCGTGATTTGCTGTGTACGTTCTCGTATTAACTTATCAAGTTTTGCAGTCTCCTCCTGTATGTGAGCCCACAAAGAATCTGCATTGGCTTTTCCAACTTTCTCGATATTTCGCCCAAGAGATGCCTCAAGTCTTTTACCTTCTTTAACAGGAACAGCAGCCACCATTGTCATTTGCTTCTGCATTTCTTTTTGGGCACTCAGAAGCTGCAAATTTTTTATACAAGACAGTGGAAATGTCAACATAAACTATTACACAGAGATATAGGACCACAGAATTGCTTACACGATATGCAGCAAACACAAAGCCTTTTACAAAGTGTGCGACTTGGGCACTAAAATAACATATATACTTGGAACAAGTAACTGAAAAAAGCCTCTGAAGATCTACTAGTAAAATAGGAAAAAAACTCAGCAAAATTATGCAAGAAAACAACTAACCACGACATTAAGCTGATAGTTTGCCGGACATACATTGTAAGATATTTAAACTCTAGTTTCAATATATAATGACACATTTGAAAATAGGAAGGTTACGCGCTAAAAAAAGGAAAATCAGCGCATAGAATCTACTTAAAACAGAATCAAGAGTTACCTGACACATAATTTCCTGCATTGATGCTATTTGCAGAGAAGCTGCTTCAATGGAAGGAACACTGGATGCAGCACATGTATCACTTAACGAATCTGCTGAGTTATGGACACTTACGGATGAGGAACCTGGACCAGAAGCTTGAGAGCTCTTTCCTTTTTGCTTCTTACCCTTAGAATGTGAAGTCTGTGTAGGAGCAACCAAGGCCAAAGCACCAAAATCAGCTGGTGCACTGGATAAATCATTCGGAGTTTCATCAGGTTCTTCACCAGAATTTGAAGGTTTTGCTAAAGCATCCATAATACTGTTCTTTTCTTCTTCGGGTATAGAAGCTTCATTTGGTAATTCACAAAACTCTCGACTCAAATCAGCTCCAAGATTTGATGCTTGAGAATAGAAGGATTTCTCTTTCCTATTAATGGGGATTTGAGGCTCTAACCGTGGGCTTCCATCATTAGCAAATCCTTCTTCATCAACAACTTTAACCTTGAGCTCTGTGTTTGCTGTAACATTGTTGACAATGACATCCTGTATCTTATCTTCAACCTCAGTATTACTCTCAGCAAGACAAGAAGTATCAGAAGATGTAGCCATAATCTCTGAAGGAGTTATGAGATGAGTCGGGTGTTTGAACATTACTGGAGGGTTTAGATCAGCTTGTGAAATTCTTTTATCTCGATCTGCAGAAGGGAAATTATGAAGAGTACTTTGAGCACTATCTATCTGCCTATCAATTGAATATTCAGTGGTTGATTGATCAACAGTGTGATCACCACTAAGCTTATGTGATAATCTTGGACTTATGGGAACAGATGATGCAGCAGAAACATCAGTATTGTTACTTACGGGCAGCGTGAAAGCAGGATTCGAATCTCTTTTTGAAGAGTTAATTTCTTGCAAAATTACTGAGTCAGAAGCCAAGCTTGTTGCCCGAATAATCTCAGTGGTGCTATCTGGGATACTATGCTTGGGACCAGAGCTATCCAACACAATCTCAGAAGCTTTACTTCCTGATGCGTCCAAAGTAGCAAGCCCATCAGCGGCATCGTGAGAAATGCTGGAGTCTGACTTCTGTAATCCAAAGTTCTCCATCGGCAGGGGTAAACACTGAGATAGTTCCAAAGCATACTGTTGTATGGCTTGTGTTTGGACACAATACACTTGAACCACATGCTCTCCATGGGGTGAAACATCACTTGCCCCAGTAAAACTTAAAATGGGCATCGTCACGGTAAACTCTGCCAAGTAATCCATGCGACTTAAAGATGGGTTATCACCATACTCCAGGTGTATAGCATATATAGCGTTCTTCTTAGCATTTGCGAGTAAGAGAAGGCCCACATGTGGCAACCCTACAACTTGGTTAAAGAACACTTCCTCAATTCGAGATTCCGAGGAGCTCTGCAGTTCAAGTGTCTGTATACACCGCCATGATTCAGAATCAATGGGGAGCAACCAGCCTTCATCGCTGGATGAAACCCATAACTTCACTTCCCGATTTTGTGGTCCCTGTAAAATGGTGCGGAAATTAAGATTACTCCACATGAAAAAACAGCAGAAAAAACATAGCACATATGGAACTAATGGAAGCATAAAGAACATGTATATTGACAAACCATTTGTAGGCCCAGAATACAGCACCATTACCCAAAGTAATTACTTCGGAAATGAATAAAAAAATACTTTAATTTATGAGCAGACACAAAATTAGAAAGTTTAAGAAAACAGAAAAGGTATAGTAGAAGATTTTTGTAGTTTAATATAGGCATACTGCAGTGATAAGAATGATATGTTCTGGACTATTAGGGGCAGTCAAAAAGATAGCTGCATCAACTGGTTGACCATCATGGGGCTTCAGCACTAGAAGTGGCTGTGATTTGCGGTCCTCCCAAATCTTTACCTGAAGAAAATTGTAAACAATGTCAACAACAGAACTCATACTCAAAACATCAGACAAAAAAATTGCTAGGTGTGTAATAAAGGCGATTATACTAGAATTGTAACTATAAATTAACCATTGATAAGCAAATTTGAAGTGTAAATGATACTAAGCTTGGTGATGCTAAATTGTACTTGCATGTAACCTTCAATCGTAATTAATAGAAAAATTGGATCATAACAAACCGTGCCATCTTTTGAGGCAGAAACCAATCGAGTTGTCATCCATTGACACATTGACAAATCTGTCACTTCTCCGTCATGTTTACCAACTAATTGAATCCCGTGAATCAGCTTGTCTAAAGAGCAATTGAGAGGCTCCTCTGCACTGAAGGCTTGACCTTTGCCTACTTTTGTAGTATCAATCCTCAAAACATTTTCGCCAACAGCAACCACCAAAATTTCCTACAAATGGTGAGCAATGGGGAAAATATGATAAGTATGTACATTTCCTACAAATGGAGACCAATGGGGCAAATATGATAAGTATGTACTAATGTACTATCTAGATATGCTTTGGGAAAAAAAATTAGCACAAGAAAGAAGATATCAACGATTGATCTCTTTCATCTTCGACTTAAATAATTGCTATTAATTCCAACACACAGACAGAACTTACTTGCTTGTGACAATGCCAACAAACACGTGGGTGTATGGAACCCTCCTTCCCAGCTATTTGAATAGAAAGGATAACATTTCCTGAAATCTGTTGCTTATCCTCCTCATCTGAAATTTCTGAGATCTTCCATACATACACCCGTCCATCTATGCTTGCACTGCAAAAGATTATATAAGCTAAACAAGGGGAGACAAGTATGCATCTAAGATTACAGATCTAGAGTAATACCTGGCTAAGAGATGGACATCTTCATCAAAAAATGCCATATCAGTTACCCTCTGGAAAGAGGAAATATAGTTTAAATGGAATTAATAATAATTATTTTAAAAACTATAAGCAGAAATCTAACAGGAAATGAAAGAGAATATACAGGAAAAAAACACGAGTTAATACATGGTAATCAATCCCAGTTTTGCAACAGAAACATAGAACAATACATTGAAACAGAGTTTGTTAGTCAGTGATACTGCGATAGAGGGGTCAAACTGCAAAGAACATCAATTTTCAGCTTCACTATTACATCCTTTTTTTATGCTCTTGCTACAGCCTATTTCCAAAAATTACTTCCCTATCTAACAATAGCAAGAGACTTCCACCAGAAGAGAATACAATATGAATAAAAAAACTAGCATCACAAGGCTAAAATACACATGCAACGATCTGGATACACAAACATTTGTTCAACAAGACTGGGATTTTTCAAAATGGAAAACCTGTGTGTGACCACGAAGCAATGAGCGCGATGCAGTGTTTATATTAAGGACACGGATGGGTCCCAGCTTAAGTCCATAACTAATATACGTCTTGTTGACGGCAATTTGGCGGCCCAGAACAAGAGCAGGATCGGAGACATACTTAGTAATGGGAGTGACCTCAAGCTGAGGCTGCACTTCACCCGGCAATCTAGCATCCACATCGTAAAGCACATGGTGGCCGGTAAGGTGTCTCCCCTTGGGAAGCTTACTGCTGAGCATGCGCATGGGAGAAGTGTGGGAAAGGGCAGCAGCATTTAGGACATGGTTGGGTTGTACAGAAGGAGTTACATGTATGGTAGAGGGCATTGCAAGCTCAGAAACTGGTTGCGCTGAATACTCGTAGTTAGAGGGTGGGGGAGCACTGAGGAGAGCCATGAGGCGGACACCTGGGTTTGGATTTGGGTTTGGGTTTGGGTTTGGATGAAGAGGAGGAGTGGGGAAGGAGACAGACCTCTGATGCTGCAACTGCAAGTTAGGGAGGTGATCAGGCGGGAAAGGGTGCTGGTAAAAGCCTGCAGTTTGAGGTTGATATGAGTAGGGCCCACTGGGAGGAGGGTAGGACGCAGATGGACTTGGGACGACACCATACGAAGGAGGGAAGCCAGTCGTTCCCAAATTGCTAGGGTTTTGAGCACCACCCAAGATTGCAGGATTGAACAGCTTACTCATATCAAAACCTTGATTGTTCGGATTACCAGAAGAAGCCATTGAATCAATCTCCTCTTCGCATCCCACAAACAACAAAAAACACAAAAGGAAATACGATAATCAATCCAGCGGTTTAGGATTTGGAGTGAAGCGGAAACTATCAAACCCTAATCATTTTCGATTTGGAAGGGATAAGGGATTACCAGTTGGAAACAAATCTTGGAGAGAAGCCTAGATATTCCCGAGTAAAGGCCCCGGAGTGAAGTCGCATAGAATCCCAGAGAGTGTAACTAGTAAGCACGTACCAGCGCAGGGCAGGGAGAAAAGAAACAGAGGAAGAAGATGATATGAAATTCAACCATCAGTCTCAGTGTCTCGCAGTTTTATAATAAATAAATAAAATAATAAATTTAGTTTAAGATAAAAATATTAACTTATTACTTATTAAGTTATTAAGTTATTAGCTATTTTTCTTTTTTGATTATGAAGGTAAATAACGGAGTTTCATCCGGCAATAAATGACAACTCCTTTTTTTTGGTGAAAGGAAGGGCCGAAACCCTTCGAATAGAATACCCTAGGCTACTATGGGAAAACCCGAGGTGAGCCCGCAACCCCGGACTACTTTGGGATAACTCGGGGTGTAGCCCGACCCCTTACATCGTCTTTTAGTAAATTGAAAATGCAATCCGGGGGGTCCGACAGAACCGAACACCCAAGAGGGGAAGCTAAAGCAAAAGAAGCTAAACAATTAGCAACAAAGTTAGCTTCCCTAAAGACATGACGAACTTGGATGGACCAAGCTCTACTGATGAAGCCATGGCAACAAGTAACCAGGCTGGGCAGGGGATGATTGGGAGAGATGGGATTGTGGAGGAGGTCGATGGGTAATTTGGAATCCGACTCGACGATGATTTGTCTGAAACCTTTGTCCCAAGCCAGGCGAAGACCGTTGAGAAGGCCCCAAAGCTCAGCCATCGGGACCGAGCAGATTCCCAAGTTATGGGCGAAACCGACAACCCACCTCCCCGCATGGTCTCGAATGAGGCCACCTGCAGCGGCCCTGGTGCCCTCAGCGACTGCCCCGTCGGTGTTGACTTTGACCCAACCCAAAGGGGGTAGAGTCCAACACACCTGAACTTCCATCAAATCTCTAGTTCTGCTATTATTCAGCAGGGAATTGCAAGCCTGTTTGTATTCAGTTACAACATCTTGAATAAACTTCTTCCTATCCCCGTTAAAGGATGACCCTTCAAAAATCATCTCGTTCCTCCATTTCCAAGCCCACCAAAGTGCAGTCGCGAAGATGCTCCTCCAAAGGGTGCCATCTGAAGCAGAGTAAGTTAGTGCGAATCCAAGTGGATATGGGAAGAGAGAGAAAGGAGGGATTGTTTGCCACAAAGGGCCAACTGAGCCAGAAATGTTTCATAGCCTGGCAATCCCGGAATAAGTGTTCGAAGGACTCATCCTCCTGGTTACAAACAGTGCAGGTGGGGGAGTTCGCAATATGACGGCGAACACGTTCCACATTGCAAAGGACACAATCCCTAAAATGGTGCCATCAAGCATTCAAGTAGATCCCTAAAAAGTCGCCATGATCATGGCAGCCTTATCCATCCACATGGACGTCTTCAATGCTCATCCTAGCTTCCATGATCCACCATAATAAGTGCTAGACATATCCCTTTTAATCTCTCCTTTTGATTTGTTCACACTTGCATTTATTTCCTAGATCTTAGTTTTGTTTATGATTTGATTTGGAGAGTGATCTTGTGCTTGCAGCCTAAGATGTTTTATTCCCCTATAAATAGCCTCTTCTAGGCTCATTGTAAACGACGTTGAGATTTATATGCAAAAGCTTTAGTTGAGAAAACTCCTACCTTTTGCCTTGACGTCAAAAACCCCTCAAGAAGACACTTAATGGACTCTACATATCCTTCTTGCTTATCCTTCTTTCTTGGTGTCATAAAGATCCAACTAGACAACCTCCAACCCTTCTCAAGAACACTCGGTGGACTCCTCTTGTTCTTGTTTATCCAACTCTTCCAAAACACCTAATTCAAGGCCAAGCCAAAAGCCTAGTCTTACACATTTCCATCCACTTCACTAAAGGCCTTTTCACAACCTTAAAACTCCATTTCCACACCTTATCCAAGGTCCATTCACCCACCATTCCATCAAGGAGAAATAGGAACTCACCACCTCGATCTAGATCCCTGCAAACAAGGCGTTTCCAGAGACGAGAACACATCAACTGGTATCAGAGCACGTCAGGGATAAAGTAAGTTTTTCTTGTTTCAATTTCCAATTAACATCAATTGGTATCATCTCCATCCATCATCCATCTTCGAGGCAAAACTCCATTATTAAGGCCGAAGCAATCATCCTCCATCATCACCATTCACGCGGCCAAAAAGATCCCAAATCCCACAAATTTCGCCTTATTAAAGCCTTCCACAAACCACTCCACAAATATTCCTTTTTGTCCATAAAATCAGCCATCAATCCCTCCATTCAATTCATTCCCACACGCACTAAGTTCGTGAGGACTTGTTGACATGTTTTCTTTGTGAATCAATTTGAAGGCCTTTTGTAATCTTGAAGTTCTTGTTGCGATTATAGTGGATTGTTTTTTACTGAAATTTGATAGGAAAAACCAGTAAAACGAGTCCCTTATTCTACTATTTTCTTATTGTGAATTGCATGCTTATCTATCTTGGATTTCAATTTATAAAGCTCGACAAAAATCAAACAAAAAAAGTAGTGTAAAAGCTCTTGACTTTGAGCAAGAAAATCAACAAAAAATTCTGAAAATTTCAATTGAGAAGGGAAAAACCAAAATAAGACAAGCCTTTTCTCCCGTCAAGACTATAGCCAAAATAAGGTAAAGTTTTTGACATTCACTACAACTATTCTTCCATCTCGCACTATCTATTGTCTACTCTCAACTTGCAAAATTTGTCTTTTATAATTGCATGCTTAATACTGGAAGCTTTTGAATCTAGAAGTTCAATATTACTTGCAATTTAAATTGTTTTGCTTGGAGATAATTTTCAACAAAAAATTGGAGTTGTGCATAAACTTGACTTAACCACTAAAGAACCCTTAAGTGCTTATTGTTTCAAGTTAAACTTGTCTCGTTTCTTGTCTTGCTTTTGGTTCATTTTGTTGTACTCTTCGTTCCTTGCGCTTGTCATATCTTGATTTAGGATCCATGGAGAGTGAAAAGGACACAATGGTTCAAATCTTAGCCTTATAGCAAGGCGCGTTCTCACCGAGAAAGAAGCTCTTATGAATGGACAAAGTGAGAACCTTTTCTACACAAGATGCAAAGTGAAGACGAAAACTTTGAGCATGATAATAGATGGTGGGAGTTGCAACAACCATGTGAATGAAAAGGTGGTAAAACACATTGGCTTGCCTACAACTCCACATCCTCAACCATACCGTCTCAAAGGACTTTCGTCAAGTCACAACCAAATGGTTAGTAAACAATATCTCATACCTTTTTCCATTGGTAAAGATGTAGATTTTGTATTTTGTGATCGTCAGATTCGGAACGCGTTGGATATTTACTCGAACCGAAACTTTGATTTCGTAATAATCTCTTTTCTTCGATTCTCATTTAATGTGGCTAACCAACTTGTATCTGCTCCAACGGCTATTTCCCCAACGTTCGGATTTGTCTCTTACGGTAACGAATCGATTCTTGGAAAATCTCGAACGGGATCTTATCTCCTTCCCTATTTAAACCCGTTTCGGCTTTCTTTTTCCTCTCATCCGCGATCCTCCTACAAACCCTAATTTTTACTCTCTCTTCTCAATGGCTCTGATTGTCTACGATCCTAAGATGATTCTCAGCGATGTCAACCGCCATTCTTCTTCGGCTCGCAACATTGAGTATTTTCGTTCCATAGCCGGACTTTCTGCTCATGTGGAAATTGCCATTTCTCCTCCCGACGTGTTCGCTGATGCCTTACGCCCAGGATGGATTTGCGTCTACGAGTACCATTTCTTGGTCGGACATCGTCTTCCATTCTCTCCCTTAGTTCAGTCTTTCTTTACTATTCTGGGCATCGCGGTAGGGCAAGTTCTTCCGAGTGCTTGGAGAGGTTTGGCGGTGTTGGACCATATTTTGGCTAACTTTGACGTCGCGTTCACGATCGCCGACGTCATGCATTCTTGCATACTTTCTACTCCTTCGGCGGGCATAATCAACATCAAATCTCGCGTCGGGGTGCCCCCTTTGGTGAATGAAGGAACTTCGTCCGATCGTGGCCGGGCAGATAAATTCTATTTCATCAGGAAATCTACCTTAGGGAAAGATTGCGCTTTCTTGCTCGAAGAGTGGACTCCTTCCAGTATGCTTCTTTACTTTTATGATTTTCTTTAAACTTATGTATCTTGACGCTTATTCTCACGTGTGACTTCATGTGTAGTTGATATCCACGCTATTGTGACGCGGGAGGAGTCAGAGGAGATTACCAAGAAAATCACGGCGATTCCATTGGTAGAACGTACCTTTACCGGCCGTGATGGGAAGGGGTATCGTATCACGACCCCTACTCCTTCTCGAGGTGAGTTATCTCGTATAAGTTACGCGCTGCTTTTTTGTTTATCTTTTATACTGAGCGTAGCTTTACTTCAGGCGTCGCATCTCGTACTCGTCAAGAGTCTGCCAACGATTTGATTACTGCTAAGAGGAGGTGTAGCTCGGAGGGTAAGTTGAAAGTTGTGAAGGAAGAAGTTGCTCCTACTCCAGCATGCGTAGAGGAGACGGTTTCATCAGCTACGGGGGTGCAAGTGTCTTCAGACGCGCCTCTAAACGTAGGGACGGAGGAGCCTCTTGTAGACCCGTCGACGAAGAGCGAGAAGAGCAAAACAAAGCATCTCGGTGCAGCTTCCGTTACATATGCTGAAGTGAGCGATTTTCCCGCGATGGTGTCTCGTTCCGTAACACCTACGCGTAACTTTATCCCGGCGATGCAAGCTCTGGCTTCTTCTTCTTCTTGGAACCACTATCTATCTATGCAAGTCATAGACGTTTTGGGCGATTATCTCTTGGCACAGTGGCAGGTGTGTACCTTTTCTTGTTTTTATTTTTGGCGTTGTGTCGTTTCTTATCTGTTGGGGTCTTTCAGGCCTTCCAAGCTTCGCTGTGTATCTGGGAACGTCTCCATAAGTACTCCGAATCCGAGGAGGCCCTGAAGGGTCAGGTGAGCGATCTTAGCAAGAAGATCAAGGAACTTAATAAGAAAATTGCTCGTCTTACGGCGTCTGAGAAAGACGCTCACATGGAAACTTTGGAGACGGCGAAGCAGAGGGGTGTACTGATGCGACGCGTCAAAGTGTTGACTGGGAAGATCGCGTCCCTTGAGGCCGATGCTGAGGAGAAAGCAAAGGTGTATGAGAAGAGCTTGCGAGAGACTAGTACTTACTATTCGTGGTCATCTCGTATTGAGGCTATGGAGGAATTTGGTGCTGGTCTCCACGTAGATTGGGATGTGGAGCGTGAGCGCAACGAATTTTCTGTTCTTTATCCCGTTCCGCCTGAGGAACGAATTTGTAAATATCCATTTATAGTAGAAGGTATGCACGAGACTTACGCGTGTTCGGGTGGCTCGTATCCGGTCGTTCGAAATCAGAATCGAGCGAGAGACATATCTGGTGAAAGCTGGGATCAATACGGACCCAACAAAATCGGTCGTGATCGATTCCGATTTCAAACGAGCCCATACGAGCCATCCAAACACGAGTAAGTCTTATATAATAATATATATATACACTTTGAAAAAAAAAAAAAATTAAAACAACCAGCGCCTTATACAAATAAATTTTTTTAAAATTTTTTTTTATGTGTAAGAGACGTTATTAAAAAATAAAAATCTGCTTCGGATCTCATACGGGAAAAATTTCTGAACCTCATAAGAGTGCCTATGTTGGGAATTATTTTCAAAACGAGCCCATATCGGGAATATTTTCTAAAAAAATCCTATTTTAGAAAAAAAATTCAATTAAAAGTGTATAACTGTATTTATAATATTTAATGTACTACAACAAAAATTAATTTTTAATATATTAAATTTTAGCCCCCATATACACGGATGCTCATGTTTTTTTTGGTAAAGTAGAGGCGGTACTCTCGCATACTATATAGATAGGCTAAAAAACTAAACGGGGTAAAGCCACACCCCTTACATCGTCCGAGATTAAATTAAGTACGCAATCAGGGGATCCCCCAGTAAATGCAAACCTCCATTTTTGCCATGTGATATATGTTCATACCTCTAGAGCACAGATTCCAGAGCAGTGCTCCGCTGGATTTCATGGAATTCCCCTTACGTAGGAAGGCCTATAAATTATTTATTTAAAGTTATTTGAGTTTCTCTTTATTCTTTGGCGCCAATGGAAAGAGAATTGGTGCTGCAGTCACAGAACTAACCTCCAAAAGGCTCGTTGTGTGGAAAAACATCAAGATGCAGATGGTAAGGGAGGATAAACCTACAAAGAAAGGGGAAACATTGTGTGGAAAAACAACAGACGTAGTAGTAGATACAACATCCACAGTTTGTGCAAACAAGAGATACAACTGCCTTTGCTCCCCCACCACCCATGTTGGCTCCTTCCGCTGTCGGGTCCATCGCATTCATTCTCATTCTCCCTATAATTTCAATGTGCATGTTGTAAACTAGGTAGGAAGTTGAATGATCACTATTAGGGTCCATTACAAAAAAAACAGCTTTCTCTTACGAAATTATTGGTCGCCCAAAGCAATTATTTGTCGTGTAATACCTTCTTTGACGAAACGAATTTTGTCGCTAGTCCGTCGCCTTAGGCGCATCGCACATAGAATGGGCTACATAAAAAAAATTGTAGCCAAAATAAGTCCTACAGTGACGGAAATTCTTTCGTCGCCCATGTCTACTGTGACGAAAATGCTTTTATGGCCCATATCTTTTGTTGCCCGATCTTTCATCGCACAAAGGTTTAGTCACCATTAGTTCTTCTTATTGTGACCAAATAATATTTTGTCACCTTTAGTTTTTTTTTGTGACGAAATAATAATTTTGTCACCAAAAACAATAAACTTGCGACGAAAAACGTTTTGTCACCCAATGTTTATTTTTGAATATAATGTCGCAAATACCCAAGATTTTGTACCAATATTACACATATGCCCAATTTCATATGGATATTACTGTAATATCCATATGAGGGTTATAATAGTCCAAAAAAATATTTTTCCTATTAAAAAGAAAAGATTTATTATAATTTCATTTATCTTTATTTTTTTGACTGAAATGATTATTTTAATATTATCTGAAATTAAGAAAAAGGATAATGAAATTAATAAATAAAAAATTAAAGGAAATTAAATTATATAATAAACACTTTAAAAAAAAGAAAAGGAAAAATAAATTAATAAAGAAGGAAAATTAAGAAAAGAAAAGGGAAAAGGTTAATGACGGTTTTGAAATTAAAAAACGTTAACTGCTTTCTTAAGCATAATTAACTTGCATTAGTCATCTCAACCATTTCACCCATTTTCTTTTCAACTTCTCTCTCGTTTTCAGTGAGTCTTCTTCCTCCTTTCACCAAATTTTCAAAATTTCACCATTTTCACTCTCTCTCTCGTTCAACCTTCAGCCTCACCATTTCTCAGACGAAATCGACGCTCGCAACCTCTCTCGCAGCCTCGCTAGCCTCGCTTCCGTCTATCTCCGTCTTTCTCCCTTTTTCTCCCTCGCAACCGCTGCAGTTATGGCCCCCGTTACCAGAGCTTCCGCACCCCCCGCATCCCAGAAAAGAAAGAGAGACTCACAAGGAGACTCTAAAGGGAGAAAGAAGAGGCAAACCGAGAAAACCCCCAAATCTAAGAAGGGGTCGTCGACGAAGTCGGCGCCGGAAGTGGAAAGACCAGTCTCCCAAAAGAAGAAGGAGGTATTGAATCTCATGGACAAATGGAGAACCATGGAGCCTCTGCCTTTTAAGGAGAATGTAAGTGAAATTTGTGATATTTTGATTTTCAATTCGAGTGTATGAGTGAAATTGGTGAATTTAGGGTTGACTGAAGCAAATGGATGTAAATTTGACATTCTCCCAGAGGAATTTTCACCTGTAATTGGAGTTGAGAACAAAGTTGTGAATACTTTGATTATTGTTTAGGGTGATCATGTCATACTCCTTACTGTGTCCGGGCATACAGTTATCTTTGTCCTGACATCCTGTTGTCTGTGTCCCGACACTTGCAGTTTGTTTTTGAAAGATAATGATCTTGTAGATGCACCAAGGGAAGAGCTCACTCAGCAGGCTACAACTGAGGAGGAAAAGGCTGAGAAGGAATCAAAGGCTGAGGAGGAGAAAAGGGCTGAGGAGGAAGCCAAGGCTGAGGAGGAGGAAAAGAAAAAGGCTGAGGAGGAAGCCAAGGTTGAGGAGGAAAAGGCCAAGGCTGAGGAGGAAAAGGTCAAGGCTGAGGAGGAAGCCAAGGCTGAGGTGGAGAAAGGTGAGGAGGAAGCCAAGGGTGAGGAGGAAAACACTCAGGAGGGCAAGGATGTGGCTGAGGTGGAGAAAGGTGAGGAGGACAAGGCAGATGATTTTGCCAAACCCAAACTGGTGTTTAGCACAAGGGTGAAGCATGTTAGTGGCCGTTCTCCAAACAAGGTGTCTCTACAGAAACAGAGGTAGTTTTAGGAATATGACAAGATATTTTTTGTTGAGTGACAGGATTGTTGTTTGAATATGACAAGATAGTTCTTGTTGAATGACATGATTGTTTTTTTAGTATGACAGGATAGTTTATGTTGAATGGCAGGATTGTTTTTTGAGTTCACTATGTTTTTGCAGGATCATGCCCAAGCGTAATACAAAGCCTTCTATTTCTCTCAGCTCTCCTTACACAACATCCAAGAACACCACCAAGAAAAACACCAAGAAGGACACCACCAAGGACAATCAGGAGAAGAAGAAGGAAGTCTATACAACAGATTTGTGGAAGAAGATAACCAAGAATACAGTTGTGAAAGAAATGACAGATGGAATACAATGATACATAGACGAAAGGTACTTGAGTTAAATTGGTGTAATAATATTGTGTTTTAGGTTGATTACAATGAAATTTTATACTCCTATATTGTGTTTTATGTTTCATCTCTGAGGAGTTTGAGGGTATGAGTGGAGTGGCTATTGACAAGACTTTCTATGAGGCAATTATTGAACCAAGGAACTGGTGGGATAATTTGGTAAGGGTGACAGGATATAATTTTGATTTCTTATTTTTTCAATCTTAAGTGTAAATGTGTACGTGTATTGGCAACACATCGATGAGGTTCTTTGCCATGTGAGGGCTGAGCTGAGGAAAAAACCATCTGATAATCACAAAGTTGCCATAATGGATTGTCTATGGTCTGAGGACTACAAGGACCAACGCAGGAGTGAAGCTCATTGAGCTGAAGTACCAATAATTCCATATCGTGCTGTTAGGTATTTCAAGAGAAGTCTTCCATTCGTATTTGGAAAAAACTGGGAAGATGTGGACTTCATTTATGCACCACTCTTCGTTGGAAGCAACCATTGGGTGGCAATTGAAATAGACCTCCAGAACTGGAAGCTAAATGTGTATGACTGCAACACCAATTTGAAGCCAGAGCGGGTAATGGAAAAAGAGGTGGCCCCAATCCTGAAGTATTTGCCAAAGTTTTTGAGCGATCACGAGGCTCTGTCCCTAAAGTACGCACATAGACTTCAGGAGGACCTGGCTTATCAAGGAAGGACTCAAGGGTTACCACAGAATAAGAAAAGGTAATATATCCCTCCACCCTTCTGTTATTTACCCTCCACCCTTTATAAATATGTTACTAATGATTGTTTTGTTTACAGTGGTGATTGTGGTGCATACACTGTGAAGTACATTGAGTGGTTGTGTTTTGGCAATAATGATCTCTCCCTAATCTCAGACAAGATCATCGACATCCACAGATTAGACATTGCAACCAGCCTATATGGTGAGAAATGGGTGAGTAGGTTGAATAATGTTGATGACGTTGTTACACAGTAAGAACAATTTGTATCTCTGATCCTTGTGTTTTATGTTTCTGAATAATGGTTTGGTTAGTGTGAATATTGGTTTGGTTTTGTTGACCTATGTTGGTCTAGAACAATGGCTTTATTGTAATACAAATTTGTAGTTTGAATGCAAGTTTCTAGTCTTACCCCTACCACCTATGACAACTCAAAATGGTAGGATGTGACAACTGCCAAAGTGAACCAGTTGTACAGTGACAGGATGAAAAACGAATATTGTCAGGATAAAGTTTTCAAACTTGTAAAAAAGTTTCAGAGTAAAGGCAAATTTTTGCTTTAAAACATGTACTGACGTTAGTGCAGAGTAAAGGCAAATTTGACTGCATTTATGTTCTGGAGTTAGGTGGCGGGATGTTAAATGTAATGAGTGACAGGATAAAACAGAATATGTGGCGGGAAAATACATTACAACTTAACAACGCAAACCAAAATGCATTTCAACATTCATACTAACAGAATTTCAACATCCAACCCAAAATAATATGACATATGAAATTAAGTGTGACAGGATAAAACCATTCCTATGTCGGGATAGAACATCAAATCTGGAGGGATTGACGTTACAATTGTTCATTTACCAAAAAGTTAGCATTGTTCACATACCAAAAAGTTAGAACCTTGTTGTCTTACCCTTGTATCCTATGGTCTTCGACTTGACTGTCCACCCCTTGCAGCCCGGGAGCACGTGTTGTGAGTATGGCCAGACAGACCACATCTTGCACATCTCGTGGACACTCTTTTGTAGGGCCTCTCCCACCTAGCCTTATATATATTCAACCTTGGTCTTCCAGGTCCCCTTTTCCATGGTGGTGGCAAACAAGGAAGAGAGGAGACTGATTGTGGAACATCCCATTGGTTGGGTGGAGGGATCAAATGGATGGTTTCCTTGTAAACTTCTTTCAATATGTTGTTGGTGTACAAGTGACTAACAAGAGTAGAAATGTCAACTCCCCTGTCCTTTGCTAATGCCAAAGCATGCTTACAAGGAATCCAATCTCTCTGAAAGACGTTGCATTGGCAACGTTTTTGGCGAAGATTCACCTCATACTTGTTCCTTCCATCAGTCACCTCTGCTTCAATATCACTAAGCCTATTGATGCTCATGCTCACAGATGTCGCATACCTATTATCAATGGTCTTGGTCACCTCACACCATGTATTAGTCGACTCCCTCCTTTCACAGAACCAGGTGGAAAAGGTAAGTAATATAACATCAAACAATGCTACAATAGGCCATGTACGCTCCTGTTTAAACACCTTGTTTAGACATTCTGCATTGTTTGTCGTCATGATGTTGTACCTCTCAGCTGTGAAATATGCCCTAGACCACTTTTCAAGAGGCACTTTCAGAGCCAGATTTGCCACAACTGTAGTTCTGTTTTGAAGGATCTGAAGCTCAATCCTATACTCTTCTACGGTGTACGCTTTTGCAACCTTAAACCAATGGTCCTGCAAACCTGCCCAAGTGCACTTTTGCTTGAAGTTTTGCAGCATATGATAAATGCAATATCCATGTTGTGCAAGAAGGTAAACTTTTCTCAGAGCGGCTTTAATAGCAAGGTGACGATCAGACACAAAAACCACATCCACACTATCTGGTACAACAGCCGTATTCAACTCTTCAAAGAAGAAGGACCAAGAATCCTTATTCTCATTGTCTACTACAGCAAAAGCCAAGGGATAGATCTGTTTGTTTCCATCTTGGGCAGTAGCAAGAAGAAGATGGCCATTGAATCTCCCTCCCAAGTGTGCTCCATCAACACAAATCACATGATACATCATATAACCTGTTACCCTCTATAATATATCCCGACAAGTAATTATATCTATTCTTCTGAAATCATATCCCTCCACCCCTTAGTGTTTATCCCTCCACACAATACCCTTTATCTGGACAGGTAAAAGATATAGTTTAAAAAGTTACCTTTCTCTTATGAGGAACAACCCTGATCCAAGCACCCAATGCCCAGAAACAGTACTTAAACCGGTTTTGAGAATCCAATATTAAGCTTGTATATGATCCAGGATTGACTTCTTTCAACATATGAAGCCATGAGTGAAGTTGACTATAACCTTGCTCGGGAGACCCTCGAATGATGTCCTCTACCTTTTGTCTTGCTCGGTTTGCTTTGGAATAACTGGTATCGACTCCTAGCTCTTTCATGACAGCCTGTATCTCTTTTTCCCTTGGTGCGTCCTTGCGACCTTTGAACCTGTTACATGTGTTCAAAAACATCCTGACACAGTTCACACTCTATCCCTCCATGTTAAATATTTGAACAAGACAGAAGCAATACATACCTATCAAGAATGCTCTTGGAAATGAAGGATGAAGTGGCATGTCTGCTGTGATTGTTCTTGAACAGCATCGCACATGTATGGTTTGGTTCAAGCCTTCAGACCCACCACGGACCAGTACCTTTACCACCCCTCGTTGAAGCACGAAAGCCAAATGAACATGCTCCTCCATTTTTGCACTCCACCACATAAGTGCACTAGGAGGCATAGTGAGGGTCTCCTTTTCTTTTGTGGTTGTAAGAGAGGACATGGGAATCACTCTAACACCGTCCGCCAAAATCAGATTCCGTGCAGGATAATTTTAACTATTCTTACTCTTTTTATAATCGATTTAAGGTTTTGTTGACAATAAAATTGTAAACTCTTCCGACATTAATTGTCTATGCATGGGGTATTGGCATAAATAAAATAAAAAACCTCTAAATAAAATACTTAAACGTATCGGCTATATACACTCAAAAATTGTGCTATATACACTCATATATCCACATAGATGGAAAGCGTGGGCGTTGGTAAATGTCACGTGTACAACAACCGTGGGCATGAAAATTTTATGGATATTCGTCTCATAATGTCTACGCCCACACAACGCGTACACGTGGGTATAATATAAATTTGTCCTACCTACGCGTGTTACAAGTGTAGGATAAAATTGGAAAATGTAAAAAATAAATGAGCAAACCATCCACGCACACTGCATACGTTGGCGTGGCTATCTTCTGTACATGTATGTTTTTCCTGAGATTTTCATTTGATGCTATTAGATTTAATTGTCAGACATAATTGTGATTTGTTGTGTTATTTAGATCACATTAGCAGTGGATATGGCCATGGATTGCTATGGCAAGATTAATGAGCTAAACAAGAGATTAAATTCTGACAACTATACGCACTCTGCAGTTGAAGGGAATCGGTTGTCAATGTTAAATGCAGAATGAGACCTGCAATCGGGATGTCAATGTTAAATGCAGAGCTCGATGAATAAATCGGGAACTAAGAGATGGTATCTAAAAATAATGTTTTTCACATTTTTTAATAACTACATCTTCACAAACAAATCATAAAAGTTTTCTTGTGTGTCATTTGTGTTGTTCAACACTGAATGAAGTGTTAAAGAATCAAATCAAAGACTAATGATATTGATTGGCCAAATCCTCACCAACTCATAAATCTTCAGTTGGACGGTCGTCAACTATGAAGGACGCCCAAGAACTGATAAGGCCCGAGAAGAAAGGAGGCCACAAAGCTAAGAAAGTACTCCCTCCGTTCCATATTGTTCTTCTCATTTTGAATAGTATATACTATTTACGGTTAAAGAGAATCTTCTCGTTTTGTCTTGATATATAAGAAAACATATAGTCAGGTCTTGTTTGATTCGTATTAATGCGTACTTTAATAATATCAAATTTTAATTATTTATATTAACATACAACGAGAGATATTAAAGATACAAAACATGTCTCAGCAAATGTGTCGTTGAAGAAATGAGAAGAACATTATGGGACGGAGGGAGTAAAAAGGATGGGAGGAGCGACCACGGTTAGGGTTTCAGAGGACATATTGGCAAAGATGTGAGCGAGGTGTTTATTTTTATTATACCCACCAAACGTATTGTCTGTTGGGCATGGCCCGATTTGTGATGTTTTTGTGAATAATGGTGAATGATTGTAAAGACCTCATTGATTGATAGATGAGATATTACATGGTATATATAGGCAACCCATAGGGCTAGTGGACTAGTCTAGAATATTCTAGAATATGATAGATAAATATCTATTACAAATGGGCCTATGTATTACTATTCCCCCTCGATCCGAACGGGGCAAGGCCAAGTAAGGATCGCATGTGAAGAAAACGAGCGGAAGGCAGCGGTTTGGTGAGAGGATCCGCACGTTGATCTTGAGATACAATGAAGGCTACTTTGAGTGATCCATTCTTGACACGCTCTCGGACGAAATGGTAGTCTAGGTGGATGTGCTTGATTCGGTGGTGAAGGACCGGGTTGACGGCAAGGTAGGTAGCTCCCAAATTGTCGCACCAAAGGATAGGAGCTTGATGGAGAGGGATATGAATTTCAGCAAGTAGTGATTGAAGCCACAAGGCTTCACACGTTCCGGTGGCAATCGATCGGTACTCGGCTTCGGTGGTCGACTTCGAAACCGTTGGTTGTTTCTTGGAAGACCATGAGATGAGATTGGAGCCAAGATAAACACAATAGGCACTAGTGGAACGACCGTCATCTTTCTTCTCCCCTCCCCAGTCGACATCGGTAAAGATATTGAGGGTGTTGGTTGCGGTAGCCGAGAGATGAAATTGCAAGTCAGCCGTGCTGTTAAGGTACCGGAGGACCCTTTTGACACCTTGCTAATGAAATTGAAGAGGAGCATGCATGAATTGACATAGACGGTTGACGGCGAAGGCAATGTCGGGGCGAGTGAAGGCCAAATATTGAAGGCCCCCGACTAGGCTTCGATAGTTAAGCACATCTTGATAGGGGGGTGAACCTTTGATCTCGGTAAATGTCGTGGCCATGGGGGTGAGGACACCCTTTGATTGATCCATGTTAGCCCGTCGGACGAGGTCACGAATGTATTTGGATTGGCAAAGATAGATCCCCGAGTCGTCTCGCTTAGCTTCAATGCCCAAGAAGTAGCTGAGAGGGCCCAAATCCTTCACTGGAAATTGACAAGACAAGGCTGCAACAAACTGATTAGCCAACAATTGTTTAGTGGAAATGACAATCAAATCATCAACATATACCAAAACAAAGACCAAATTTGAGCCTAAGCGATGGATGAAGAGGGATGAGTCGGCTATGGAGGGGGTAAAACCCATAGTGACAAGGGAGTCACTAAGGCGAGAGAACCATGCACGAGGTGCTTGTTTGAGGCCATAGAGAGATTTATGAAGCTTGCAAATAAAAGATGGAAATTTAGGATTGACAAAACCTGGGGGTTGAGTAATGAAGACTTCCTCCGTCAAGGTCCCGTGAAGAAACGCATTTTGAATGTCAAGTTGACGAACCGGCCACCGGTACATCGCCGCCAAGGAAAGAAGGAGTCGTATAGTGGATGGCTTGACGACAGGGTGATGAGGCTAAAGTCGTAGTGCCAAATCAAAGAAAACTCTAAACACTAACTAAAGTATAGCAAGTAAGTAGAGGTCGAACCCAAGGGAATCAAAACACCAAATCAATGCAGTCAAGTGAAATATCAACTAGTAACAAGTAACCAAAGGAGGGGGGGTTGATTGCAAGAACACACAAGTAACCAGTAACAAGCAGAGGAAGTTTGGGTGAGAATATGATGAGAAGGGGTTTCACCTAGCAAGTATCCACACAACAGTCAATCAAGTTGATCATAGATTTATCTCAAGTTCTATTCAATCCTAGGGAATGTTCCTATTCCAATCTTTAATATATCAGCAGGCCAACCGGTCCTGATAATACTTACTATTCAACAATCAGGGAAACCTCTCAAGATTAGATGAAATAGCAGCAAAGGGAACAAGAATCATAAGGATGCATGCAATAACTTACAACCGTCAAGTATTAACATGCAATCAATTCTCTTTCATAAAAGCAATCAACTACCAGATCATGCAGATATGAGCGCTACAATGACAAGGAATTCCACCGTATATTCCTAGTCTAGCAATAGAAAACTATCAATCAAACTAGGTGATCAAGCTAGCAAAACTAATAGAAATCAATAGATGAAGAACAAGAGAATTAATACAAACCCATAGGAAAAGAACAAGAGTTTAGAAATCTCACAACTTAATAACTGAAGGTTTCAACCGCTAAGTAAAACAATGGAGATTAGTTCCTGCTCATGGTTGCAGAACTAAATTGTCTGATGGAAAAGATGATAGAAAAGATGATAATAGAAAGAAAGAAACTAGGGTCCTTAAATAGAGAACTAACCCCAAAATATATGGTAAAAGAAAGATCTTAAACGAAATAATAAAATAAGGTAAAAGAAATAAAATAGAATAAGGAAAATAAGGAAAGTCCGGAATATCTTCGGCCTTGTTGTGGCGATCGCGGTCTTCATGTAAAACTTTGCCTCGTCTCTGTCGCCCCATGGCGATCGCCATAGAGTCATGGCGATCACCATGCTCTCTCGAACTCCTGAAATGCTCATGTTGTAAAATGGCGATCGCCATAGTGATGGTGGTGATCGCCGCTGCTCCGCAGAATGTCTTCGTCTTCATGTCTTCAATCTTTGATCCTCTTCTTCTTCGGTTCTGGTCTTCATTTCTTCACTTCTTCATAAACAACTCAGAATATAACAATAGCTCCAAATACTTGTGATAACACTCCTAAACTAATGTAATAACCCATAGTTACGCCATACAAAGTGTAGCGTATCACAGGGCTAAATGTATCTTCATAGTCAAGACCATGGATTTGATGGAACCCCTTGGCAACGAGGCGAGCCTTGCATCTTTCAATGGTACTGTCGGCATTGCACTTAGTCTTGAATACCCATTTGACTCCAAGAACATTTGAGGATGTGTTTGGTGGGACAAGGGTCCAAGTTTTAGTGGTGAGAAGGGCTTGGAATTCATCGGACATAGCTTTGCGCCATTCCGGAAATTTGAGGGCCTCGGTGTGAGAGCGAGGTTCATCGGGAATTGAGGTGGTGGATGTGCCCGAACAATTTGGTGTGGGCCATGGAATAGTGCCATCGGTATGAATTTTGGGTTTGTAAATTTGGGATTTGGATCGGGTGACAATGGTGGATGTGGGCTGAGCGGAGGAGTCCTCAGGTTGAGGTGGATCGTGTCTCAATACTCCCATTTTGTTGATGTGAGTAAGGACAAGTGAGGCGATGGGCGATTCCCATGTTGTGGAGGGTAGTTTTGAGGGGCATGAATTCGGTTCCTCCGTCCGTTTGAATGGATGAGATTTTTGTGGAAAAGAATTTTGTGGCGAAATTAATAAAGGTGAGGACCATTTGTGAAACCATGGATTTAGAACTAAAGGGAAACACCCATAAAAATCTGGAAAAGTCATCTAAAGTTGATAAGTAATAGACATGGCCTTTTAAGGAAATAGTGTGGGCTGGACCCCAAACATCAAGGAATAAAAGTTCAAAAGCCCGTGTAGATGTACTTGGACTAGGAGGATGAGGCAATTGATGGGATTTGGCTTGGGAGCAAGAAATGCACTTCAGTGAGTCGTGTGGAAGACCATTCTTTGAAGGAAATAGGAGGCCAGAGACTATGCCATTTATGCGAGAAGACGGATGCCCTAATCGACAGTGCAGCAAGGAAGTTGGGGAGACGGTGGTGCTGTGGAGACGAGGTGATGACGGCGATGCGGTGGTGGCCTCAAACCGGTAAATTCCGTTCTTGGCGGGACCTTGAAGAAGTGCTAGCTTGGTCCTGGAATCCTTTAAGACAAAATGAGTGGAGTGAAATTCAAAGAACACATGATTATCTTGACAAAATTGATTGACAGATAATAAGTTTTTAGTAATAGAAGGAGTATGCAAGAGGTGAGTTAATTTGAAAGAGTGAGAAGAAGAGTGAAGGGTAGAAGAACCATGGTTTTGGATAGGAGAAGGAGAACCATCACTTAGAGCCACAGATTCGGTTCCTTCGTATGGATAGTTGAGTCGAAGATTGGACAAATCCGGAGTGAAGTGGTGCGTGGCTGCAGTATCCGGGTACCACGCAGTGTTTTGAGCTTGAGCCTGAAAAGATGGTGGAGGTGGAGCTTGGTGGGATTGATCAAACCTATGCCAACATTTGAGAGCTGAGTGTCCAGGTTTGTTACAGATCTGACACGTGGGCCTAGTGTCAGGTGCTCCTGTAAAAGTAGTGGAGACGTGCTGCTGCTGAATTTGGCTGCCATGACCTGAAAAATTGGAGCCTCTGCTCCTATTTCCTCTGTAGGACCCATGCCTGCCTCCACGTCCTTTATTTGCATTCGTCCATTTGGCCTCAGGGCTAATTTGTTGTTGCAGCGTCGAGGTTTGCCGGGAGAGACGCGACTCGTGCGTGAGTAAGTGTGACAGTATCTGAGTCGGGCTGGGCAGTGCGAGTTGAGTCGAGAGCGACGTGACCACGGCGTCATACTCTGCTCCGAGTCCGGCGAGTAGGAACGTGCTGAACTCCGCCTCAGACAACGGTTGGCCGGCGGCAGCGAGTGAGGAGCTCAGGCCCCTCGCCTTGGTGAAGAACTCAGTGATACTCTCCGGTCCCTTCCGAAGCGAGGCGAGATGGAGACGCGTCTGAACCACCTGAGCCGTTGACCGGGCTTCGAACAAGTCTTGAAGAGTCGCCCATATCTGAGAGGAGGTCGTATAGTCGACGACCTGGGCGAGGATCGACTCGGACAGAGAGCCATTTAAAATGGCCATGATGAGCTGATCCCGAGCGATCCACGCCGAGTAAGTTGGGTTGGCAGCGCCGCTGGGAAGAACCGCCGATGGGCAGGGACGCGAGCCATCAACGTGTGGGTAGAGGTCATGGGCTCGAAGGTATGGGGTCACTTGGACCTTCCACAATGGAAAGTTTTCATTGTTAAGCTTGATGGTGATGAAGTGTGAAAAAGATGGTAGGGAGGAAGAAGAAGATTGTGAACTGGGAATGAGGTCCATGTTTGAGTGTTGCTGCTGGGAATAAAGGGAAGGGAAAGGCTCAGATTTTGAGGGCTAAAAAGGAGAGGGTATAAAATAGGGTTTTAGGGTGAAAAGGCTGAAAAGTAGGGTTTTAGGGTGAAAGGAAGACCTGCTTTTGGGCAAACAATGGAGAGGCACCGATTTTTTTTTTTTTGATGGAAGAGATAGCTGAATTTGAGAGAGGAGAAAGGTAGAGAGGAGATATGTTTTTTTGGGATAGATCAAAGGGACTTTTGTCCTAAGGCTCTGATACCATTGTGAATAATGGTAAATGATTGTAAAGACCTCATTGATTGATAGATGAGATATTACATGGTATATATAGGCAACCCATAGGGCTAGTGGACTAGTCTAGAATATTCTAGAATAGGATAGATAAATATCTATTACAAATGGGCCTATGTATTACTATGTTTATTGTGTACTCCCGTTTGTGAAGTTTATTTTGTACTTATTTTGAAATTATGAAGGTTTGTTTCCATTAACTACCCCCGACAAGACGACAAAAGGAGAGAGGAAGCCTCTGAGTTCGTCACCATTTTTACTCCTGCTTGATTCTTCATCGTCAGTTCTCTTTTCAGATCTGAGAACTTTGATTTGTTCTCGGATCTACACCGTCTCCATTCTTCATCGACGACAACGACGATCTTCTTCTTCAGATCTGGATATGAAAATGGACAACAAAAGAGGAAGATGAGAGGAGACTGGAGGGCTCTTTGTTATCATTCCTTCAAATCCAGGAGAGAAGAGACAGAGGAGGGTTATTTGACTTCGATTCTTCAAATCCATATGAAAGAAGGCTTCTTTGATCCTTCAAAATCCATGTAAGGCTTGTACAATTAAGCGGAGCTTCTGCGGACGATGAAGCTTCTAGCAACATATGTGGGTGGGAAAGGAGGGGTTATGTCAGGTTTGAAGCATTACTCAAGATATAGCCATGGATATTGAGAAATTGAAGAATTACTCTAGATCCAAAAAGGCGTTTAACCCCGCATCCGAAAAATTATAACTGAAATCTGCACTTGGGCGCATCCTGGGTCTGTCCAAATGAACCGGGTCAATCTTGGGCGCACCCTGGATGCGCCCAATTTTTTTTTGTTGCAGTCAAAATGCTCAAAAATCCGGTTTAAGTTGGGTGCACCCAGGATGCGCCCAAAACTGAACCGGGATTTAAAAAATAGTTTTGGACGCACCCAGGATGCGCCCAAGAGCGGGTGCCAGTTATAAAAATCCGGGTGCGGGATTTTTCCCTGTTCAAAAAGGGAGAGAACGAGACAGGGAAGGAAAGAATAGGAAGATAAAGAGGATATTTAGGTAATTTCAATTGAAAAATTAAAATTTTAAGTATTAACAAGTATTTTTTACCGAACATACGTCAAATTTAATAAGTACATATAAAAATATCAGCAAACACATCAAAAAAGTATCAGCAACAACATCAATAATAAATATCAGCATTAACAAGTATCAGCATCCGCGAACCGAACAAACCCTTAATGTTTGTATTTAATTGTGATGCTTCTAGTAATAGTTAGTTTAGTACCTCGTATAATCATAATTTTGCATACTGCTTAACGTTGTTAAATAGACGTTCGAATATTGAATTGAGACAAATTATGTTCACAACCTTTCAATGCAACAATATAACCTCAACAAAGTTAAATTTATAAACAAAATCAAGAAAATGATTTTTTTCGACGAAAAAAGAGAGCCACTCTAGCCCCTTGATGAGGCTAAAATTAAAGTCGTAGTGCCAAATCAAAGAAAACTCTAAACACTAACTAAAGTATAGCAAGCAAGTAGAGGTCGAACCCAAGGGAATCAAAACACCAATCGCTATGCAGTCAAGCGAAATACCAACTAACGAACAAGTAACAAGTAACCAGGGGGGGTTTTGATTGTATGAAACACAAAAGTAACAAGTATCAAGCAAAGGGAGTTTGGGTGAGAATATGATGGGAAGGGGTTTCACCTAGCAAGTATCCACACAACAGTCAATCAAGTTGATCATAGATTTATCTCAAGTTCTATTCAATCCTAGGGAATGTTCCTATTCCAATCTTTAATATATCAGCAGGCCAATCGGTCCTGATAATACTTACTATTCAACAATCAGGGAAACCTCTCAAGATTAGATGAAATAGCAGCAAAGGGCACATGAATCATAAGGATGCATGCAATAACTTACAACCGTCAAGTATTAACATGCAATCAATTCTCTTTCATAAAAGCAATCAACTACCAGATCATGCAGATATGAATGCTACAATGACAAGGAATTCCACCGTATATTCCTAGTCTAGCAATAGAAAACTATCAATCAAACTAGGTGATCAAGCTAGCAAAACCAATAGAAATCAATAGATGAAGAACAAGAGAATTAATACAAACCCATAGGAAAAGAACAAGAGTTTAGAAATCTCACAACTTAATAACTGAAGGTTTCAACCGCTAAGTAAAACAATGGAGATTAGTTCCTGCTCATGGTTGCAGAACTAAATTGTCTGATGGGAAAGATGATGATAAAGATGATGGAAAAGATGATGATAGATCTAGGGTATATAAAGAGTCTAACCCTAAAGATATATGGTAAAAGATAAATCCTAAAACTAAAATAAGGAAAATAAGAAAATAATAAAATAAATAAAAACAAAGCAAAATAAGGAAAGTCCGGAATATCTTCGGCCTTGTTGTGGCGATCGCCATCTTCATGTAAAGCTCTGCCGTAGCCTCTGTCACCCTATGGCGATCGTCGTAGAGTCATGGCGATCGCCATAATCTCTCGAACTCACATAACTCTTTAGTTGTAGAATGGCGATCGCCTGGATGGTAGTGGCGATCGCCGCTGCTCCGCAGAATATCTTCAAGTCTTCATGTCTTCAATCTTTGATCTCTTCTTCTTCGGTTCTGATCTTCATTTCTTCACTTCTTAATAAATATCTCAGAACATAATAATGACTCGAAACACATATGATAATACTCCTAAACTAATGTAATAATCCCTAGTTACGCTATACAAAGTGCAGCGTATCAAATACCCCCATACTTAGACTTTTACTCGTCCCGAGTAACTTACAGAAAAGCTACCCATACAATAAAATACTCAAAGCCTCAGGAAGTACAAGAATATCTCCTAGTGATTACATAACCAATAACCTCCTCCAAAACACACAAAACACAACAACAAAAATCAAGAACAATGTGATAAAATAAGCACATACCCAGAACTACACCTTATTCCTCCAAGTGGCCTACCCGAATCCTCCTATACGCCTCCTTCTTATGTCTCCATACGCCAAGATGATAATGATCCTAAAACACTCAATTTTTTTAACACTCATCTTGCTTGGGCGCCCTTTCGGGTTTTCATCCCAACCACTCAATAATTGTTCCAGGCTCACAAAACTCACATCACTCAAGACCTATTTTTGCCCCAGCCTAATGCCGGTCAAGCCACCTTCTTATTGCATAGATCTTGCTATCCAAGGATTTTGTATGCCTTTTTTCAATTTTTTGTGGCTTTTTCATACAATATATATTCAATAAGCTCATGCAGATAAAACCAACACCTAAATAAATACATGTGAATACATTCTCCTCCCCCATACTTAAACATTGCATTGTCCTCAATGAAATGGAAGACATAAAAACGAACCCAGGGAAGGAGACAGAAGACTCACATACAAGGTCGGATGACCTTCCTCCAATAAAACTCAAAGTGTGGTAGAATGAGAAACTAGATGAGCACTAAATGTAATCCAATAATGCATAGCTCATCTAAAGCAAAAGAAAGAATACCTCCAATGTAGAAGGTGACCCAAACAAATCAACTCCTTGCAAAGAACATGGTCACCAACAAGCCAAGCTCCAGCGAATGTAGATATAGAAGGATAGTATTAATGAAACCAAACTTGATGTAATACAACTCCTTACTTTCTTTTCTCTCATATTTTTTTCTGCACTCTATTTTTTTTTAATTCGATATATTTTTTTTTTCTCGGAATGATTTTCGGATTTTCGGTTTTTTTTTTTTTTTTAAACGGGAGAGAAGACTTACAGCGAAATTGGCTACTGACTGTAGCTGACCCTATGCTTCGGTGATTTCCTCCTGTCCATAGAAAAACTAAAAAGAAAATTAAACCGAACAAAAACAAATAAAAACAATTTCAAACCTCGGGTTGCCTCCCGAGTAGCGCCTTATTTTATGTCGTGGCTCGACGTGAAACTCAAGAGATTTAACTAACGCCATTTGGCTTTGTCAAAACCGTCTCTTGTCTGAATTCTCTCTTGAACCACTCATGGAACGCCTTGAATCTCGTCCCTCTTACCTTGACCACCTTGTCTTTAGCAATGAAGGTGGTTTCATTCACTTTCTTCTCCTTGACCGTATCAGGCGGTTGTTTAAACTCAATGTCAAGTGCCTGCACACTAGACATCAATGGTATCTCGCCTGGCGAGGTCAGTAATGAAGGGCGATTGCCCAAAGGATGTGAAGAGAGCTTACCTTTAGGCTCTGGCTTAGCCTGATACTTCGGCATATTAGTAGACAAAACAGCATCTACTTTTGGGGGCTCTAAGAGATTCTCTAAAACAGGTTGCAATTCATCCTTACAAGTAGGCTTAATCACATCAATATCACATAGAGAATTCTTATCAATGGGATCCATATCATATATATTATATTCTACCTTATCCCCATCAAACTCCATAGAGAGAGTCCCACTATTAACATCAATTTTCGTTTGTGCAGTTTTCATGAAAGGTCTACCTAACAGTATAGGTGTGACATTATTAGCATGCTCCATATCTAACACAAAGAAATCAGCAGGAAAAATCAGATCACCAACCATAACAAGAACATCTTCAACAACCCCTTTCGGGTATACAGTAGACCTATCAGCAAGTTGAATAACAGTTCCTGTTTTATGCAAAGGTCCTAAGCCTAGTGATTCATACAAAGAGTAAGGTAAAAACATTGATTGATGCACCTAAATCTAGCATGGCTTTGTCAAATTTAGTTTCACCAATCACACATGGAATGCTAAATATGCCTGGATCACCACATTTCTTAGGCATGCGTTTTTGAAACACAGCAGAAACTTGTTCACTTATTTCAACTTTCTTCTTTCCTTTCAGTTTTTGGTTTCTTTTAATAGTACAAACTTCTTTCAAAAACTTAGCAAATCTAGGAATACTCTTAACAAGTTTGAGCAAAGGAATGTTTACCTCACACCTACTAAAGGTTTCGAAGATTTCGTTGTCGTTCTCCAGCCTTCGAGTATCCTTCAATGCCTCAGGAAAGGGAGCAACAGGCTTCTGAGAGAATAGAGGTGGAATATTCGGGCGAACATAATTATCAATATACTCAGGGGTCTCCTGGCGATCGCGGTCGCGGATGATTTTGCACCTCAGCTTCTGGAATGTCATGGCGATCGCCACTCAGATCTGGCGATCGCGGTTTTGGCACAGAACAATCATTTAAAGTTTTTCCGCTCCTCAAGAACACTGCACTGACGTTCTCTCTCGGGTTTCTTACCGGTTCCCTGGCCTCTAATTTACTCACAGCTTGAGCAATTTGTCCTAACTGATTTTCAAGATTTTGGATACTCGATTCCGTTCTAGCATTTTGTTGCATCACAGTTTGAGCTAAGGACTTGATCATATCTTTAACAGTCATAGAATTCCGAGGTCTAGGTTGCTGATAATTAATATTATGAGAATCATACCTTGGCCTTGGTTGTCATCCACCAACAGCGTTTACCTCAGCATTCGGCTCTTGGAGTTGTTGACCACCACTTTGCAGCATAAAAGACTTCATCATATCTTTCAGTTCATTCATATCACTTTGAATTTTAGCGGGATCAAGTGAACTTACTGACTGTGTTCTTTGCCTGCTACCAAACTGCCTTGAGCTCTCAGCTAATTCCTCAAACATTTCAGTAGCCTGAGGTATAGTCAATCTTAAAAAGTTACCTCCACAGGATGCATTCACCATTCGACGATCCTCATCAATCAGGCCACTAAATAAGTACATAAGGAGATCTTGGTCAGTATAACTATGGAATGGGCAGCTTGAGCAGAGCTTCTTTAATCTCTCATAATATTCATAGAGACTCTCAGTTGAATGTTGTTGAAGATTCGTGATCTCCTTCTTCAAGCTGCTCAGTTTTGTGGTTGGAAAATATTTCTCCAAGAAGACTTTCTTCATCTTAGCCCAGGTATCAATACTCCCCGGAGCTTGATAATAAAGCCAATCATTCGCAGCGTCTATCAGAGTAAATCCGAAAGCTCTCAGCATGACCTGCTCCTCAGTAACACCTCTTGGCTTCATACTAGAACATATGGCATGGAATTGAGCCAAGTGTTTGTTGGGATCTTCTCCTGCTAAGCCATGGAAATGTGGTAGCTCATGAATTAAACCAGCTTTTAATTCAAAATTCACACCTTCTTCAATCTCAGGAAACCTCACTGCCAAAGGTTGTTGGTTTAAGTCTGGAGCAGTGAGTTGCCTCATAGTGGGCAATGGCGGTCCATGTCGATCACCCATCTCGTTATCTTGGTTCAGAGCTGCTCTTTGGTTCCGAAGGAACGTCCTTTCAATCTCTGGGTCAAAGGCAACAAGAGATGAATCAGTAGCACGGGTCTGAACCATAAAGGTTCACACCAAACAGTTGATAATTTCACAGTCAACACAGAATCAGAAAAATTTCAATTACCCGGCAACGGCGCCAAATTTGATGAGGCTAAAGTCGTAGTGCCAAATCAAAGAAAACTCTAAACACTAACTAAAGTATAGCAAGCAAGTAGAGGTCGAACCCAAGGGAATCAAAACACCAATCGCTATGCAGTCAAGCGAAATACCAACTAACGAACAAGTAACAAGTAACCAGGTTTTTTTTTTATGGTATGAAACACAAAAGTAACAAGTATCAAGCAAAGGGAGTTTGGGTGAGAATATGATGGGAAGGGGTTTCACCTAGCAAGTATCCACACAACAGTCAATCAAGTTGATCATAGATTTATCTCAAGTTCTATTCAATCCTAGGGAATGTTCCTATTCCAATCTTTAATATATCAGCAGGCCAACCGGTCCTGATAATACTTACTATTCAACAATCAGGGAAACCTCTCAAGATTAGATGAAATAGCAGCAAAGGGCACATGAATCATAAGGATGCATGCAATAACTTACAACCGTCAAGTATTAACATGCAATCAATTCTCTTTCATAAAAGCAATCAACTACCAGATCATGCAGATATGAATGCTACAATGACAAGGAATTCCACCGTATATTCCTAGTCTAGCAATAGAAAACTATCAATCAAACTAGGTGATCAAGCTAGCAAAACCAATAGAAATCAATAGATGAAGAACAAGAGAATTAATACAAACTCATAGGAAAAGAACAAGAGTTTAGAAATCTCACAACTTAATAACTGAAGGTTTCAACCGCTAAGTAAAACAATGGAGATTAGTTCCTGCTCATGGTTGCAGAACTAAATTGTCTGATGGGAAAGATGATGATAAAGATGATGGAAAAGATGATGATAGATCTAGGGTATATAAAGAGTCTAACCCTAAAGATATATGGTAAAAGATAAATCCTAAAACTAAAATAAGGAAAATAAGAAAATAATAAAAGAAATAAAAACAAAGCAAAATAAGGAAAGTCCGGAATATCTTCGGCCTTGTTGTGGCGATCGCCATCTTCATGTAAAGCTCTGCCGTAGCCTCTGTCACCCTATGGCGATCGCCGTAGAGTCATGGCGATCGCCATAATCTCTCGAACTCACATAACTCTTCTGTTGTAGAATGGCGATCGCCTGGATGGTAGTGGCGATCGCCGCTGCTCCGCAGAATATCTTCAAGTCTTCATGTCTTCAATCTTTGATCTCTTCTTCTTCGGTTCTGATCTTCATTTCTTCACTTCTTAATAAATATCTCAGAACATAATAATGACTCGAAACACATATGATAATACTCCTAAACTAATGTAATAATCCCCGCTATACAAAGTGCAGCGTATCAAATACCCCCATACTTAGACTTTTACTCGTCCCGAGTAACTTACAGAAAAGCTACCCATACAATAAAATACTCAAAGCCTCAGGAAGTACAAGAATATCTCCTAGTGATTACATAACCAATAACCTCCTCCAAAACACACAAAACACAACAACAAAAATCAAGAACAATGTGATAAAATAAGCACATACCCAGAACTACACCTTATTCCTCCAAGTGGCCTACCCGAATCCTCCTATACGCCTCCTTCTTATGTCTCCATACGCCAAGATGATAATGATCCTAAAACACTCAATTTTTTTAACACTCATCTTGCTTGGGCGCCCTTTCGGGTTTTCATCCCAACCACTCAATAATTGTTCCAGGCTCACAAAACTCACATCACTCAAGACCTATTTTTGCCCCAGCCTAATGCCGGTCAAGCCACCTTCTTATTGCATAGATCTTGCTATCCAAGGATTTTGTATGCCTTTTTTCAATTTTTTGTGGCTTTTTCATACAATATATATTCAATAAGCTCATGCAGATAAAACCAACACCTAAATAAATACATGTGAATACATTCTCCTCCCCCATACTTAAACATTGCATTGTCCTCAATGAAATGGAAGACATAAAAACGAACCCAGGGAAGGAGACAGAAGACTCACATACAAGGTCGGATGACCTTCCTCCAATAAAACTCAAAGTGTGGTAGAATGAGAAACTAGATGAGCACTAAATGTAATCCAATAATGCATAGCTCATCTAAAGCAAAAGAAAGAATACCTCCAATGTAGAAGGTGACCCAAACAAATCAACTCCTTGCAAAGAACATGGTCACCAACAAGCCAAGCTTCAGCGAATGTAGATATAGAAGGATAGTATTAATGAAACCAAACTTGATGTAATACAACTCCTTACTTTCTTTTCTCTCATATTTTTTTCTGCACTCTATTTTTTTTTAATTCGATATATTTTTTTTTTCTCGGAATGATTTTCGGATTTTCGGTTTTTTTTTTTTTTTTTTTAGACGGGAGAGAAGACTTACAGCGAAATTGGCTACTGACTGTAGCTGACCCTATGCTTCGGTGATTTCCTCCTGTCCATAGAAAAACTAAAAAGAAAATTAAACCGAACAAAAACAAATAAAAACAATTTCAAACCTCGGGTTGCCTCCCGAGTAGCGCCTTATTTTATGTCGTGGCTCGACGTGAAACTCAAGAGATTTAACTAACGCCATTTGGCTTTGTCAAAACCGTCTCTTGTCTGAATTCTCTCTTGAACCACTCATGGAACGCCTTGAATCTCGTCCCTCTTACCTTGACCACCTTGTCTTTAGCAATGAAGGTGGTTTCATTCACTTTCTTCTCCTTGACCGTATCAGGCGGTTGTTTAAACTCAATGTCAAGTGCCTGCACACTAGACATCAATGGTATCTCGCCTGGCGAGGTCAGTAATGAAGGGCGATTGCCCAAAGGATGTGAAGAGAGCTTACCTTTAGGCTCTGGCTTAGCCTGATACTTCGGCATATTAGTAGACAAAACAGCATCTACTTTTGGGGGCTCTAAGAGATTCTCTAAAACAGGTTGCAATTCATCCTTACAAGTAGGCTTAATCACATCAATATCACATAGAGAATTCTTATCAATGGGATCCATATCATATATATTATATTCTACCTTATCCCCATCAAACTCCATAGAGAGAGTCCCACTATTAACATCAATTTTCGTTTGTGCAGTTTTCATGAAAGGTCTACCTAACAGTATAGGTGTGACATTATTAGCATGCTCCATATCTAACACAAAGAAATCAGCAGGAAAAATCAGATCACCAACCATAACAAGAACATCTTCAACAACCCCTTTCGGGTATACAGTAGACCTATCAGCAAGTTGAATAACAGTTCCTGTTTTATGCAAAGGTCCTAAGCCTAGTGATTCATACAAAGAGTAAGGTAAAAACATTGATTGATGCACCTAAATCTAGCATGGCTTTGTCAAATTTAGTTTCACCAATCACACATGGAATGCTAAATATGCCTGGATCACCACATTTCTTAGGCATGCGTTTTTGAAACACAGCAGAAACTTGTTCACTTATTTCAACTTTCTTCTTTCCTTTCAGTTTTTGGTTTCTTTTAATAGTACAAACTTCTTTCAAAAACTTAGCAAATCTAGGAATACTCTTAACAAGTTTGAGCAAAGGAATGTTTACCTCACACCTACTAAAGGTTTCGAAGATTTCGTTGTCGTTCTCCAGCCTTCGAGTATCCTTCAATGCCTCAGGAAAGGGAGCAACAGGCTTCTGAGAGAATAGAGGTGGAATATTCGGGCGAACATAATTATCAATATACTCAGGGGTCTCCTGGCGATCGCGGTCGCGGATGATTTTGCACCTCAGCTTCTGGAATGTCATGGCGATCGCCACTCAGATCTGGCGATCGCGGTTTTGGCACAGAACAATCATTTAAAGTTTTTCCGCTCCTCAAGAACACTGCACTGACGTTCTCTCTCGGGTTTCTTACCGGTTCCCTGGCCTCTAATTTACTCACAGCTTGAGCAATCTGTCCTAACTGATTTTCAAGATTTTGGATACTCGATTCCGTTCTAGCATTTTGTTGCATCACAGTTTGAGCTAAGGACTTGATCATATCTTTAACAGTCATAGAATTCCGAGGTCTAGGTTGCTGATAATTAATATTATGAGAATCATACCTTGGCCTTGGTTGTCATCCACCAACAGCGTTTACCTCAGCATTCGGCTCTTGGAGTTGTTGACCACCACTTTGCAGCATAAAAGACTTCATCATATCTTTCAGTTCATTCATATCACTTTGAATTTTAGCGGGATCAAGTGAACTTACTGACTGTGTTCTTTGCCTGCTACCAAACTGCCTTGAGCTCTCAGCTAATTCCTCAAACATTTCAGTAGCCTGAGGTATAGTCAATCTTAAAAAGTTACCTCCACAGGATGCATTCACCATTCGACGATCCTCATCAATCAGGCCACTAAATAAGTACATAAGGAGATCTTGGTCAGTATAACTATGGAATGGGCAGCTTGAGCAGAGCTTCTTTAATCTCTCATAATATTCATAGAGACTCTCAGTTGAATGTTGTTGAAGATTCGTGATCTCCTTCTTCAAGCTGCTCAGTTTTGTGGTTGGAAAATATTTCTCCAAGAAGACTTTCTTCATCTTAGCCCAGGTATCAATACTCCCCGGAGCTTGATAATAAAGCCAATCATTCGCAGCGTCTATCAGAGTAAATCCGAAAGCTCTCAGCATGACCTGCTCCTCAGTAACACCTCTTGGCTTCATACTAGAACATATGGCATGGAATTGAGCCAAGTGTTTGTTGGGATCTTCTCCTGCTAAGCCATGGAAATGTGGTAGCTCATGAATTAAACCAGCTTTTAATTCAAAATTCACACCTTCTTCAATCTCAGGAAACCTCACTGCCAAAGGTTGTTGGTTTAAGTCTGGAGCAGTGAGTTGCCTCATAGTGGGCAATGGCGGTCCATGTCGATCACCCATCTCGTTATCTTGGTTCAGAGCTGCTCTTTGGTTCCGAAGGAACGTCCTTTCAATCTCTGGGTCAAAGGCAACAAGAGATGAATCAGTAGCACGGGTCTGAACCATAAAGGTTCACACCAAACAGTTGATAATTTCACAGTCAACACAGAATCAGAAAAATTTCAATTACCCGGCAACGGCGCCAAATTTGATGAGGCTAAAGTCGTAGTGCCAAATCAAAGAAAACTCTAAACACTAACTAAAGTATAGCAAGCAAGTAGAGGTCGAACCCAAGGGAATCAAAACACCAATCGCTATGCAGTCAAGCGAAATACCAACTAACGAACAAGTAACAAGTAACCAGGTTTTTTTTTTATGGTATGAAACACAAAAGTAACAAGTATCAAGCAAAGGGAGTTTGGGTGAGAATATGATGGGAAGGGGTTTCACCTAGCAAGTATCCACACAACAGTCAATCAAGTTGATCATAGATTTATCTCAAGTTCTATTCAATCCTAGGGAATGTTCCTATTCCAATCTTTAATATATCAGCAGGCCAACCGGTCCTGATAATACTTACTATTCAACAATCAGGGAAACCTCTCAAGATTAGATGAAATAGCAGCAAAGGGCACATGAATCATAAGGATGCATGCAATAACTTACAACCGTCAAGTATTAACATGCAATCAATTCTCTTTCATAAAAGCAATCAACTACCAGATCATGCAGATATGAATGCTACAATGACAAGGAATTCCACCGTATATTCCTAGTCTAGCAATAGAAAACTATCAATCAAACTAGGTGATCAAGCTAGCAAAACCAATAGAAATCAATAGATGAAGAACAAGAGAATTAATACAAACCCATAGGAAAAGAACAAGAGTTTAGAAATCTCACAACTTAATAACTGAAGGTTTCAACCGCTAAGTAAAACAATGGAGATTAGTTCCTGCTCATGGTTGCAGAACTAAATTGTCTGATGGGAAAGATGATGGAAAAGATGATGATAGATCTAGGGTATATAAAGAGTCTAACCCTAAAGATATATGGTAAAAGATAAATCCTAAAACTAAAATAAGGAAAATAAGAAAATAATTAAAGAAATAAAAACAAAGCAAAATAAGGAAAGTCCGGAATATCTTCGGCCTTGTTGTGGCGATCGCCATCTTCATGTAAAGCTCTGTCGTAGCCACTGTCACCCTATGGCGATCGCCGTAGAGTCATGGCGATCGCCATAATCTCTCGAACTCACATAACTCTTCTGTTGTAGAATGGCGATCGCCTGGATGGTAGTGGCGATCGCCGCTGCTCCGCAGAATATCTTCAAGTCTTCATGTCTTCAATCTTTGATCTCTTCTTCTTCGGTTCTGATCTTCATTTCTTCACTTCTTAATAAATATCTCAGAACATAATAATGACTCGAAACACATATGATAATACTCCTAAACTAATGTAATAATCCCTAGTTACGCTATACAAAGTGCAGCGTATCACCCCTCTAAATAGGAGATATGAATACATCAATGTTCATGCATAATTTATTTTCTTAATATAAATGGTTGAACAGCGCGTCTTAAACGAAAACAATAAACTTGTTGATTTCAAATCTTGATTATTATTTTCATTGATTTCTTATGATTTATGTCAAACCCTTCTTCAATATCAACTTTATTAAATATATTAAATCAATGCATTAACTCGGTACCAGTTATCATTACTTTCCCAATTCCGTCAACTTTATATATAGATACTAAAATTTATAGTTTTTGTTGCTTCTATATCTAATTCTTATTTTTAGAATTTGTAGAAAACAATTTTAAGAAAAATAATTTAAACCTATCTCAAACAATAGAGTTAATCAAGAAAATACTTTTTGTTCTCTCGAGAAAAAACCTGCTATTAAACAAACATTAAGAATAAGGATTATGGAAAATGAGCCAAATCCTAACATTTTTCATCCAAAAGAGACCATAATTATTTAATTTCCGTCCAATTATCATCAAAATTCAAACTATCCCGGAAATCAAACCTCACCCTCACCAACACAATTCTCGCTTGACGAATCCTTGAAATTACCCTTGTTTTGAAACTAGGAAAATTGATTGAGCAAATGGAGAGGAGGGCGAAGAGAAAGTTGTCCCCTTCTTCTGACATCGACAATGGATCCTCCTCTCCAATTCATGTTCTACTTCGATCCCTCTCCATCCCAAATCCAATGCCACCGACGCCGACAACCTCCTCCGATGATCCCCAACTAAAGCTGGCATTCTACATAGCCATGGCCCACGCTGCCCTTTTATTTACCATACTTAGCCTCTACGGAGTTTGTAGATTGCTGGATGGATATCTTCGACCTCTCATGTGGGCAATGATTTGCTCCATCTCGTTACGAGGAATTCAGCAAACCCTCGTCGACTTCTGGACCGAGCCCTTGCAAATTGGTCTCACCGAGACCTTCATGGCCATTCCCATCGCCATTTTTAAGGTCTTTGTAGGCACCATTGTTGATTTTAGGGACCGAATCTTACTTAGGAAACAAGGTAAAACTATCATCTACAAAAAGAAGCCGAGCGGGTTCTCTAGATTACTCCGATGGCTCGTGTCTTTCGACATTCTCGTAATGGCTTATGAGCAATTAGGCGCCTTTTGTGCTCTTGGGCTTCTTTGTTTTGGATTTTTATTTAGCTCTAGTGGTGTCGAATCTAGCATGGGTGCAGTTTCGTCTCTTCGATGCCAAAGCTTTAGAAGGAGCAAGATTAGTGGGTTTCTTACACGGGGGATACATAGGAGATTGGACACCATTGTTGCAATTGGGTTGATAGTTGTGATGATTCTTGGCTTCTTGTCATGTTCCATTTTCTTCTCTTACAAGATTGGCGTTGAGGGAAAGAAAGCAATGTATTCATTGAAGACGCACGTAGAGGAGAATAGATATGCTGGTTTTAAAAAATGGATGGATGAGAATGATGTTCCAAGGATGATGGATATGTATACTACTCAATTTTATTCCACCGTCTCTAATCAGATTGATGGTCTTGCTATGGAATATAATCTGACTGAATTCGTGACAGGAATCAAGGAGTTTGCTATTAAGCCCACTAATTCATCAGGGTATCCAGAATCATTGATCACTCCTTCTCCCTATGCTGAGAAGTTGCTTAACTTGAAAGTTTGCTTTAAGAAAGGAGAATGGGGAAGAACGTATTCCGCCCTTGGAAGATATCTTTAATGAGTTATTGTCAAAGAGAGTTGATCTGATTTCTAAGGCCAAAGACTTTGCCATTCATGGAATCGACATGTCACAACGTGTGTTGGCAAGTAGTAAGTATGTTGTTGGTGGTGGTGCAAAGCTCATGTTTACAATAATTCAATCTATAGTATACGGTGCAGCCGGCTTTCTTAACTTCTTGTCTCAATCAATGGTGCTTTTCTGGGTATTGTATTACCTTATAACTTCGGAATCTGGAGGTGTCACGGAGCAAGTCTTGTTGATGCTTCCTCTTTCTATTTCTGTAAGGGATCGATGTGTTAATGTCTTAGACAAGGCGATTTCCGGAGTAATGTTGACCACTGCTGAAGTTGCATTTGTTCAAGGTTGTTTAACATGGCTCTTGTTTAGATTGTTTTCTATACATTTCTTGTACATGTCGACTCTACTAGCTTTTGTAAGCCCTTTGTTACCCGTCTTTCCTTTTTGGATTTCCACGCTTCCTGCAGCCTTACAATTGTTGTTCGAAGGCAAATATGTTTTGGTTGTAATTTTATCAATTATTCATCTGGTGTCAATGGAATATAGTGCATCAGAAATCCAAGAAGACATACCAGGGCATAATTCTTATCTCACTGGACTAAGTATCATCGGTGGGATGACACTATTCTCATCTCCAATAGAGGTATTATATAACTTGCTTTTCTTTTTCTTTTAAGTTCAAAAAAAACTCATGTGGTTTAATAAAATTGATGTCATTAGCAACAAGCTTATGCGTTTCTTTTTCGAATTTGCATCGTGACAGGGAGCAATATTGGGTCCGCTCATCACTACAGTGGTTATAGCTCTAAAACATTTGTACACAGAATTTGTGTTGAAAGATTCAAAGGACATGTACAAATGAAGATAGTGCTCATTCATGAGGTGGTTAGTTGAATTGTAACATTACACAAATCTACCAATGAAGAAAATGTCCAAATATTATTTTATTTTTCAGTAGAACATGATCGATATGTTTCGTTCAATCAATAAACTCATTGCACGAGAAATTAAGAAAAAAATCAAATAAAAAATATACAAAGTTATACCATATACATATAAGATAGACAAAACAACTATTGCATAGAGAGGATTAATATGTCTTTTGTTCATGGCTTACACCTTGTCGTTTGCCTGCTGATACTAATCCACTAGAATATCTTCGCCTAAACTTGAAGATTGTAGGACTTCAAAACTCTTCGTCGAAGGAACAAGATGTTTCAACAAGAATTTGATGGCTTGGACAACAAGGATGGTCGAATACAGTAGGTACACTTGATTATTAGTTCGCTTATGAGAACAACTTCGGATCCAATAAATGGGGTTGATGTCTAGATACAAATTAAAGATGAAGATTTTCGCAACAAAAGTTTGCAATTCAATTAAACGTCAATGTAAACAAAGAACTCCTTATAGGGAGAAGTCTGGAAAACGATGACGGTTGCTTGACCTAATCCAAGCCATCCTTACTAAAGCCCACATGGCCCAAACCACTCTAAATGGCTAACCTGCTCCACACTAGGAAAGTCACGCCATAAAAGGAAAGTGCGATGAAAGGGAATGCTAAGTTGAGAATAATTGAATAAGGAAACTATCCTAAAGTGAATAAAACATCCATAAATGATAAAAAATGTTCGCCAACAATATCCTAAACATGGAAATAAAGACTTCAAATCAAATGAGAACGGATTTCAGATACCGTCACTGCGGAGTGCAGCGCCCCACCGCGGGTATAGTGGCACCCATCAAAAGCTCTACCATTCTCACTGCGGGGTGTCTCGGTCCCGCCGCGGGTGCGGTGGCATCCTTCTGGCTCTACGACACTCCCGTAAATATGTTATAACTTTTGATTTTCAACTCGGATTGAGCTCATCTCTGTAAGGACTTGTAGTATACTTCACGATCTAACTCCTAAAATTGGAATCACTCTAATTGGACATTTGAGAAAATAAAATGAACCATTTGAATTCAGAACATTTTATAACTTTGAGAACGCTCCATGGGGGATTGATGTCTTCAAAGACACAATTGAATGAGACGAAAACCAAAGGGGCTGCAATTAGGTTCCGGAGACGGTGTAAGGCAACTCATCAATCGCCGACTCAATCGGTCTCTTAACACTCCTCTTCTCGACCTTGAAGCTTTCTCTCTTCAATCGTGTATGTGTTAGAGAGAGGAAGAGACGAGTTATAATGGTGTGTCTCCCCTTCTTAGGAACAAACTATGGAGTTGGTAGTGGTCCAAAGACACAATTGAATGAGACAAAAACCAAAGTGGATGCAATTAGTGGTACTACTAGTGCAGATGTTGTAACTTCGCAAGGCGTCCAAGGAAGCCTTAGTGGTGACTCATGTGTCAGTTTGACTACAACAGCAGGTTCCGGAGACAATGTAGGAAACTCATCAACCGCTGACTGTGAAGCAGAAGTTTACACTAGAGTGGGCTTTATAAGTTGTGCCAAAAATGAGGCAAGCACTATGACATGAGTCGCATCAAGTGTCGTGACCTGAGTGAGCATGGGAGTTGCACACCAAGTCGATATAGGTGTGGGTGCGGGCCTTTTGGGAGCGATGGCGGGCCAATAGGACAAAGCAACTAATTCTGGCGCGCCAATTGCTCTCGGTGGTGAGAAATTTCAACATTCTTCTCGCTTCGCACTTGGGAGAGCTTTGCCTCGATATATGTCGTGTCTTTCTGTATTTGCGCAAGGGCCACTAGGACATCAGCCTCACGGGAAATGAAGTTGCCGACGTGTGGTGTAGGGGTCCTGGGGTAGGGTAGGAAAATGCGTAGACGCGAGCCAACCTGGAGGTGAGGTCTCATAAGGGCTCACACAGCTGAATCATGCGTAGTCGTCCCACTCTTCATTGTCTTCGTCATTGAACCATGAATAAGTGAACGAGTCTGTTAGGGTGGGCCAAGACTATGTGTAATTGGTGATGGAAGATAGGGTTGGGAAGGGAAGGCCCGAACAAGGGTTTCTAGCTGCGGTTTTGGATTTACAGTGTGTGAGGTTGTCGTATTTTGGGGTTTAGGGTGGGAAAATGAATTTTAATTTTGATAAATCTTATACGCATGGACTCGTCTTGAAAATATCTACAAGATGGTGGAAGGTTTATGTAGAAAAAAGAATTTTTATGGCCGAAAATTGGGAGAAATCGACTAAAGTTGTAGGGTTTATAGGGAATTGTGTGTCGGAAATTGGCGGAATGGATATGGATTAATGGTAGACCTGCTTGAAAAAAAGAGTTTTATAATGAATACACCTTTAAACCACTAGAAGCTAATATCAATTGGTTTGCTATTCAATTGAATGGTGTAGTCTGGAAGTGAGAATCGTAGCTTAAGATGAGTCAATTGGGCTCCAAAACTCTTCATCGACGGGATAAGTGAAGAACAAGATGTTTGAACAAGAAATTTATGGCTTTGCACAACAGGGATGGATGAATTCGGTTGGTAGACTTGATGATTAGTTCACTTACGAGAACAACCTCGAATCCAAATAGTGGAGTTGACGTCTAGATGAAAAGATGGAGATTTTATAAACAAAATCTTGCAATTCAAATAAACGTAAATGTAAACAATGAACAAAGAACTCCTTATAGGAGAAGTCAGGAAAACAATGTCGGTTTCTTGACCTAATTCAAGCCAGATTTACTAAAGCCAGTATGGGTCCAAAACACTTGGAGCATTAGTTGAAGTAAACGAGCTTGGTACGTACATTGATGATTTCCTGTATGGATACGCAGACGAAGAAGTTCATGAACAATCACCGAGTCGCGAGATTAACGGTTTAGCACCCGGCCTTAAAGAACTAGAAAACTCTTCAAATGACGTAAAATAGGGCGGAGGTGTCATTGAAGGACTAAGAAATCCAATTTGCACACTTATCACAAGCTTCTGACACATGATGTGGAAACCGAATTGGCACATCACACACTCGGGTAGATGCCACTCGACTATGTCAAAGCAAATCAGAGGAGCTTGGATCCTTCACACAGTAGCTCCTGAACAACTGATGCTTGTAAGGTTTTCCAACACATCTATTGTGTAGGGTTCCCATGTGAAATGGAGATAAAATAACAGATACACTTAAACTTAAGTAATTATACGTTATTGTTCTTTTTGTAGATAAACAATTTCAAACCTGATTGCTCCTTTTCCTATCCAATGGATCTCGATAACATGAAGGTCATTGTTTTTTCCATCATAGGTATAATTACAGTGCAACTACCTAAATATAAATGAGATTGACCGGAAATTTTAAGATTCACATGCAAATAATATTTACAATATCATGAATGAATGATACCTCCTAGCAAGTGAATCTTCACCAACTCGAAACTGATCAGCAAATGGAGGAGGTTGTAACCCTTCATATTTGATAGTCTTAGCCTTTCTTTTCTCTTGTTTGCGATATCTTGATCGGTTTTGGGATACTGATACATCTTAATCTTCCAATCGACATACATTGTCACGCCCATAACTATGACCATGATATTAGTCGATGGGAGAATATTTTTAATTTTAATCCATTATATTTTATACCAGAAGCAAGATTAACAGTTCTCTTATTTCAGCTTTGTTTTTCCCTGACGATTTGCATAAATGGCGCTATAGATATGCCAAAGTAGCACTTTCCCAACTTTAGTTTCTTGCAATCTCTAAATTACCCAACAATGGGAAATACATTAATTGTATTTATCTCCCACTATAATCTGCGAACAACAGTCCACCCATGATATTCAATATGTGGGCTCTTGCATAACGCCTAACTATCTCCTCATCTGCGCGACTGCACTATCCGGCAAGGCATGAAAATTATTTCGAAGCCATGAAATTTCCAAAGTTGAGCCCTTCAACATTGCACATGGATCTTCACTGAGGAGACACCTAACTTCTTCTCGCCAAGAAGAGCTGCAATGTCGGTTATAGCTTGTCCATCCACAAGTTGTTGGACTTTTTTTAGTGGACCAAGCAAAAGTCCAACACAAGACGAATATATTGATGAATAACTTTGTGAATATAATGGGTGAATATATTTCAACCATCCAAAAAATTATATATGTTATGATGATTATGATGATATGCATATTTCATACTTCCTTTGTCCCATAATTTAGTGCTCGTTTCCGAAGTTTCCCGGGATTAAGGAATGTATGAATGAAATGATTAATGGAGAGAGAAACATGAAAATTGTAATAGTTAGAGGAGAGATAGAGAGAAGAAGAAAGAAAGAGTAAAGTAAAAGTGATTGATTATAGGAGAGCGTAAATGAAAAAGTGTATTAGGTGAAAATAAAGTTTATACAAAAAGTTTATATAAATGAAAAGAACATTTAGATAACCCGAAATAGAAATTGAGCACTATATTATGGGACGGAGAGAGTATCTAGTATTCTCACTGTCGTCCTTCCCTCGAGCGAGGACCTGCTTTACACTTTTACATTGTAACTAGTATTAGTCCAGTGAATATCACGGGATATTTTTAATATATATTAAAAAAAACATTATAATACTTATAATTTAAAAACAACTAATTTATAAACATGCTAGTAGAGTAAATGTGGTAGTGACAACTATACAATGTAAATATTCTTCCTTCGGTGAAAAATTTATGTCGTACAAATTGGTCATTTACTCAACTCACCGTCATTTTACAAAGAGTTTTATTTACAATATAATCACTAGTTTTATATTTATTTGTATTTAATTAAGATATAAAATGTGAATTATCAAGTTTTATCATCAGAAAAATAAATAAATAGAAGCGCATAATTATATTATATGTTGGACTCATTATGTGATTACTTATAAACTTTCCGTTAAGTTTAATATTCTTTTAAACATATGTCGTATATAATTATTGACATTTTTGCAGATCCATATTGTTTCTACAAAGACTGGTCAACTCTTCTAGAGTAAGGCATGTAACTTTGTTCACCAAGACAACTAAATGAATCACATTACATATAATTCTGAAGCAAAAAATAGTAAATCTTTGGTCCCATTAGAATATAGAAATAGACACGGAATGAAAAAACATAAAAGAACAACTATTCAATAATCTTTATCTTTCATTTTAATATTGAGTGATGTTTTGTATAATTTCGGTGAAAACAATTTGAGCAAAACATTTAAAGTGGCACCAGTAAACAACCTGCTACACATCAACAATGAAACCATAAATTGAAGAAAACTGAGGAAAACTGATGTATAATTCAGCATGTAAAATCAAAGTGATCAGCCATAGAAATGAAAACTGAGTACGTTGGTAGAGCGCTGAAAAAAAGGCAGTTGGATATCTAACTTGGAGAAGCATCAATGACCAATCAAAGAATGGTGAAAACAACATCTAGAAGGATTGTAGCAGTACATAGTATGAGAGATACAAAGAAAAGATTGTTGATATAAGATTATGGAAGTATTGAAATGTTGAATTACGCATCTCACATTGAAACAACAATAGTACAAAACAGAACCATGGATCAAGATGCAAAACAAAAGATTGTGAACGTTATTTCGCATCACAATAATAGCAAGCATATTAAAAAACCAAAACTTCAAGTAGAGAAACCCAAAATACACCAGATATCAACAAAGTAACAAAATGTAGCAGTAGGCAAGAGATAAAAGTTCAACCTTGATTCTCCCGGTAGAACACATTTCTGTATTTCTTGAACAAACTTACCGTCTTTCGCTAAACATAGAAAAAGGCAAACTTATTTCACCTTGAAATTAAACAAAACCAACATAAATTAAAAACACGAGTGAATTCAGAGTAATAACTAAGCACAATGACCATATGTTTTAACATGCATGCAAATTTAGGCTCATGTCGACAAAATTCAAATTTGATTGTGAGGATCACAAGTATATATTGGGATAACAACAGAAAATAGTGTGAATTTGCCTCAAAATCGTTGAAGGGGGATGAAAAGGACAAAAAATGAAATGCAAATACCCTCTAAATTAACTCTAAAAACATTAATATCATTATGATCAACCTGTTATATTTCAGTATATGACTCCAATTCACTAAAACATATTTGTAATATAAAGTATGGGTGATTGTAGACAACCTACATATTATGAATCTCAATAGAAAATAGACATGGTTTCTCATTTTACACGTACTTACGCAACAATTGGAGGAATCGTTTTATTTTTAGATAGAATCAAATAACTAAAACGTCGGAAATTATACCTATAGTTTTTTAGGAAGCAACATACAATCTCTTGCCATCGAGTGCCTTACTAAAAGTATAAAGTCAAAACAACACTATTTCCAAGCTTAATAAGCTATAATTAATGGGAATGTTTTTCTTTCAATCATTAGTAAAGACGAGGACCAAAATAACAATTACCGTTATTTTTTCTTGACAAATTACTCTAGAGGAGATTGTCATTTAGGTCTTAATGAACTAAAATAATAGAGTTTACTCTCACTGATTGTGTAAAAGGCCCTAACATAAAACTATTACATTTTGGATTAGCATAAAGACAATCATGCATAGTAATTAGAGCTGTCAAACAGGTCGGTCAGGTCGGGTTCGGGTTCGGTTATCTCGGGTTCGGGTTGAGTTCGGGTTCGGTAATTTCGGGTAGCAGGTCAAGTTGGGTCGGGTCATACAGGTTAGCGAGCGGTTCGGGTTAACCAACGGGTTTTTAACGTCAATTTTATTTTTAACTTTGTGTTCATTTTTTTTTTGTGTTTACTATTTTAAGTGTTACAAACTTACAATATATAAATCAATTCTCTTTTTGAACAAAAATCAGGACATTAATGGTATTTACTTGGCTTGTAGAATATGATTACTGGAGCTGCCCAAATTGATGGATTTCCTACATATAATGATCAAAACGTAATATCTGAGCAACACCAGCAAACAACCTGATTTAACATAAGAGAAAAGCCAGAAATATGGCACCAGAAAATAGTACAAGCAAAGCCAACACACTAGTTTAGACATCCAAAAACATCTGCAAACAGAGACAGATTTGACACTAGAGCCAACAAAAGAAAATACAATACCAACTGTTTATCATTCTAGATTCCTAGTCCTAGATGAGCAAAAATACAACATTTTGAAACTCTTTCGATTCTTCCAAGTTCAGTCCTCCAGCTCTACACCTTCATTGTTGTCCTTGTCCACGGAAAGTGGAACTTCAAGTCCATGTATTTCTTGGTTTGCAGCATCTGCTCAATTATATGAACATGTCAATAAACCATTGTAAATTAGAACTTGGAAAATAGTCCACAAAAAACTAAATTAAAGTTACCGTCTGGTAAATCAAATCCGAATAACCAAGAGCGGGTTGATATGAGTGCATCTGCGGTATCACAATCAAGAGAAGGTCTCCATTTTGTTAAGACTCTTCCACCCATGCTAAAAGCCGACTCTGATGCTACCGTAGTGATGGGAATGGCTAATATATCTTTTGCCATCTGAGAAACTATAGGATAATTGATTGCATTTTCTTTCCACCAAATGAGCACATCTAATTCCTGTGTAGGGCTTATCCTACCTGTTTCTAAATACGCATCTAGGTCTGACTTATCTTCAGAAATATCACTAAAAGAGTAAAAGCCCTACAAAGAAAACCAAATTTGTTAATAACAAAATCAAAGTATTACTGCATTCAAATCAGCCAGCAATCCAACTGGTGATATCAAATTATTGCTCCATTCAAAAGCCCTAAAAGAGTAAAACTTCAAAACTGTACAGATCAGCCAACAATAAAAAATCACTTCATTCAAATCAGCCAGCATTCAACAACTATTACTGCATTCAAATCAGCCAGCAATCCAACTAGTGATATCAAATTATTGCTCCATTCAAAAGCCCTAAAAGAGTAAAACTTCAAAACTGTACAGATCAGCCAACAATAAAAAATCACTTCATTCAAATCAGCCAGCATTCAACAACTATTACTGCATTCAAATTATCCTCAGAAATATCATTTCGAGCAAGTAAGCAAAACTGTACAGATTATACTATATATCATGTAAAGAACCAATGATCAATTCAACAATTCAAAGTCCAAACACTTCATAAATTCAGAAATCCAAAAATTAAAATAAGAAAACTTCAAAACTTAGTTGTAGCTTACCTTTAGAGCATCCCCGCCTCGTTCTCTACCCTCACTCAAGCTTGCTCGTTGTTGTGTACCAGATTTCATAGCATACTCATCATATAACTTATAGAATTCAGCTTTGACATGGTTGGCCTTAGAGATGGCTGTTGTAGCATCCAAACTTTGAAAGCAATATAGAACAAGCTGGAACTTATAGCGAGGATCCAACATTGCAGCAAATGAAAGAATAAGGCTATACGACTCCCAGTATTTGTCAAACTTCACCTTCATCTTCAATGCCATATCTTTCAGAAATGCATCTTCACTTGAAGTGTATTTCAACAGTAAAAGCTCAATATTCCAGACACTCTTCAAATATAGATTGGCTGTAGGATAGTTTCTCCCAGACATAAGAGTTGTAAGCTCATCAAAAGGTCTTAGAAGATCACAGATCTTTTCTATTCTACACCATTCTTCTTTAAGTGGAAGCGAAGGATAACTAGAGTCAGATCTGTCCACACCTCTTTCAAATGCAGCGCGATAAATTATTGCCCTATCCAACATCTTGTATGTAGAATTCCATCTAGTAGGGCAATCCAGCAACAAACCCTTAGAACAATCAATTCCAGCATAAACAGCAGTTTCTCTAAACTTCAATTTTCTACGTTCTGAACCAACTGTCCAGACCACTAACTTTTTTACCTTAGTTACTGCAGCATCAATCACTTTCAAACCTTCTTGAACAACTAAATTCAGTATATGAGCACTACACCGCACATGGAAATAATCACCACTACAAGGCAAAGAATTTTGCATAGAAAGACTCCTAGTTAGCATGGCCTGCATATTATCATTGCATCTGCAATTGTCTAGTGTGATAGAAAACACTTTGCTCTGAATTTCCCAACTACTCAAGAGACACATCAACCTATCATGTAACTTAGCTGCATCGTGTGGTGGTTCCACATGACAAAAGTCTAAAATTTTTGCATGCAATTTCCATTCATCATCAATGAAATGTGCTGTGAGAGAAATATACCCTTGATCTACTGCAGATGTCCACATATCAGAAGTCAAACAAACCTTTCCATAAACTTTCAGCATAAACTTCCTAAGCTTGTCTTTCTCTCTTGCATGGATTTTCATAATATGGTTCTTTGCTGTATTTCTACTTATTGGTTTACACCCTTCATGCAAGAACCTATGAATATTCCTATTCCCCTCATGTTCTGCAGTCATAAAACTGTATCCATGTCTGATGATAGCAAGTGAAACCAATTCCTTGTACATATGCTTATCAAATTTTCGTTGCAAAACCCCATCTCTAGACTCTAGTATATCCACAAATTCACAAATTTCATGGTGTCTTATGAAATTAGAGGTACCGATTTTAGAAGGAGCTTTGATTGGTCCTCCCTTACAATACTTGCATACTGCCCTTGGCACACCATCCTTAAACAAGTCTCCATCATAGGTATCATACTGTTTCCAGATTGCAGCATTCCACTTCCTTTTTCGGGTCTCTAAAGTAGCAGAAGGTGTTGGAGATACATACTCATCTTCAGCTGGATTCGTAGATGAATACAAAGATGGTACTGCAAATCATTATTGAGAACTAAAGGTGAGTAACAACTAAATGAGTAATATAAAGCATCTGAATTAACAAAAAAGAATTTCATAAAATAATAAGTACCTTGTGCAACTGATGATGGAGATGATGGTAAGGAAACAGAAGCAATTCCACATCCAGGCAGAAACGGCAATATTTCTGAAGTACGAGGGGCTCGATTTTTTCGTGGCATGTCTTAGTTGAGAATATATATATGAAAACCTGAATAAATACAAAAACAATCAGAAAATGCACTAAATTCTTTCTTGGACTAACTATATAACTAGACAAAGAAAATGCACTAAATCAGCCAGCAATCTTTGATTTGATTAAAGAATTAACCTTATTCTTGGACTAACTATATAACTAGACAAAGAAAATGCACTAAATCAGCCAGCAATCTTTGATTTGATTAAAGAATTAACCTTATCTTTGTTTGGTAAGCAGTAAGCACCCAGCACAACATTAGCTATATTATATCGGACAATAGTGCATATATATATATGAGTATATAAAAACAAGAAGGATGAAGTAATTAATAAGAGTAAGATTTAAGAAGGAAGGGCGAAGAAGTGGTTGTCGAATCCTAAACCAATCTCACACATAAACAGATTCAGACTTATCAACACGATCGAACAAGATTTAGTTTAAAAACTTCATCCATTCTTCCAAATTCAATCCTCCAGCTCTACACCTCCCTGAAGCTATTCCTATTCCCCTCATGTTCTTCATTCATGAACCTATTCCCCTCATTTTACCTCTATGAATAATGACCTAACAAAAAACAAAAGCATGGTTTTAATGAAATATAAGTTCATATAACCAAACACTCCAACCATTCTGTTTAAATTGAAAAGCTCAGCATTAGTCCCTTTATAATTAGACAAAGGTAATCGGATGATGCTTCAGCTAGTCACTTTTATTAAAAGCATAATATGCTATTAAGCTCACCAAAGGTTTTAATGAATATAACCAAGTACCCAAAACCATTCTGACAGTAATGTGAGAAATCCCAGTTTAGGTACAATATGAGTATGACTACAAGAGCAAACACAGACAAGTACTCAAAAGACACATACATTAGTATGATTATCATCCTCTTCCTCCCAGTTCAGACACACCACAGCCTCATTATGTGATTTCATGCTTCTCAAAGGAGATCAAAAGTTTAGGTAAAACAAGAACAAGAGCATAGTCTACATAATTAGATCATCTAAGAACCTAACATGATTGGGAATCCCTCATCCAAATTCTATAACAGAATGAGGAGCTCAACAACTAAAAGCAGAACAACTAACTCTAATAAAAGAGACATGCTGCATCTAACAAAAACATATTCAAACACCACCTCATATAAATCCATATAAACCCAAACGGAGCAGCTAACCCTAATTAAAATACATGCATTTATTTTGATTTCTCATCAACAAGATGAAACAGAGCTAATAAAAGCCCGATTTAAACACAACCAAAGAAGTGGTTGTCAAATCCTAAATCAATTCCCAGCCACACTAACAGATTCAGACTTATGAACAAGATTTAGTTGAAAGTAACCTAACCGATCAAACAATTCCTTCGTGGAGGTTGGAGAGCACGGATTGAAGAGTGAACCCTTGGTGCAAGCGATGAACACAATTGAAAACGATGAAGACTGAATGACCCCTTGATGGAAGCGCTAGAGAAGAGACGAGAAGAGATTCTCAGTGCCTTGCTTGAGAGGTCGAGGATTCCAGTAGAGAGACTCAAAGAAGGGGGGAGACGAGGGAAAGGTACAGAAATTTCAGAGAAGCCATGGATGAGGTATTGAGGTGAGATTGAAGAGCCGTGTTTAGTTATTAGGGTTTTGTGCTTTCTCAGATTTTACCCGCCAATAATTTCCCCATTCTCAGGCATTGGCGCGCAAAATTGCCTATTTCCTTGACCCGCCGGGTTAACCGGACCCGAACCCAAAAAATTACGGGTTCAGCGGGTTCGGGTTTATTCGGGTTTTCGGTTTAATTTTTCGGGTTTTAACCCTGAATTTTTCGGTCGGGCTCGGTCGGTTTTTCGGGTTCGGTTAACTTTTGACAGCTCTAATAGTAATGTGATGGAAAAAAAAGCAATAGCTTAAAAAAGAAATTGACAAAATAAACTTCAGATTTATAAGAAGGTTTTATATTGCTACTTTTCATGGTGCAATACAAAAATCAGACTTAAATGCAAGACACAATACCTCTTAACATGAGTTCTTCGTTGTCTTCTTTTATGACAATTACGATTACGATGAGTTGGTGTCATCTAAATGTGGTTCCCAAGAAAACGCATAATACCATTCAAAATTCACAAAAATTACCAACTTCAAAATTCAAACACATGTTGGTAATCCTTTTCTTTGATTTTAATGGAACGAAACAACAATCAGTTTAGATGGTGGAAGGGATAAATAAGATCTTAAACATTTTATAGAGTGATGAAGGATCATCTGGACAGCAACCGACACCTCCGGTCCCCGAGTTTGAAGGTGCATTGACTCGCTCGAGAGCTAAAGAAGTCCAACAAGAGCTAGACAAGTTAGTAGCGTTCTTCAGGTCCAAGGAGTTGAATACAGACGAAGAACCACCATTGAAGACTGTTCTAATGATCGAGGTTCGAGAACGAGCAGAGGACTGCAGAGAAGAACCGCGACCGCGGCAGGAAACCGCACCCGCGGCTCATTCGCCAACCGCGCCCGCGGCCAGGAAACTCGGCGAATTCATTAACTTCGTCGAGGCTTCCTTTTGAAACATTATTTTCGGATGTTTAATTGTTTTTCGGGATTATTATTTTAGGATATACTTTTTTTATTGTTTATTTCTTTAGTTGACATCCTTATGAACCCTATATAAGGCTGCCTTAGTTGTTGTTTTACCGGCCCCCCAGACTTTGATATTGAATACAGCGTTTATCGTTTTTCCTCCCAAAAGAGAGCTTTTGTGAGAAGAGTGCCCCGTGTGCATTGTCGTTGAGCCGACCCTAGCTGTGCTTGTGTGTGTCAATCTCTTCCATAAGGTTGGTGCTATCGAGGCTTCATAGAGCAACCTCCAGGTGCCTTGACCCACCAAAGTCATTGTGTTTGGTTGTAATCATCCGTTGGGGTTTCTTCATCATTCGGTAAGGTTCTTGTTCTTAAGTTCAAGGGTTTTTATCGTTGTTTGATTTGGTTCCAATTGGCCTATCATTCGACTTATCCTTCTTTCATCTCATTCTAATTCCGCCTTTCTTCTCTGTTCGAGTTCCTATTCGAGTTTGGTGTCTAGGTCGGCAACCGCGGCTTATCCCCGCATCAAATTGGTATCAGAGTTGTGTTGACACCATTCGTCTTCACAAGAACATCAAGAGACCCCCTATCCAGAAAATCACAAAAAGAGTCAGCTTTTATTTTCTTGTTTGTCAGTTTCTTTCAGAAATTGATTTTGAGTCTTCCATTGCTTTGATATTTCTTGTTGCGTCATTACAGGTTGTGTGCAAGAAGCTTGGATCGATTAGTGTTGGTGGAGATCGAAAGATTGGAGTTTGGAGCACCCTTGTTCCCAAAATCCATTCAGCCCTTCATCCATCACAAAATCTATCCATCCCTACCCAAAACGCAGCCGTCAAAACCCTAGAAGAGTTGCTGAAAATTTCAGTCCTTGCACCCCAAGCCAAGATCTTCAAGGAAGGAAATCTTATCTTCTCTACAAGGAAATCAAGGTGGTTAGTAGTTTCTTTTATTTTAAAATTCGAATTTTCTGAGATAGTATCTCAGATCAAGTCTGTAATTTTGTTTTGTTTAGTTGAGACAAAAAAAAAAAGTTAAAAAAAAAAATCGAAAAGTCTCAAAGTCAGTAGTTTATTTTACGTTTTGTTGAGTCAAAGTCTAGTTTGATATTGTTTAAGTCGGATCTCAAGAACTCAAAGGAAATCGGGTTGAACGAGCCCGAACGGAAGCGAGAAACCACCAGGCCGCGACAGAAACCGCTCCCGCGGCCCAGTAGCCGCACCCGCGGAATTCAGGCCGCGCCCGCGGCTCCGCCTCAGAATCCACTGTTCGAAATCCGCGCCCGCGGACTTCAGACCGCGCCCGCGGAACCGTCACTGTTTTCCTTTCCATTCCTTTCAGATACGAGCCTCAATTATTACCTAACCCTCCCGACTCCGTCTTCGATCCTTCAATCGACATCAGTCGGAACAAGTTAAGGTACACTTCCTTTTGGCTTTTCTTGAAATTCGAAGCTTAACTCATATCTCTGTTTTGCATTATCATTCTTGCAAAATGCCTTCGAGTATTATTTTCTTTCTTTCATTGAGTCAGTCTCTTGTTTGAGTCAGAACCTTACAGTCGAAACCCCGCACTACGCTAGCCATCTCCATCTCTACCAGCATTCATATATTGCTAGGAGTAGGTAGTTTCAACTTAGTGGGTTATTGATCCATACAAGTCAATTCATCAAAGAAAAGCTGGTTGCAACGACAATTGAGAGAGAGTGCAGAGAAAAACATACGAGAGTAAACACTAGCGAGTTGTTTTCATTTACACTTACCTTAATATTGTTCTGTGTTAGTCTTTTCTTTAGTGATGAGCAGGTCAGTTTCTCCCCACGGGAGGCAAGAAGCCCCGGAGACCCGCGCCATTACCCCGGAATTTATGACCAACATGTTTCGGGAGATGACGTCGGCCATTACCACCGCCATAGAGCGGCAACAGCGATCCACCCCGTCCCCAAGGGTTCTAGAGCACATCAGGACCTCCTATGATGCTCCAGTCGACAATCGGAGGCCCCTGCCTCCTCAGCAAGAAGCCTATGAGGCTGCCCGCACGGGTCGGGAACCCAGACGCAGGCCTACACCCCGAGACGATCTCCCACAAGCTCGGAGAGGACGCTTTCGTAACTCTCCTATACCTCACTTTAATAGATACAATGCTGCTAACCGTTTTGATGATGCATTTCAGGACCTAGGTGATAATGATGACGAAGAAGATGAGGCGGGATGGCGACCCCATCGTCCCCAAGGAGGTTACCAAGGAAGGCGAAGAGAGCCTGAGCAAGATGGAGTGGGAAAGATAAAGGTTAAGATCCTGAGTTTTGAAGGAAAGTGTGATCCAGACATATATATGGAGTGGGAGACCAAGATTGAACAAATCTGGAATTGTCACAACTTTCCTGAAGCCAAAAAGGTGCAGCTAGCATCTTTGGAGTTTAGTGGCTACGCTTTAGTTTGGTGGGATAGCTTGATCAGAGGGAGAGTTGCCAATGGAGATTACCCTGTCACTACTTGGGAACTCATGAAGAGGATGATGAGAGCTCGATTTGTTCCCCCACATTACACTAGGGAACTTATTCAGCGGCTCGAGAATTTGAAGCAAGGATCAATGGGAGTCGAAGAGACTTACAATGCTATGCAAATAGCGATGGTTCGAGCTAATTTGGTGGAGGATGAGGAGACAACCATGGCTAGATATCTTCGTATCCTTCACCCATATGTGTCTAGTGAGATTGAGATGTTCCCTTACAACTCAATGACTGAGTTGCTACATTTGGCTATCAAGGTGGAAAGAAAGACCAAAATTAGGAGCCAAGGGAGCAAAAACGCAGGTGGCTGGAAAAATCAGCAAGGAAGGAACTCCTATCCTTCAACCCGAGAGGTCCCTAACAAGGAAGACAGTGGTTCTCGAAGGAATCCGCCACCTACTACTCAAGTGCCCTCCAAGACAACACTTGGCCCTTCTAATCCACCCCGAGGGAGTACTTCTAACCCTAGTTCTAGAGCTAGGGATATTGAATGTTTTAAATGTAGAGGAAAGGGTCATATGATGAAAGATTGTCCTAATTCTAGAGTATTAATTGTTAATCAACTAGGAGAACTTGAAAGTGAAAGTGAAAAAGAAGAGAACCTAGGTGATATGCATGATGAGGATGATCTTAGTGATGAAATTGGTTATGAACATGGTGATTCTTTGATTTGTAAAAGAAATTTACATGTACAACCCGCCCCTTGTGAAGATAATCAAAGAGAAAATTTATTTCACATTAGGTGTTTAGTTCAAGGAAAGGTATGCAATATGATTATTGATGGTGGAAGTTGTTGCAATATTGTTAGTACTGAATTGATCACTAAATTGCATTTTGCTACTATTTTCCATCCTAGACCTTATAAATTGCATTGGATGAATGAATGTGGTGAATTAAAAGTTCTAAAACAAGCTGAGATAACATTCACCTTAGGAAAATATACGGATACGGTTTTATGTGATGTAGTTCCTATGCAAGCTTGTCATATATTGTTAGGAAGACCATGGCAATACGATCGAAAGGTTACTCATGATGGTCATACTAACCGTCATACATTCATCTTTAATGATAAGCCTATTTCTCTTAAACCTATGACTCCAGCGCAGATAGCAGAAGCTTACGAAAAGAGCAAAGGCAAGGAAAAGGCTTCGGACAGAACCGAAGCAACAAAAGCAGCGACCAAAAACCGCACCCGCGGTTCAGATGCCGCACCCGCGGCTCACGACAGATCGCAACAGAAGGACCAGCACGAGAACCGCGCCCGCGGCTCCGAGGACGCGCCCGCGCCGCACTCGCCTAACCGCGCCCACGGATCCTTCTTCTGGCGCGATGCTGGTTCCTGCATTGACGAATCGAGCCCTATTGTTGTCCAAAGCCAAGCAGGAAGGTGAGTATTTACCCTTCGATACTACCTTAATGATGGTTTGCAAGAGATTTGTGTTGACAGGTACCAATTCTCGAGTTGATCTACCCCCTAGCATTCAAGCTATTCTTGATGAGTTTGCTGAGGTGTTTCCGGATGAGATTCCACCGGGCTTACCGCCCTTTAGGGGAATTGAGCATCAAATTGATCTTATTTCAGGAGCTTCTTTACCTAACCGGCCAGCTTACAGAATGAACCCTCAGGAGTGTCAAGAGATTCAGAAGCAGGTGCAGGAGCTTGTAGATAAGGGGTATGTTCGAGAAAGTCTTAGTCCTTGTGCAGTCCCGGTCTTACTTGTGCCTAAGAAAGACAATTCTTGGCGGATGTGTGTTGATTGCCGAGCTATCAACAACATAACTGTCAAGTATCGTCATCCTATACCAAGGCTGGATGACATGTTGGATGAGCTTCATGGTGCCACAAACTTCACCAAGATTGATCTTAGGAGTGGCTACCATCAAATCCGAATGAGGGAAGGCGATGAGTGGAAGACCGCCTTCAAGACCAAATTTGGTCTATATGAGTGGCTTGTTATGCCATTTGGACTTACTAATGCTCCCTCTACTTTTATGAGGCTTATGAACCATATCTTGAGGAAGTTTATAGGGAAGTTTGTTGTAGTTTATTTCGATGATATCTTGATTTACAGCAGGTCCCTAGGGGAGCATGAGCAACATCTCAGGGAAGTACTCGTTACTCTTAGTATACAACGACTATATGCTAACTTAAAGAAGTGTGATTTTTGCATTGATAGAGTTATATTTCTTGGTTTTGTAGTGAGCTCCCAGGGATTACAGGTTGACGAAGAGAAGATTAAAGCCATTCAGGAATGGCCGACACCCACGACTTGCAGCCAGGTACGCAGTTTCCACGGGTTAGCAAGCTTCTATCGGCGCTTTGTGAAGGATTTCAGCACCATTGCTGCACCGCTGACTGAGGTAACTAAGAAGCATTCAACATTTGTTTGGAAGGAGGCTCAAGAAAGGGCGTTTGAGGAGCTAAAACGCAGATTGACCGAGGCACCTTTGCTTGTGCTTCCCGACTTCACTAGGCCTTTCGAAGTGGAATGTGATGCTTCCGGAGTTGGCATTGGAGGAGTACTCATGCAAGAAGGTAAGCCTATTGCTTTCTTTTCTGAAAAGTTGAAAGGTGCCAGTCTAAATTACTCTACCTATGACAAGGAATTGTACGCATTATATAGAGTACTTAAGACGTGGCAACACTACCTATGGCCTAGAGAGTTTGTTTTGCATACCGATCATGAATCTTTGAAACATTTTAGGAGCCAAGACAAACTTGATAGGAGGCATGGTAGATGGATGGAATTTATTGAGACTTTCCCTTATATTATCAAATACAAGAAAGGAAAAGACAATGTTGTTGCTGATGCACTATCTAGGAGGCATGCTTTAATTGTTCAACTTGACTCTAAGGTGTTAGGCTTTGTTTACATCAAGGAGTTATATCGTAATGATGCTGATTTTGGTGCTATTTATAAGCAATGTTTAGATAAAGGAACTTTGGATAAGTTTTACTTGTTTGATGGTTTCTTGTTTAGGGCTAGTAAAGTGTGCATACCTAAGTGTTCTTTGAGATTATTGCTTGTTGAAGAAGCCCATAAGGGTGGATTAATGGGACACTTTGGTAGAGATAAGACATATCATATGTTGCATACTCATTTTTATTGGCCCCATATGCTTAGGGATGTTGAGCATTGTTTGAAAAGATGCTTGGAGTGTCTTAAGGCTAAGTCTAGAGTAAAACCACATGGATTGTATACTCCTTTGCCTATTCCTACGACCCCATGGGTAGACATTAGTATGGATTTTATTGTAGGGTTGCCTAGGACTAAGAAGGGGAGAGATTCTATTTTTGTGGTTGTTGATAGATTTTCTAAAATGACTCATTTTATTGCTTGCAACAAGACTGATGATGCTCATCATGTGGTTGACTTGTTCTTTACCGGAGTTGTTAGGTTACATGGAGTACCAAAGACTATTGTGAGTGATAGAGATGTGAAATTTCTAAGTTACTTTTGGAAAACTCTTTGGGGAAAACTAGGGACTAAACTACTATTCTCTACATCTAGTCATCCTCAAACTGATGGTCAAACTGAAGTAACCAATAGGACCTTAGGAACCCTTTTGAGAGCCATCCTTAAGAAGAATTTGAAGGCTTGGGAAGAAGCCTTACCCCATGTTGAGTTTGCCTACAATAGAGCCATCCATTCCTCAACCTCGCTGAGTTCCTTTGAATGTGTGTATGGTTTGAATCCACTAACCCCTTTTGATCTTATGCCGTTACCTACGAAGGAGCGAGTGGATTTCAATGGAGGAAAACAGGTTGATCACATCAAGGAGATTCATGAGAGGACAAGAGCTAAATTGCTAGAAGTAGCTGCTACAAATGCTAGCAAGGCAAATAGGAAGAGAAAGAAGGTCATCTTCAAGGAGGGAGACCTCGTGTGGGTCCACTTTAGGAGAGAGCGTTTCCCCAGCAAACGCCACTCAAAGCTGTTCCCAAGAGGCGCTGGACCATTCAAGGTGCTCAAGAAGATTGGAGATAATGCTTATGTCTTGGAGCTTCCCGGTGACTATCAAGTGAGTGCTACCTTCAATGTGCAAGACTTGACTTTATTTGAGGGTGAAGAAGAAGAGGAGCTGGATGATTCGAGGTCGAATCCTTTTCAAGAAGGGGAGGATGATGAAGGATCATCTGGACAACAACCGACACCTCCGGTCCCCGAGTTTGAAGGTGCATTGACTCGCTCGAGAGCTAAAGAAGTCCAACGAGAGCTAGACAAGTTAGTAGCGTTCTTCAGGTCCAAGGAGTTGAATACAGACGAAGAACCACCATTGAAGACTGTTCTAATGATCGAGGTTCGAGAACGAGCAGAGGACTGCAGAGAAGAACCGCGACCGCGGCTGGAAACCGCGCCCGCGGCTCATTCGCCAACCGCGCCCGCGGCTCCATAACCGCGTCCGCGGCCAGGAAACTCGGCGAATTCATTAACTTCGCCGAGGCTTCCTTTTGAAACATTATTTTCGGATGTTTAATTGTTTTTCGGGATTATTATTTTAGGATATACTTTTTTATTGTTTATTTCTTTAGTTGACATCCTTATGAACCCTATATAAGGCTGCCTTAGTTGTTGTTTTACCGCCCCCCCAGACTTTGATATTGAATACAGCGTTTATCGTTTTTCCTCCCAAAAGAGAGCTTTTGTGAGAAGAGTGCCCCGTGTGCATTGTCGTTGAGCCGGCCCTAGCTGTGCTTGTGTGTGTCAATCTCTTCCATAAGGTTGGTGCTATCGAGGCTTCATAGAGCAACCTCCAGGTGCCTTGACCCACCAAAGTCATTGTGTTTGGTTGTAATCATCCGTTGGAGTTTCTTCATCATTCGGTAAGGTTCTTGTTCTTAAGTTCAAGGGTTTTATCGTTGTTTGATTTGGTTCCAATTGGCCTATCATTCGACTTATCCTTCTTTCATCTCATTCTAATTCCGCATTTCTTCTCTGTTCGAGTTCCTATTCGAGTTTGGTGTCTAGGTCGGCAACTGCGGCTTATCTCCGCATCATAGAGACTAAAGATTAAGTTGATTTGAAGAATTTAGAGAAATAGAGGAGGTTGGAGGAACAAAAATTTCTATAGAGAAGGAGGTCCTTTCTCATGTTGTTAAAGAAATAGATTTAACTTTTTATACTACTCATTTTTTTTTATCAATTCTTTTAATGATTAAGTTATAAAGATTAATTATCTACATGACTAATTCTTCACAAAAAATTACGACACCTCAGCGTCACCTCATTATTTTAACAAAAGAAAAATTAATCAAATTTAATTATAAAAAATAACAATTTTCCTCAACTAAATAGAAAAGACCCCACTACTATCTCAACCTTCCTGTTTATTTGGTCAATTTTAAAAAAATCCAAAATTTCGATATGTTTAAGGAGAGATTCTTCATCATAGGAAGTTATCTTAAGTTGTAGTTTAGTTTCATTATTCCTATAAATTGAATGAAAAATCCATTAAAAGATTTTTCACTTATTATATGCATTATTAAACGTTATTTCTACTTATTGTTGACTTTTTATAACTTTATCATCAAATTTATTTTGTTCGATAATTATAGGTGGATCTTATCATTCTTATGTGTTAGTCATAATTTATTATATTATAGGTTTTTTCCTTCCTTATCCATATATTTTACTATTGAATAGTGATCATGTATATACTAAATTTATATTCGATTATTTGGGCACTTCGCACGTGAATATACCAAATTTATATAGCTATGCGAAATGTCGAGGAAGAAAAAAAATTATGTCCGTGCCATGAAGTTCATCCATATGTATCCACATGTTGTATGCTAATATACTATTTTTTATAACTAAAAAAGTTTTTCTTTGTTATTGATGTTACTTATGTTTCGTATAAAATAGAAAATTTAGATGTAAAATGTCTAAAAAATATCTTATGCTTATTTAAGACTATCTAATTATATTTTGGCTGAGTGCATATGATAAGTTGGTGTATAATTTACATTGATCATTCAGTATTTTTCACTCTAATTTCATATGTATATTTAATATATCAATGTATTGCATATTCCATAACATTTTTTTTTGTTTTTTTACAAATATAACTATAACTTTTTATTGTTTTAACTATATATAAATTCTAAGCATAGTTACTAATTTTTTAACAAAAATAACGGGAAAAAACCTCGCACCGGGAAATTTATAACTAGCACCCGCTCTTGGACGCATCATGGGTGCGTCTAAAACCTTTTTTAAAAAACCCGGTTCAGTTTTGGGTGCATCTTGGGTGCGCCCAACCTAAACCGAATTTTTGAGCATTTTGACGGCACACACCCAGGATACGCCCAACAACGGATACAGGTTATAATTTTCCGGCCGCGGGGTTAAACGCCCAAAAATAATGAAGGGTCACTTGGTTGGCGCAGATAGAGGTGTTAAAAGGTTAACCGGCCCGACCAAATCGGACCGGAACCGGAACCAGACCGGCCAAACCGCCTTCCTATCGGTTTAGGTTCAGGTTCATGAGATTACAGAACCTTGAACCGACGGTTTTCATGAAGGTTAACCGGAGAAACCGGTCCGGAACCTAAACCGTCTGGTTAATCGTCAGTTCACACCAAAAACTATAAAAATATATACATAAAAAATTGAGTGGAGGATGAAGAATTTCATTTTGTAATATATATATTTCAATCTCTCAAGTAGTTTTCAATGTGAGAAGTTTTTAAATGTTTTATGTTGGTAATAAAACAGTTTTCGGCATTGGAATATAAGAGAAAAAAAACAACCTCATGTTTGTGTATATAAAAACAACAAATTACTTACAAGTTTCCGGCCTCTAATGACTCAATTTCTTGATTAGACTTAAATATTCGAGCTCATTAAAAAAATATATTAAAATTTTAAAATATAAATTTCAGATATATTTTTTATCTTTTTAAAAATTATTCCGATCCAGGGTGGAACAGGAAACTCTTAAAAAATCGACTTTATTTTTCCAGTCAAAACCGAAACCGGCCCAAAACCGAAACCGACCCAGAACCGAAACCGACCCGACTGAACCATTATCTTGTCGATTTAGATTCAGGTTCAAGCATATGTTAAAACCTTAAACCGTGTGCTTTATGAACCGAAACAGACGGTTTTCGAACCAACAACCCCTCTTAGGGGTAGAGTGGGAGGAAATTGATTTCCTAAAGATTTGCTTCTCCCTCGTACCGTAGTCACCAGTTACTTAGATTTACCGAACTTTGGTTACAAGAGGAATAGATTTCCCGGTACTTGCTTTCCAATTCTTCCTTTGTGCAGTTCTGTCCCGTCTCACGCTGCCTATAGCGTTGCGTTTATGGAAGAATCCCAAGAGATACTTCTCAGCTCCCTCAAGAGCTTCCAGATCGAGATCCCTTCCGAGATCTCGTCCGTTGCTCAAATCAACCCTACCACTCTTTTCTCCATCTGCAATCACTCACTTCGCCGCATTTCCCTCTACACCTCCCAGGAATTTCCGTCCTATCCGACTTCACTGCCAGATTCCATGGCTGATCGCGTTAGGATCTGTACCGATCTTGCTTCCACGCTCAAAGTTCTCGGTTTCATTGGTGACATCAGCTTCCACAAGGTTCCCTCTCTTTGCCCTTCAAATTTTATCTTATCTTCCTTCCTTCTCTCAATTTAATAGTTTACAACGCTAGATTTTGGGAGACTGAAAAACTGTAGCAAATTCTAAACAAATGAAAAGTTGATCGTGAAATTGCTGGCTGAATTTAGACTAGGGATTAGAAAAAGTGTAGGTTATGCTTTTGTTTAATGAACTATTACAGGGGTGGTTTGTTTGTATACATGGTACAAGTAATCACTACGAGAATGAGCTAAACCTGTTTTTGTTTTTGGTAGAATAACTATGAGTATTGTACGAGAATGACTCGTACCTAAGTTTATAATCCATCCTCTCTCTACCAAACACTTAAGGTTGAGAATTACACAAATGTTCAAGACTTAACCAAACAACAAGTTCCGAAGGTTAACTTTTTTCATTCCATTCTGATTGTTCCATTACTTCCATATGAGTCGCTAGTGCTCGAGATGGTTCAGAGTTACTGAGACGATCATATGGTAAGATATTGGTGCCTTTACAACAATATTTGAAAACACCAAGTAGTAAATGTTCAGCACAAGTCACTTTGCTTCTTTTTGCTTATTTGGGATTGCGAATATAAAGCAGCAAAACGAAATTTAAAATTGAGATGTCTTGAATTCTCCGAGTGAGAGAGAAGAAGGAAGAAAGATGATTTTCTGTGTTTTCTCAATTGAGATTCTGTTATATTACCTTCATTGATCTTAGCTGGAAACCTTTTATACATCTTGTGAGCTTGAAATAAATCTACCGCTAAGATTTTTCTAACAGTTTTCTAACTCACTCAACCAACGAGCTAACCACCTTAACTAATCAAAGCCACATCAGCCTTCTACAATTTATATATTCTTCATCTCTTCCAAGTTAGAAGATCTAAATATCCCAATTTGAAGATCAAAAACTCAGGATGAGCTCTACTAAGGGATTTAGTCATTACATCAGCTATCTGCAGACTATGCAGGAGGATTGAAGGAAACCACTTCATTTAGAAAGTTTTATGAACTGGCTGTTGAACTGGAGAAGAAATATGTCAGATGACATATTCTTTCTATATTGGTGCCTTTACAACAATAGTTGAAAAAACACCGTCTAGAAAATTTTAGCACAGCACAGGTCATTCTGAACTTTGCTTCTTTTTCCGTATTTGGATTCTAGAGTGTGTGACCAGGTGTCATGGGTGGAATTGGGTGTGGTATTGCGTAGATGCAATGTTTTAAATAATTGCGATAAGATGATATCATAGGCTTTAACTCTAAAGAGTTCAGTAATTCACAGATTAGGGTCAATTTGCATGTCTTCTTCTTTCTCCTGTAATGTTGATCACATTTGAAGGTCAACTTTAACTCTCTCGTATTGGTCATCCATCGGCAAGAGCTTTGAGCTTTATATCCACCAATTTAATGAGCGTTTTAAATAACTTTTCAAAATCTGTCCTGGTTATATGTATATTTTGTAATGTCACCCTATATATATGCATTCCAACTCACTCTTCACTTCATATAATTATTCGAGGTTGTTTGGCAAATAACGGAATGACTAAAAAACAGATTAGGGTAAGGTCAGGGACTAATTTGTGATGTGTCAAGGGTTGTGTACGACCATGGAACATGGTACATGGTACAAAGGTTAGGGTCTAAAGATATAATTTACACTGCTGTCAACTTGTAGTCAGTGTAGATGCTTGTACTATGTTACTGCAGACCCAATTTAAGATTACTAGAATCTTAGCTCAAAAAGAATAAAAGAAAAAAGAAAAAGAAGTTCGGAAAAGCCTTGCAGACGGGGCTTTTTCTACCACCAATAGTTTCTGTATGATGCTCGTCCATACTAAAAGAAAAGCAAGTGACAAGCTATGCTTTGTACTTAGTAGAAAATTGAATGTTTATTGGAGGGCAGTCTCCCTTTCTTGCGGCTTATATGTGCAGTAACGAAGCACTACATGCTCTCGATTTTAAAAGTAATCATGTGTGCAATGCATGATGCTCTTAAATCAGAGACTATGTGATGCTAGCTGACTTCTAGCCAGCATTTCATTTCCTTGCATATATGTATGACCCAAAGACATAATGCTCTAATATCCGTTTCTGTCCACCTAATTTTTAAGCATTTTAATCATCTTTCATGTCATTACTCATACAATAATATAATTATTCTTATTTAGAGAATATGTGTTACTTACGGCAGTTCCTGTACCCATCTGAAGAAGACTTGTATGAATTGGTCAGATTTTTAGTGAAAAGGCTGTATCAAACATCTGAAGGTATAGAAATTGCTAAATCACAAGATATTCATGCCGGAGCAGACAAGGCAGAACATGATTGTCAAAGCCGTTCCAAAGTTTGTTCAGAGACACCTGCTCAGCAGGGAGTGTCGGAAGTACTAGGCAATAATGGTGTGGCTTCAGTGGGGAAGTCAAATAAGGAAGGTGGTGCTTTTTCAGAAACGAAAAACCAAGAAGCAGTTCTTGGTCCATTTCCTGGCCTAAGCAAGGATTTATGTGGAAATGATGACATCAGACAACTGACTGACGCTTTTAGAGACATGATCCGAAACGATTGCCAAAGTGAAGACACTGAAGGAGATGTTAAAGATATTCAGAAGTTTGTAGAGACATCTACTTCATTCCAAGAGCTTCCCTCTAAGGTATATATATAGATCAACATAAATAAATAGAATACAACTCTTTCATTCATGTCACTTGGTGCTTTTTCCTAGTTTTCTTATCCTCTAATTTGTGGTTTTACTATTCTGAGCTGCTATTTTTAGTGATTGCACTATTATCAAGCTAGTATGTACTCCCTCCGTCCCTTAATGTTCTTCTCATCTCTTTCTGACACATTTGTCGAGACACATTTTGTAACGTTAATATCTTTAAATACACGTTAATAAAAATTATAAAATTTTGATATTGTCAAAGTTCTTGATGAGATGAATCAAACAAGACACTACATTACTATTTTTTTTCCTTATATATTGGAAGATATGTCAAAGATTCTATTGAAACATGAATAATGTCAAAATTTAGGATGAGAAGAACATTAGAGATTAGGGACGGAGGGAGTACAATATTACAACGGATTGGAAATAGGAATAGTGATTGGCATATCTTTTCTTTTATTGCATTTTCCCCTTGCAGCGCAACTAGCTGGGCCTTATGGAAGTTACTAGAGGATTAGCGAGTCTTTTGTAAATTGGGGCTTGAGTATCCATATATCATCTTTGTTTTTTGGCTTTATGCCTTTGATCAAGTATTCCAGTTAGTTGTTTTTTGGCTTTTTGCATCTTTTTTTCCTAACTATATCAAATTAAATGGTGATGAACTGTAGAACCTGCAGGAATTTGAGATCTTGAAAGAAGCTAAAAGAAAGGCATTGGATGGCAAAGATCTGGTTGACTTTCAGCAGCATTACGAGGAAGTCGAAGCTGGGAAGCGCTATCTTAAGCAGCTAGAGTGTCAGGGGTACGTTCTTTTTTCAGTATTAAACAAATGCACCGGGAATCTGGTGGTCCTGATTATTCCTGTCATACCAGTTTACCTTCTGTTGTTGTTACCTTAAATTTGAATTAGAGCTCGGAGCAACTCTATAATTTTATACATCTTCGAGTACACATTTTGATAATTGTTAATTGTTTGATGGATCTTGTTCATCCAGGGATGATTGCGGAAGTACTCTTCCAGAGGGAGGCAAGCCTGATGCTGAGGCGAAATTCCAAAGGCTAAAAGACATTGAACTAGAGACAGAGTCTGTCTTATCCGAAATAAAAAATAGGTACATGAGTACAGCTCAAAACATGCATAAAGAAAGCACATATATCCTTGTGTTCCTGTCAATCCTTTTCACTTTAAAATTTAAATGCTTAGCTTTACCATATTTTGCTCCGTCTGTCTTATTCAAAACATTTCCTTTCTTATGTTACCAGTAGTAGTTCTATCACTTTACTGTTGATGCCTTTCATTTGATAGGGAGGAAGAATGTTCGAAACTTACAGCAAAATTAGAGAAGCAAGCAAAGGTTGCATCTAGGAGATCATATGTTGAGAGGATTACGGAGATCACAAAGAATAGTAGGAAACAAGATGCAGACGTGGAGGGCATCTTAATAGAAACAAGAGAACTCCAATTAGAGAGTAATTCAATCGAGGAACGTCTTCATCGAAGTTATGCAGTAGTTGATGAGATGGTATTCAGGTAACTGTAACTCTAGTTTAACCACGCTTACATACTTAGTTTTAGAATATCATAATATTATTCCAGCCAAAGTATGGCTTGAATGAGAAGCTGTGGTATTTACAGAGAAGCAAAGAAAGACTTTGTGAGTCGCCAAGCGTACAAGTCACTCAGCAACATCCACAACAGTTTTTCCGAAATCCGAGAAAAGATTCTTGAGACGGAGAGAACAAGGAGAGAGGTTGGAAGTATTGAAGCCAAGTTGTCAACCATAGCCTCGACGAGTTTAGAGATGGAGAAACTACAAGCTGATCTTGATGCCATCAAAAGGGAGAATGAGTCCTTGGAAAGAAAACTACATGCTCCCTTTTAATTCAAATTTCAGTTTTATCATATCTACGTACTCACATAGTCACATGCATATCTCTTGATTCTTGCCCATGTGCACTTGCACTAGTACAGCACAAGCGTTTTCCAGAAATGATTTTTTATGACATTCTATTTTTCTTTTGGCAAAATTGGATTTAACCGCCCATAAAAGACTTAATAATTAACCATCCGGGCCTCTTTTCCGTCCAAATTTCTATTAAGTTGAGTTAAAATACCATTTTACCCCTTTAAAAAACTAATAATCACTAGTATTTGCCATTTTATCTTAACCCATTACATTTATGTCACTTATCTGCCATTGATGAGTTCAAACTCAGGTTTTGAGTTTTTTATTTTTGCAAATTCAAGATCAATTCTTCAATTTAACAAAATAAATCATCTAACGGAATATCTCAACTACAAGATCCGATATCTTTCTTGCATTATATCTGTGTCGAAGAGCGAAAACCTACTGCTTTTTGTTTAGAGTTGTTCTACGTGTGAGATTGAGATTTAAGTAAGAAGAGTGATCCGAGATCTAGGTGAGAAGTCTAGAAGAGTGATCCAAGTTCTATTGTAATCAAGAAATCAATACACAAGTAGACTCGTTCAAACTCTCTCTAGTGAAAGCTAGAGAGGAGTGATTTTTCGTCTCAAGGACTTATTGATACTTGAGGTGTTTCTACTATATATCATCGTGTTCAGGTTTGGTTTTCATTGTTGTTTATCTCTTTACTTAATATACGTATCAAGGAACAATAACAATTGTTCCTTGAGATTTATACGCTAATCGATCCAACACTTAGGAAGAACTTTTATATATTTGTGGTTTCGTAGGAGCAAGTTTCAGGTTGTTGAAAATTTATAACTCATATTTGCAATTCCTTATTGCTGAATGAATGAAGATTTTGGTTTTATTTTTTCTGGAGATTGTTTTTCATGCTGATAGTATTGTAGGTTCATCTTGACAATTATTAACCCTTTACTAATATAACGTTGAACCTGTAAGAGCAAATGTTTGAACTTGCGTGAGTATATTGTTGAATATGTAACAATAAATTATTGAACCTATCTATTACATATATTAAAACAGAATGAAATGGATCTCTCTCCTTCATTCTAGGATTTTTAATCCTACGTGTCATTTTGTAGATTTTTTGAATTTTTCTTAACCATTTTGATATTCTTAATAAATTAAATAATAAAAATTTATATAGTAGTTAGTTGCTATTATTTAGCTTTCTATTTATTAATAATTTAAAATTATTAAATAATTAATTTAACTTATAAATATACATACATTTATACACTATTCACTACTTTGCTAAACCATTTTTTTTTTTGAATAATCAATATAAAAATTAAAATGTGCATACATTTGAAACATATTCTTACTTATACTTATACACTATAATTTCTTGAACCTCAATTTTTAAACATATAAATTATTTTGGATTATATAGTTTTATATGAATGAGAACAGAGTTTAAATCAATATATAATTTTGTTAAAATTCTCTTATGATAATTTGATCAAATAAGAGACATAAAAGCTTATTTATCTTTGTTGTATATTGTCTATATATAAAATTTTAAACTTAGTTAGGTAGGAATATCATTTCAAAACTATCTACATATTTTTCGGATAAAATTATATACAAGATTACTTATTAACTGATTCATGAACTAAATAAACTCGCGCATGGCGCGGGGAATAGACTAGTTACAATAAATCATTGAACCTATATGACTGTATTAAAGCAAACCTCTATTTTCGCCACATGTCACCTCCTTACTTAAACCACCACATGTCATTTTATCATTTATTTTTCCACATGTCATTTTTTAATCATTCCCTTTTTGATAAACAAAATCATATAATACAAAAATTATAAATATGCTTACATATTTATACTTTTAATCTTCTATAAATCATATTTTATGTGATTTAATAAACAAAGAGTTATCTATGAATTATATAGAAGAATATTTAATCTCATAATTTTAAAAATTAAATACTTTAAATTATTAGAATATTTAACCGATGCTTGATTAACCCTTTCTTTATTAAAAATGTTTTTCATACTAATTTAAAAAAATTATATTAAAGAATTGATTATGTTTTTATTTTAGCTATTTAGATAATAATTTAAATTAAATATTAATTTTTAAAATTATACTAAATTTATTAAGGTAAATGAACCAAATATATTTGATAAAATATTTTTTTATTTAAATTAAAATTTATTATTTTGTACGAGTAAAATTTATACATGACGGAAAAAGAAAACTGAAGTGGAAAGTTTCAGACTATTTATCCAAAACAGTAGAGAAGTGAGTTGTGCGGAACTCTCCTCCCCTTTCGCACTGATTATATATACCTGTTATTATTGCCTACACATGGAAATGGCTAAGTACTGAATTTTTCGGAACTCTCTCTCTCTCTGTCGCTTTTCCCTCGCTTAGCAAGTGGAGCGCCGAGGTATCTGCATTTTCGGATCTTCTCCAACCAATTAGTCTGTAATTCTGATATTTGCTTTGCATTCACTTATTCTGTTTTGTCACTGAAGAATTGTTATATACTGTAGTAGATTAATTCTGGATGATACCTCGACTCATCAGGTTGTAATTTCGGGTTGCTGCGCTCATCTCTCGGTGATTGACGTTGTCAATTGAGTTACTGTGGCAACATCAGGGTTTTTGTTTGCTTAGTTTTCTCTTTTTACTTTTTTCCCGTTTCCAGGCGGGGAGTATATCAAATGATGCCATGGTGATGTTTTTAGGAAATGGGAATGCATGATGATTCCTTCATTTCTGGGAAGGTGTAGAGCTGCAAACTGTCAAGTGTTTAGAGTGCAGCCTGGCTAGTAGAATAATTGGTAACTTAGACATGCTTGATAAGTTATAAGTAGGTTCATTGGTTAGTTCAGGAAGAGAAGCTTTCTCTCCGGCTATTCATAACCTTTTGTTTTCATGGGCTATTGATATGAACAGATAAAAAAATCTTTGTCAATTGAGCGCTCTCTATATCTTTGTGGAGAGGTTTATTTAGGGAAGTTTCATGCTTGGCATGTTTGGTCTTGTCCATTGAATGTCAGTTATAAGTACTCTAAATTTTGCTGGCCTCTACAACTGTGCTTATAGCTGTATGTACTTGTGTGAGTTTATAGGTTCCTATAGAAATGAGCTGGACATTCTTAAGGATATGAGTAGAATGTTTTGATGTTGCTAAGCCAATGCTCTACTTGCAGGTTGCAGACCTATGGGTACAGAATCAGTCGTAGACATGCTTGAAGCTTCATCAGGAGTCCATTTTTCTGGATTCCATATGGATGGTTTTGAATCGAGGATATCAGCAATCGAACAGAGTACAAGTTCGGCAGAAAATTTGCATAAGCAACCATTTGTTATTGGCAAGTGCTGATGAATCTTCCATTGTCGTTTCTTCTCTACTTTGTTTCTCCTCCTGAAACAAGTCACTATCAGGACTAAACATGATCTAAAGACGTGATCAGTGTCAACCTTTGATAAGCTATTTTCTGCCAAATTTTCTTTTGATGTGTAATCACATTTGTGGTTGTTGGTTCCTAGAGTCCCATTGTGCTGTAACTCATACTGATATTTGCATTTGTTATATCATTGTGCCCAATTTTAGTTATCCGCTCCATTGGTGTATGTGTGGTACTGGTCTTGGCTAACTTAATCTCTTTTCAGATTCATTAAAACTATATATCTCTACTTCTTACCAGAGGTGTATTTGTTCTGTTAAATTTAGATATCTCCAAATTGTGTTTCTTACATGGTTTTATTGACGATACTTCTTGCAGGAGTTGCTGGAGGTGCCGCTTCAGGGAAGACTACTGTGTGTGATATGATTATTCAGCAGCTTCATGATCAGCGTGTAGTTGTTGTTAATCAGGTAAAATCGAGAATCGTGGGAAAAACACACAAATAATCTACTTAGGGAAACTCTACCCTCTACATATTTGATAAGCAATTCTTGATGCTCCAAGCATATTTAAATCAGAACGCTAGACCTTTTTTATGATTGATTTATTCTTTTGGTCACCTTTTGTGACTCTACACTGTCCCTCACATCTTATTATGCTAACCATTTAAATTGTTAACCTTCAAGCTAGGATTGATCTTTCCCAACACTCTGTCCATATGTGCAATGTAATGCACATGAGATGCGGAGATGCCTTCTCTTCAAGAGTGGGATTTCAATGAATGACTAGTGGCAGTTCTTTTTAGAAGTTGTTCCAGTTGCCAGTGGCTTACTTTGAAGTTTGGCGTGAAGTATTTGTGTAACCCACTAACAAGGATCCAAATATTTCTTCTGGAAATCACGATTCATGTGTCATCACTAACCATTTTCAACCTTCACATTAGATATCAGTCTTAAGTATACCTTATTTAGAGGTCGAGCACCTCATTTATTAATGAATTTTCCCTTGTGCAACTAATGAGACATTAACACTTGATTCCTTACAGCCTAACCTTCTGAATTCTAGACTCTCCTAGCAAGGACTTGACTTTTCTGCAACTTTCTCCTTATACGGGCAACATAGTTTTGGATGATCTGAACAAAAAACATGAGTTTTTCTGAATCACACTGCTTAGGCTATTCACATGCTACCTATGGGATATCACAATCTTGAAAAATGAAATGGATTCTATGACTTGAAACAGGATTCCTTTTATCATAATATGACGGAAGACGAACTTGCTCGTGTTCAGGAGTACAATTTTGATCACCCTGGTGAGCTTCTGACAAGGCCACTCATAAATGATTTTGGATGTAGGCACTGTCTGATATGTCACTTTTCCTCTCATCAGATGCATTTGACACTGAAAAGTTGCTCTTTGCTATGGAGAAACTAAGGCATGGACAGTCTGTAGATATCTCAAAGTATGACTACAAAAGTTATAAAAATGATGTCTTTCCTCCACGAAGGGTATGCCTTTTCGATGAAATTAACCTGTGAGCTATTCAACTTTAATAAAATATTCTGCTACAAATATATTGACAATGTCCTATCTGATATGAATGCAACATTCCTGTATCGTTCTTCTAACTTCTTTTAGCACTAGGCTTGTGTGAATTATGAAATATCTTTTTTTTATACTGGAGGTTCACTATGTTCGTTCTTCTAACTTCTTTTAGCACTATGCTTGTATGAATTATGAAATATCTTTTTTTTTTACTGGAGGTTCACTATGTTCATTAGTCCCATGCTCTCTTGGCAGGTAAACCCGTCGGATGTAATAATTTTGGAAGGGATACTAGTGTTTCATGATAACCGTGTTCGTGACCTTATGAATATGAAGATTTTTGTCGATACAGGTCTGTTATTGTCTTTCCCTAGCCCTCATCCTTAGTAAAATTCAACCATATTTTATGCACATGCTACTTACTTTCCCTAGAGGATCTTACCGTATCAAATACGAGTAGATTCCTATTTGTCAAAAGTATGCACTCATCTATGTTTGTTTTGAGCAGAATACTCTGCTGTCTGTTTAGTTAAGACTTTTTTTTGTTCTCTCACTTTCAGCTGAATGGAATTAGTTTAGACATGTTTTTCTCTTTATAGCATTACTTGTTGTTTTTTAAAAATCAGCCATTCTTATAGAGCCAGAGTTCCCTCAATTAGCTTGATAGATTTACCATATGCCTGCTAATGACTCATCACTTGGAAATGAAACTGATCTGTCTTAAGCTTGTTTTTCCCTTGATTACCTGTGCATGATTTTGGGAACATGAGATATGTGTATTCTTTGTTTTCGTTAGTATAGTGTGACTTAAGTTATTTTATTTTGTTTGGGGACTAAGTTAGTAAGCCAAGCCAAGGCTGTTGCACAATCTATCAGGCTCTGCACGTGCTTATCATGTGACTGCAGTCACTGCACACATGTATATATTACTTGCTTTCCTCCACGCAACATATAGATTGTATTCTGGTTCTTCTTGTAATCTTGATTTCACCCTTCAATGAAATTTTACCCTTCACTGAAATTTTATCTCTTGTTTTCTTTTTCTTTGATTACGTCCTACATATATATCTTTTCTTCTGTGCAGATGCTGATGTACGCCTGGCGAGGAGGATAAGGAGAGATACGGTTGAGAAGGATCGAGATATCGCAATGGTTCTTGATCAGGTTAGTCTCTAGTATCTATAGTGATAATTGTATGTTTAGGAGATTTTGAATATATAAGATTAGACAAGCATGCATGTAATTACACCACTATTTTGTCCTTATACATGAGTGTCATTGTTTACTTAAGTATTGTGGATTTTTTCCAATCTATGTTCATGAACAAAAGTTTCTCAATACAAAATCATGTGCTTACATTGAGAAATAATGATAATTAGAAATAACATTGCTTCATTTTATATATTTGTTATCAAAACCTATCGTTTGTATAAAGTTTTTTTCCTTTCTTTATGAAAGTTTGGAATTTCATGTGCATCTGTACATAAATTTTGTTTGCTGTTATGAATTTGTACTTGGCTTCTGTTTCCTCTCTTAAAGCAACAAAAAAAAGCATTGTTTACTAATTCTTCTTTCAAATATCGAGCTAACCCCACTTCTATCTGGAGCTCATGTTACATAAGGCTCTAAATGCCATTAAAGTCTGTTTATTACTGGAAATTACTTAATATAATTTTCCTCGTTATTGAACCACTGCCAATCTTGAAATATGCAGTATTCAAAATTTGTGAAGCCTGCATTTGATGATTTCATACTTCCAACAAAGAAGTATGCTGATATTATCATTCCTCGTGGTGGTGACAATCATGTTGCTGTAGATCTAATAGTGCAACATATTCGTACCAAACTTGGCCAACATGATCTTTGTAAAATATACCCCAACCTATATGTCATCAATTCGACCTTCCAGGTACTCTTTAGAATCAAGCTGTATCTCATTGCTTCCTTAATGAATCCTTGCCAATTTTTGTGCCCACTTGTTGCAGATCCGGGGTATGCATACTCTTATACGAGATGCTCAAATAACAAAACATGATTTTGTTTTTTATGCGGATCGACTTATTCGTCTAGTAAGTGATTCTTATTTTATATTGCCTTATAAGAATACAACCTTGTTCTTAAATCTATTGAGTTGTGATTTCTTCAGGTTGTTGAGCATGGATTAGGACATCTTCCATTTACAGAAAAGCAAGTTATCACTCCAACTGGTCGGTAAATACTAAATAGTTGTTGTTTGTCTTACTTTGTTCTTCTTATGTGTTGTGAGAGCTCCTTTTAGTTACATATATTAGTTAATTTGGATTCATAACTGCTTTCATGTTATTTTGGTTGCTTGATTCAGTCTGGCTGTTCAAGAAGTTGTGGCAAGTATTTTTTCTTGATCAGACTATGTACAGTGCTTTTATTGGGACCAAAACATTTCATCATGAAGGCTTATTATGATATAAAATGGTCTAGCGACTAGGTGTTTTATCTGACGTTGCTCATATTAGCTTAAGCTTAGGTCTTAAGATAATTTCTGTGATGGTGAACTTCACACTAGGCCAAAGTAGAATTTGTGCTAAAAGTATTTTGCATGCTTTATGGTAATAATTGGTAATTGTAATGCTAATTTGTTGTGGCTTTGCAGAATCTGTCTATACTGGTGTTGATTTCTGCAAGAGGTTATGTGGAGTGTCCATAATAAGAAGGTAATTGTCGCAAATTATACTTATATGATGATGTATATTTGTTAATATGCACATATATATACATTTTTTTACTTATCGAGGGTCAAGAGTGTCCTGATTTGTGTTTCTAATAATTTTTTGGAAATGTTTTTTTATCATGATTCTATGTCAATAAGTATAACAGAAACAACAATTACCCACTATCATGCATAATCGAGTAACGTGAAATGTTTTAGTATTTGATACTTGATCTGAAATTATAACAGTGGTGAGAGCATGGAAAATGCATTACGTGCCTGTTGCAAAGGTATCAAGATTGGAAAGATTCTTATACATCGAGAAGGTGACAATGGGCAGCAGGTTTGCTTCTCTTCTTTCTATAGAATCCCTTATAGGATTCTCCAGATGTGTAAATGTGACTGACTGACTGACTGACTGTTCCGTTCCTTTTTATATTGCCGGCCTTGCAGCTAATCTACGAGAAACTACCACAAGACATAGCAGATAGACACGTGCTTCTTTTGGATCCTATCCTAGGCACAGGTACGTATTATAATGTTCGATCTCTTTCATTATTGTTGGGATAGCATCAGCTAAATTTGTCAATTGTTTAATAAAATGGGAACTCAGGGAATTCAGCTGTTGAAGCTATATCATTGCTGATAAGGAAGGGGGTGCCTGAGTCCAACATTATATTCCTGAATCTCATTTCTGTAAGAAACCTGCCTCATTATAATGTGGCTAAGCTAGATTCATTGAGTGATTTTAATTTTGCTTTTATTTTCTGATTAGGCACCCCAAGGAATCCATGTGGTATGCAAAGCTTTTCCTAGAATAAAGATAGTAACATCTGAGATCGAGACTGGGTTGAACAAAGAGTATCGTGTTGTTCCTGGAATGGGTGAGTTCGGTGACAGATACTTCGGCACCGATGACGAGTAAGCTATACTATTATACAAGTTGTGTACTCGAGTGGTACGGTTAAACAGTCTTGAACTTCATTCTCGCAGGTCCTCTCATTGAGTACATGATGACGTATAAATTATATAGACCCGTAAGTTTAGATAGTCGACGTTCAAATGTTCGGATTTCAATGTAACCTGAGATGTTTCAATTTCAGATTTTATAGTATGATGTTATTTCATGCATGAATGAGTTCGTAAAACCTAAATGGATGAATAATATAAGCCGCTCTTTTTAGTTTTTGAGCCGCGAATTCTTAGACGCTGCAATGTGGCGTGATTTTTTAATCCTTTATTTAAAACATTATATAATGGCACTTTAAAGTTTTCGACTATAATCAAAACATAAAGGAAGGATCAAATAAGAATCATCTTAAGAACTCTCTTAAAATGAGAACTCTATTTAAAACCGTTGGATCTCTTTTATAAACGGTTTAAATTATTTCTAAATTAATATAGAGGATAATAGGAGGGGCGGTGGTAATTTTGTGATTTTGGAAAAAATAAACCATTGAGACGTTTATACCCTCTAGTTTATAACAAGTATTCATCCTTCTTCCCTGAAGCAGATCCATGGCTTCCTTGAAGCAGTTAACGTCCTTCACTCCCCCGCCACGTTCATCAATAAGGAAATCAACTTGCACAATTTTTAGCAAGCATTAAGCCATGTTTTACTCTTTCTTGTGTCTTTCATGTTGTTGTCTTATGGGTTGGTGCTAAAAAAAAGGAGATTTAGTCACTTAGAGCAATTTGTATTTGGGTATCCCAGCTTACATGGTTGAACTTGCAAATCAGTGCACCTGTAAGAGTACATTGTTGAACCTATAATAGTAAATCATTGAACTTGTGTGGGAACATTGTTGAACTTGTAACAGTGTTTGAACTTTTATGTGCGAATCATTGAACGTGTATTTGATAAAATATTGAGCTTGCATTACAAAATTAGTGAACTTCATATACGAAATTAGTGAACCTCTAATATAAAGTTGGGGAATCTGTATGAAAAAATAAGCGAACCTCTAGTATAAGATTGATGAACCTGTATTACAATTTAATGTACCTCTAGAATAAAGTTGGTAACCCAAAAATATTTCGAGAGAGGGATTGTGTACTTATTCATGGATTTGTGTAATTGTTTGTTGAACGTTTGTTTATGGACATATGAAAAAAAGGTTGTGTACTTGTTAAAAACTTCTATTTGTGAATTTGTATTGTGTTCAAAATCAGCATAAAACTTGCAATTCAATTGGTATGAACCCATGATATACAACATACGTGAACTAGGTTCATCGCATACGTGAACTAGGTAGGTTCATCGCATACGTGAACTAGGTAGGTTCATCGCATACTTGAACTTCGCATGCGTGAACTAGGTTCATCGCATACGTGAACTAGGTAGGTTCATCGCATACGTGAACTAGGTAGGTTCATCGCATACGTGAACTAGGTTCATCGCATACGTGAACTGCTCAAACAACTGTGATGCAGAGTAATTTGAATCCTGTTTGGAATGAGGACCTAATGATTTATGTTCCTCATCAATTTGGAAGCTTAAAAGTGGTACAGTACTTTTCATTTGATAATTGATAATGATAATGATAATGATATATATTGAGGAGTGCTGCTGAATCTGATGTGACTCTTGTTCCAAACTCTAGGAAGTGTTTGACCACGACACATTCTAAGCAGATGACATAATGGGCGTTGCTGAAATCGATCTGCAACCCCTAATAACCTCAGCCATGGCATATGGAGACCCGGAAATGTTTTCAGATATGCAAATAGGCAAGTGGCTCAAATCACAAGATAACGCTCTTATGGAAGACAACACCATAAATTTATTAGATGGAAAGGTGAAACAGCACGTGGATCTTAAGCTTCAAAATGTTGAATCGGGGGAGTTAGAACTAGAACTACAGTGGAGGCCCCTTGACCAATAGCCACCTCTACTATCATCATTAACATCTACCTATCAACTTTGTAATCTTATCAAGCTTTCAGATTTGGACATTTTCAGAGCCCTTCTTGTATCCTTTTGTTTCTCTAAGTGTTGTTTCTTTCTTGTCAAAGATTGTTAATCAGAATGTTGCTGAATCAAGGCTGTCACCTTCATTGGTTTGGTATCTATATACAATCAAGAATATTTAGTAGTAATGTTGATACCATATATTGAGAGACTGAAAACATTCACATAATCCTTAGTTTTTGGATTCTGTCGGCATTCTGTTGTTGAGATGATGCAGAAACAGCAATCCAGCAGCAAGCAACAGAACGAAGCCGGCTCCTCCACAGACAATTGCCGCCACCTTAAGCGCAGTCATCGTCTTGCTCTCAGCCTTTGATGGCCGAGGCCACCATTCCTCCGTCGGCGAGCCAATGGAGTTCCTGTACTGCCATCAAAATGAATTCCTTCTTCTGCTAATACGAGCAAATCCCACACAAGTGGATTCCTAAAAGTGAAATTACATGAATCTGACATGTGCAATTTAAAAGAACTACAAGTTCATTGATATACTCATGTAGGTTCAATAAATTATTCATAGAGGTACAACCATCACTACGAATGCCAGGTAATTTCACTTTCAGGTTCACAATAAAAAAATCACAACAATGGAAAAGGTTGAATTCAAATATTAGAAAGCAACATCAAGGTCCATAATATTAACTAATGGAAATACAATACACACATCAAAATGCAGCAAGCATGTAGAAACTAAATTAAAACGGTACATAAATTCGCAGATTTGAAACACCAAAGTAAGAGTTAGGGTTTTCAGTTCTCAATCGAATCAACTACGAAACAAAATTAAAACGGGAATTTAGAGAGGTTACCAACTACTATATCGCCGGCTTCGGAGTCGAAGCAGAGAGCTAGGCTCATGATTTATAACTGCATGTTCAAGATTTATCTCTGTAAGTTCATTATTTATAATTGTAGGTTCTAATTCTAAAGAGCCTATCCACTTTCTTCAATACTTTCGAAGTTAATACAATACTGCTACTATGTAAAGATTTTGATGAAATTTTCCTGCAAAATGCGAAGAACGCAAACAACTGCCAAAATCAGAATCCGACTATATTTTTTCACTAAAAAACAACCAGGCTGCAACGCAGTCGAGTAAAAAAAATGTTAAGCAAGAATTTTGAGTGGTCTCGGCTTGTCATACAACCTGATGAAGATCACACATTAGGGGAAAAGATAAGATCTATTACCTTATTGTTAGACAGGCCATTGAGAATAGAAGACTAACGCACCTCCAACGCTTCTGTCTAGCTTATTTGTCCAATCAAGTGGGCTCGTGTTAGATTCTGATGCCTTGATCAACTCAAGGAGTTCTTCATTTACCTAGATTTCATAGAGATATCAAGTTAAGTACCCCACATAAGTTAAGTAACCTGTAGTGACAAGCCTATGCTATAGAACACAAGACACTGAACAAGATGATAATATAACACAATATGGAGCTTAATATTTATCACACAAGTTCTCTCTTCCTCTACGTAAAGAATACTTTTGCACACACAATTCATTCAGTTACTGTTCTATTGACCACTAAGAATCTCATTTTATGTACCGTTTAGATAGGCAGGCAATATATTCAGCATCATATGTTTTCTGTCCTGCTAGAGAAGCCATTATTGCACAAATTTAATATATCCAGAGTTGCTTTTTTAGGACTAATTGTTAAAGTATTGATATATCCAAAATATTTAATCTGTTTGACTTGTTTACATGTAGATCATGATGATGCTATATTTAAGATGGTCTCAGACTTGCAGTTGATTTGTGAAGATTTTACTCAGATAATTTTAGCCTCAAATGAATGACGAGTGTCTCGTCTGATAAGAGCTTGTTGTGGTGGAGTTAGCACATGATGAATCTTAAGTGTTGAGCAATGAAAAAAGGAACCTGGAGATAACTCTTCAAATGGAAAAGAGTGAGACCCTTGACACCCATTGTCCGCATTATAGCCTTTGGTGTAGCTTCTGCACAAGTTTCAGCTTCTCTAACTCTTCAGCAGAAGAACATTTATTGAGCACGAGGAGTTAGAGAAGCTTCTGTCAACACAAGTTGCAACAGATTATCATCTACGAAGCATTAACCACCTCGTACAACAATCAGATTTATAACAGAAATGCTACTTAGATTCCTCATTGGTGCAGGCCAATTCACCACTTAGCGCTCTATATCAGCCTGCAACTCAAAAATTATGAATCATCTTAGTGCTTGAATGTCAACAATCAGATTTATGATGACTCTCAAAATAAAGACGGCAATGTAAACGCTTAAAAGAACCATAAAGGTTCATTAGGAATCCCTATGCTGAAATCATTCAAATGAGATTTATTTATGCAGGTTCAATGAGTTGACTATACAGGTTCAAGGGTTTATACATAAAGGTTCATTGGTTTACTCATATAAGTTCAATAAAAATAAGTCTTACAAAACAAGTTCAGTAACTGCAAATATCAATGCTATTGCAGTACTGAACTCAAAACATAATTTGTAGGGTCATGCTTAATGCCTTACTTAAATGCAAGTATTGCCAAAATGTCTTGTGAAGCGAGTCGTGCTATTGCAGTAGTGAACATAGTCAAGAAGATGTGATAGGTTCAACTAACCAGCAAAGCTAGCAAGAACTGAAAGTAAATGTAACAGCAAATGATTCCTTTAACCAGCAAAGCTACCAGAGCAAATGATTTCCCTAACAGCCAATTATTTCATCAAACACGTAGCATGCAATAGAAGATGTGATAGGTTCAACTATACAATAGAATTGAAGAAGACGGCAAATCTAATGAACTAGAGAACCGATAAGTTCACTTTAGTGAACCTACAAGACAACTTTAGTGAACCTGCAAGACAACTTTAGTGAACCTACAAGACAAAAAAAACAAGCCAGATAATAGTCCACCTGATTGTGAATCTGTTGTTAGGAATGAATATCTAAGCAAAATTGTAATGTTTCCCAAGAGAAGGAACAAAACAATGCTCAAGGGGTAAGAGTTTATCTTTGCCACGATACCTGTTGAATGTACTACAACTTCTCCTTCGTAGTCAAGCAACATAGGCACAACAACAAGATACAATATATGATCAGTAACATGCTATAGCAACAATAAAAATCAACAACTTCTTTCCAATTCAGTATATTCATGTTACTGAGCAGTAAGTTTAGTCAACACAAGCAACTCCAACAGTAAGTTCATCTCCAACAGTAAGTTCATGTTACATGTTACTGATATTAAACCAAAGACAACACAACAACAATAAAAACCAGTAACTAAGTAAGTCCATCAGCGGCAGTATTAATTCAGTACAAACAGATGAGTTATGAACTTTTGGGGCTGACTACAATTCAACGACAACAACAATTCAGCAAACCAGTAAATTAAACCAAAGACAACCTTGCCACTTCGGTATAAACAGAGGAGGCCGTAATTCGTCAAAGAATCAAGATGACAATTCAGCAAACCTGAGTTCGTCGGAGATTTGGGGCTGACTGGCTGAGAGGAGGCTGGAATTTTGTGCAAACAAAGGAGGTCGTCACGTGCTCTGAATGTACCTGGAAAAAACAACATAACCAACATGATGACGTTAAATTACCATAGCATATCAATGGGCAACAGTGCAGTAATGAAAAATTGAGTCAAAATTTACCAATGGCGTTGACGAAGTGAGTGGAGGCCGAGTTTGTCAGTAATCTCAGCTGCATTCATTGCATTTGGAAGATCTTGCTTGTTGGCAAAAACAAGGAGCACTGCATCCCTCAAACTCATCCTACTCTGAGAAACCAATGAACAAGTTACAGTACTAAATTCATCACAAAATTAAAGCTTGTGAGGGTAAAGATGACTTACTTCATTCAACATCCTATGCAGTTCATCTCTTGCCTCAACAACAGGATCACTATCATTCCTATCCACCACAAAGATAAGCCCTTGAGTGTTCTCAAAGTAGTGTCTCCATAGTGGACAAATCTGGGTTCACAAACAAAAACTTTTAGAAATCCAACAGAGAGCATATCAGTGAAGATGCAAGGTGAAGATGAACTTACTTCCATGGAAAATGAACTTAATTCTTCAAATAGAGAGCATATCAAGTAATACTGTACCTGGTAACTCGCCTTGAAACCAGTTGAAGCTGATGTCGACTCGCTGCAGTGCCTTGCAGTTGATCAGTTCAAGAGGGATTTCTCCATAGAGATGATTGGAAGAGATGTTGATTGTTCCCAGCTCTGAAAGAAGGCCAATTTGCTTGGGGAGTTTAGAGATGAAGTCGTTGTTGGAGATATCGAGTCGCTGCAACTTTTCGCAGTTGCCAATCTCTGAAGAGATTGAGCCACTAAACTTGTTATGACCCAACCCAACTAAACTTTTCGCTGTTGCAAGCAGAAGTACACTCATGAACCTAGAGTATAAAGTTCATGAACCTACAATGTAAACTTCAAGCAAAAGTAAACTTCATTCTGCAAATTGCATTGTGATGGACAATTACAGTGCTCATGTAGAGAAACCAGCAAGTTCATGTGTTAAACAAGCAAGTTCAAGCATTAACATCAGCAAGTTCATGGATTAACTCTTAGAAGAAAGAAGGGAATGTAAACGCTTATAAGAACATAAAGGTTCATTAGGAACCCCTATGCTGAAATCATTCAAATGAGATCTATTTATGCAGGTTCAATGACTTGACTATACAGGTTCAAGGGTTTATACATAAAGGTTCATTGGTTTACTCATATAAGTTCAATAAAAATAAGTCTTACAAAACAAGTTCAGTACCATATCTAGAGTATTGAACTCAAAACATAATTTGTAGGATCATGAGTTCTTATAAGTGTCACTGTAACATATCTAGAGGATCCTCCTAAGGATAGAAAGAAGAGATTACGAGATAAAGAATGTACTACCGTTCAAAATCTAGTATAAAGAAAAGGGATGGAGAGGTAACAAACATTTACCTTTGCTTGCACATAATCTTTGGTTTCAGTGAAGACTGCATCTCAAAGCACTGATATTTGATGCAGTCGTCTCTTATCCAGTTAAGCAAGGCAAGCAGCCATGCTCCCCAAATCTTCCACGTATGCAACTTCATATATGTTTAGGATCGTAATACTAGAGCTCGCCATTTCACTCCATGATCTGTTTTGCATCACAAGTTCAAAATACATCAGATAGTGGTATGAGCCTTCAACTCAGAGCAAGTCGTGCCACTTAGAAACATTAATATGAAATTCCCTAGAGTCTCTGCGTGATATTGGTAAGTCAATGGTCCTGAATTTATCCCACCCAAAACCAGGTCGTGAAAAGAACAGTAGCAGAATAATCAAATTGGGGTTAAACAAGGACATATATGCAAATCAAGAGGTGATGATGGAATTTTTACCTCACACGAAGACAGTGAGAGAGCTTCTGAAATAGGTCCATGAAGGTGTTCATCAATTGGCATCGACATTAGGGATTGAAATCGAACAAATTAGGATTTGATCCTTCCTGGTCAGAATTAGGGTTTGTGAACTTCGAATGCTTGTGATAGCCTGGACTTCTACTGGAGTGAGGACTCGGGCTCTCGAATTGTCGTCACCACGGAAGAAGCAGGGCTTTCGGGTTTATGGTACAAGCGGCGACATGGAAATGGAAATCGCCATTGAAGCCCTCGGGAGAAAATCGCCATGGACAGGTCGAGGGCAACAATGTCCTTTTTTCTATTTTTTGAGACAATTACAAAAATGCCATCTCCTACTTAAATTTCAGCACGCGCCTTCCTTCCCAGTCAACGTGGCTTCATCTCGAACATTAATTATTTTAGATCAAAGTTTGAGATTGGTTTAGATAAGAGAATTTCTCCTTCGAACCCATCTTTCATAACCTAAAAGGGTCATGTGAAAAAGGATGCTATTTTAGTTGCATATTTTTGAAAATTCTGTCTATATATAAACAAGACTCCAAGAGCATGTTTGTCTTTACAGGCAAATTAACAGACTTTTCAAGGACCTCGTGGGTAGTTTGTTGTTATCGATATAATAAGACAATATAATGGAAAATCGATCAATGATTTGTTCAATTATATCTTCATAATATAATATAAAAACTAAAAGTAGAACAAAATTGTGATGCTTATTGGAAAGGCATGTGGAATGACGACATATGCAGTGATGTGGATGAAGTAGCAGTGTATCTTTTGAACTCGTCTCACATGCACGTATGTGGCTAACATTAAAGAATAAGTGTGTACGCCTTCTTTTCCTATTTTATTTGTCCACTTTAAAAACCTTACACTATTCACATGTCGATATAATTTATTCGATTATTCATAATCTATGAGAAGAATCATAGTCATATGTGATCTTGTTTAATTCATCTCAATTAACACTTTAACAACATTAAGATTTTACAATTTTTAGTAATACGTAGTTAGAGATATTAACGACGCAAATCTCATCTCGGCAAACATGAAAAATGTAAAATGGACAAATAAATAGGAAATGAGGGAGCAGTAATTAGCTGGTCCTCGCTAACTCAAAAAAACAAAGGATAGAAAAAAAAACTCTTAACCCAAAAAGTACTCCCTCCGTCCCTTAATGTTCTTCTCATCTCTAATTTTAACATTATTCACGATTTAATATAATTTATTAGATTATTCTCAATCTATAAGAACAAACATGGTCATACGTGATCTTGTTTTGTTCGTCTCATTGAGTACTTTAACAATATCAAAATTTTATAATTTTTAGAAATATATAATACGGATGACGGGATCAGTATATATAATTGATTGAGATTAGAGAAGGGAGAGATACAATAAGGCAGAGAGATGAGGGAAGCTAAGGAGAGGTACGAACCGCTGTTCAAAAGCGAGAGGAGGCCGGGGAAGATGATGCTTCTCTATAGAATCTTCACGGCTTCCCTTCTTCTGTCCATATTAACTGTTCTGATTTACAGAGCAACCCATCTTCATCTTCATCCTGATCTGACGGTGAGATCATGGGGCTGGATGGGGATACTTTGTGCTGAGCTGTGGTTCGCGTTGTACTGGATCATATCCCAGTTTCTTCGTTGGAACCCTGTTCGTCGCTCCACCTTTAAGCATAGGCTCCAACAAAGGTCGATCAGGTCTTCTTTATCATGAATACTGGAATTAATATATAGTATTTATTTAGGGAATATTTGTTGAATTGCAGAAAGGAGAATGAATTACCAAAGGTGGACATATTTGTATGCACAGCAGATCCAGTGATAGAGCCGCCGATAATAGTGGTGAACACGGTATTATCCGTAATGGCATACGACTATCCACCAGAGAAGTTGAGTGTGTACTTGTCAGATGACGGAGGATCTGAGGTCACCTTCTATGCTCTATGGGAGGCTTCAAACTTCGCTACTCATTGGCTGCCTTATTGTAGGAGCTTCAAATTGGACACCACTTCCCCTGCTGCCTATTTTAACTCCACTCCACTACTCTCTCTAAATCCTGCTTTCTGCTCCATCAAGAAACGATACGAGGAGATGGCAGAGCGCATAGAAAATATAACAAAGCAGGGCAGGGTTCCGGAGGAGCTTCATCAACAACATAAAGGCTTTTCCTCCTGGAATTCCTCTACTTCTAAACATCACCACCACACATTTCTTCAGGTTAATTATCCCTCAACTTAACTTCTTCTACATTTCATATATATATATGTATTGTATCAATTTTTCATATATTTGTTGATCATCAGATATTGATCGATGCAAGGATGTCAGATGCAAAAGATGGTCAAGGCAAGTCCATGCCAAACCTTGTTTACTTGGCCCGAGAGAAGCGTCCTCAATACTTCCACAACTTTAAAGCCGGTGCAATGAATGCCTTGGTATGTCATTCCCTTATTTATTTTGGTCCTGTAAGATACATGATTGTACTCACATGATGTATATATATATGTATCATATAATTACGTGACACATATGTGAAGGAGATGAATTAATTTGCAGATAAGGGTTTCATCAAGGATAAGCAACGCCCCCATAATTCTTAATGTTGATTGTGACATGTACTGTAATGACTCGCAATCTGTCCGCGATGCCCTTTGCTTCTTCATGGATGACAAGCAAAGCCAAGACATTGGTTATGTACAGTTCCCTCAAGTATTCCATAACATGACCGAGAATGATCTCTATGGATCTTCTCTACGCATAATAAAAGAGGTAAATATACATTAAGCTAATTAAGCTTACATTGCTGTGAACTGAATTAATTTTAAACTATATGGAGTATTTATGTATGTCGATATTGTACCTATTTATAGGTTGATTTCCATGGGCTAGATGGCATTGGAGGTCCTTTATACATAGGAAGTGGTTGCTTTCACCAGAGAGAGGTAATTTGTGGAAGAAAATATGATGCCACGGTTCCTCTACAATGGAGAAGAATGCAAAATGGAGACACGGACAAAGACGTCGACATCCGAACTACAAACGAGTTGGAACGCAGTGCCGAGGTCTTAGCTAATTGCTCATACGAGATAAACACTGAATGGGGAAAAGAGGTACTCCAATTCATTAATTAATTTCATCTTATTCAACTTAATTCTAAGTTTCCTTAACTATATCATTTCATGGGTGTGTAGATGGGTTTGAAGTATGGGTGCCCAGTGGAAGATGTGATAACAGGGCTATTGATCCAATGTGGTGGGTGGAAAACGGCTTATTACAACCCGACAAGGCCTGGGTTTTTGGGAATTGCTCCTACCTCGCTCGGTGAGACCTTGGTGCAACACAAGAGATGGAGTGAGGGAGACTTTCAAATATTCCTCTCTAAGTATTGTCCTTTGTGGTTTGGATGGGGTAAAATAAGTCTTTCTCTTCAAATGGGTTATCTTTCCTACTGCTTATGGGCCTGCAATTCTCTAGCCACTCTCTTCTACTCCACCATCCCTTCCTTGTTCCTCCTCGCTCGCATTCCCCTGTATCCAGAGCTATCAAGTCCTTGGTTCATTCCCTTTGCCTACACTGCAATAGCAAGCTATGGATACAGTCTTGTAGAGTTTCTAGTGGTGCATGGCAGTGTCCAAGAGTGGTGGAACGAGCAAAGGATGTGGCTTTACAAACGCGTCTCGTCCTACCTCTTCGCCTTTCTCGATTCCATTATGAAATTACTTGGACTTTCCAACCTAGATTTTGTCATAACAGCCAAAGTGGCTGATGAGGATGTCACACAAAGGTACATGCAAGAGAAGATGGAGTTTGGTGTTTCCTCTCCTATGTTCACCATCTTAGCCACGCTAGCTCTAGTGAATCTCTCGTGCCTTGCGGTTATCGTCAAGAGATTTGCAATGGGCGAGCTAATACTTGGGGAATCAGGCATGCAAGTTTTGATATGTGGGGCTTTTGTGTCCATCAACTTGCCCTTATATGACGCTCTCTTCCTAAGAAATGATAAAGGTAGGATGCCAAGTTCAATCACCATTAGATCAACTGTACTGGCCCTTATAGTTTGTACCACTTTTTCTCTATTGTTATAGATAGTTTACAAGATGCCTCAAGTAGTGTTTTATGTTATGATGAATAACACATATATTGAGACCTTTTTCAAACGATACTGATAAAGTTGGATCTTACTACGCGTCTGATATACTATTTCCACGAGAAATAGCCGTAGCTCGCCTAACCTAGACATCCAACAGAAATCAGGGGTAAAATAGGAAAATTAGCAAAATTCTGGAAATATACAAACATATAGCACACCTAGTATAGGCGAGCAACACGTTTTAACAAAAAAAAGAATTTTCAGCGAAAAATTACAAATTCTGAAATTTGTGATTTTATATTAAAAAACCTTGCTCGCCTAATGAACGTGAGCAAGCCCTTCAAATTTTTTTTTTAAAAATGGACGCCTTAGTTAGTCTTCTTCTTTCGGCCTCTTCCTCTTCTTCTTCCTCTTCTTCCTCCTCTTCTTCCTCCTCCTCCTCCTCCTCCTCCTCCTCCTCCTCCTCCTCCTCCTCCTCCTCCTGGCGATCCCCGAAGTTGATCGGACCTTCCATGGGCATGATGGAGAAGGTCATCGTAGTGCCCCTGCGACTCCGTCTGGTAGACTAGCTTCTCTTCGCTTGCTTATTTAACTCTTCTTGTCATACGCGTTCCTTACCCGTTGCGCTTTGTCGGTGGTTATAGCTTCAGTTTCTCGCATTCGCGCCCGTGAAGAATTTGCTACTGATCTCGTGACGTCGAGGAAAAGACAACTTTCCATAAAGGGGTGCTCGTCTACCGCTCCTAAGATATCGACCTTATGGCTACTTTGGAATCTTCGTCGTCTCCTTCTCCGGCTAAGGCGACACGGTCAAGGAAGGGTAAAGAGAAAGTGGTCGAAGCTTCCGAGGAAAAATACCTGACTGTAGATGATTTCCCCGGCGTGATCTCGCATGCCTTTGCTCCGGGAAGAGAACTCTTGAAGGCTTTGATGGGGCTTTGTTCTTCGCCGTCACTCGACCATTACGCGTCGATGGATCCCGTCGACGTCATGGGAGAGGCTTACGCTGCTCAGTGGCAGGTAAAATTGTAATCTTTATTTTACTTTGATCTTTCGTGAGCTTTCTTCCTTACTTTTTCTTCTCCTTCTTTCAGGGAATTCAGGCGTCGTTATGTGCCTGGACGCTTTTTTCTACGTATCCAGAACAGATGGAAGCGTTGGAGAAAAAGGTGTCTGACGCAGAGTCGGAGATTAAGCGTCCTAACGGCTTGCTAAAGAAAGCCCGTGACGCGGAGAAGGCGGCGAAGAACAAGGTAACTGAAGTTCTCAATCTTCATGGCGCGGTTATCCAGAGTGGAGGTCTTGGAAGAGTATGGCGCTGGCAAGCATAAAGATTGGGATCCGGTGGGTGAACGTAGGGAATTCAAGGAGGCTTACGCGGAACTTCCCGAAGGTGTCGTGGGAGATCCTTCCTCTTCGGATCTCAACGCAGATCTCGACGTTATGGAGGAGGATGCCCCTGACCTTGCCGTCGCGGACGCGTCGACGAGGAGGAACCTACGGCTGATGATGAGGAGAGCGATGGTCGCGCGTCTGGCTCTGGGTCGTCTGAGGGCGAGTCTAAATCTCTGTAATTTTTCTTTTTCTCCGCGTAGGATTTTGTACGTGCTGTCCATATTTTGGGGCGCTTTTCTTTTGAACACTGCTACATTTGTTCTCCTTTGTGGGGATTTCTTTTAATGCTCGTTCTTATTCTTCAAATTTTTTGACATTGAATGTACTTCTTCGGTGGAACACTTTTTTTGTCTTCGAATCTCTCGTTTGTGATCTTTCTCGTATTGTCACTATTTTTTTTTTGACGTCTGTCTTCAAATTATTGTATCGATACTTTGTATTCCCCTGATTTCTTGGGTGTAGTCCTACCTCTTTTGGTAGGTTTAGCTCAGGTTTCTTGTTGGCTGGGCTGAAGCTACCAAAGAATTTATACTTTCCTTTGATGCTTTGTGATGCTTGTACGTCTCCTGCGGGTTTTTTTATGGTTTCTTACGCGTGTCTTACTTATGAGCGTGTAGTTTGCCTATGAACATATAGGTCTAGTCTTTGATCTTTTGTTGCTTAACTTTAGGGTCTGATTTTTTTACCCCTAGCGTAGTGCTTGACATGTTGTTATGGTTGTTTGTAGCGAAATTACCAACGAGATGATAACTAAGCAATTGTAGGGCAAAGATCAAAGAATATAGTATAATCTCAACACTCAAGAACGATATAGGAATTTGGGGTTTGAAGCTTGAACTTAGTATTACTCGTATGGTGGCTGAATGACTTACAAAGCAGACGTTAACCTTTATTTATAGGCTAACCCTAATGATATCTTTTAGGAAACGAGAACTTATCTCTTCCTTTTATCTAATGACGATATAATAATAAGGTAAAAAGATATTCTTTATCGTATCTTTTACCAATTACAACAATATACAAGGAAATAAGATAACATATACCCGACCGACTCTATCTTTAAGGTAGACGGGATCTTTGCCACGTCTCGTCACGTTGACGACATCTTCATCGCCTCTCGTCGCGTCGACGTGATCATCCTACGCGTAGCTTACCATGCGTTCCTTACTCGTCGTATTTTTAGGCACAAACAATACCCCTAAGGCGTCTTACAAGGCTTAACGTCTAGTAGAGCTGGGAGACACCTTCTTTCTTCAAGGAATACGTCTTCATTAAACTAGGAACGCGTTGATGATCACGTCACTTGGAATTTTAATATCGTCGTAGTACTTCGATCATCATTTCTCTTCAATCATTTCCATGCAACAGATAGGGAGCTTCGCTATCTGTGCCGACAATGCTCGCCTGTAACGGCTAATTTTCCCAACGGCTATAATTCCGTTGGAATTTCTTCCATGTTTCTCGCGATCTCTTTGGCTATATAAGGAGAAGATTTTCACTTTCCTCCTACCTTTTCTACAACTCATCTACTCTGAATACTCCTTGCTTTCTCATCTACTCACGCTCAACAAATCATTTCCTCCTTCTCTCTTCTCTCAAATTTCTTTTTCACTTATTCCTTGATTCTCGAAATGGCTTCCTTCTATGTGCCAAAGAACATCTTGAAGGGTTCCGACTGTAAATCTTCAGAGGTGCGTAGCGTCGAAAGGCTAAGGTCGCTGGCGAATCTCGGCCCTGAAGTGGAGATCGAGATACCTCCTCAAGGGGTGTTTTCCGATGCATACCGTCCGGGATGGATAGTGGTATATGAATACCCTTTTCTCACCGGTCATCGATTTCCTTTCTCGCCACTGACAAAGGCGTTCATGCTTACCTTGGGAGTAGCCGTAGGACAACTTCTGCCGAGCGTCTGGAGGATTTTTGGCGCTCTGGACGGCGTGACGGCGAAGCATGGTATCGAACTTTCCGTCGATGATCTCGCCCAGTCCTTGAATGTCCAGACTAGAACGGTCGGGAGAGTGGGTCTTAAGTCGAGACCTAAAGCGGCTAAGATTGCTATCGAGGGGAGTCAGGCCGATCGTTCTTGGGCCAACTTCTTCTACTTTGTGAATAAATCGACTCTAGGCGAAGAATGTTCTTGGCTTATCGAATGCTGGAATCCTGCGAGTGAGTTTTCCTTCTTTTCGAACCTTTACTATGTATGTTTTTAGTCATCGACGCTTTACTTATATGGGATCTCGTTTTGCACTTTTTTGTAGTTAACTCTGACGTTATCGTGGCGAGGCGAGAGACCAAGAAGGTCATTGACAGACTCCTCGAGATCCCTGAGAATGAGCGAACTTTTTTTTTTGGTTTAAAGAGGGACGGCACCCTCGGTTAATTTTGTATTAATATGACCCTACTAAAGAGGGTAAAGAAGCATTACAAATTCAGTTCAATCAAATAATCAAAGCACACTTGGAGAGGCGCGTAGGCCAGCCAAACTGCGCAACAAGGTGTATATGGAAAGGCAAACAGGCCATCCAAGCTACACAAACCAAAAGAAATACATATGGATAGGCAAACAAGCCCTCCAAGCTACACAAAAAACAAACCAAGCAAACAAACCAAACAAGCCAAACACAAACACAAACACAATCCAACAAGAGAAACACATTACAAGGCCCCAACCATTTCAGGCGGGAATCGTTCATGTAAAAGTCTAAAAACATGAACTAAAATTAAACGAACCATGTCTTCTTTAGGAATCCTGTTACCCTGAAAAACAAGAGCATTTCTAGCATGCCAAAGGTAATAAACAGTAGAGGATAAGGAACATACCTGGGCATGGGCGAGACAGCTGCGCCTTGATGCACGCCTCCGGAGCCAGCGCAAGGTGGACTTGATCGAAGTGGCTTCAGTCGGGATCATGAATCGAACTCTAATCTCTCTCCATATATCAGTCGAATAGGGACACTCGAAGAAGATGTGCTTGTGGTTCTCCAGGTCAGCCCCACACATCCTACAACCCAGCTCAACCTCAAGAAAGGACAAGCGGTCATACGTAGAGAGCTTGCCGAGGTTAGCAAGCCAAAGAATAAACATATGCTTAGGGGTGTTATGGGCAGACCACACCTCCCTATGCCATCTGACAATAGGTCTCTTCACACGCAGCGCCTCGTAAGCTAAGGAAACCTTGAAGTGGCCAAGCTTGCACCACTCCAAGAGAGACTCCTCAACACTAAGCACTCTACCATTAAACTGCACAATCATATCACGAGCCGAAAGGATGCCTTTGATCAGGGGAGAGTCACGTCTATGCACATTCCAATCCAGAGGTTCCACAACCCCAAGGAATCTATGATAGACCCATCTAACCCACATGCTATCACGCCGGCTAAAGATATGCCAAAACTGCTTGAGCATGAAACACTTATTCCATAAGCCAATACTAAGGAGGCCAAGGCCACCTTCCTTCCTAGGAACACACACCTCCTCCCATTTCACTTTGGGCCGTCTCCATAAGAAGCCACGACAAATGCTAGTCAATCCCTTAAGGACACCCACAGGCATAGGCAAGATAGAGAGCCAAAACCCCTCAACCCCTTGTAAGACCGAGACAATTAACTCTCTCCTCCCAGCAAAAGATATAGACTTTTTGGTCCAAGCATTGAGATAGTTGCTAACCTTGTCCAGGAGGGGCTTGTAGTCCATAATCCGGAGGCCATGGGGGTTAATGGGAATGCCAAGGTATCTGAAGGGAAACTCACCAACCTTGAAACCAGAAGAAGCAACCAAGGAAGCTCCTTCTAGTTCCCCAACGGAAGCAAGAAACATAGAGGACTTCCCCACATTCACACTAAGCCCGGCCATGGCCTCAAATTTCCTTAAGCACCCCAGAAGCACATCAACAGAACTCTTGTCACCCCGGCAGAACATGACCACATTATCAGCAAAGGTCAAATGGGTGAGCCTCAAGCTCTCACAATGCTGATGGAAATGGAAAGAACTCCTAGATGTCTCCTTCTTAACAAGGCGAGAAAACAACTCCATGCATAATACAAACAGGAGAGGGGAGAGAGGGTCACCTTGTCTTAAGCCTCTCTTGCCCGGGAAGAAACCATGAATACTCTTGTTGATCTTGATGGAGTAAGTGGCAGAACAGACACATTCCATAACCCAAGAAATAAACTTGGAAGGAAAACCGAGATGGACAAGGGCAAACCTCAAGAAGTCCCAAGACACCGAGTCATAAGCTTTGGCTAAGTCAACATTGAGGAAGCACCTAGGAGTGTCCCTCTTCACATTATACCTCCTAAGAAGCTCCTGAACCAGAAATATATTGTCGGACATGAGCCTTCCCTCAACAAAAGCATTTTGGGCCGGATCGACAAGCGTGCCCAATATCTTGCTAAGGCGAGAAGTCATAATCTTGGAGACAATCTTGTAGACCACATTGCAGCACGAAATAGGTCTAAAGTGCTCCACGCGGTCCGGAGACTCCACCTTGGGTATAAGGGAAACAATGGTATGATTAAAAGCCTTGAGCAACTTGCCGGAAGCAAAGAATTCCTTAATTGCAACACAAATTTCAGCCCCGGTGAGATCCCAAGTAGCCTTGAAAAACTTGGCATTGAACCCATCCGGCCCCGGAGCCTTATCATCTCCCATGGCCCAAATAGCCTCCTTAATCTCGGCATTAGAAACAGCCCCCTCAAGTAAAGCACACTCCTCCGGACTCACTAAAGGGCCATTAGCAAAGTCACTAGCATTAGGCAACTCCACATCAATCTCCGAGCCAAAGAGCCCCTTAAAGAACCCTAAGAACTCATCATTCACCTCCTTAGAAGACGTAGTTCTACTCCCATCCGACTTGGAAAGAGAGGCAATATGATTCCTCTTCCCATTCGATTTCATCAAGGAGTGAAAATACTTGGAACATCGGTCTCCTTTGAGCACATATTTAGCCTTGGCTTGTTGACCAAGAAACGAAGCCTCGGCCTTGTTCAACCTCTTAGCCTTGAGCTTAGCATCCTCAACCTCACGCTTGGCATCCAAAGACTCCGGCGAAGCGCAAAGGTTATCAACAGCCCGGGAAAGGGCACGGTTAGCCTCAGCCGCCTTACTCGAAATGTGACCAAATTCCTTGTTGTTGAGCCTCTTCAAAGGCCTCTTCAAACCATGGAGAAGTTTGGCAAGCTTAAACTGAAACGTACCCCTCTCATGAGTCTTCCACCCCTCCTTTATCACTTCCTTAAACCGAGGATGGTCAGCCCACATATTGAAGAACTTAAAGTACTTCTTGCCCTTGCCGAAGTCTCTAAGTAAAGAAACAACCCCGGGCTTGTGATCCGAGAGATGCCATTTATCCGGGAAGCTAGAATGACAATGAAAACTAGAGTTAAGCCAAGAGGAACTAACCAAGACACGGTCAATCTTGCTCCACACCGTGTTGTTGGTCCAGGTGAAAGGACTCGAGCTAGAGTAAGGAGCATCCGAGAGACCATGGCGCCTACACGCCTCGATCATGTCCTTGCACTCGTACCCCGAGACCGGCCTCCCATTAAGCCTTTCACCCTCAGCCATAACACTATTAAAGTCCCCCATGATCAGCCAAGGGAGGTCATTAAGCTCAAACAACTCATCCACATGGTCCCAAATCGCCCGACGATCCACAACGGTATGCAGCCCATAGACGAAGCAAATACCAATTTTCTCACCCGTCGTCTTGCACTTAAGAGCACAACCAATGTGTTGAATAGACCTACTAATCACATCCACCTCAACACACAAAGGGTCCCACATCACAAGAATACGAGCCCTCGGATCAAGATCAAAGTTGTTGACAAACTCCCAACCAGGCGCAACCCGGTGCGCCACACTCTCAATCCTAACACCACCACACTTAGTCTCATATAACCCACAAACCTTAGCATCAAACTCACGAATGACACCCCCAACGCCATTTTGTTTCAGGGCTTGGCTAAGCCCTCTCACATTCCAAGAAAGAACAATCATTGGGACACCCTTGATTTGTGTCCCCGGATCCGCTCGGAGTTGCGTGAGGGTGTAGCATTCTTGTTCCATTTTTGCTGAGCTCTGAGGGCCATGACCACAGGTCTTTGCACCTGATTCTTGGCCTTAGTTTGATCCTTAGACTTCCTTAATTGAGACTTGGACAGCACCTCCACGAAAGGTTCATCCGAGCCCTCTTTTTCCCGGGTTTCTATCTCTTGCTCCCCGGATTGACTAGAGGCCTCAAGTTTCCCTTCTTCCATCTCGTGAACGGACATCCCACCTGAGTTAGCCTCACTTTTAGCCACTTCCTCATCACTCATTTCACCCTCGGACTCACTCACCTCGTCCTCATCACTCTCCTCGCTCCCGGAATCACCACCCGAGATCGAGCCATCAACATCGGTATCGGCTAAAGAATTTTCTTTCTTGTCTTCACCAACAAACAAAGGTTGCTCCTTAGTTCCTAAAGCTCCCGAGACTTCACCACCCTCAGCCACCTTAGTTCCCAAGGTCTCTCCTTTGTCCGTCTCCTTGTCTTTCCTTTTCTCATCCCCTTTGAACACCCTTGGTGCTCTCTTAGCCTTAACTCCCACCCCCTCCTTCTTCTCCTTAAACTTGCACTCATCCATATTGTGTCCAAATGTGCAGCACTCATTACAATATTTAGGCTCATTCTCAACAAGGAAAGACAAGTTGATCGAGTCACCATCATCAAAATTCACACTCACCTCTCTCGGGAAGGGCAAAGCGAAATTGATCTCAACTAAAACACGAGCATAAGCTCCTCTTTTCCGGCTGTCCGTGACCGGGTCCATAAAGAGGGGCTTTCCAACATAGGACGCAATACGACTAAGGATATCCGGGGTCCAGAAATTACGAGCTAAACCATGTATACGGACCCAAAGGGGTATGGTGGCTATATCCCGTCTATTAAAAGCAAACTTGTCGGGAATGTTCTTAAGGATCATGGGTCGGTTATGGATAAAATAAGGGCCATTCATAAGGACATTGTCTTTATCTTCTTCGGATTGGAAGTAAAAGATGAGCCAACCCTCTTCTTCCTTATAACTAGCCTTAACCCCCCATGACTTAACCATAGTATTAATCATAAAATGACCGGGATGAAATCCAACATATTGACCAAGAAGACTCCATCCCCAAACATCATGAGTAGAATAACCCTCGGACACTTTAATAGAAATAACATCGGAAGAAGGAGGAGAAAACGAAAGCTTACCTCCAATCCCGGCGTTCATAAAAATTTTCTTGGATTTTGAAGCCCAAGCATTAGGCCTAGATGGTTCATTAGCATGTGGTTTGGGTGCCGAGTCACTCGTCCCAATATGCTCCTTGCCTTTCAAAATTGTCTCGGAATTACCCGGGCGCGCGGGGATAGCTCCGGGCACGCCGTTCTCGGGAATTGCCGAGGCCTTTGATGCCGATTTATTCAAATGAGGAGCAATGTATTCAGCCTTATTAGAAGGTGGCTGGATACTCTTCATGTGGACGTTGCAACCTGGTTCCAAAGCAGCTGCAATAAAAGGAACATTGCATTTGTTTACCTTGTGACTAGTGGAGCATTTAATGCCCTTTTGACTTGTGCCTTTCTCCAACGGCTCCATGGCTGAATGTTCAAGCTTCTTGCCCGCCATACCTGCATGAGTTTGGCCCAACGCCGCCTTCAAACCACCAGCTCCGTCGGAGAAACCATCGGACAAATCATCCCCATTGAACACCGCAACTTCTTCCGAAGCGCCTATCCGCATCACACCTATGACTTCTCTCGTCTCATCTCCATCTCTTTCTTCAACTCCGACGAAGAGGTCACCCAAGGGCAAGGAAAAGGTCGTTGAGAAATTGAAGTTTGGGTTTGAGATCGTCGACGACTTTCCGGGAGTTATTTCTCGTGTCGTCGCGTCCGGGAGATCGTTTCTTCCTGCTTTGAAGGGGCTCCAAACTCCTCCAGCGCTTGACTACTATTTGCCGATGGAGACGGAGGATGTGATGGGAGAAGCTATTGCTGCTCAGTGGCAAGTAAGTTTTCTGTATCTTTCCGCCGAGTTTCTTGCCTTTGCTTTGATTCTGACTTCTTTACCTTTCTTCTCTTAGGCTCTTCAGTCTTTTTTTTTTGGTTTAAAGAGGGACGGTACCCTCGGTTAAATTTTATAAATATGACCCTACTAAAGAGGGTAACGAAATAGTACACAAATCAGTCCAAAGCAATAAACAAACCACACTTGGAGAAGCACGTAGGCCTTCCAAACTGTGTGCAAGGTGCATGTGGGTAGGCAAACAAGCCATTCAATCTACACAAACCAAGATAAAGTGCATATGGGGAGGCAAACAAGCCATCCAAGCTACACAAAAACCAAACCAGGTGTATATGGAAGGGTACACAGACCCTCCAAGCTACACAAAACACAAGCACACAAACTAACAAAGTAAACAAAGTCCAAACACACACAATCAAACAAACAAACAACCAAACAACCAAACTACAAACCCATAACCATGCAAGGCGGGAAACGTTCATGCAGAAGTCTAAAAATACTAACAAAAATCAAGCGCACAATGTCCTCCCGAGGAATCTGGTTGCCCTGAAAAATAAGAGAATTCCGAGCATGCCATAAGTAATAAACAGTAGAGGAAAGGGAACATACCTGAGCATGGGCGAGACAGTCTCGAGTAGAAGCGCGCCTGCGAAGAGAAGACTTGATCGACGAAGCAGTAGCCGGTATCCCAAATCTGACTCTGATCTCTCTCCAAATGGTAGCTGAGTAGGGGCAGTCGAAGAACAGATGCTTGTGGTCCTCCAGAGCAGCCCCACACATCCGACACCCCGGGTGAACGTCTAGGAACGACAGGCGATCATACGTAGACAGCTTCCCGAGGTTAGCCAGCCAAAGAAGGAGCATGTGCTTGGGCGTATTGTGTCTAGCCCACACCTCTCTATACCACCTGACAGTAGGCCGCTTCTCGCGAAGAGCCTCATACGCCAAGGAAACCTTAAAGTGGCCGAGCTTGCACCACTCTAAGAGAGACTCCTCGACATTGAGAACTCTGCTATCAAGCTGAACAACCATGTCCCGAGCATGCAGAATACCCTTGATCAACGGAGAGTCACGCCTGTGCTCAGTCCACTCAAGCGGGCCAGCAACCCCTAGGTACCTATGATGAATCCAGCGAGTCCACATACTATCCCTCTGGCTAAAGATGTGCCAAAAGTGCTTGATCATGAAACACTGGTTCCAAAGACCAATATCAAGGAGCCCAAGGCCCCCTTCCTTCTTAGGCCTGCACACCTCGTCCCATCTCACCTTAGGCCGCCTCCACATGAAGCCCCTGCAAATGCTAATCAGACTCTTCCGAACACCCACAGGAATGGGCAAGATAGATAGCCAGAATCCCTCGACCCCCTGAAGAACCGACGCAATCAGCTCCCGCCTCCCAACAAAGCAGATGGACTTTTTAGTCCAAGCTGTGAGGTAGTTACTGATCTTGTCAAGAAGGGGCTTGAAGTCCAAACTCCTGAGACCATGGGGGTTGATAGGGATCCCCAGATACCTGAACGGGAAGGTACCAACTCTGAAACCAGAAGCCTCAATCAGGGAAGAGCTCACCGGATCCTCAACCGAAGCCAAGAACATAGACGACTTTCCCACATTCACACTCAGCCCAGCCATAACCTCAAACTTTCGGAGGCAGCCAAGAAGCACATTAGTAGACCCCCTATCTCCCCTACAGAACATGACCACATCATCAGAAAGAACTACAGGAGGTCTCCTTCTTGACTAAGCGGGAGAACATCTCCATGCATAGGACAAAGAGGAGAGGGGATAAGGGATCCCCTTGCCTAAGGCCCCTTTTACCCGGGAAGAAACCATGAATGCCCTTATTAACCTTGATGGAGTAAGTGGGAGAGCAAACACATTCCATCACCCAAGAAATAAACTTGGGCGGGAAACCAAGATGGCCAAGCGTGTAGCGCAGGAAGTCCCAAGAAACCGAATCATAAGCCTTGGCGAGGTCCACATTTAGGAAGCACCGCGGGGTGTCCCTAGTCACATTGTAGCGTCTGAGCAGCTCCTAAACCAGAAAGATGTTGTCTGACATGAGTCTTCCCCCAACAAAAGCACTCTGAGCCTGATCCATCAAAGTCCCCAAAATCATACTAAGGCGGGAAGTCATAATCTTGGAGATGATCTTATAGACCACATTACAGCAGGAAATGGGCCTAAAGTTCTCCACACGATCTGGCTCCTCCACCTTAGGAATCAAAGAAACGATGGTGTGATTGAACGACTTCAGAAGCTTCCCCGAAGCAAAGAACTCCTTAATCGCCGCACAAACCTCAGCCCCAGTGATGTCCCAAGTGGTCTTGAAGAACTTGGCATTGAAGCCATCGGGCCCCGAGGCCTTGTCCACCCCAATAGCCCAAATAGCCTCCTTGATCTCAGCATTGGACACAGCCCCAACTAGCATAGAAGCCTCCTCTGCACTGACCAACGGTCCCTGGGCAAAATCAGTGGCACTGGGAAGCACCACCCCAATCTCAGAACCAAAAAGACTCTTGAAGAAGCCAATGAACTCGTCATGAACTTCCTTAGAGGACTTGGTCCTGGTCCCATCAGCCTTGCAAATAGAAGCAATGTGGTTCCTCTTGCCATTCGCTTTCATAAGCGAGTGGAAGTACCTAGTACACCGATCCCCATGGAGGGTATACTTGGCCTTGGCCTGCTGGCCAAGGAAGGAAGCCTCAGCCTTGTTAAGCCTCTTGGCTTTGGCCTTGGCCTCCTCAACCTCTCTCCTGCCATCCACAGAATCCGGAGACTCACTCAAACAAGCAATGACCCGAGCAAGCTCCCTATTGGCATCAGCAGCCTGCCTGGAGATGTGGCCAAACTCCTTGTTGTTGAGCCCCTTTAGAGGTCTCTTCAACCCCTGCAGAAGCTTGGCCAACCTGAACTGGAAAGTGCCTCTCTCAACAGTAGTCCAACCCTCCTCAACCACCTCAGAAAACCTAGGGTGATCAGCCCACATATTGAAGAACTTGAAGTATTTCTTCCCTTTCCCCAAATCCCTCAACAAAGACACAACACCCACCTTGTGGTCCGAGATGTGCCACTTCTCAAGGAAGCTGGAGCGGCAATGAAATCCAGAGTTAACCCAAGACGAGCTAGTCAGAACACGATCAATACGGCTCCACACTGTGTTGTTCGTCCAAGTGAATGGACTAGAACTAGTGCTCGGCGCGTCCACAAGCCCATGTCTCCTACACGCATCAATCATATCCTTGCACTCATAGTGCGAAACCGGTCGCCCATTGACCCTCTCATGCTCAGCCATGACACAATTGAAGTCCCCCATAATCAGCCACGGAAGATCATGCAGCTCAACCAACTCAGCAACACTGTCCCAAATGCCCCGGCGCGCCACCACACTATGAAGCCCGTAGACAAAGCAGACCCCAAACTTCTCACCAGTCGTCTTGCACGTCATAGCACACCCAATGTGCTGAACTGACATGGTAATGACACTCAAATCAACACACAACGGATCCCACATAACCAAGATACGGGCCCGTGGGTCCAGGGCAAAATTGTCCACAGAGTCCCATCCCGGTGCAACCCGGCAAGCCACACTCTCGATGCGAACACCCCCACACTTGGTCTCAAAAAGCCCACACACCTTAGCATCAACCTCACGAATGACACCTCCAATGCCATTTTGTTTCAGGGCTTGGCAAAGCCCTCGCACATTCCAGGAGACGACAATCATTGGGACACCTTGGGCTTGTGTCCCCGGGTCCTCTCTGAGTATCGGGAAGGAGCACTCGTCTTACTCCACTTCTTCTGCGCTTGTATAGCACACACCACATGCCTACGAAGCTGGTTGCTTACCTTAGCAAGAGCCTTCGCCTTCCTCAATTGGGATCTAGAGTGGAACTCCACAAAATCCTCTTCCACAACCGCGTCCTCTTTGGTAGCACTCATATGATCCTTGGTCTCTATCTCTCCCTCCTCCATCTCCTCACCATCAAAGGAGTCCTCACTAGCCTCCCCATCCCCAATCGAACCCTCACCCTCCGACTCAAATCGCTCACTCTCATCAACACCCACCTCCTCTGCGCCACCCTCCGAACTCTCCCCAACATCCCCGGGGTCACCCCCTACCCCAACCTCATCCTCACCGTCCACTCCCTCACCCTCCAAGCTATCCCCATCATTCCCATCACCAGCCCCTACTCCCTTCTTCCCCTCACCTTCCACTCCCTCACCACCCACCATTGGTTGCTCCTTAGACCCTCGAGCTCCCGAGACTCCACCATCCTCAGCCACCCTAGGTCTTAAGGCCTCCCCAATGGTACTCTTACCACCGTCCTTCACGCCGGCTACATTCACCCTCTTAGTCCTTACCGCCTTCACCCCGACGCCCTCTTTCTTCTCCCTAAACTTGCACTCCTCCACGTTGTGACCGAAGGAGCAACACCCATGACAAAACTTAGGTTCGTTCTCAATGACGAACGATAAGTTAATCTTGTCACCGTCATCAAAAGTCACACATAATTCCCTCGGGAATGGCATAGCAAAATTTAATTCAACAAGAACGCGGGCATAAGCGCCCCTTTTCCTAGAGTCCGTTACCGGATCCATGAATAGGGGGGTACCAATGTAGGAACTAATGCGGCTCAATATATCGGAAGTCCAAAAATTCCTAGCTAGGCCATTAATACGAATCCAAAGGGGTATGGTGGCTATATCCTTACGGTTGAAAGCAAATTTATCCGGTATGTTTTTTAGAATCATAGGTCGATCATGAATAAAATAAGGTCCATTTTTAAGTACGTTATCTTTGTCTTCTTCGGTTTGAAAATAAAATATCATCCACCCGCCCTCTTCTTTATAGGTCGCCTTAACCCCCCACGCCCTAACCATGGTGTTAATCATGAAATGACCCGGGTGATAACCTACATATTGCCCTAAAAGACTCCATCCCCACACATCATGCATAGATAGACCCTCGGAAATTTTAATAGTAAGCCCTTCGGGCGAAGGAGGGGAATAAGAAAGCTTACCTCCGATGCCGGAGTTCATGAAGATACGCTTAGATTTGTTCACCCAAGCGTTTTGTCGAGGCGTTTCCGGGTTCGGTTCCTTAGTCATCGGTTTCTTGGCGCCTTCCACCTCCGGGTTTGCACACCTACAAGACATGGTCCCGGGCACAAGGACACAAGAGCAAGGAGCCGTTTTGGAAGTGGTCCCGGGCTCCTTGTCTTCTTTCCCCAAACGGCTATGGCTCCCATTGTTGTGTGGCGTGGTCCCGGGAGAAGGACAAGCAGCCACAAATGGACAAGGAGAAGGTGTGGTCCTAGTAGGAGCTTCCATGGATGTGGTCCCAAGAGCAAGAGAAGGAGCCGGCTGTTTTATACCTTTGCCATTTTGGGTGGTGGTCCTAGTTGGAGCTTCCATGGATGTGGTCCCAAGAGCAAGAGAGAGGGCCGGCTGATTTTTACCTTTGCCATTTTGGGTGGTGGTCCTAGTTGGAGCTTCCATGGATGTGGTCCCAAGAGCAAGATCAATGGCCGGCTGAAATTTGTCTTTGCCACTTTGGGTAGTGGTTCCTAGCACCTTGTTGTCTTCTCCCTTTGAACTTTGAGTGTTCTTGGCTGCCATGGAAACTTTCTTGGTTGCCATGGAAGCTCCCACCGCCATCAAAGAGTAGGCATATTCATCACCGGAGTCATGATCGGAGAGGTCGTCACCATTAAGTGTAGCCACTTCCTCATCACTAGTTTCCTCCAACACTTGCTTCATCATCACCTTCTTGGACGGCACATTGGTAGTAGCCATGGATAACTTTGAGGTTTTGTTACCCTTAGCCATGGACAACTTGAAATCGTTTTTTCTTACCTTGACACTTTCACACACAACATCTAGCTTCAGATCCATCTTGTAATGACTTGCTTGGAGCTTTGATGGAGAGCCTCCATGTTTGTTCTTCCCTTTCCTCATTGAAGACGAGGAAGGAAGAGGTCGGAACTATGAGATGGCTCGTGAGGATGCCACCTACATGGACCAAGAACTCGAGAGGAAGGTTCTTGGTGTGGAAGAGAAGAGAAAAGAGGTGAAAAGAGTGAAGAAATGTGGTGGCCGGAGGTGGCCGGAGCACACACCACCAATGGCCGGCTGGTTTTGTGTTTTCCTTGGGAGTGTTTCAATCTTCGTTGTGCGTAGCCTAGGCTCTTTAGTCTTTTTTTTGGTTTAAAGAGGGACGGCACCCTCGGTTAATTTTGTATTAATATGACCCTACTAAAGAGGGTAAAAAAGCAATACAAATTCAGTTCAATTCAAATAATCAAAGCACACTTGGAGAGGCGCGTAGGCCAGCCAAACTGCGCAACAAGGTGTATATGGAAAGGCAAACAGGCCATCCAAGCTACACAAACCAAAAGAAAGTGTATATGGAAAGGCAAACAAGCCCTCCAAGCTACACAAAAACAAACCAAGCAAACAAACCAAACAAGCCAAACACAAACACAAGCACAATCCAACAAGAAAACCACATTACAAGGCCCCAACCATTTCAGGCGGGAATCGTTCATGTAAAAGTCTAAAAACATGAACTAAAATTACACGAACCATGTCTTCTTTAGGAATCCTGTTACCCTGAAAAACAAGAGCATTTCTAGCATGCCAAAGGTAATAAACAGTGGAGGATAAAGAACATACCTGGGCATGGGCGAGACAGCTGCGCCTTGATGCACGCCTCCGGAGCCAGCGCAAGGTGGACTTGATCGAAGTGGCTTCAGTCGGGATCATGAATCGAACTCTAATCTCTCTCCATATATCAGTCGAATAGGGACACTCGAAGAAGATGTGCTTGTGGTTCTCCAGGTCAGCCCCACACATCCTACAACCCGGCTCAACCTCAAGAAAGGACAAGCGGTCATACGTAGAGAGCTTGCCGAGGTTAGCAAGCCAAAGAATAAACATATGCTTAGGGGTGTTATGGGCAGACCACACCTCCCTATGCCATCTGACAATAGGTCTCTTCACACGCAACGCCTCGTAAGCTAAGGAGACCTTGAAGTGGCCAAGCTTGCACCACTCCAAGAGAGACTCCTCAACACTTAGCACTCTACCATTAAACTGCACAATCATATCACGAGCCGAAAGGATGCCCTTGATCAGGGGAGAGTCACGTCTATGCACATTCCAATCCAGAGGTTCCACAACCCCAAGGAATCTATGATAGACCCATCTAACCCACATGCTGTCACGCCGGCTCAAGATATGCCAAAACTGCTTGAGCATGAAACACTTATTCCATAAGCCAATACTAAGGAGGCCAAGGCAACCTTCCTTCCTAGGAACACACACCTCCTCCCATTTCACTTTGGGCCGTCTCCATAAGAAGCCACGACAAAGGCTAGTCAATCCCTTAAGGACACCCACAGGCATAGGCAAAATAGAGAGCCAAAACCCCTCAACCCCTTGTAAGACCGAGGCAATTAACTCTCTCCTCCCAGCAAAAGATATAGACTTTTTGGTCCAATCATTGAGATAGTTGCTAACCTTGTCCAGTAGGGGCTTGTAGTCCATAATCCGGAGGCCATGGGGGTTAATGGGAATACCAAGGTATCTGAAGGGAAACTCACCAACCTTGAAACCAGAAGAAGCAACCAAGGAAACTCCTTCTAGTTCCCCAACGGAAGCAAGAAACATAGAGGACTTCCCCATATTCACACTAAGCCCGGCCATGGCCTCAAATTTCCTTAAGCACCCCAGAAGCACATCAATAGAACTCTTGTCACCCCGGCAGAACATGACCACATCATCAGCAAAGGTCAAATGGGTGAGCCTCAAGCTCTCACAATGCTGATGGAAATGGAAAGAACTCCTAGATGTCTCCTTCTTAACAAGGCGAGAAAACAACTCCATGCATAATACAAACAGGAGAGGAGAGAGAGGGTCACCTTGTCTTAAGCCTCTCTTGCTTGGGAAGAAACCATGAATACTCTTGTTGATCTTGATGGAGTAAGTGGCAGAACAGACACATTCCATAACCCAAGAAATAAACTTGGAAGGAAAACCGAGATGGACAAGGGCAAACCTCAAGAAGTCCCAAGACACCGAGTCATAAGCCTTGGCTAAGTCAACATTGAGGAAGCACCTAGGAGTGTCCCTCTTCACATTATACCTCCTAAGAAGCTCCTGAACCAGAAATATATTGTCGGACATGAGCCTTCCCTCAACAAAAGCATTTTGGGCCGGATCGACAAGCGTGCCCAATATCTTGCTAAGGCGAGAAGTCATAATCTTGGAGACAATCTTGTAGACCACATTGCAGCAAGAAATAGGTCTAAAGTGCTCCACGCGGTCCGGAGACTCCACCTTGGGTATAAGGGAAACAATGGTATGATTAAAAGCCTTGAGCAACTTGCCGGAAGCAAAGAATTCCTTAATTGCAACACAAATTTCAGCCCCGGTGAGATCCCAAGTAGCCTTGAAAAACTTGGCATTGAACCCATCCGGCCCCGGAGCCTTATCATCTCCCATGGCCCAAATAGCCTCCTTAATCTCGGCATTAGAAACAGCCCCCTCAAGTAAAGCACACTCCTCCGGACTCACTAAAGGGCCATTAGCAAAGTCACTAGCATTAGGCAACTCCACATCAATCTCCGAGCCAAAGAGCCCCTTAAAGAACCCTAAGAACTCATCACTCACCTCCTTAGAAGACTTAGTTCTACTCCCATCCGACTTGGAAAGAGAGGCAATATGATTCCTCTTCCCATTCGATTTCATCAAGGAGTGAAAATACTTGGAACATTGGTCTCCTTTGAGCACATATCTAGCCTTGGCTTGTTGACCAAGAAACGAAGCCTCGGCCTTGTTCAACCTCTTAGCCTTGAGCTTGGCATCCTCGACCTCACGCTTGGCATCCAAAGACTCCGGCGAAGCGCAAAGGTTATCAACAGCCTGGGAAAGGGCACGGTTAGCCTCAGCCGCCTTACTCGAAATGTGACCAAATTCCTTGTTGTTGAGCCTCTTCAAAGGCCTCTTCAAACCATGGAGAAGTTTGGCAAGCTTAAACTGAAACGTACCCCTCTCATGAGTCTTCCACCCCTCCTTTATCACATCCTTGAACCGAGGATGGTCAGCCCACATATTGAAGAACATAAAGTACTTCTTGCCCTTGCCGAAGTCTCTAAGTAAAGAAACAACCCCGGGCTTGTGATCCGAGAGATGCCATTTATCCGGGAAGCTCGAATGACAATGAAAACTAGAGTTAAGCCAAGAGGAACTAACCAAGACACGGTCAATCTTGCTCCACACCGTGTTGTTGGTCCAGGTGAAAGGACTCGAGCTAGAGTAAGGAGCATCCGAGAGTCCATGGCGCCTACACGCCTCTATCATGTCCTTGCACTCGTACCCCGAGACCGGCCTCCCATTAAGCCTTTCACCCTCAGCCATAACACTATTAAAGTCCCCCATGATCAGCCAAGGGAGGTCATTAAGCTCAAACAGCTCATCCACATGGTCCCAAATCGCCCGACGATCCACAACGCTATGCAGCCCATAGACGAAGCAAATACCAATTTTCTCACCCGTCGTCTTGCACTTAGGAGCACAACCAATGTGTTGACTAGACCTACTAATCACATCCACCTCAGCACACAAAGGGTCCCACATCACAAGAATACGAGCCCTCGGATCAAGATCAAAATTGTTGACAAACTCCCAACCAGGCGCAACCCGGTGCGCCACACTCTCAATCCTAACACCACCACACTTAGTCTCATATAACCCACAAACCTTAGCATCAAACTCACGAATGACACCCCCAACGCCATTTTGTTTCAGGGCTTGGCTAAGCCCTCTCACATTCCAAGAAAGAACAATCATTGGGACACCTTATTGTGTCCCCGGATCCGCTCGGAGTTGCGTGAGGGTGTAGCATTCTTGTTCCATTTTTGCTGAGCTCTGAGGGCCATGACCACAGGTCTTTGCACCTGATTCTTGGCCTTAGTATGAGCCTTAGACTTCCTTAATTGAGACTTGGACAGCACCTCCACAAAAGGTTCATCCGAGCCCTCTTTTTCCCGGGTTTCAATTTCTTGCTCCCCGGATTGATTAGAGGCCTCAAGTTCCCCTTCTTCCATCGCGTGAACGGACATCCCACCTGAGCTAGCCTCATTTTTAGCCACTCCCTCATCACTCATTTCACCCTCGGACTCACTCACCTCGTCCTCATCACTCTCTTCGCTCCCGGAATCACCACCCGAGATCGAGCCATCAACATCGGTATCGGCTAAAGATTTTCCCTTCTTATCTTCACCAACAAACAAAGGTTGCTCCTTAGTTCCTAAAGCTCCCGAGACTTCACCACCCTCAGCCACCTTAGTTCCCAAGGTCTCTCCTTTGTCCGTCTCCTTGTCTTTCCTTTCTTCATCCACTTTGAACACCCTCGGTGCTCTCTTAGCCTTAACTCCCACCCCATCCTTCTTCTCCTTAAACTTGCACTCATCCATATTGTGTCCAAATGTGCAGCACTCATTACAGTACTTAGGCTCATTCTCAACAAGGAACGACAGGTTGATCGAGTCACCATCATCAAAATTCACACTCACCTCTCTCGGGAAGGGCAAAGCGAAATTGATCTCAACTAAAACACGAGCATAAGCTCCTCTTTTCCGGCTGTCCGTGACCGGGTCCATAAAGAGGGGCTTTCCAACATAGGATGCAACACGACTAAGGATATCCGGGGTCCAGAAATTACGAGCTAAACCATGTATACGGACCCAAAGAGGTATGGTGGCTATATCCCGTCTATTAAAAGCAAACTTGTCGGGAATGTTCTTAAGGATCATGGGTCGGTTATGGATAAAATAAGGGCCATTCATAAGGACATTATCTTTATCTTCTTCGGATTGGAAGTAAAATATGAGCCAACCCTCTTCTTCCTTATAACTAGCTTTTACCCCCCATGACTTAACCATAGTATTAATCATAAAATGACCGGGATGAAATCCAACATATTGACCAAGAAGACTCCATCCCCAAACATCATGAGTAGAATAACCCTCGGACACTTTAATAGAAATAACATCGGAAGAAGGAGGAGAGAACGAAAGCTTACCTCCAATCCCGGCGTTCATAAAAATCTTCTTGGATTTTGAAGCCCAAGCATTCGGTCTAGATGTCTCATTCGCATGTGGTTTAGGTGCCGAGTCACTCGCCCCAACGTGTTCCTTGCCTTTCAAAATTTTCTCGGAATTACCCGGGCGCGCGGGAATAGCTCCGGGCACGCCGTTCTCGGGAATTACCGAAGCCTTAGGTGCCGAATCATTCAAATGAGGTGCAAAGTATTCAGCCTTATTAGAATGTGGCTGAATACTCCCCATTTGAACGTTGCAAGCTGATTCCAAAGAAGAATTAAATGCAGAATTCAAAGGGAATTTGGACTTGTGCACCTTGTTACTAGCTGCGCATTTAATGCTTCCTTTGTGACTTGTGCCTTTCACCAACGGCTCCTTGGCTGGATTGTCCAGCTCCTTGCCCGCCATGGCTGCCTGAGCATGGCCCAAAGCCGCCTTCAAACCACCAGTTTCATCGGAGAAGCCATCGGACAGCTCATCTCCATTAACCGCCGCAATTTCATGGTCACTCACCTCACCATTTTCTTGTTGCACTTGGTTCTTCTTGCTCGAAGTCTTCTTATGCTCAGCCATGGCAGCCTTATTAATCTTGTTCTTCCCACCTTTCTTGTCCATCAAAGTGCCGGACTGAGCTACAACCTCCACAATCTCCTTATACTTACTCGGTTGCAAGTTGGAAGGGGAACCACCCCTTGTTTTCTTCCCTCCCCCCATTGTTGAAGAGGTAAGAAAGCTTCGAAGTTTCAGCTGGTTCGTGAGGATACCAACTGCATAGGACCAAGGTACTCGTGAGGATGTAGCTTGGAGGAAGAGAGAAGAGAAAAGAATAGGCTCTTTAGTCTTCGTTATGCATTTGGGGGCGCTTCTCCGATTTTGTTGATCGGATGAAGGCCATGAAAGACAAGCAATCGGCCGACGAGGTGAAGATCAAAGAACTTAACGCGACGATCGAGACGCCGCGTAAGGCGGAGAGCGAGGCTCAAGAGAAGGTCACGGCGACGCTCAAACTTCACGACGAGCTTGCTAAGCAAGTCGAGGACTCGAAGGCAAGAATTGTTGCTTTGGAGGACGAGATAGCTAGGACAGAGAAGAAGCATGCTTCAGAGCTCAAGGACGTGAAGGTCTACTGGTCTTGGCTTTCTCGTGTGGAGGTTATTGAGCAGTACGTGCTGGTCAATGTCTTGGTTGGGATCTAGTAAAGGAACAAAGGGAGTTCGAAGCGGCATTCCCGGAGCTTCCTGAAGGCGTCGAGGCAGGCCCCTCGCCCTTGCTTCCTCCAACGGATCCTGACGCCATCGAGGAAGGTGCTCCTCATCTTGATGATGTTGATCCTAATGAAGGCGTCGGAGATGACGAGGGCGTCGACGAGGAGGCCATCGTGGAGAATTCTAAAGGTGAGGATGAGGGCGAATATGAATACGAGGACGCGGATGGTTCTTCGTCGAGCTCTTCTGAAGGCGAGAGTGAATCTTTGTAATTTATTTCAGGATCGTCTTCCCCTTGGGCTCTTTGTAAATGTCTTTCTTACTTTCTTTTGTTTACGCGTCGCCGGTCTTTGGGGCGTCCTTGATCTTTGTAAATATTTTTGTTCTCGCCCTTCTTGATGGGCCCTTATAATATAGCTTTTTGATTCCTGGATCTTTTACGCTTTGAGTATTTCGTTACGTCCAGACGTGTTCTTCTTGGATTTTCTTCTCGTATGAGTTCCTCGTTGCTTATGTGATGGCCATATCGTGGCAATAGGTTTGATTCTTTGGGTACAATCCTACCGCTTTTGGTAGTTTTAGCTTGGGTTTCTTGTTGGCCGGGCTAGAGCTACCAAATACTTCTATATTACCTTTGTTTGTACGCTCTGTGGCGTTGTGTATTTCGAGAATAGGCGTCTTGTATACGCGTAGGTTGATCTTTTGCTTTTTAATGTCTTATCTTCGAGGTTTTGATTTTTCTACCCTTGGTATTGTTGTGGTCATTGCGGCTGCTTTTGTTATGTTGCCGACTTACATGAAGGTTGGGTCCAGCGTTTCCTCCGAACCCAAAGCGAGTGGCGGACATAGGTCAGCGTGTGATTTATCAGCTTGTGACGTTACCCCTTACTTTATGGTGGATCCTTTGCCACACGCTAGCGTTAGGTCGACGTCGAACTCTTTTAATCGATGGGCCTATTCATCGTGTAGCGTCCGATTTCTTGATTGTTTGGACTTACGATGCCGGTGGACGCCTCCCATCCGGTTTGGCGTTTTGCCCGTGGATTCATGACTCTCAGAGGGGCCGTGGAAGGCGCGAGTACGCGTTCCTGGAGAGTGGTCGTGGCAATAGGTTTCCCTTCTTTGCTCAGCGGACCGTGCCGGTTTCGTGAGGTACCGGGCATCATTCCCCATGACCATTGCCACACGTCGCTAACAATCATGGGAAGCGTCGACTCGGAGTCGGCGGTTTGGCTAACGTTGCGTACGCGTTGATGGAGCCTTGAACGCGTAGACTAACGAAACTCCTCCCCGGCGCGGATTTTCACCGCGGCCTTTTGTAGCTTTGTCATACGTCATAGACACAGAGCAAGTAATTTTGGAAACGAAACAACTCAACATACTTAACACGTTGGAGAAGAGAAGAGTGTACTCATATATTAATAAAAAGATGCTTCATAGACTAACAAACTTTGACGTTGACGCCTACCCCTAATCGTCACGACCCCTTGTCGCTCCTATTCTAAGATAACGACGCTAACTTATTGAAACTCTTGAAAGAAACTAATTCTACTCATGCGAGAAAAAACACAAAGTAAATAATGCTAAAAAATTTAAAAATTCTTATCACTTTTTGTTGGGCTTGACTTAGGGCGGATGGTGCTTTAGGAACATGCAGCTTAAGTCGTCATTCTTTGCTTGGACTTTTTGCTCGTACCTACTTGGTGGATTGGTATCTTCTTGTTTGGCGAATTTTGTTTTTCTTGTCGCGTCAGGGGTTGACTTTCCACCCCTAGCTTTTTCTTCGTGAACCTTTGATTGCTACGCTTCCTTCTCCTTACCCAACGATGCCTTGGTGGCGTTTCTTACCCCAATGCTATAGCATTCTCTTGCGACTTGAAGCTCGCCTTTGATTTCTTGGATCCCCGATGGGGACGGGAATTTCAGGGACTGGTGGTACGTTGAGGGTATGGCTTTCATGTCGTGTAACCAAGGTCTTCCTAGGATGATATTGTAAGGCGATTCGACCTCCATGACTGCAAACTTTGCTTGTATGTTGATACCCCTGGCATAGGTTGCTAACGTAATCTCTCCTAACTTGCTTGCCACTTCACCACTGAATCCTACCAAGGGAACGTACTTCTTTACGACGTCGTCGTTAGAGAGTCCGAGCTCTTTTATAGGGGACGTAGTGATTATATTGGAAGAACTTCCGTTGTCTATGAGGATTGTCTTGACCAGGCAATTGCTGACGGTGTGGGAGATGACTAACCCGTCGTGATGCTCTACCATCTCGTTTGGTTCCTCGAACGTGATCGGGTAGTTTCTTCCGGTAGGACGGATTTGATAGACTCGCGTCATATCACTATCATCGCGTAAGATCTTGATGTTCCTTCAAGAGGCGGACGCAGTGTAGCCGCTCGCGGAAGAGCCTCCGAAGATGGTATGTATGGTTCGGGTATGACTTGATGGAGGCGGAGGAGGGGTGGGAGACTTCCTTTCTTTCTTCACTCTGTCGAACGCGTTCTTTCCTTCTCTGGAGAGCAAATCCCTCAAATCTCCCCTCTTTAGCAGTCTTTTGCATTATGAAATTCGCAATACCCCTTCCCTGTTCCGGGCCTTCTTCCTAGATTCGGCTTCTTAGGCCATTGCACGTCACGTAGCCCTTCCATCGCGTTCATAACTCGCAGCGCATCAGTTTTCATGGAGACACCTCTGTCGACCATATAAACGCTATCAATTTCGCTCACATTATGCACCGTTTGCGGCTCTCTTTGGAACGACTTGTTTCTCCTATCATGGCGTTCCCCTCGTTCTTGATGGCGGTCGTTATGTCGACGCTGAGGAGAGTTCTTACACGGGAGGAGTTTGTCTACGCGGAGATCGAGAATTTTCTTCGGCGTGTCTCATGAGATCTTCCTCTAAGCACATAGCTTCCATGGCTCTTTCCCTTGTCGAGACGAATGAATCAGGGCGAGTCTTTGTCAATTCCTTGTATAGGTCACTATCTCGGGGGAGAGCGCGTCTGAACGTGTCGGCAGTGGTAGATTCGCTACAATCTGGGATTGTGATCTTCTCATCATTGAAACGCTTCATGAAGGCTCTTATGGTTTCGCCCTTGTTCATGCACATGTTATGGAGATCTGAAGACTGTTTTGCGAACATCTTACTGCTGGAAAATTGTAATCGGAATATGTTGGAGAGCTCGGCGTATGAAGAGATACTACCCTTGGGTAAGTGGATAAACCACGTCAAAGTTGGGCCTTTCAACGTCGAGCTAAAGAATTTTCACATCATTGCTTCCTTCAGTTCTGGTTCAATTGTACTCGTAGAGAGCTTGGCTTTGTAGAGTAGGATGTGCTCTTCTAGGTCGTCGGATCCCTTGTAGACGGGGAGATCCGCAACGGTGAATTTATTGGCTATCTTATGGGCGGCAATGGAGGCGACAAAGGGACTCTCTTGATATCCGAGCTCATGCTCAGGGACGATGGACTTAGGTGCTCCGGGCATCAGCATCATCTCTTTCCTTAAGGCACCGACTTGTTGTGCTACGAGCGTGGCGACGACGCTTGGGGTCATATTCTCCTCAGGTTTCTTTCTTTGAACCGTTTCTCTACGAGGAACGTAATCATGGTGCTCTCGGGGTCTGTATACGTCGTCTTCTTCGACGGCGGCGTCTGTTTGTAGCGAAATTAACAATGAGATGATAATTAAGCAATTGTAGGGAAAATATCAAACTTTACGGTGCCAACACTTCATCTAGAAAACACCATTGATAAAAGAGAGAGAACTCGAGATACTTGTGTATTACTTGGGGGAAAGAGGCTCTTTTACAACGATAAGGGAGCCCTTTATTTATAGGCAAACCCTAGTTCTATCTTTAAGGAAAGAATCTTATCATTTTCCTTATATCATTAACCTAATATAAAACATGGTAAAAGATATTCTTTCTAATATCTTTTACTATTTATTTTACTATTTACACAAGGAATATTAAATAAAATACATAAATATACTCAGCCGACTTTATCTTGATCTCGACGACGCCTTCATTCTCGTTCTTTCTCGTACTCGTCGCCGTCTACGCGTAGCTCTTCTCATCGACGTACTTAATCTTCACGTAGGTGACCTTGGGACCTCGTAGATAATCAAGGGAACTCGTAGTTGATTGTGTCACGGTGATGAATGACCTTGGGAGCCTCGTTAAAACCTCTTCTTAGGAAAACCTCGTGGGAAAAACCATGAGAAGAGTAAAAAGAGTACTTCGTGCTTAAATTCGTGATGTCGTCGATCATGTTACTTGCTTGGACGTCTCCTATTGGTCACCCCGTCTTCATGTACATTCCAACGCGTTGACCTTATGAACACGTCGCAACCGTAGTGGTATTTATAGGCACAAACAATACCCTTAAGGCGTTTTATAGATCTTATTGCCATGCAGATCTGGGAAACGTCTTCATCTTCTTCAATGCCTTCTCTTAATCTCAACGCGTTGCTGCTATAACTTGATGCTTGAAACTCTATTGCTTCATAATCAGTTCCCTTGCTTCATAATCAGTTCCCTGAACTCGTGTTGTACGTTTGAACATGTCTTTTCTTTCTAACTGGCGATAGGCGATCTGGATCTTGGGCTTCTTACGCCTTCTTTGGAGAGAATCAACTTCGTGCTTCGTCGACTTTGAAATGTTCGCGGGCCGAATATGAAATCATGGCTAATGAGGACTTCATAAGTGAAGTCGTTGCTTCACCATAATCCTCAGCTTGGTTACTTGGATCATCCTGTCTTCAAGCAAATTTTTAGATGGCGATTTACTTCTTTCTTGTAACATATCTCCTTATTGGACCTTTTCTGCATGTTTGGATTCTCAACGTGGTACTTCGAGCATCTTCTGCTCCTTTTTCTAAGGATATCACTCTTGGAGGAAACTACTACTTCGTCACGGATGAGAGAAACAATCGACTCTTTCAACTTCTTTCTTTCTTTGCTACTGCATACTCAGATCTTTTTCTCTTACGCTTGTTCTCGATCAATTGATGCTTTTACTCAAGGAAGTTTCATGGGGACACTTCGTCGCTCGTTCTTAGATTTTGTGGAGACTCTACTCATCACCCCTAGCTTGGGTGACGTGGAACTTTTCGGGTTTCTTGACTTCTCTCCTTACGCATTTGCTTAGCGTCGAGGTACTCTTTGGAGATCACGACGGGCGATGGCGACGCGTTCTATCTCTACGCGTTTTTCGTAATTTTCTCCTTCTTTGGTACATACTTTGAGTTTTGGTGTCTCTTCTTATGATGCTACTTCTTAACTTCCGTGTCTACTTTGACATACTTTTTTCATAACGTACTCTTTTTTCTCTTTGGCGATTCTACGCGTTCTCACTTCAACGCGTACGTTATAGCACCTCAACGTGTTCTTGCTTTCAACGTATCTCTTATAATTACGTCACCCTTGCAGATGGGTGTTGGCCTCTATTGCCTGGGGTCTTGCTAGAAGTTGGAGAGAGAGATAGACTTGCTCGAGGTGAAGCTTGTAGACGAGCAGTGGAGATATGTGAAGAAGAATAACTAAGTAGAAGAAGGTCTTGAGCAACGTACCCGGGGTGAATAGATTGTGCTTGGCAGTTTAGGAAGGTGGAGTCATTCTTGCTCTAATGACTCAAGGATGCCGTGAACTGTCTTGTTAAGGATCGAGGATGTCTTGGATTGTGGAGATAACTTAGAGGACGCATCGCTTATATGGCGTAGAGAGTAGACCCTTGAGGTTTAGATTGGAGACGAAGTCGTACGCATACTTTCTTGCTCTGATGGCGATTATATCATAGGTCCGACCCCTGGTGGCGTTTTCATGGCGGCACAACTTGATCTTCATGCGATGCCCTTAGGTTGCTTCGAGTCTTAAGGAGATGTAACGAGAATGTTCTGGAGAACGCGCTGGGAGACGTCTTTGGAGAACACGTTGCACATTTGGGAACGCGTTGGCGATGACACCTTGTGTCGACTACACGGACTTTTACTTTATACTTTTGCTAGCACTGCTTCTCTGTGGCAATGTCTTTCTTAGACTTGTTCGGCGATAACTTCAACCTCGTCGTGCTTGCAGTTGTACTAATGCTTCTCGTGACTGGATCATTCTTGGTTTTCTCAGGAGGGTTCTTTGAGATGCTTTTATTTTCTTACGAAGATGAAATTTAATTATATTCTTTGCGATGCTTTTGACCGTGTTCTTCCTCTTCTGGGCGTTTTAGGCGTTCTCTACGCGTAGAATTTGGGTGATCTTGGCCAATTCGTGATTACCGTTCTCGTTCATATTCTAGCTCTTGGATTTTTTCTGAACTCTTGCTTTCGATCGAGATTCCTTTGTCTTGTCTTTATTTGTTACAAACTCTTCCTTTTATCTTGCGTGACGTTTTCGACTTCACATGATCTTCTTTGGCGATAGCGTATTCGTCTATGCGTTGAACGAGTAACTTTTCTCTTTGGATCGTCTTGACAATACTTCTATCTTTCTTGTTTCCTTGAGTGGTCCTACCCCTTTTGGTAGGTTTGACTTAGGCTCCCCGTAGACTAGGTTAGAGCTACCAAAGACCCTTGGGCTTGCTTTACTTGTTATATCTTGCACTTTGTTTCTTGCGTCATGCGCGTTATTCTTCGCGTCAGAGACGTCTTGGGAGCTTGTTTTTCTTTGGTTTTGATGTTTTATGTGCTATGCTTTGGTACGCGTATCTTGCTCTGCGTACGTGTAGAACTTTTTCTTTTTGTCTTTAACTTCTGTGACCCTTTACGCGTAGCTCGTTTGTGAGTGCACAAGTTTGGTCCTTGGCTTTTGCTTTTGCTACTTTATCTTTAAGGTGTGGTTTTCTACCCCTGGTATGACACTTTGTTCGTAGTGAACGTGTTAGAGAGTTTTACTTACTTGATAGGGTGGTACGGTCATTGCGGTTGCTTTTGTTATTTGCCGGATTATATGAAGGTTGGGTCCAACATTTCCTCCGAACCCTGAAGCGAGTGGCGGACATAGGTCAGCGTGTGATTTTATCAGCTTGTGACGTTACCCCTTACTTTTAAGGTGGGTCCGTTGCCTCACGCTAGCGTTAGGTCGACGTCGAACTCTTTTAATCGACATGCCTATTCATCATGTAGCGTCCGATTTCTAGATTGTTAGGACTTACGATGTCGGTGGACGCATCCCTGCCGGTTTGGCGTTTTGCCTGTGGATTCATGACTCTCAGAGGGGCCGTGGAAGGCGCAAGTACGCGTTCCTGGAGTGTGGTCGTGGCGATATGTTTCCCTTCTTCGCTCAGAGGACCGTGCCAGTTTCGTGAGGTGTCGGGCTTCATTCCCCATGACCATTGCCACACGTCGCTAACAATCATGGGGAGCTTCGACTCGGAGTCGGCGGTTCGGCTAACGTTGCCTACGCATAGATGAAGCCTTGAACGCGTAGACTAACGAAATTCGCCCCCGGCGCGGATTTTCCCCGCGGCCTTATTAAGCTTGGTGTTACGTCATAGACACAGAACAAGTACTTTAAAATGAAATAACTCAGCATGCTTGACACGTCGGAGAGAAAAGATATACTTATGCACTTAAATATTCGTGATGACTCGTCACGATAACATTCTAAAGCTACCCCTAGTCGGCGCGACCCCTTGCCGCCTCGACGCTATGACGATGACATGATCATGCAGAAAATAAACTTACTTAGACATGTGTAACTTGGTAAATATGCACTTCAACTAGCTAACAATCAATGGAGTTCTTACGGGTCTTCCCAGGACGCATCGAGTTTCCGGACGCTCTTATCCTTAGGAATTTTTCATTTCGGTGTTGGAAGATTCTTTTCTCAACTATCTTACTTGGAACACTTTTGCTTTTGGTGTCTCGATTGTAACTTCTTGTGTTGCTCTTTTTGGCGAATTGCTTTTTCTTCGCAAACTTGAGGAGGATTACTTTGATCTTACGCTCTCTTTGGCGTGGTCTTTAGTTAGCGTCTTGAGACACGATCTTTCTTTTTTTCTTTCAACTTGATGAAGTATCTTTTTCTTTTCCTCAGATTAAAGTAAGATCTGAAAGGCTTAGGTTCCATAGAGAACTTACTTGGTTTTGCTGCACTTTGTACTTCCTTAGGCGATTCTTAGCGTCGTGTCCGAGTTTGAGACTTTCTTGATTCGTCGCATTCTTGTATTCCACTTAGTTCGTACTTTGAATGATAGCTTGGAGATCACATAATGAGGGAGTTCTTCATGTCTAGAGACGCTGGAGAGGAATGTCGTTTAGGACGTTGTGTCCATCGGACGTGTTTAGGAGAAGGCATCGCGTTGAGGGACGGCGTTGATAACTTCCTGACGTAGCGGCTAATTGGCTTCTATTGACTTTTCATCTCTGGCGTGATGCTTTGCTCTTTATCTTGCAAACTTTGAGAGCTTCTGTCGCCTTGTTTCTTAATGATGACTTGGGTATCCTATCCCCCTTGTGATGATTCTAGGATGGTGTTCAAAGTGAGATTATCACATAGTAATCCAAGGTTGTCATCTTTCCTGATGCCGTCATTCTTTGTTGTACTCTTATTTAGCTTGAACAATAACAATTCTGAAAAGCTTATCCAATCAAGTGTGATTTAGATCATAAAGACTTTAAGGAGAAAGCTTAACGAAAGACTCAGGAGGTTATCTCATACTTGACATGCAATTCTTTTACTTCTTAGTCTATGAGCGTATATAAAGGTAGCATGCATCTTTATGCTAATTGAATCTTATTTATCATGCACGTTAAGGTGAGATATGATCATGGAAACTTGGTATTTGAATAAAGATATAGAATAAATGAGTAGAGAACTTAGCTTATGAGTTGTGATTAGATCGAGATGCATCATCTATCTTTAGCCTTTGGACGTCGTGTTCCTTAGACATCGTCATGGTCGTACCAAACTTGTGGAGATATTACCCATTGTCATGGAGATGCGAATAAAGCAACGCGGTGTTTCTTGCCTTTGGAGAGGAGTTCGTCTGACGTTGTCTTTGACGTCTCAGGAACGTGTTGTTCATGACGTCTTAGCGCCTTGATTGTCTTCTTGGAGGGTCCGGTCTTACATGATCTTTTTAATCCTTATCTGATTTCCTTGATTTCTTGAAAACTTTCGATAGTTCACTCGACGTTTACGAGCGAGATACGGTGTCGTTATCATCATATGCAAGCAAAAACATCACGACGTGCTTAAGTAGATGTATATCATGCTTTAATCAAGGTACAAACTTTATGAACTTCTACTAAACCATAAAATTCCGATCTTCTTAGATTCTCATACTATAATCTTGAATATTAAATGCGATTAGGAAAGATTTAATCATAGATCGAGTCTAACATGCTTTTTATGGTGAATATGCAAATCTAGATATAGAAATCTCATGATAATGAACTTAAGAACTTTCCTTAACATGATTTATATGCAACCTAATCTGAGTTGGCATGGATATAATCAAGTTAAACCTTTTAGAACTCAAAGGAAGAAGGTTATGGATAGATATTACCGTTTTGGTGAAAGAGAAATCTTCCTTGGAGAACAAGCAACTTTCTGGATTATGCAGTCATCTTGTTTATGTCGGCCTGCTCTGTAAAAAATTCGGAATTGCATGATTCCAACGCCATTCGACCGATATTGAAGTCTACTTTAAGCCCTCAAAATTTCATTGAATTTGGACATCGGACTGGAGAGATACGAGATCTTAAAAATTGTGTCGCAGACAGCTATGTGAACCGGAAATGATTTCGGATTTTGATCTTCTTCTTTGATCTTTGAAGGCTCGTTAGATTTTGGCTTTTTTGTGAAGAATAGACGGTTTCTTTTGATGAAAAGAAGGAACTTTTTTTATCATGCCCGACGGTGGGCGCCAATTGTTTGTAGCGAAATTAACAACGAGATGATAATTAAGCAATTGTAGGGCAAAGATCAAACTTTACGGTGCCAACACTTCATCTAGAAAACACCATTGATAAAAGAGAGAGAACTCGAGATTGACCGCTCTGGAGAAAACACCATTGGTTGAACTTTCGTTATCTACCAGGATTCTTTTTACTTTGCAATTCTGAATCACCATGGAGATTACCAGGCTATCGTGGTGCTTGATTCTTTCGTCTGGACCCTCAAACGTGATAGGCAAATCGCCATTGACCGCTCTGGAGAGGCGAGTTGGAATGGAGTTGTTTTGTCCTTCGACAGTGCTTGCGAGCCTCTTAGCGTCTAGAGTTGTGTAGGACGGCGGACCTCCTAACACGGTGAAGGCTTCGTTTTGGAGACTCTCGATCGATCCAGAATCTTTCATGGCTTCTGCGGGTGAGGTTGTTCCCTTCGTATGGAAATATGATACCTTTTTGATCATGCGCCACAGTGGGCGCCAATTGTTTGTAGCGAAATTACCTATGAGAAGATAACTAAGCAATTGTAGGGCAAAGATCAAAGAATACGGTATAATCTCAACACTCAAGAACAAGACAGGAAATTAGGGTTGAAACTTTAGCTTGGTATTACTCGAATGACGGCTCAGATGATTACACAGCAGGCGTTAGCCTTTATTTATAGGCTAACCCTAACAATATCTTTAAGGAAACGAGATCTTATCTTTTCCTTCTATCTAAATAACGATATAATAAACAAGGTAAAAGTTATTCTCTACCGTATCTTTTACCATTTACAATAGAATAAGATAGAATAGGATAGAATACACTCGGCCGACCTAATCCTTGAGAAGAACGAGACCTTTGCCACATCTCGTTACGTCAACGATATCTTCCTTTTACCTCGTCGCGTCGATGATGTCCTTCTACGCGTAGCTTCCACGCGTTCCACACTCGTCGTATTTTTAGGCACAAACAGGAAGCGTCGACTCAGAGTCGGCGGTTCGGCTAACGAGGCGTACGCGTAGATGGAGCCTTGAACGCGTAGGCTAACGAAATTCGCCCCCGGCGCGGATTTTCGTCGCGGCCTTCTTGCTTCTTATTTGGTGCACCGTACTCAAGAGGCACGTTCTCTTAATAGACATAGAGCTAGTCATTAAAAATGAAACAACTCGGCATGCTTAACACGTTGGAGAGAAAAGGTTTACTCGTACATTAATAAAAGATGCATCATGGAACGATAAATAATGACATCGACGGCTACCCCTAGTCGCCAGGACCCCTCGTCGCTTTGACCCTAAAATAACGACACGTTCTTATTGAAAAACTTAATCCTACTCATGCAAAGGAAAACATAAGGGAATCGTAAACAGAAGGGAAAAACTTAATTTTTGGTGGACTTTTATGGTGGATGGTGTTTCAAGAACATGTAGCTCAGGTTAGCGTTCTTTGCCATAAACTCTCGCCATTTTTGAACTCGGAATCTTTGCTTATGCTTGCGTAGAGACGCGTCACTCTTGTTGGCGCTCTTATCTCGTTCCTTAGATGATTCTTTCTTCGACGCGTCGGGAGTCACGTTTCCACCCCTAGCTTTTTTCTTAGGCTTTCTATGGTCTTCTCGTTCTTTATGGCGCTTTGACCCCTTGTTACTTGGCAGTTCAGACCATGAAGATGCTTTTCTTTTCTCGATTTTCCGAACAACATAAGACTTGACCTCCAATATGTATATCTCATCACCTACCTGGCCAATCTCCTCCTTTGTCTCGTGGAGCTTTTGCTTAACATACCTTGCTGGCTCTTCATGGTCTTTAAATTGCTATGCCTTACCCCTTTTCTCTTGAGATGCAGTGGTTGTGCCCCTCATTCCTATGTTGTAGCATTCCCTCGCTATCTGTGGCTCGCCCTTTATTTCTTGAATCCCCCATGGGGATGGAAACTTCAGGGATTGATGGTATGTCGAGGGTATGGCCTTCATATCATGCAACCACGGTCTTCCTAAGATCAGGTTATATGGCGACTTTGCTTCCATTACCACAAATTTAGTCTGCATATTGACCCCTTCAGCTAGAGTGGTTAGAGTGATCTCTCCTAGCATGTTTGCGACTTTGCCGCTGAAGCCTACTAGGGGGATGTATTTCTTTACTACGTCGTCGCTGGATAACCCAAGTTCTTTAATGGCGGACAAGGTGATGATGTTCGCTGAACTCCCGTTATCAATGAGGATCCTCTTAACCTTGCAATTACTGATGGTGAGGGAAATAACTAACCCGTCATGATGATCTACGCTTCCGTTGGGTTCTTCGAACGTGATTGGGCAGTCTTTTCTAACAGTTCTGACGTGATAGATGGGTAGAGTGCTTCCTTCACCACGCAACGCCCTGACGTTCCTTTTGGCGGCGGATGCGGTGTAGCCGCTTATGGGAGAGCCTCCAAAGATTGTATTGACTGTTCTCGAACGATTTGATGGGGGAGGCGGTGGTGTTGGAGATCTTTTCCCTTTCCTTGCTCCTTCAAACACGTCTCTTCTCTCCTTGGAGAGTAGATCTAGCAGGTCGCCTCTTTTCAAGAGGCGTAGCACTTCTCTTCTTAAGGTGTAACAATCATCTGTGGAATGGCCTGAGTCGTTGTGGAACTCGCAATATCCTCTTCCTGACCCTGGCTTCTTCTCTGGATTTGGCTTTTTAGGCCACTTCACATCGCGGAGTTTTTCCATCACGTTCATGACTCGCAGCGCGTCAGTTTTCATGTGTACACCCCTTTCGACCGCGTAAACGTTATTGATCTCGCTCACGTTATGCACCATGGGAGGTTCTCTTTGGAATGGTTTGTTTCTCCTGTCTTGATGTTCATTATTTCTTCGCTGAGGAGAATCTCTGTGCGGAGGCGTTAGTCTTCGCGGAGATCGGGATTTCTCTTTAGCATGTCTTAGGAGATCTTCTTCAAGGCGCATAGCTTCCATAGCCCTTTCCCTTGTCGCGACGAATGAATCAGGGCGAGTCTTTGTCAATTCCTTGTATAGGTCACTATCTCGGGGGAGAGCACGCCTGAACGCATCGGCAACAGTAGATTCACTACAGTATGGGATTGTAATCTTCTCGTCGTTGAAGCGCTCCATGAAGGCTCTTATGGTTTCGCCTTTGCTCATGCGCATGTTATGTAGGTTTGAAGGCTGCTTTGCGAACATCTTACTGCTGGCGAATTGTAGGCGGAATATGTTGGAGAGTTCGGCGTAGGACGAGATACTTCCTTTGGGTAGATGGATGAACCATGTCAAGGCCGACCCTTCAATGTTGAACTAAAGAATTTGCACATCATTGCCTCTCTTAGCTCTGGCTCGATCGGACTCGTGGACTACTTGGCTTTATAGAGCAAGATATGTTCTTCCGGGTCATCGGATCCGTCATAGACGGGGAGATCGGCGACGGTGAACTTCTTGGCTATCTTCTGGGCGGCGATGGCGACGACAAAGGGACTCTCTTGGTATCTGAACTCGTGCTCAGGGATTATGGATTTGGGCGCCCCGGGTATTGTTTGTAGTGAAATTACCTACGAGGAGATAACTAAGCAATTAGAGGCCAAAGATCAAAGAATACGGTATAATCTCAACACTCAAGAACAAGACAGGAAATTAGGGTTGAAACTTTACCTTGGTATTACTCGAATGACGGCTCAGATGATTACAAAGAAGGTTAGCCTTTATTTATAGGTTAACCTTAATAATATCTTTAAGGAAACGAGATCTTATCTCTTCCTTTTATCTAAATAACGACATAAATAATATAATAAGGAATAAGATAAAATATACTCGGCCGACCTAATCTTCAAGATAAACGAGACCTTTGCCACGTCTCGTCACGTCGACGACATCCTCCTTTTCTCTCGTCGCGTCGACACAGTCTTCCTACGCGTAGCTCTTCACGCGTTCCACACTCTTCAAGGAATACGTCTTCATTGCATCAGGAACACGTTGATGATTACGTCAGTTGGGTTTTTAATATCGTCGAAAAGATTTGGTCATCATTCTTCTTCAATTATTTTCACGTGACGGGCGAGAGGCTTCGTTATTTGTGCCGGCAACGTTCGTCTCCAACGGCTAGTTTCTTAGTGGTAGATGTTACCGTTGGAAGAATATGCTTCCCGAGATCCTCGCAATCTCCTTCCTATAAATAAGTGAGGATCTTCCCTTTCTTCATACATTTCTTCTAATCTTCATTTTTCTCGAACATTTCTCTGCTCTCCTCCTTACCTAATTGTTCTATTACGCCGCTCCTCTTTCTACTTCTTTTTCTCAATGGCAACCCCAGTGCTTTACGAGCCAGGAAAGGTGCTTCGCGAGTCGGATCGTCATTACTCTGAAGCCTACGACGTCAGCCGTTTGAGGACCATTGCTGAACTTGGCCCGAACGTGAAGATCGAGATCCCTCCAAAGGGGGTTTGTGCGGATGATCATCGACCGGGATGGGTAGCGGTTTATGAGTATCAATTTCTGGCGGGGCATCGATTCCCGTTCTCGCCTTTGGTGAAGACCTTTATGCTCATTTTAGGCTTTGCGATGGGTCAACTTCTCCCCGGGGCTTGGCGCATTTTGTGCGCTCTTGACGATGCCATTGAAAAACATGGCCTGGACTTCGTTGCGGCGGATCTCGCCAACTCTCTGACCGTCTCGCTCTCTTCTCCAGGTAGAGTTTATTTCAAGATTAAGCAGAAAAAGGCTAGGATAGCCTTCGAGAAGAGTACGACCGACCGGGGTTGGGCGGAGGTTTTTTACTTCGTGGAAAAATCTTCCCTCGGAGACGCGTGTTCTTGGCTTATCGAGGAATGGAACCCCGAGGGTGAGTTTCTTTACTTCATTCTACCAATCTTTTCTTTTCATAGGGACGTATGTTTTGCTTGTCGACGTTTTACTTACGTGTGACTTTGTGTGCTTTTTAATTAACGCGGAGGCTCTTAGGCCAAGGGCGAAGTCGAAAAAGGCGGTAGCCGCGCTCTTGGCGATTCCTGAAGCTGATCGAACCTTCTATGATCATGACGGAGAGGGTCATCGTAGCGGTCCTGCGACGCCATCTGGTAAGTTGACTTCTTCCCGTTAGTTCTCGTCAATTTATTTTTTCATACTCGTGTTCTAACTGGTTATTCTTTGTTGATGGCGCAACTTCAATTTCTTGCGTTCGTGCTCGTGACGAATCCGCCACTGATCTTGTGACGTCGAGAAGAGGCAGCTTGCCATAAAAGGGTGTACGTCTGCTGCTCCCTTGGACGTTGATCTTATGGCTACTTTGTAATCTACGCCATCTCCTTCTCCGGCTAAGGCGACGCGTTCACGGAAGGGAAATGAGAAAGTGGTCGAGGTTCCTGAGGAGAAATACTCGTCTGTGGACGATTTCCCTGGCGTCATTTCAAGTGCTTTCGCTCCGGGAAGGGAACTCCTGAAAGCTTTGATGGGGCTTCGTTCTTCGTCGTCCCTTGACCATTACGCGTCGATGGATCATGCCGACGTTATGGGAGAGGCTTTCGTTGCTCAATGGCAGGTAAGATTGTAATTTTTATTTTCTCTGATGATTTTCTCGTGAGCTTTCTTTCTTATTTTTCTCGTTCCTTCTTTCAGGGGATTCAGGCGTCGCTATGCGTTTGGACGCTCTTGTCTACGTATCCAAAACAGATGGAGGTGTTGGAGAAAAAGGCATCTGATGCTTCATCGGAGGTTACGCGTTTGAATGGTTTGTTGGAGAAGTCTCGTGACGCGGAGAAGGTGGCAAAGGACAAGGTTACTGAAGTTCTTACTCTTAACGAGACGATCACCAAGCGGGTTGAGGATTTGGAGGAGAAACTCAGTATTTTGCGGGCGAACGTGGAGAGGAACGAGGCGCAGCATGACAAGGATTTGGAGGAGGCGAAGGTCTATTGGTCTTGGTTGTCCAGGGTGGAGGTTTATGACGAGTATGCTGCTGGTAAGCACAAAGATTGGGATCCGGTAGGCGAGCGTGCTGAGTTTAGGGAGGCTTTTCCGGAACCTCCTGCGGGTGTTCAACCTGACGTCGCAGATGTTGAAGGCGGGGAACACGTCGACGAGGAGGAGGTTGCGGCTGATGAAGAGGAAGGTTATAGTCGCGCATCCGGCTCTGGGTCGTCTGAGGGCGAGTCCAAATCCTTGTAATTTTTGGCTTTTTCTTTGCGTAGTGTATTTGTACGCGTTGCTTGTAGCTGGGACACTTTTTTTTCTTTTTCAAACATTATTATCCTTGTTCTCCTGTTTTCTTGATTCTTTTGCGTTGTTTTCTTTTAAGCACTTCTCATTCTTTTTTTGGCGTAATCCTACCCCTTTTGGTAGGTTTGACTTAGACTCCTTGTAGACTAGGTTAGAGCTACCAAAGATTCTTATGCTCGCTTCATTCGTTCTTCGCGTCATGTGCGTTGTTCTTCACGTCGGAGACGTCTTGGGGGCTTAATCTTTCTTTGGTTCTGATATCCTTTTTTATGCGTTGTGCTTCGGTACGCGTATCTTGTTCTGCGTACGTCTAGAACTTTTTTCTTATTGATTCTAATTTACTTAACCTCTTACGCGTAGCTCGTCTACGAGTACGTAGGTTTGGTTCTTGGTTTTCGCTGTTGCTACTTTTTCTTTGTAGGGTGTGATTTTCTACCCCTAGTATGATACTTTGCTTGTAGTGAACGTGTTAGAGGGTTTCACTTACTTAATGAGATGGTATGGTCATTGCAGCTGCTTTCGTTACGTTGTCGGCTTACATGAAGGTTGGGTCCAGCATTTCCTCCGAACCCTGAAGCGAGTGGCGGACATAGGTCAGCGTGTGATTTTTATCAGTTTGTGACGTTACCCCTTACTTTTAAGGTGGGTCCGTTGCCTCACGCTAGCGTTAGGTCGACATCGAACTGTTTTAATCGACGAGCCTATTCATCATGTAGCGTCCGATTTCTAGATTGTTAGGACTTACGATGCCGGTGGACGCATCCTTGCCGGTTTGGCGTTTTGCCCGTGGATTCATGACTCTCAGAGGGGCTGGAAGGCGTGAAGATGCGTTCCTGGAGAATGATCGTGTCAAATAGGTTCGACCTTGTTTGCTCAGAGGATCCGGCCGGCTTCGTGAGGTACCGGGCTTCATTTCCCATGACCATTGCCACACGTCGCTAACAATCATGGGAAGCGTCGACTCGGAGTCGGCGGTTCGGCTAACGTTGCCTACGCATAGATGAAGCCTCGAACGCGTAGACTAACGAAATTCACCCCCGGCGCGGATTTTCACCGCGGCCTTCTTGCTTCTTATTTGGTACGCCGTACTCAAGAGGCACGTTCTCTTAATAGACATAGAGCAAGTCGTGGAAATGAAACAACTCAGCATGCTTAACACGTCAGAAAGAAAGGTCTACTTGTATATTAATAAAAGATGCATCATGCGATAACAAACATTGACTCTGATGCCTACCCCTAATCGTCGCGACCCCTTTCCGCTTTGACTTGACGATATCGATGTGTTCTTATTAAATACTTAATCCTACTCATGCAAAGGGAAATAAATGGGAATCAAAAGATGCATAGATGTATCTCAAACTCTTTCCTGATGGTGTCTTTACGGTGGATGATGTTTCAAGAACATGCAGCTTAAGTCGGGGTTTTCCGCCATAACTTTCCTCCACTTTTGAACACGGAGATTTTGCTTACGCTTTCGTATAGATGCGTCGTGCTTATCGACGTCCTTGTCTCGCTTCTTAGATGGCTTTCCCTTTAACGCGTCGAGGGTTATTTTTCTACCCCTGGCCTCTTTCTTAGACTTTCCATGACTTTTCCGTATTCTTGAGCGTTTTGACTTCTTACTATTCGGTGATTCAGACCATGAAGATGCTTTCCTTTTTTCCACTCTCCGGATGGCGTAAGATTTGACTTCTAGGATGTATGTCTCATCGCCTACCCGACCAATTTCTTCCTTTACCTCGTAGAGCCTTCGTTGGGTGTATCTCACTTGTTCTTCATGGTCTTTTAATTGCTACGCCTTGCTCTTTTTCTCTAGGGACGTGTTAGTTGTATTCTTCATTCCTATGCTGTAGCACTCCCTTGCTATCTGCGGTTCGCCCTTGATCTCTTGAATTCCCCACGGAGATGGAAACTTCAGGGATTGATGGTACGTTGAAGGTATAGCTCTCATATCGTGTAACCACGGCCTTCCCAGGATTATGTTATAGGGTGACTCGGCCTCCATTACTACGAATTTGGTTTGCATATTGACCCCTTCCACCAGAGTGGTTAGGGTGATTTCTCCTAGTATATCGGCGACTTCACCGCTGAAACCTACGAGAGGGATGTACTTTTTCACCACATCGTCGCTAGATAATCCGAGCTCCTTGATCGTGGATAAGGTGATAATGTTGGTCGAGCTTCCGTTATCGATGAGGATTCTTTTAACCTTGCAATTACTAATGATTAAGGAGATAACTAACCCGTCGTGATGATCTACACTCCCGTTGGGCTCTTCGAACGTGATTGGACAATCTTTCCTAACGACCCTAACGTAGTAGACAGGCAGAGTACTTCCTTCACCGCGTAACGCTTTGACGCTCCTTTTGGTTGCGGAGGCGGTATAGCCACTTATGGGAGAGCCTCCAAAGATCGTGTTGACTGTCCTTGATCGACTCAATGAGGGGGGCTGCGGCGTTGGAGATCTTTTATCTTTCCTTGCTCCTTCGAACACGTCCCTTCCTTCTTTGGAGAGCAGATCTAATAGGTGGTTGAATATTTACAAAGTAGGCGTTAGCCTTTATTTATAGGCTAACCCTAATAATATCTTTAAGGAAACGAGATCTTATCTCTTCCTTTTATCTAAATAACGACATAACAAACAAAATAAAAGATATTCTTTACCGTATCTTTTACCAACTACAATAATATAATAAGGAATAAGATAAAATATACTCGGCCGACCTAATCTTCAAGATAAACGAGACCTTTGCCACGTCTCGTCACGTCGACGACATCCTCCTTTTCTCTCGTCGCTTCGACACAGTCTTCCTACGTGTAGCTCTTCTCGCGTTCCACACTCGTCGTATTTTTAGGCACAAACAAGTATCAGGATCATCTCCTTCCTCAACGCATCGACTTTTTGTGCTACGAGTGTCGCGACGGCACTTGGCGTCATGTCTTCTTCGGCCTTCTTTCTTGGGATCCTCTCTCTTGACGGGATGATGTATTGGTGTTCTTGAGATCCATAAATTTCTCCTTCTTCAGCGACGGGGTCCATGTCTAGGCGTCGAACGACACTCTGGCTACGAACATAGGTGCATGGTCTCGCAGATTCATCCTTAAGTTCTTTGATTATAGAACGCATTCGTTTGTTCTCTCTGGTGAGTCCTAATGTATTTTCCTCGCTGGCGGTTGTTTGTAGCGAAATTAACAACGAGATGATAACTAAGCAATTGTAGGGCAAAGATCAAAGAACACGGTATAATCTCAACACTCAAGAACGATATAGGAAATTAGGGTTGAAGCTTGAACTTAGGTGTTATTCAAATGGAGGCTGTATTTATACAAAGCAGGCGTTAGCCTTATTTATAGGCTAACCCTAGTTTTATCTTTAAGGAAACGAGATCTTATCTTTTCCTTCTATCTTATGACGATATAAAATTAAGGTAAAAGATACTCTTTCTAATATATTTTACCAATTACAACAATATAACAAAGAAATAAGACTACAATCACTCGGCCGACCCTATCGTCAATGCAAACGAGATCTTTGCCACGTCTTGTCACGTCAATGCGATCAGCCTACGCGTAGCTCTAGACGCGTTCCTTACTCGTATAATCTCAACACTCAAGAACGATATAGGAAATTAGGGTTGAAGCTTGAACTTAGATGTTATTCGAATGGTGGCAATATTCATACAAAGCAGGCGTTAGCCTTTATTTATAGGCTAACCCTAGTTTTATCTTTAAGGAAACGAGATCTTATCTTTTCCTTCTATCTTATGACGATATAAAATTAAGGTAGAAGATACTCTTTCTAATATCTTTTACCAATTACAACAATATAACAAAGAAATAAGACTACAATCACTTGGCTGACCCTATCGTCAATGCAAACAAGATCTTTGCCACGTCTCTTCGCGTCGACGCGATCAGCCTACGCGTAGCTCTAGACGCGTTCCTTACTCGTCGTATTTTTAGGCACAAACAGGAACCATCATCTTCTTTGAAATATAAACCAACACCAAATGTGACACTCCTTTTGTGGTGATCAAGGCCAGTAAAAGGGATGAAAATCATATTGTTCTTGCAAATACGAGAGAATGAATTTAAGGATTCACATGTTCATAGATGAACCTGCACTAGAGATGTGGGGAAAATTTAAGGAAAGCAAGTTCATAGATGAAATTTACAGGTTCAAATCAAAAAGTAATAAACAAAGTAAGAGATTAATAACTGTATACTCTTTGGTTCATAGATGAGGTTACAACTTCAAATGAAAAGTAAAAAGACATAACAGGTTCATACGTGCAGTGTACAAGTTCAAAATGAAAACACAACATGTTCATACAAACTAGATTATCAGGTTCATAAAGATACACAATGATGTCTGTTTGTAACGAAATTACCAACAGGATGATAATTAAGCAATTGTAGGGCAAAGATCAAATATGACGGTATAATCTCACTACTCAATATGGAAAATTAGGATTGAAACTTGAACTTGTGTATTACTCGAGAGGTGGATGAATAATTATAAAGCAGGCGTTAACCTTTATTTATAGGCTAACCCTAGTTTTATCTTTAAGGAAACGAGAACTTATCTTTTCCTTCTATCCTATGACGACGTAAAAATAAGGTAAAAGATATTCTTTCTAATATCTTTTACTAATTACAATAATAACATAAAGAAACGGGATTACACTCGCTCGGCCGACCCTATCCTTGACGCGAACGAGACCTTCGCTCCATCTCGTCACGTCGACATGGTTGCCCTACGCGTAGCTTAGAACGCGTTCCTCACTTGTCGTATTTTTAGGCACAAACAATACCCCTAAGGCGTCTTACAGGGCTTAATGTCTAGTAGAACTGGGAGACGCCTTCTTTCTTCATGGAATACGTCTTCATTAAATCTGGAACGCGTTGGAGATTACGTCACCCGGGATTTCAACTCCGTCGCAATGTTTTTCCTTAATTCGTATTTAATGCGGCTAACCGACTCGCATCCGCTCCAACGGCTATTTCTCCAACGTTCGGATTTATCTCTAACGGTAACAAAACAATTCTTGGAAAATCTTGGACGAGATCTTTCCCTTATTTAAACCCCGTTCTAGTTCTTTATCTTTCCCCATCCTTGATCCTCTCGCAAACCCTAATTCTTAATTCCCTTCTCCTACTTTTTCTTCTTGATGGCTCCAATCGTCTATGATCCCAAGATGATTCTCAGCGTTGAGCATTTTCGCTCCATAGTCGGGCTTTCCGCCCATGTAGAGATCGCTATCCTTCCTCCCGACGTGTTCCCGGGAAGGATCTGCGTCTATGAGTACCCCTTCTTTGTGGGACATCGTTTTCCTTTCTCTCCTCTAGTCAAGTCCTTCTTAACTAATCTAGGCGTTGCGGTCGGGCAAGTTCTTCCGAGTGCTTGGAGAGGTTTGGCGGTGTTGGATCATATCTTGGCCAACTTTGATATTTGCATACTTTTTACCCCTTCGACGGGTATAATTAACATCAAGTCTCGCGTCGGAGTGCCTCCTTTGGTGAACGAGGGAACTTCGTCTGATCGCGGCTGGGCAGACAAATTTTATTTCATCAGGAAGTCTACCTTGGGAAACGATTGTTCTTTCCTGCTCGAAGAATGGACTCCTTCCAGTATGCTTTCTTTGCTTTCATGGTTTTCTTTTAACTTATATACTTCGACATTTATTCTTACGTGTGACTTTGCGTATAGTTGACATTCATGCGATTGCGACGCGGGAAAAGTCGGAGGAGATTACTAAGAGAATCATGGCGATTCCATTGGTGGAACGCACCTTTACTGGCCGTGACGGGAAGGGGTATCGTATCATGACCCCTACTCCTTCTCGAGGTAAAGCCTCTCTCATAGGTTACGCGTCACTTCTTCTGTTTCTGTCTTTCATACTTTACGCTTTGTTTCAGGCGTCGCATCTCGTACTCGTTAAGAATCGGCGAACGACTTGATTACGGCTAAGAGGAGGTGTATCTTGGAGAGCAAGTTGAAAGCTGTGAAGGAAGAAACTATTCCTACTCCAGCGTGCGTAGAGGAGATGATTCTTTCAGATATGGAGGTACAGGCGTCGTTGAACATACCTTTAAACGCGGGGGTGGACGAACCTTCCGTAGATTTGTCGGCGAAGAGCGAAAAGATCAAAGCTAAGTCTCCCGGCGCAGCTTCCATCACATATGTTGAGGTGAATGATTTCCCCACGGTAGTGTCTCGTTCTGTCGCGCCTACGCGTAACTTCATCCCAACGATGCAAGCTTTGGCTTCTTCTTCTTCGTGGAATCATTATCTCTTTGTGCCGGTCGCGTACATTTTGGGCAATCCTCTCATAGCGCAGTGGCAGGTACGTACCCTTTCTCGTCTTTTTTCTCTTACTTTTGGTGTTTTGTCGTTTCTTATTCGTTGGGATCTTTCAGGCTTTCCAAGCTTCATTGTGTATCTGGGAACGCTTTCATAAGTCTTCCGAATCCGAGGAAACGTTGAAGGGTCAAGTGAGCCATCTCAGCAAGAAAGTCAAGGAGCTTAACAAGAAAATTGCCCGTCTTACGACGTCCGAAAAGGATGCTCGCGCGGAGACGTTGGAGACGTCGAAGCATAGAGGTGTGCTGGCACGACGTGTTGAGGTGTTGACTGGGAAGGTTGCGTCTCTTGAAGCCGACGCGGAAGAGAAGGTGAAGGTGTACGAGAAAAACTTACGAGAGACGAGTACTTACTATTCTTGGTCGTTTTGTATCGAAGCTATGAAGGAATTTCGCGCAGGTCGTCACGTAGATTGGGATGTGGAACGTGAACGCAATGAGTTCTCTGTTCTTTATCCCGTTCCGCCCGAGGGAGTTTCTCTTATACGCGTTCCTGCAATTTCTAATTCGCCGGTCTTGGCTTCTGGTGGTACGGGAGCCGCGTTAGATGGCGACGTTGTCCTTGCGGATGAGGATGCCTCTCCTTCTTCTTAATTTCTAGGATTCTTTTTCTTTTTGCTTGTTGCACTTCTTGTGGATTATGGATCTTTGTTTTGTTTTTTCATCACGTTCCTGTGTGGCGACTTCCTCTTGGATATGCGTTGAACATTTATTGCTTCTCTCTTTATGCAGAGTTCTTGTTTATCTTGGCTTTAGGTGGGGCTATTCTATCCCCTTTTGGCGAATTCGGCTTTAGATCTTTGGCTTTCGATACTTTATCTTTGAGGTGTGGTTTTCTACCCCTGGTGTGATGCTTCGTTCGTGATTAACGTGTTAGAGAATTTTACTTATTTTGATAGGGTGGTACGGTCAATGCGGCGACTTTTGTTCTATGCCGGCTTACGTGAAGGTTGGGTCCAACATTTCCTCCGAACCCTGAAGCGAGTGGCAGACGTAGATCAGCGTGTGATTTTATCAGCTTGTGACATCACCTCTTACTCATGGTCAATCCTTTACCACATGCTAGTGTTAGGTCGACGTCGAACTCTTTTAATCGACGGGCCTATTCACCGTGTAGCGTCCAACTCGTGACTGTTTGGACTTACGATGTCGGTGGATGCCTCCCAGCCGGTTTGGCGAGATGCCCGTGGATTCATGACTCTCAGAGGGGTCGTGGAAGGCGCAAGTACGCGTTCCTGGAGAGTGGTCGTGTCAATAGGTTTCCCTTCTTTGCTCAGCGGACCGTGCCGGTTTCGTGAGGTTCCGGGCTTCATTCCCCATGACCATTGCCACACGTCGCTAACAATCATGGGAAGCGTCGACTCAGAGTCGGCGGTTCGGCTAATGTTGCGTACGCGTAGATGGAGCCTTGAACGCATAGGCTAACGAAATTCGCCCCCGGCGCGGATTTTCGCCGCGGCCTTCTTGTACTTTGTGTTACGTCATAGACACGGAGCAAGTATTTTGAAATGAAACAACTCAGCATGCATTGCATATTGGACAAGAAAGTGCATACTTATATATTAATGAAAACTTCATGCATTTTGACAAGCTAAGACATCTACCCCTAGTCTCGACGCTAAGACATGCTTTTTATTCGAGAAAGACCTAAGACATGCAAAGGAACGGATAAAAATCACATCAATCATCACGTTTCTCAATGATATTACTTTTTGAGATGGGTCGCGTTCCACGAACGCATCAATGGTACTTGTTTGTGCCTAAAAATACGACGAGTATGGAACGCATGAAGAGCTACGCGTAGGAAGACTGTGTCGACGCGACGAGAGAAGAGGAGGATGTCGTCGACGTGACGAGACGTGGAAAAGGTCTCGTTTATCTTGAAGATTAGGTCGGCCGAGTATATTTTATCTTATTATATATTATATTATTGTAAATGGTAAAAGATACGGTAGAGAATATCTTTTACCTTGTTTATTATATCGTTATTTAGATAGAAGGAAAAGATAAGATCTCGTTTCCTTAAAGATATTGTTAGGGTTAGCCTATAAATAAAGGCTAACGCCTGCTTTGTAATCATCTGAGCCGACATTCGAGTAATACCAAGCTAAAGTTTCAACCCTAATTTCCTGTCTTGTTCTTGAGTGTTGAGATTATACCGTATTCCTTGATCTTTGCCCTACAATTTCTTAGTTATCTTCTCGTAGGTAATTTCGCTACAAACAATTGGCGCCCACCGTCGGGCCATGATCAAAAAGGTGTCGTCTCTACATACGAAGGGAACAACCTCGCCCACAGAAGCCATGAGAGACCCCAGGCCGATCGAAAACCTTCGAAACGGAGCCTTCACCGTGTTAGGAGGCCCGCCGTCCTATACAACCTCCGACACTAAGAAGCTCGCGAGGACTATCGAAGGACAAGGCGATTCCATCCCGACTCGCCACTCCAGAGCAGCCAATCGTGATCTGCCAATCACGTTTGAAAATCCAGACGAAAGAATCAAGCACCACGATGGCCTGGTGATCTCCGTGGTGATTCGGAATTGCAACGTGAAAAGAATCCTAGTACATAACGGAAATTCGACCAACATCATCACTCTCTCCGCTGTTCTTGAGCTCGGACTTTCAGTCGACGATGTCGTCGGAAAGCGTATCCATTTGAAAGGCTTCGGCAGAGAGATCTCCGAGATGTTAGGGGAAATCACCCTCGAGACAACAACCCAGGGCGTCAATCTCCCAACCAGATTCGCCATGATGGAAGCGGAATCGCCTTATAACGCCATCCTCGGAAGACCTTGGATCCATGACATGCGAGTTGTTTCGTCTACGTACCACCAATCCCTGAAGTTCCCAACGCCCTGGGGAGTACGCGAAGTCAAAGGCGAACCCTTTACGGCCAAAGAATGCTACCGGATTGGAATGAAAGGGATCACGACGCCAGAAACATGGAAAGACGAGGTAAAAGAATTTCAGGTCAAGACGCCGACTAAATACGTTAAACCAAAGTGCCCCGAGTTAGAAGACGTAGTCATCGATGATTCCAAACCAGAAAGAATCCTAAAAATAGGAGCCGATGTCCCCGAAGAAATTAGAGAAGAATTGATAACGTTGTTGAAGTCAAAAGCCAAATGCTTCGCATGGAGTCACGAGGACATGACATGCATATCTCCAGACGTGATGCTCCACAAGCTAAACGTCGATCCAAAGTTCACTCCAGTCAAGCAGAAGAGGAGGAAATTCGCTCCCGAATGCAACAAAGTTGTAGACGAAGAAGTTAAGAATCTCCTCGAATCAGGCAAGATACGAGAAGCAAAGTACCCCGATTGGCTCGCCAACGTCGTAGTTGTCCAAAAGAAGAATGGGAAATGGAGAGTATGCGTCGATTTCACAGACCTTAACAAAGCCTGTCCTAAAGATTCCTTCCCACTCCCTCACATCGACGCTATGGTAGACGCGACGGCAGGGCATGAGATGCTAACGTTCATGGACGCGTTCAGCGGATATCCCCAGATACAGATGAACCCCGCCGACCAAGAAAAAACCGCGTTCGTGACAAACCAGGGGATATATTGCTACAAAGTCATGCCTTTTGGTCTCAAGAACGCCGGAGCTACGTATCAACGACTGGTGAATAAGATGTTCGAAGAGCAGATAAGGGACACGATGGAAGTTTACATAGACGACATGCTCGTGAAGTCTAAACGAGCAAAAGATCACGTAACACACTTGAAGGAGGCGTTCGAGATCCTGGAAGAGTATAGCATGAAACTCAACCCTACTAAGTGTTCCTTTGGGGTTTCTTCCGGGAAGTTCCTCGGATATGTAGTAACTCAGAGAGGAATAGAGGCTAGTCCCGAACAGATTAAAGCCATACTCAATCTCGAGTCTCCGCGTTGCGTAAAACACATCCAAAAGCTGACAGGAAGAGTCGCTGCATTAAACAGGTTCACCTCCAAAGCCTCCGACAGAAATCGACTCTTCTATGACACTCTCCAGAAGAACGAATCTTTCTCTTGGACGGAATGCCACGAGGAAGCCTTCACGGAGCTTAAGAATTATCTGACGAACCCCTTACTCCTATCGAAGCCCAAAGAAGGAGAACCCTTGTTCGTATACCTAGCAGTCTCCGAGATTGCTATCAGCGCCGTCCACGTAAGAGAAGAAGGGGAGGAGCAATAGCCCGTCTATTACGTAAGTAAAACGTTGTCGTCAGCAGAAACGAGGTACTTGTTTGTAGCGAAATTACCTACGAGAAGATAACTAAGCAATTGTGGGGCAAAGATTAAAGAATATGATATAATCTCAACACTCAAGAACGAGACAGGAAATTAGGGTTGAAACGTTAGCTTGGTATTACTCGAATGACGGCTCAGATGATTCCAAAGCAGGCGTTAGCCTTTATTTATAGGCTAACCCTAACAATATATTTAAGGAAACGAGATCTTATCTTTTCCTTCTATCTAAATAACGATATAATAAACAAGGTAAAAGATATTCTCTACCGTATCTCTTACCATTTACAATAATATAATATAAAATAAGATAGAATACACTCGGCCGACCTAATCCTTGAGAAGAACGAGACCTTTGCCACGTCTCGTTACGTCGACAATATCTTCCTTTCACCTCGTCGCGTCGATGATGTCCTTCTACGCGTAGCTTCCACGCGTTCCACACTCGTCGTATTTTTAGGCACAAACAATACCCCTAAGGCGTCTTACAGGGCTTGACGTCTAGTAGAGCTGGGAGACGCCTTCTTTCTTCATGGAATACGTCTTCATTACACCAGGAATGCATTGATGATTACGTCACTTGAATTTTTATTATCGTCGCAGAGCTTTGATCGTCCTTCTTCTTCAATCATTTACATGTGGCAGGCGAGGAGCTTTGTTATCTGTGCCGATAACGTTCAATCGCAATGGCTAGTTTTCCAACGGCTATAATGCCGTTAAACTTTCTCCCGTACTCTTCGCGATCTCTCGGGCTATATAAAGGGGAGATCTTCATTCTCTTCCTACTCCTTCTAAAATTCATCTATTCTGATTATCTTTTGCTTTCTCGTTTACTTACGCTCAAAAAAGATCATCTGCTTCTCCTTTCTTCAGATCTCTTCTTCTAACTCTTAAAAAATGGCTTCTTTCTACGTACCCAAGTTTATCTTGAAGGATTTCGACTGTAAGTCAACGGAGGCACGCGACGTCGAGAGATTGAGATCGTTGGAGAATCTCGGTCCCGAGGTGGAGATTGAGAAACCTCCTCAAGGGGTATTTGCTTATGCACATCGGCCAGGGTGGATAGCGGTATACGAATACCCTTTCCTTACTGGTCACCGATTTCCTTTCTCTCCGTTGACGAAGGCGTTCATGCTCGCTCTAGGAGTGGCCGTAGGGAAGCTTTTGCCGAGTGTTTGGAGGATTTTGGGCGCTTTGGACGACGTGAAGGAGAAACATGGCGTTGACCTTGCCGTCGACGATCTTGCTCATTCTTTTAACGTTCAGACCAGAACGGTCGGGAGGGTAGGTCTTAGATCAAGACCCAAAGCAGCCAAGATTGCTATTGAGGGGAGCCAGGCTGATCGTCATTGGGCCGACTTCTTTTTTTATGTAAATAAATCGACTCTTGGTGAGGAATGCGCTTGGTTGATCGAGTGCTGGAATCCTTCGAGTGAGTTCTCCTTTTCTCTCTTTTGAATCTTTACTATACGCATCATTGTCGACGTCTTACTTTATCTTGTTCTTCTTTGTAGTTAATGCGGACGCTATCGTGGTGAGGCGAGAGACCAAGAAAGTCATCGCTAAACTTCTCGAGATTCTGGAGAGCGAACGAACCTTCCATGGTCACGATGGAGAAGGTCACCGCATTGCTTCTACGGCCTTGACAGGTAACGCATTCACGCTCTCTTACTTAGTTTTCCTCTTTCTTCTGTTCTGAGGGTTCTAACCCCTTTCTCTGTTGATCTTTTAGTGTCCGCGGATCTTTCTCGCGTTCGTAGCGGGGGTAAATCTACGTCCGTTCTTATTGCGTCGCGGAAGAGGAGTCGTACTGGAGAGGGAACTGCTTCCGCGGTCCCTATTCATATTACGCCGATGATTTCTCTCATCTCGTCTCCATCTCCTTCTTCAACTCCGGTGAAAAAGTCACGTAAGGGTAAGGAGAAGGTGGTTGAGAAGTTAAACTTCGACTACAAGACCGTGGAAAACTTCCCAGGAGTTATTTCCCGTGTCGTCGCGTCTGGAAGGTCATTTTTTCCCCCCATGAAGTGTCTTCAGAATCCTTCGTCGCTTGATTATTATTTGCCGATGGAGACGGAAGACGTGATAGGAGAAGCGCCCGATTGGTCCTGGCTTTCTCGTGTGGAAGTCATCGAACAGTATGCCGCTGGTAAATATCGCGGTTGGAATCCGGTGAAGGAACGGAAGGAGTTTGAGGAGGCGTTCCCGGAGCTTCCTGAAGGTGTCGACGCGGGACCTACGCCTATGAATCCTCCGGCGAGTCCTCATGTTATGGAAGATTACGTCCCTCATCTCGACGAGGTCGACCCTACCGATGGCGTCGAAGATGACGGAGATGCTGGTGAAGAAGACGTCGTGGGAGATACTGAAGACGAGGAAGGGGATGAACGCGAGTATGAGGACGTCTTCTGTGACTCGAATATGTCGTTGTATCTAGTCTTCCTTTTGTTGGTGACGGCGTACTCGTCCATACATTACTCGAGTGACTTTTGGATCCTTTTTTCGAATCGATCTTTTATCTCGGGGGTGCTTCTTGATTTCTCGAGTACTCCCACCCCTTTTGGTAGGTTTGACCTAGGCTTCTTGTAGACTAGGTTAGAGCTATCAAAGACTCGTGGATTCTTCTTTACTTATTGTATGTCGTATTTTATTTCTTGCATCCTACGCGTCAATCTTCACGTTGCGGACATCTTAGGAGTTTACCCCTTATCTGGTCTTCATCTCTTATGTACTTTGTTTTTGTGCGCGTGTCTTGTTTCCCGTGTGTGCAGAACCTTTGGCTTTTGACCTTCGTGATCTTCTACGCGTAGCTTATTTATGAGTACGTAGGGTTGGTTCTTTGGCTCCTACTTTATCTTTGTAGGGTGTGGTTTTCCCACCCCTGGTACGATACTTCGCTCATAGTGAACGTGTTATAAGATTTCGTTTACTTAATAAGATGGTATGGTCATTGCGGCGGCTTTAGTTACGTTGCCGACTTACATGAAGGTTGGGTCCAGCATTTCCTCCGAACCCTGAAGCGAGTGGCGGACATAGGTCGGCGTGTGATTTTATCAGCTTGTGACGTTACCCCTTACTTTTAAGGTGGGTCCGTTGCCTCACGCTAGCGTTTAGGTCGACGTCGAACTCTTTTAATCGACGGGCCTATTCATTGTGTGGCGTCTGATATCTAGATTGTTAGGACTTACGATGCCGATGGACGCATCCCTGCCGGTTTGGCATTTTGCCCGTGGATTCATGACTCTCAGAGGGTCCATGGAAGGCACGAGTACGCGTTCCTGGAGAGTGGTCGTGGCTATAGGTTTCCCTTCTTCGCTCAGAGGGTCGTGCCGGTTTCATGAGGTGCCGGGCTTCATTCCCCATGACCATTGCCACACGTCGCTAACAATCATGGGGAGCTTCGACTCGGGGTCGGCGGTTCGGCTAACGTTGTCTACGCGTAGATGGAGCCTCGAACGCGTAGGCTAACGAAATTCCTCCCCGGCGCGGATTTTCGCCGCGGCCTTATTAAGCTTGATGTTACGTCATAGACAGAGAGCAAGTAATTTGGAAATTGAACAACTCATCATACTTTAACATGTCGGAGAAAAAGAGTGTATTCATATATTAATAAAGAAAGTGCATCACGAACTGACAGACTTCGACTTCTATGCTTACCCCTAGTCGTCACGGCCCCTTGTCGCTCCGACGCTGACATAACGATGCTAAATTTATTGAGACTCTTGAAAGAAACTAATCCTACTCATGCAAGAAACAACATAAAGGAAATAACGCTAGGAAACTCGGAAGCTCTTATTACTTCTTTAGGCTTATGGCGGACGGTGTTTCAGAAACATGTAGCTTGGGTTGTTGTTCTTTGTTTGGATCTTTTGCTCGTACTTACTTGGCGTATTAGTATTCCTTTGCTTGTTCAACTCTGTTCTTCCCATTGCGTCGGGGATTGACTTTCCACCCCTAGCTTTTTCTTTGCGATTCCTTGATTGCTATGCTTTCTTTTCTTTATCCACCGATGCCTTAGTGGCTTTTTTCATCCCAATGTTGTAGCACTCTCTCGCGACTTGAAGCTCGCCTTTGATTTCTTGGATCCCCCATGGAGACGGGAATTTCAAGGATTGGTGATACGTTGAGGGTATAGCTTTCATGTCGTGCAGCCAAGGTCTTCCCAGGATAATATTGTAGGGTGACTCGATCTCCATTACTGCAACCCCACTAGAGGGACATGCTTCTTTATGACGTCGTCGTTGTATAGTCCGAGTTCCTTTATGGCGGACGCGGTGATGATGTTGGCGGAGCTCCCGTTGTCTATGAGAATCCTCTTGACTAGGCAATTGCTGACAGTGAGGGAGATGACTAACCCGTCGTGATGCTCCACCGTCTCGTTTGGCTCTTCGAACGTGATTGGGTAATTCCTTCTGATAGGGCGAATTTGGTAAACCCTTGTCATGTCGTTGTCGTCGCGTAGAATCTTGATATTCCTTTTGGCGGCGGACGCGGTATAGCCACTCGTGGAAGAGCCTCCGATGATGGTGTGTATAGTCCGGGTATGACTTGACGGAGGTGGAGGTGGAGTAGGGGACTTCCTTTCTCTCTTCACCCCTTCAAACGCGTTCCTTCCTTCTTTGGAGAGTAGGTCATTTAGATCTCCTCTTTTCAGCAACCTTAACACTTCTTTTCTCAGGGTGTAACAACCATCCGTCGTGTGACCTGTATCGTTATGAAACTCGCAGTACCCCTTCCCTGTTCCAGGTCTCCTTCCCGGATTCGGCTTTCTCGGCCATTGTACGTCACGTAATCCTTCCATCGCGCTCATGACTCGCAACGCGTCGGTCTTCATAGAGATACCTTTGTCTACCATGTAGACGCTATCGACCTCGCTCACAACATGCACCGTCTGCGGTTCTCTTTGGAAAGGCTTGTTTCTCCTGTCATGACGTTCCCCTCGCTCTTGATGTCGGTCGTTGTGTCGACGTTGAGGAGAGTTTCTGCGCTGAGGAGTTCGCCTACGTGGAGATCGAGAAGTTTCTTCGTTGTACCTTAGGAGATCTTCTTCCAATCGTATGGCTTCCATGGCTCTTTCCCTAGTCGATACGAATGACTCGGGACGAGTCTTCGTCAGTTGTTTACACAAATCACTATCTCGGGGGAGTGCTCGCCTAAACGCGTCGGCGACGGTGGCTTTAGTACAATCTGGGATCTTAATCTTTTCGTCATTGAAGCGTTTCAAGAAGGCCCTTATGGTCTCGCCCTTGTTCATACGCATGTTATGGAGATCTGAGGGTTGTTTTGCGAACAACTTACTGCTGGCGAATTGCAGCCGGAATTGGTTGGAGAGCTCGGCGTAGGAGGAGATACTTCCCTTGGGCAAGTGGATGAACCACGTCAAGGCTGGACCTTTTAGCGTTGAGCTGAAGAACTTGCACATCATTGCTTCCTTTAATTCTGGTTCGATCGGACTTGTGGAGAGATTAGCTTTGTAGAGCAAGACGTGTTCTTTCGGGCCGTCTGACCCATCATAGACGGGGAGGTCCGCGACGGTGAATTTCTTGGCGATCTTCTTGACGGCGATAGCGGAAACAAACGGGCTTTCCTCGAATCCGAATTCGTCTTCAGGGATTATGGATTTGGGGGCCCCGGGCATCAACATCATCTCTTTCCTCAAGGCTCCGACTTGTTGTGCTACGAGCACAGCGACGGTGTCTAAGGTTAAGGTCTCTTCAGATTTCTTTTTCTGGGTTTGTTCCTTGGGGAAGACGTAACCATGGTGTTCTTGGGGATGGTATACGTCGTCTTCTTCGATGGTTGCGTACATATCGAGGCGTCGAACGATGCTCTGGCCGCGGACGTAGGTATGTTGCCCCGTGGAACCTTCCTTGAGTTCCTTGATTATGGAATTCAACCTCTCGTTCTCCTTGGTGAGTTCCGACGCCGTCTTCTCGCTTGCCTGCAGGGCTTCGGCTTGAGTTTTTTCGAAGGACTCGATCTGCGCTCGGACGGTGGCCACATTGGTTACTTCACCATCTATCCCTTGTTTTTCTGTGGGGGCGCTTTCTTTTGGGGTGCTGGGGGTGATTTCGAGACCTTTTCTTGCGTCTTCATTCATCGGAGCCAGAGGAAACGTTGTGTGATCCTCTTCTTCGGACCTCTCTTCACCATTGCGCGGGCTGTTGGTCGGACTTGTCATGATTCCCTGCAAAAAAGAAGCTCTTTTCGTATGGAAAGATGATACCTTTTTGATCTTGCCCCACGTTGGGCGCCAATTGTTTGTAGCGAAATTACCTACGAGAAGATAACTAAGCAATTGTAGGGCAAAGATCAAAGAATACGGTATAATCTCAACACTCAAGAACGAGACAGGAAATTAGGGTTGAAACTTTATCTTGGTATTACTCGAATGACGGCTCAGATGATTACAAAGCAGGCGTTAGCCTTTATTTATAGGCTAACCCTAACAATATCTTTAAGGAAACGAGATCTTATCTTTTCCTTCTATCTAAATAACGATATAATAAACAAGGTAAAAGATATTCTCTACCGTATCTTTTACCATTTACAATAATATAATATAGAATAAGATAGAATACACTCGGCCGACCTAATCCTTGAGAAGAACGAGACCTTTGCCACGTCTCGTTACGTCGACGATATATTCCTTTCACCTCGTCGCGTCGATGATATCCTTCTATGCGTAGCTTCCATGCGTTCCACACTCGTCGTATTTTTAGGCACAAACAGTACTCCGCCATGGAAAAGCTGACCTTGGCGTTAGTAATGGCGTCGGTGAAGTTGAAGCCCTACTTCGAATCCCATACCATCATAGTAAGGACCACGTCGCCTTTGAAGAACATAGTGAAGAAGCCAGAGTTATCAGACGGTTCATCTCGGCAGCTTCGATATCATCTACGAAGGAAGAAAAGCAATCAAATCCCAAGCATTAGCATATTTCGTGGCAGATTTCAGTCCAACCCTAGAGCAAGAAGCAATCTCACAAGTAAACAAGGTAGAATGCGCCACAAGTGGACCTTGCACACAGACGGAGCAATGAACCAGAACGGGGTAGGACTAGGCATCGTCCTAAAATCGCCACAAGGGGATAGGGTCGTCCAAGCCATAAGATGCGACTTCAAAGCAACGAATAACGAAGCCGAGTATGAAGCCTTGATTGCCGGTCTACGCGTTGCCATCGACCTACAGGTTCAGAAGCTTGATATCTGTTGCGATTCGCTGCTGGTAGTCAACCAAGTTTGAGGTGAATACGCCACCAAAGATTTGAAGATGACCTGTACCTCAAAGTAGTAAAGGAATTGTTTGAGAAATTCGAAAGCTGCCAGATCAGACAAATCCCCAGAGACGCTAACGCGCAAGCTGGCGCGTTGGCAAAGCTAGGTTCATCCATTGACCTGAGAGAATATCAAAAGATCTCGTTCCTCCATCTCAGTAACGCGTCTATCAACAAAGAAGCAAGTCCAGAACAAACTCTCACAGTAAGGGATCAAGATTCGTGGGTAACACTTTACTACGAGTGGTTACAGCACAGACGCCTCCCGGGTAACGGGTACGAAGCAAGGCTATTGAAGCAAAATGCAACCACCTTCGTAGTGGAAAAAGGCCAACTACTAAAATGGTCGTCAAACGGTGTGTTCTTAACATGCCCGACAGAGGAAAAGATCCAAGATATTCTACTCGAGCTACACAACGGAGAATATGGAAATCATTCAGGAGGGAGAAGCCTGACGGCCAAAGCACACTCGACAGGATACTACTGGCCCACGATGAGACAAGACGCGATGAATCACGTCAAGAGGTGTGACGCTTGCCAAAGACACGCCCCGATCCCACATCAGCCGGCAGAAAAGCTCCACTCCATAACGTCTCCTTGGCCATTCATGCAATGGGGAATGGATATAGTAGGACCTATGCCCTTAACCCTAGGACCAAAGACGCTAATGCTCGCCATCACAGATTACTTCTCCAAGTGGATAGAGGCCGAAGCGTTCAAGAACATCAAAGATTCCCATGTCAGCTCCTTCATCAAAAGAAACGTCATCATGAGATTCGGAATCCCGCACACCATTGTATGCGACAACGGATCGTAATTCATTAGCAAGAACATCGTATCGTTCTGCGAGGACAAAGGGATACGTCTAGTCTACTCGACGCCGAGATACCCTCAAGCGAACGGGCAAGCAGAATCAAGTATCAAGGTCATCATAAGCAATCTTAAAAAGAGGATAGAAGAACGCAAGGGAAATTGGGCGGATCAACTCCAAGCTATAGTGTGGGCTGACAGGACGACGCCTAAGAGAGCAACGGGAAGAACACCATTCTCTCTCGTGTACGGTTGCGAAGCCGTCCTGCCAATTGAGGTGGAAGTACCAACAGAAAGATATCAGACTCTCCCTGAGGAAAGGAACACTCCAATGATGACGTTCATGATAGATACAATCGACGAGATAAGAGACAATGCGGCGTTAAGAATGGCAGCACAGAAACAAATTGCTGCCCGAAGTTATAATCGACGAGTGAAACCAAGAACTTTCCAAGTAGGAGACTGGGTCTTAAGAAAAGTATTTCCAAATACCGAGGATAAGAGCGTCGGTAAGCTCGCCGCGTCCTGGGAAGGTCCATACCAAGTAGCACAAGTCGTAGGGCGAGGAGCCTACGAACTCGTTACACCAGAAGGGGTACCATTGATGCGTTCATGGAACGCAACGCATCTTAAGAAGTATTACCATTAGAGAACGTGATAGTTGTTTTAATTTCTACTTGTTCCTATGCATATTTTAGATTTCTCGTTACGTCCAAGCATGTGATAGCGTCGAAACGACAAAGGGGTCATCGAGACTAGGGGTAGACATCTTAGTTCATCAGAATTCATGAAGTCTTCGTTAATACATAAAGTATGCACTTTCTTGTCTGATATGCAATACATGCCGAGTTGTTTCATTTCAAAGTACTTGCTCTATGTCTATGACGTAACATCAAGCTTAATAAGGCCGCGGAAAAAATCCGCGCCGGGGGCGAATTTCGTTAGCATACGCGTTTAAGGCTCCATCTACGCGTATGAAACGTTAGCCGAACCGCCGACTCCGAGTCGACGCTTCCCATGATTGTTAGCGACGTGTGGCAATGGTCATGGGGAATGAAGCCCGGCACCTCACGAAACCGGCACGGTCCTCTGAGCGAAGAAGGGAAACCTATCGCCACGACCACTCTCCAGGAACGCGTACTTGCGCCTTCCACGACCCCTCTGAGAGTCATGAATCCACGGGAAAAACGCCAAACCGGCAGGGATGCGTCCACCGACATCGTAAGTCCTAACAATCGAGAAATCGGACGCCACGCGATGAATAGGCCCGTCGATTAAAAGAGTTCGACGTCGACCTAACGCTAGCGTGAGGCAACAGACCCACCTTAAAAGTAAGGGGTAACGTCACAAGCTGATAAAATCACACGCTGACCTATGTCCACCACTCGCTTCAGGGTTCGGAGGAAATGTTGGACCCAACTTTCATGTAAGCCGGCAACATAACAAAAGCAGTCGCGATAACCACAATAACGCTAGGGGTAGAAAAAGTGAAACCCCGAAGTCAAAGATCGACCTACGCGTCACAAGTAAGAAATGTTTGGCGAACCCGACTCCATAAAAGATTCGAAGTCAAATTCGCCAAAAGAGGATAGTAGTCCCACCAAAAGTTAAAGATAAGCGAAAGCCTTACGCAAAGAAAGAAGCAATAAACATCCAATACGTATTCAAAAAGAATTCGCCACACAAGAACGTGACGAAAAGTTAAAATCCATGTTCCACAAAAGCAACCATGCAACAAGCAAAAAGATGAAAGTTGGCTAAACTAAGAAGAAGGAGATACATCTTTATCCGCGGAAACAACGTTGCCATCTAAATCTGCATCCGCGTCACTAGGAGTTAAGACTGACGAACTTGAGGGAACGCGCAGAAGAGAAACCCCCTCGGGCGGAACGGGATAAAGAACGGATAATTCACCACGCTCGCGTTCCACATACCAATCTACGTGGTGACCCGCACGAAACTCCTCCATAACCTCAATACGAGATGACCACGAATAGTAAGAACTAATCTCTCGCAAGTTCTTCTCGTACACCTTCGCTTTCTCCTTGGCGTCAGGCTCAAGGGACGCGACCTTTCCATTCAACACCTCGACGCGTCGCGCTAGCACACCCCTCTGTTTTGCTGTCTTTAATGTTTCCATACGAGCATCCTTCTCAGCCGCCGTAAGGCGAGCAATCTTCTTATTAAGGTCTTTGATCTTCTTACCAAGATCACTCACCTCACCCTTCAAGGCCTCCTCGGACTCATAACACTTATGAAGACGTTCCCAGGAACACAGCGAAGCTTGAAGGGCCTAAAAGATCCCAACAGATAAGAAACGACATAACAACAAAAAGAAACAAAAAGATAAGAAAAAGTACACACCTGCCACTGTGCTACGAGAGAATCGCTCAAGACATCTACGGCTTTCATGGATAGATAATGATTCCAAGAAGAAGTAGAAGTCAAAGCTTGCATCGCCGGGATGAAGTTACGCGTAGGTGCTACGGGACGAGACACTATCGCAGGAAAATCGCTTACTTCAACGTACGTAACGGAAGCGGCACCAGGATCTTTTGTTTTGCCTTTCTCGCTCCCCTTCAAAGGATCCGCGAGAAATTCCCCTACCTCTACGTGTAGAGATGCATCTAAAGACACTTGCACCCCCGTAACTGGTGGAATCACCTCCTTTACGCATCCCGGAGTGGAAGCTCCTTCTTCCTTCGCAACTCTCAACTTTTCCTCTGAAATACATCTCCTCTTCGCGGTAATCAAGTCATGAGTAGATTCTTGACGAGTACAAGACGTGACGCCTGAAGCAAAAGTGCATTTAGAAGATAAAAAAAAAAGGAGAAAAGAAACATATAATTTGTCAAGAAAGCTCACCTCGAGAAGGAATAGGGGTCGCGAGACGATATCCCTTCCCGTCACGGCCGGTAAAGGTACATTCTACCAATGGAATCGCCATGATCTTCTTGGTAATCTCCTCTGACTCCTCTCGCGCCACAATAGCGTGGATATCAACTACGTACAAAGTCGCACGCAAGAATAAGCGCCAAGATGCATAAGTCTAAAAGAAAATCGTAAAGGATAAAGAAACATACTGGAAGGAGTCCGTTCTTCAAGCAAGAAAGCACAATCTTTCCCTAAGGTAGATTTCCTGATAAAGTAGAACTTATCTTCCCAACCCCGATCGGATGAAGTTCCTTCATTCTCCAAAGGAGGTACCCCGACACGAGATTTGATGTTGATTCTACCCGCCGAAGGGGTAGAGAGAATGCAAGAGTGCATGAGGTCGGCAATCGTGAACCTGATGTCAAAATTAGCCAAAATATGGTCCAACACCGCCAAGCCTCTCCAAGCACTCGGAAGAACTTGCCCAACCGCGATACCGAAAGTAGTCAAGAAAGAACGAACCAGAGGAGAAAAGGGAAAGCGGTGTCCGACCAAGAAAGGGTACTCGTAGACGCAAATCCATCCCGGGCATAAGGCATCGGTGAACACGTCAGAGGGAGGAATAGCAATTTCCACGTGAGCAGAAAGCCCTGCTATGGAACGAAAGACCTCGATGTTGCGAGCCGAAGAAGAACGGCGGTTAACATCATTAAGGATCATCTTGGGATCGTAGATAATTGGAGCCATTGAGAAGAGAGAAAGTAAAAATTAGAGTTTTGCAAGAAGATTGCGAATGAAAAGAAGAAAGTCGGAGCGTGTTTAAATAAGGAAAGAAGATCTCGTTCGAGATTTTCCAAGAATCGATTTGTTACCATTAGGAACACATCTGAACGTTGGGGAAATAGCCCTTGGAGCGGATACAAGTTGGTTAGCCGCATTAAATGAAGATCGGAGAAAAGACATTATTACGAAGTTGAGATTTCGGTTCGAGTGAATATTCAACGCGTTCCGAATTTGATGAAGACGTATTCCATGAAAAAAGAAGGTGTCTCCCAGCTCTACTAGACGTTAAGCCCTGTAAGACGCCTTAGGGGTATTGTTTGTGCCTAAAAATACGACGAGTATGGAACACGTGAAGAGCTACGCGTAGGAAGACTGTGTCGACGCGACGAGAGAAGAGGAGGATGTCGTCGACGTGAAGAGACGTGGAAAAGGTCTCGTTTATCTTGAAGATTTGGTCGGACGAGTATATTTTATCTTATTCCTTATTATATTATTGTAAATGGAAAAAGATACGGTAAAGAATATTTTTTACCTTGTTTGTTATGTCGTTATTTAGATAAAAGGAAGAGATAAGATCTCGTTTCCTTAAAGATATTATTAGGGTTAGCCTATAAATAAAGGCTAACGCCTGCTTTGTAAAGATCCAGCCACCATTACGAGTAATACCAAGTTCAAGCCTCAAACCCTAAATTCCTCTCTCGTTCTATATTGTTGTTGAGTGTTGAGATTATACCGTATTCTTTGATCTTTTCCCTACAATTTCTTAGTTATCTTCTCGTAGGTAATTTCGCTACAAACAGTACTCCCTCTGGCGTGACAAGTTCGTAGGCTCCTTGTCCTACGACCTATGCTACTTGGTATGGATCTTCCCAGGACGCGGCAAGCTTACCGACGCTCTTATCCTCGGTGTTCCGAAAGACTTTTCTTAGGACCCAATCTCCCACTTGGAAAGTTCCCGCTTTTACTCGTCGATAATAACTTCGAGAGGCAATCTGTTTTTGCGCTGCTATCCTTAACGCGGCGTTATCTCTTATCTCGTCTACGGTATGTATCATGAAGGTCATCATTGGAGTGTTCCTTTCTTCAGGGAGCGATCGGTATCTCTCTGTTGGTACTTCCACTTCGATTGGTAGGACAGCTTCGCAACCATACACCAGGGAGAATGGCGTTCTTCCCGTTGCTCTCTTAGGCGTAGTTCTGTCGGCCCATAGTATGGCCTAGAGTTGATCCGCCCAATTTTCTCTGCACTCTTCTATTCTCTTTTTGAGGTTATTCACGATAACCTTATTACTTGACTCTGCTTGTCCGTTTGCCTGAGGATACCTTGGCGTCGAGTAGACTAGACGTATACCTTTACCCTCGCAGAATGATATGATGTTCTTGCTTATGAATTGTGATCCATTGTCGCACACAATGGTATAAGGGATTCCAAACCTCATGATAATGTTTCTTTCGATGAAGGAGATGACATGGGAATCTTTAATGTTCTTGAATGCTTCGGCCTCTATCCATTTGGAGAAGTAGTCCGTGACAGCGAGTGTTTGTAGCGAAATTACCAACGAGATGATAACTAAGCAATTGTAGGGCAAAGATCAAACTTGACGGTGCCAACACTTCATCTACAAAACACCATTGATAAAAGAGAGAGAACTCGAGATACTTGTGTATTACTTGGGGGAAAAAAGGCTGGTTTACAATGATAAGAGAGCCCTTTATTTATAGGCAAACCCTAGTTCTATCTTTAAGAAAAAAATCTTATCTTTTTCCTTATATCTTTAACCTAATATAAAACATGGTAAAAAATATTCTTTCTAATATCTTTTACTATTTCTTTTACTATTTACATAAGGAATATTAAATAAAAGACATAAATATATACAACCGACTTTATCTTGATCTTGACGACGCCTTCATACTCGTTCCTTCTCGTACTCGTCGTCGTCTACGTGTAGCTCTTCTCGTCGACATACTTAATCTTCACGTAGGTGACCTTGGGAACTCGTAGATGATCTCGTAGATGATGTCAGGGACCATGTTGATGTGTCATGGCGATGAATGTCCTTGGGAGCCTCGTTAAAACCTTTTCTTAGGAAAACCTCGTGGGAAAAAACATGAGAAGAGTAAAAAGAGTACTCCGTGCTTAACTTCGTGATGTCGTCGATCATGTTACTTGCTTGGACGTCTTCTATTGGTCACCTCGTCTTCATGTACATTACAACGCGTTGACCTTACAAACACGTCGCAACTGTAGTGGTATTTATAGGCACAAACAATACCCCTAAGGCGTTTTACAGATCTTATTGCCATGCAGATCTGGGAAACGTCTTCATCTTCTTCAATGCCTTCTCTTAATCTCAACGCGTTGCTGCTATAACTTGATGCTTGAAACTCTATTGCTCAATAATCAGTTCCCTGAACTCGTGTTCTACGTTTGAACATGTCTTTTCTTTCTAACTAGCGATAGGCGATCTAGATCTTGGGCTTCTTACGCGTTCTTTGGAGAGAATCAACTTTGTGCTTAATCGACTCTGAAATGTTCGCGGACCGAATCTGAAATCATGGCTAATGAGGACTTCGTAAGTGAAGTCGTTGCTTCACCATAATCCTCAGCTGGGTTACTTGGATCATCCTGTCTTCAAGCAAATTTTTAGATGGCGATTTACTTCTTTCTTGTAACATATCTCCTTATTGGACCTTTTCCAATATCATGTTTGGATTTCTTAATGTGGAACTTCGAGCATCTTCCGTTCCTTTTTCTAAGGATATCACTTTTGGAGAAACTACTACTTCGTCACGGATGAGAGAAACAATCGACTCTTTCAACTTCTTTCTTTCTTTTCTACTGCATACTCAGATCTTTTTCTCTTACGCTTGTTCTCGGCCAATCGTTGCTTTTACTCAGGGAAGTTTCATGAGGACACTTCGTCGCTCGTTCTTAGACTTTGTGGAGGCTCTACTCATCACCCCTACCTTGGGTGACGTGGAACTTTTCAGCTTTCATGACTTCTCTCCTTACGCACTTGCTTATCGTGGAGGTACTCTTTGGAGGTCACGATGGGCGATGGCGATGCGTTCTATCTCTTCGTGTTTTCGTATTTTCTTTCTTCTCTGGTATATGCTTTGAGTTCTGGCGTCTCTTCTTATGATGCTACTTCTTAACTTCCGTGTCTACTTTGACATACTTTTTTCATAACGTACTCTTTTTTCTCCTTGGTGATTCTACGCGTTCTTACTTTCAACGCGTATGTTATAATTACGTCACCCCTTGCAGATGGATGTTGGCCTCTATTGCCTGGAGACTTGCTAGAAGTTGGAGAGAGAGATAGACTTGCTCGAGGTGAAGCTTGTAGACGAGCAATGGAGATATATGAAGAAGAATAACTAAGTAAAAGGAGGTCTTGAGCAACGTACCCGGGATGAATAGATTATGCTTAGCAGTTTAGGAAAGTGCAGTTATTCTTGCTCTAATGACTCAAGGACGCCGTGAATTTCTTGCTCTGATGGCGATTATGTCATAGGTCCGACCCCTGGTGGCGTTATCATGGCGGCACAACTTGATCTTCATGCGATGCTTTTAGATTGCTTCGAGTCTTAAGGAGGTGTAACCAGAATGTTCTGGAGAACGCATCGGGAAACGTCTTTGGAGAACACGTTGCACATCTGGGAACGCGTTGGCTATGACACCTTGTGTCGACTACACTGACTTTTACTTAATACTTTTGGGAGCACTGCTTCTCTTGAATGTTTTTCTTGGATTTGTTCGGCGATTACTTCGACCTCCTCGTGCTTTCAGTCGTACTAATGCTTCTTTTGACTAGAGCATGCTTGGTTCCCTCAAGAGGGTTCTTTGAGATGCTTTTATCTCCTATCTTGATGAAATTTTGTTATACTTGACGCGATGCCTTTGATCGCGTTCTTCCTCTTCTGGGCGTTTTAGGCGTTCTCTACGCGTAGAATTTGGGTGATCTTGGCCAACTCGTGATTTCCGTTCTCGCTCATATTCTAGCTCTTGGATATTTTCTGATCTCTTGCTTTCGATCGAGATTCCTTTGTCTCGTCTTTCTTTGTTGCAAACTCTTCCTTTTATCTTGCGTGATGTTTTTGACTTCACATGATCTTCTTTGGCGATAGCGTATTCGTCTATGGGTTGAACGAGTAACTTTTCTCTTTGGATCGTCTTGACAATACTTGTATCTTTCTTGTTTCCTTGAGTGGTCCTACCCCTTTTGGTAGGTTTGACTTAGGTTCCCCGTAGACTAGGTTAGAGCTACCAAAGACCCTTGGGCTTGCTTTACTTGTTATATCTTGCACTTTGTTTCTTGCGTCGTGCGCGTTATTCTTCGCGTCAGAGACGTCTTGGGAGCTTGCTCTTTCTTTGGTTTTGATGTTTTATGTGCTATGCTTTGGTACGCGTATCTTGCTCCGCATACGTGTAAAACTTTTTCTTTTTGACTTTGACTTCCGTGACCCCTTACGCGTAGCTCGTTTGTGAGTGCGTAGGTTTGGTCCTTGGCTTTCGCTTTTGCTACTTTATCTTTAGGGTGTGGTTTTCTACCCCTGGTATGACACTTTGTTCGTAGTGAACGTGTTAGAGAGTTTTACTTACTTGATAGGGTGGTACGGTCATTGCGGCTGCTTTTGTTATTTGTCGGCTTATATGAAGGTTGGGTCCAGCATTTCCTCCGAAGCCTGAAGCGAGTGGCGGACATAGGTCAGCGTGTGATTTTATCAGCTTGTGACGTTACCCCTTACTTTTAAGGTGGGTCCGTTGCCTCACGCTAGCGTTAGGTCGACATCGAACTCTTTAAATCGACGGGCCTATTCATCGTGTGGCGTCCGATTTCTAGATTGTTAGGACTTACGATGCCGGTGGACGCATCCCTGCCGGTTTGGCGTTTTGCCCGTGGATTCATGACTCTCAGAGGGGCCGTGGAAGGCGCAAGTACGCGTTCCTGGAGAGTGGTCGTAGCGATAGGTTTCCCTTCTTCGCTCAGAGGACCGTGCCGGTTTCGTGAGGTGTCGGGCTTCATTCCCCATGACCATTGCCACACGTCGCTAACAATCATGGGAAGCTTCGACTCGGGGTCGGCGGTTCGGCTAGCGTTGCATACGCGTAGATGGAGCCTTAAACGCGAAAGCTAACGAAATTCGCCCCCGGCGCGGATTTTCGCCGCGGCCTTATTAAGCTTGGTGTTACGTCATAGACACAGAGCAAGTACTTTGAAATGAAACAGCTCAGCATGCTTGACACGTCGGAGAGAAAATATGCTTATGCAAATAAGTAATCATGATGACTCGACATGGCGACTTTCTAAAGCTACCCCTAGTCGACGCGACCCCTTGCCGCCTCAACGCTATGACGATGACATGATTATGCAGAAAGTAAACTTATTTAGACATGCGTAACTTGGTAAATATGCACTTCAACTTAGCTAACAATCAATGAAGTTCTTACGGGTCTTCCTAGGACGCGTCGAGTTTCCCAACGCTCTCATCCTTAGGAGTTTTTCATTTCGGTGTTGGAAGATTCTTTTCTCAACTATCTTACTTGGAACACTTTTGCTTTTGGTGTTTCGATTGTAACTTCTTGTGTTGTTCTTTTTGGTGAATTGCTTTTTCTTCGCAAACTTGAGGAGGATTACTTTGATCTTACGCTCTCTTTGGCGTGGTCTTTAGTTAGCGTCTTGAGACACGATCTTTCTTTTTTTTCTTTCAACTTGATGAAGTATCTTTTTCTTTTCCTCAGATTAAAGTAAGATCTGAAAGGCTTAGGTTCCATAGAGAACTTACTTGGTTTTGCTGAACTTTGTACTTCCTTAGGCGATTCTTAGCGTCGTGTCCGAACTTGAGACTGTCTTGATCCGTCGCGTTCTTGTATTCCACTTAGTTCGTACTTTGAATGATAGCTTGGAGATCATATAATGATGGAGTTCTTGATTTCACGTCTACAAACGTTAGAGAAGGATGTCGTTTAGGACGTTGTGTCCATCAGACGCGTTTAGGAGAAGGTGTCGTGTTGAGGGGCGACGTTGATAACTTGCTTACGCAGTGGCTGGTCGACTTCTATTGACTTTTCATCTTTGACGTGATGCTTTGCTCTTTATCTTGCAAACTTTGAGAGCTTCCGTCGCCTTGTTTCTTAATGATGACTTGGGTATCCTATCCCCCCTTGTGATGATTTCAGGATGGTGTTCAAAGTGAGATTATCACATAGCAATTCTGAAAAGCCTATCCAATCAAGTGTGATTTAGATCATAAAGACTTAGGAGGCTATCTCATACTTGACATGCAATTCTTCTACTTTTCAGTTTATGAGCGTATATGAAGGTAACATGCATCTTATGCTAATTGAAACTTATTTATCATGCACGTTCAGGTGATATATGATCATGGAAACTTGGTATTTGAATAAAGATATAGAATAAATGACTAAAGAACTTAGCTTATGAGCTCTTGTTAGCTCGTGATTAGATCGAGATGCATCATCTATCTTTAGCCTTTGTAATTGGCTTCTTGGATGTCATGTTCCTTAGACACTCTCATGGTCGTACCAAGCTTGTGGAGATATTACCCCTTGTCATGGAGATGCGAATAAAGCAACGCGGTGTTTCTTGTCTTTGGAGAGAAGTTCGTCTGACGTTGTCTTTAACGTCTTAGGAACGTGTTGTTCATGACGTCTTAACGCTTTGATCGTCTTCTTGTAGGGTCTTACATGATCTTTTTAATCCTTAGCTGATTTCCTTGATTTCTTGAAAACTTTTGATAGTTCACTCGACATTTACGAGCGAGATACGGCGTCGTTATCATCATATGCAAGCAAAAACAACACGACGTGCTTAAGTAGATGTATATCACGCTTAATCAAGGTACAAACTTTATGAACTTCTACTCAACCATAAAATTCTGATCTTTTTAGATTCTCATGCTATAATCTTGAATTTCAAATAAGAATAAGAAAGATTTAATCTTTAGATCAAGTCTAACATGCTTTTCTATGGTGAATATGCAAATCTAGATGTGGAAATCTCATGATAAAGAACTTAACAATTTTCCTTTAGCATGATTTCTATGCAACTTATTCTGAATAGATATGGATATAATCAAGTTTAACCTTTTAGAACTCAAAGGAAGAAGATTATGGATAGATATTACCGTTTTGGTGAAAGAGAAATCTTCCTTGAAGAACAAGCAACTTTCTGGATTCTGCAGTCATCTTGTTTATGTCGTCCTGCTCTCTAGAAAATTCGGAATTGCATGATTCCAACGCCATTCAACCGATATTGAAGTCTACTTTAATCCCTCCAAAGTTCATTGAATTTGGACATCGGACGGGAGAGATACGAGATCTTCAAAATTGTGTCGCAGACAGCAACGTGAACGGGGAATGATTTCGGATTTTGATCTTCTTCTTTGATCTTTGAAGGCTCGTTAGGTTTTGGCTTTTTTGTGAAGAATAGATGGTTTCTTTTGATAAAAAGAAGGCACTTTTTTTATCATGTCCCACGGTGGGCGCCAATTGTTTGTAACGAAATTACCAACGAGATGATAACTAAGCAATTGTAGGGCAAAGATCAAACTTGACGGTGCCAACACTTCATCTAGAAAACACCATTGATTAAAGAGAGAGAACTCGAGATACTTGTGTATTACTTGGGGGAAAAAAGGTTGGTTTACAATGATAAGGGAGCTCTTTATTTATAAGCAAACCCTAGTTCTATCTTTAAGTTAAGAATCTTATCTTTTTCCTTATATCTTTAACCTAATATAAAACATGGTAAAAGATATTCTTTCTAATATCTTTTACTATTTACATAAGGAATATTAAATAAAAGACATAAATATATTCAACCGACTTTATCATGATCTTGACGACGCCTTCATACTCGTTCCTTCTCGTACTCGTCGTCGTCTACGCGTAGCTATTCTCGTCGACATACTTAATCTTCACGTAGGTGACCTTGGGAACTCGTAGATGATCTCATAGATGATGTCAGGGACCATGTTGATGGTGTCACGGCGATGAATGACCTTGGGAGCCTCGTTAAAACCTCTTCTTAGGAAAACCTCGTGGGAAAAACCATGAGAAGAGTAAAAAGAGTACTCCGTGCTTAACTTCGTGATGTCGTCGATCATGTTACTTGCTTGGACGTCTTCTATTGGTCACCCCGTCTTCATGTACATTACAACGCGTTGACCTTACGAACACGTCGCAATCGTGGTGGTATTTATAGGCACAAACAGCGAGCATCAGTGTCTTTGGCCCCAGACTTAGGGGCATGGGACCTACTATGTCCATCCCCCCTGCATGAATGGCCAAGGAGATGTCACGGAGTGGAGCTTTTCTGCTGGCTGATGTGGGATCGGAGCGTGTCTCTGGCAGGCGTCACGTCTTTGGACGTGCTTCATCGCGTCTTGTCTCATTGTGGGCCAGTAATACCCTGCTGAGTGTGCTTTGGCTGCTAGGCTTCTTCCTTCTGAATGATTCTCATATTCCCCATTGTGTAATTCGCGTAGGATGTCTTGAATTTTTTCCTCCGTTGGGCATGTCAAGAACATGCGGTTGGATGACCATTTTTAACAGTTGGCCTTTGTCTACTACGAAGGTGGTTGCTTTCTGCTTCAAAAGTCTCGCTTCATACGCGTTGCTTGGGAGACGTTTGTGCTGCAGCCATTCGTAGTAAGGCGTCACCCACGAGTCTTGGCTTCTTACTGTGAGCGTTTGCTCCGGAGTTGCTTCTTTCTTGATGGACGCGTTGCTCAAATGAAGGAAGGGGATCTTCTGGTACTCTCTGGGATCGATGAAGGATCCTAGCTTTGCCAACGCGTCAGCTTGCGCGTTAGCGTCTCTGGGGATCTGTCTGATTTGGCAGCCTTCGAACTTTTCGAACAAGCCTTTCACTACTTTTAGGTATAACGTCATCTTTGATTCTTTAGTGGCGTATTCTCCTCGAACATGGTTAACTATCAGCAACGAGCCGCAGTAAATGTCGAGTTGTTGAACCTGTAGGTCGATAGCAACGCGTAGACCGGCAATTAAAGCTTCGTACTCGGCGTCATTACTCGTTGCTTTGAAGTCGCATCTTATGTCTTGAACAACCCTATCCCCTTGTGGCGATTTTAGGACGATGCCCAGCCATACTCCATTCTGGTTCATTGCTCCGTTTGTATGTAACGTCCACTTGGCGTACTCCACCTTATTTACTTGCGAGATTACTTATTGTTCTAGAGTCGGGCTGAAATCCGCCACAAAATCTGCTAGCGCTTGAGATTTGATTGCTTTTCTTCCTTCGTAGACGATGTCGTAGCCGCCGAGATGAACTATCCACTTTGTCATACTCCCTGACAGTTCTGGCTTCTTTACTATATTCTTCAAAGGCAACATGGTTCTTACCACGATGGTATGGGATTCGAAATACGGCTTCAACTTTACCGACGCCATCACCAATGCTAAGGTTAGCTTTTCCATGGAAGAATATCTCGTCTCGGTTGATGACAACGTTTTGCTCACGTAGTAGACGGGTTGTTCTTCCTCTCCTTCTTCCCTCACGAGCACGGCGCTGATAGCTATCTCGGAGACTGCTAAGTACACGAACAAGGGTTCTCCCTCTTTAGGTTTAGACAGGAGTAAAGGATTTGTCAGGTAGCTTTTGAGCTCCGTGAAGGCCTCTTCATGCCGCTCCGTCCAGGAAAAAGATTCGTTTTTCCTGAGTGTATCGTAGAAAAGTCGATTTATGTCCGAAGCTTGGGAGATGAATCTGTTTAGTGCAGCGACTCTTTGATACGCTGCACTTTGTATAGCGTAACTAGGGGTTATTACATTGGTTTAGGAGTATTATCATAGGTATTAGGAGTTATGGTTATGTTCTGCGATATTTATTAAGAAGTGAAGAAATGAAGATCAGAACCGAAGAAGATTGAAGACTTGAAGAATGAAGAAGCTTCTGCGACGCCAACCGCGATCGCCACTACCATCCAGGCGATCGCCATCATTCAACAGAAGCCATTCGAGAAGAAATCAGCGACCGCGATCGCGGGTGATATGGTGGCGATCGCGGTGGAGCAACAGAGAGGAATCGGCAGAATTGTTGAAGGCCGCGATCGCGGGTGTTCCGGCCGCGACCGCGGATGGACCGGCAGAGGTTAGGACTATTTCTCAGATCCGTGATCGGATGCTAAGTTGGATTGAAGATTGGGCCGTGGATTCTAAGCGGGCAGCTGGGCCCAAATAATGGAAGCACGCACCTAATGTGATATCAGTTCACAATTATTTCACCGGCTACGTTTTGTTTTATTTCCTTTGTTTGTTTTATTTCTTTTTCCCTTATTTCTTTAATTAGTTTTAGGATTTATCTTTTAGGATTTTATTCTAGGGTTAAATTCTTTATATACCCTAGCAGCCTTGTTTGGCTATCATCATCTTTTCCATCAGACAATTTAGTTTTGCAACCATGAGCAGGAACTAATCTCCATTGTTTTGCTTAGCGGTTGAAACCTTCAGTTATTAAGTTGTGAGATTTATAAACTCTTGTTCTTTTCCTATGGGTTTGTATTAATTCTCTTGTTCTTCATCTATTGATTTCTATTAGTTTTGCTAGCTTGATCACCTAGTTTGATTAGTAGTCTTCTATTGCTAGACTAGGAATATACGGTGGAATTCCTTGTCATTGTAGCACTCATATCTGCATGATCTGGTAGTTGATTGCTTTTATGAAAGAGAATTGATTGCATGTTAATACTTGACGGTTGTAAGTTATTGCATGCATCCTTATAATTCATGTGCCCTTTGCTGCTATTTCATCTAATCTTGAGAGGTTTCCCTGATTGCTGAATAGTAAGTATTATCAGGACCGGTTGGCCTGCTGATATATTAAAGATTGGAATAGGAACATTCCCTAGGATTGAATAGAACTTGAGATAAATCTATGATCAACTTGATTGACTGTTGTGTGGATACTTGCTAGGTGAAACCCCTTCGCATAATATTCTCACCGAAACTTCCTCTGCTTGTTACTAGTTACTTGTGTGTTCTTGCAATCAACCCCCCCCCCCCCTTGGTTACTTATTACTAGTTGATATTTCACTTGACTGCATTGATTTGGTGTTTTGATTCCCTTGGGTTCGACATCTACTTACTTGCTATACTCTAGTTAGTGTTTAGGGTTTTCTTTGATTTGGCACTACGACATTTAGCCTCATCAAATTTGGCGCCGTTGCCGGGGAATTGAAATTTTTCTGATTCTGTGTTAATTGTGAAATTATCAACTGTTTGGTGTGAACCTTTATGGTTCAGACCCGTGCTACTGATTCATCTCTTGTTGCCTTTGACCTAGAGATTGAAAGGACGTTCCTTCGGAACCAAAGAGCAGCTCTGAACCAAGATAACGAGATGGGTGATCGACATGGACCGCCATTGCCTACTATGAGGCAACTCACTGCCCCAGATTTAAACCAACAACCTTTGGCAGTGAGGTTTCCTGAGATTGAAGAAGGTGTGAACTTTGAATTAAAAGTTGGTTTAATTCATGAGCTACCACACTTCCATGGCTTAGCAGGAGAAGATCCCAACAAACACTTGGCTCAATTCCATGCCATATGTTCTAGTATGAAGCCAAGAGGGGTTATTGAGGAGCAGGTCTTACTGAGAGCTTTCGGATTTACTCTGAAAGACGCTGCGAACGATTGGCTCTATTATCAAGCTCCAGGGAGTATTGATACATGGGCTAAGATGAAAAAGGTCTTTTTAGAGAAATATTTTCCAGCTACAAAACTGAGCAGCTTGAAGAAGGAGATCACGAATCTTCAACAACACTCAACTGAGAGTCTCTATGAATATTATGAGAGATTCAAGAAGCTTTGCTCAAGCTGCCCATTCCATAGTTATTACGGAGTGGAGCTTTTCGAACAAGCCTTCGAACTTTTCGAACAAGCCTTTCACTACTTTGAGGTATAACGTCATCTTTGATTCTTTAGTGGCGTATTCTCCTCGAACATGGTTAACTATCAGCAACGAGCCGCAGTAAATGTCGAGTTGTTGAACCTGTAGGTCGATAGCAACGCGTAGACCGGCAATTAAAGCTTCGTACTCGGCGTCATTACTCGTTGCTTTGAAGTCGCATCTTATGTCTTGAACAACCCTATCCCCTTGTGGCGATTTTAGGACGATGCCCAGCCATACTCCATTCTGGTTCATTGCTCCGTTTGTATGTAACGTCCACTTGGCGTACTCCACCTTATTTACTTGCGAGATTACTTATTGTTCTAGAGTCGGGCTGAAATCCGCCACAAAATCTGCTAGCGCTTGAGATTTGATTGCTTTTCTTCCTTCGTAGACGATGTCGTAGCCGCCGAGATGAACTATCCACTTTGTCATACTCCCTGACAGTTCTGGCTTCTTTACTATATTCTTCAAAGGCAACATGGTTCTTACCACGATGGTATGGGATTCGAAATACGGCTTCAACTTTACCGACGCCATCACCAATGCTAAGGTTAGCTTTTCCATGGAAGAATATCTCGTCTCGGTTGATGACAACGTTTTGCTCACGTAGTAGACGGGTTGTTGTTCCTCTCCTTCTTCCCTCACGAGCACGGCGCTGATAGCTATCTCGGAGACTGCTAAGTACACGAACAAGGGTTCTCCCTCTTTAGGTTTAGACAGGAGTAAAGGATTTGTCAGGTAGCTTTTGAGCTCCGTGAAGGCCTCTTCATGCCGCTCCGTCCAGGAAAAAGATTCGTTTTTCCTGAGTGTATCGTAGAAAAGTCGATTTATGTCCGAAGCTTGGGAGATGAATCTGTTTAGTGCAGCGACTCTTTGATACGCTGCACTTTGTATAGCGTAACTAGGGGTTATTACATTGGTTTAGGAGTATTATCATAGGTATTAGGAGTTATGGTTATGTTCTGCGATATTTATTAAGAAGTGAAGAAATGAAGATCAGAACCGAAGAAGATTGAAGACTTGAAGAATGAAGAAGCTTCTGCGACGCCAACCGCGATCGTCACTACCATCCAGGCGATCGCCATCATTCAACAGAAGCCATTCGAGAAGAAATCAGCGACCGCGATCGCGGGTGATATGGTGGCGATCGCGGTGGAGCAACAGAGAGGAATCGGCAGAATTGTTGAAGGCCGCGATCGCGGGTGTTCCGGCCGCGACCGCGGATGGACCGGCAGAGGTTAGGACTATTTCTCAGATCCGTGATCGGATGCTAAGTTGGATTGAAGATTGGGCCGTGGATTCTAAGCGGGCAGTTGGGCCCAAATAATGGAAGCACGCACCTAATGTGATATCAGTTCACAATTATTTCACCGACTACGTTTTGTTTTATTTCCTTTGTTTGTTTTATTTCTTTTTCCCTTATTTCTTTAATTAGTTTTAGGATTTATCTTTTAGGATTTTATTCTAGGGTTAAATTCTTTATATACCCTAGCAGCCTTGTTTGGCTATCATCATCTTTTCCATCAGACAATTTAGTTTTGCAACCATGAGCAGGAACTAATCTCCATTGTTTTGCTTAGCGGTTGAAACCTTCAGTTATTAAGTTGTGAGATTTCTAAACTCTTGTTCTTTTCCTATGGGTTTGTATTAATTCTCTTGTTCTTCATCTATTGATTTCTATTAGTTTTGCTAGCTTGATCACCTAGTTTGATTAGTAGTCTTCTATTGCTAGACTAGGAATATACGGTGGAATTCCTTGTCATTGTAGCACTCATATCTGCATGATCTGGTAGTTGATTGCTTTTATGAAAGAGAATTGATTGCATGTTAATACTTGACGGTTGTAAGTTATTGCATGCATCCTTATAATTCATGTGCCCTTTGCTGCTATTTCATCTAATCTTGAGAGGTTTCCCTGATTGCTGAATAGTAAGTATTATCAGGACCGGTTGGCCTGCTGATATATTAAAGATTGGAATAGGAACATTCCCTAGGATTGAATAGAACTTGAGATAAATCTATGATCAACTTGATTGACTGTTGTGTGGATACTTGCTAGGTGAAACCCCTTCGCATAATATTCTCACCGAAACTTCCTCTGCTTGTTACTAGTTACTTGTGTGTTCTTGCAATCAACCCCCCCCCCCCCCCCCCCCTTGGTTACTTATTACTAGTTGATATTTCACTTGACTGCATTGATTTGGTGTTTTGATTCCCTTGGGTTCGACATCTACTTACTTGCTATACTCTAGTTAGTGTTTAGGGTTTTCTTTGATTTGGCACTACGACATTTAGCCTCATCAAATTTGGCGTCGTTGCCGGGGAATTGAAATTTTTCTGATTCTGTGTTAATTGTGAAATTATCAACTGTTTGGTGTGAACCTTTATGGTTCAGACCCGTGCTACTGATTCATCTCTTGTTGCCTTTGACCTAGAGATTGAAAGGACGTTCCTTCGGAACCAAAGAGCAGCTCTGAACCAAGATAACGAGATGGGTGATCGACATGGACCTCCATTGCCTACTATGAGGCAACTCACTGCCCCAGATTTAAACCAACAACCTTTGGCAGTGAGGTTTCCTGAGATTGAAGAAGGTGTGAACTTTGAATTAAAAGTTGGTTTAATTCATGAGCTACCACACTTCCATGGCTTAGCAGGAGAAGATCCCAACAAACACTTGGCTCAATTCCATGCCATATGTTCTAGTATGAAGCCAAGAGGGGTTATTGAGGAGCAGGTCATACTGAGAGCTTTCGGATTTACTCTGAAAGACGCTGCGAACGATTGGCTCTATTATCAAGCTCCAGGGAGTATTGATACATGGGCTAAGATGAAAAAGGTCTTTTTAGAGAAATATTTTCCAGCTACAAAACTGAGCAGCTTGAAGAAGGAGATCACGAATCTTCAACAACACTCAACTGAGAGTCTCTATGAATATTATGAGAGATTCAAGAAGCTTTGCTCAAGCTGCCCATTCCATAGTTATACTGACCAAGATCTCCTTATGTACTTATTTAGTGGCCTGATTGATGAGGTAAACGCATCAATGTGGAGGTAATTTTCTGAAACTAACTATACCTCAGGCCACTGAAATGTTTGAAGAACTGGCTGAAAGTTCAAGGCAGTTTGGCAGTAGACAAGGATCCCACTCAGTCAAAGCAATTAATTCAGATCAATTACAGACTGACATGAATGAGTTGAAAGAGATGGTAAAGGCTTTGATGTTGAAAAGTGATTCCCTTCATGATCCCAATGCTGAGGTAAACGTTGTTGGTGGATGGCAACAAAGGCCAAGGTATGACTCTCAAAATATTAATTATCAGCAACCTAGACCTCAGAATTCTATGACTACTGAAGATATGATCAGGTCCTTAACTCAGACTGTGATGCAACAAAATGCTAAAACGGAATCGAGTATCCAAAATCTTGAAAATCAATTGGGACAGATTGCTCAAGCTGTGAGTAAATTAGAGGCCAGGGAACCGGTAAGAAACCCGAGAGAGAACGTCAGTGCAGTGTTCTTGAGGAGCGGAAAAACTTTAAATGAATGTTCTGTTCCAAAACCGCGATCGCCGGAATCAGACCGCGATCGCGGCCTTGCTCCAGAATGTGATGTTGATATTTTCTACCGACCGCGATCGTGGGAGGATGGCCGCGATCGCGGTCTTGCTCCAGAGGCTGATGGTGAATTCGTCACAAATCCGTGACCGCGGATGATGATCCGCAATCGCGGGTCTCCCGCAGAACCACAATTTGTGCGACCGCAATCGCCAGTTGTTGATGGCGATCGTCGGGAGCCCCCTGAGTACATTGACGATTATGTTCGCCCGAATTTTCCACCTCTATTTTCTCAGAAGCCTGTTGCTCCCTTTCCTGGGGCATTGAAGGAAACTCGAAGACTGGAGAATGACAAAGAAATCTTCGAAACCTTTAGTAGGTGTGAGGTAAACATTCCTTTGCTCAAACTTGTTAAGAGTATTCCTAGATTTGCTAAGTTTTTGAAAGAAGTTTGCACTATCAAGAGAAATCAAAAACTGAAAGGAAAGAAGAAAGTTGAAATAAGTGAACAAGTTTCTGCTGTGTTTCAAAAATGCATGCCTAAGAAATGTGGTGATCCAGGCATATTTAGCATTCCATGTGTGATTGGTGAAACTAAATTTGACAAAGCCATGCTAGATTTAGGTGCATCAATCAATGTTTTGCCTTACTCTTTGTATGAATCACTAGGCTTAGGACCTTTGCATAAAACAGGAATTGTTATTCAACTTGCTGATAGGTCTACTGTATACCCAAAAGGGGTTGTTGAGGATGTTCTTGTTATGGTTGGTGATCTGATTTTTCCTGCTGATTTCTTTGTGTTGGATATGGAGCATGCTAATAATGTCACACCTAGACTGTTAGGTAGACCTTTTATGAAAACTGCACAAACAAAAATTGATGTTAATAGTGGGACTCTCTCTATGGAGTTTGATGGGGATAAGGTAGAATATAATATATATGATATGGATCCCATTGATAAGAATTCTCTATGTGCTATTGATGTGATTAAGCCTACCTGTAAGGATGAATTGCAACCTGTTTTAGAGAATCTCTTAGAGCCCCCAAAAGTAGATATTGTTTTGTCTACTAACATGCAGGAGTGTCAGGCTAAGCCAGAGCCTAAAGGTAAGCTCTATTCACATCCTTTGGGCAATCGCCCTTCATTACTGACCTCGCCAGGCGAGATACCATTGATGTCTAGTGTGCAGGCACTTGACATTGAGCTTAAACAGCCGCCTGATACGGTCAAGGAGGAGAAAGTGAATGAAACCACCTTCATTGCTAAAGACAAGGTGGTCAAGGTAAGAGGGACGAGATTCAAGGCGTTCCATGAGTGGTTCAAGAGAGAATTCAGACAAGAGACGGTTTTCACAAAGCCAAATGGCGTTAGTTAAATCTCTTAAGTTTCATGTCGAGCCACGACATAAAATAAGGCGCTACTCGGGAGGCAACCCGAGGTTTGAGTTTGTTTTTATTTGTTTTTGTTCGGTTTAATTTTCTTTTTAGTTTTTCTATGGACATGAGGAAATCACCGAAGCTTAGGGTCAGCTACAGTCAGTAGCCAATCTCACTGTAAGTCTTCTCTCCCGTTCAAAAAAAAAAAAAATAGAGTGCAGAGAGAAAAGAAAGTAAGGAGTTGTATTTCATCAAGTTTGGTTTCGATTAGTACTATCATTCTAGATCTACATTCGTTGGAGCTTAGCTTGTTGGTGACCATGTTCTTTGCAAGGAGTTGATTTGTTTGAGTCACCTTCTACATTGGAGGTATTCTTTCTTTTGCTTTAGATGAGCTATGCATTATTGGATTACATTTAGTGCTCATCTAGTTTCTCATTCTACCACACTTTGAGTTTTATTGGAGGAAGGTCATCCGACCTTGTATGTGAGTCTTCTGTCTCCTTCCCTGGGTTCGTTTTTATGTCTTCCATTTCATTGAGGACAATGCAATGTTTAAGTATGGGGGAGGAGAATGTATTCACATGTAATTATTTGGGTGTTGGTTGTATCTGCATGAGCTTATTGAATATATATTGTATGAAAAAGCCACAAAAATTGAAAAAAGGCATACAAAATCCTTGGGATGAAAACCCGAAAGGGCGCCCAAGCAAGATGAGTGTTATAAAAAAAAATTGAGTGTTTTAGGATCTTTATCATCTTGGCGTATGGAGACATAAGAAGGAGACGTATAGGAGGATTCGGGTAGGCCACTTGGAGGAATAAGGTGTAGTTCTGGGTATGAGCTTATTTTATCACATTGTTCTTGATTATTGATGTTGTGTTTTGTATGTTTTGGAGGAGTTTATTGGTTATGTAATCACTAGGAGATATTCTTGTACTTCCTGAGGCTTTGAGTATTTTATTGTATGGGTAGCTTTTCTGTAAGTTACTCGGGACGAGTAAAAGTCTAAGTATGGGGGTATTTGATATGCTCCACTTTGTATAGCGTAACTAGGGGTTATTACATTGGTTTAGGAGTATTATCATAGGTATTAGGAGTTATGGTTATGTTCTGAGATATTTATTAAGAAGTGAAGAAATGAAGATCAGAACCGAAGAAGATTGAAGACTTGAAGAATGAAGAAGCTTCTGCGACGCCAACCGCGATCGCCACTACCATCCAGGCGATCGCCATCATTCAACAGAAGCCATTCGAGAAGAAATCAGCGACCGCGATCGCGGGTGATATGGTGGCGATCGCGGTGGAGCAACAGAGAGGAATCGAAAGAATTGTTGAAGGCCGCGATCGCGGGTGTTCCGGCCGCGACCGCGGATGGACCGGCAGAGGTGAGGACTATTTCTCAGATCCGCGATCGGATGCTAAGTTGGATTGAAGATTGGGCCGTGGATTCTAAGCAGGCAGCTGGGCCCAGATAATGGAAGCACGCACCTAATGTGATATCAGTTCACAATTATTTCACCGGCTACGTTTTGTTTTATTTCCTTTGTTTGTTTTATTTCTTTTTCCCTTATTTCTTTAATTAGTTTTAGGATTTATCTTTTAGGATTTTATTCTAGGATTAAATTCTTTATATACCCTAGCAGCCTTGTTTGGCTATCATCATCTTTTCCATCAGACAATTTAGTTTTGCAACCATGAGCAGGAACTAATCTCCATTGTTTTGCTTAGCGGTTGAAACCTTCAGTTATTAAGTTGTGAGATTTCTAAACTCTTGTTCTTTTCCTATGGGTTTGTATTAATTCTCTTGTTCTTCATCTATTGATTTCTATTAGTTTTGCTAGCTTGATCACCTAGTTGATTAGTAGTCTTCTATTGCTAGACTAGGAATATACGGTGGAATTCCTTGTCATTGTAGCACTCATATCTGCATGATCTGGTAGTTATTGCTTTTATGAAAGAGAATTGATTGCATGTTAATACTTGACGGTTGTAAGTTATTGCATGCATCCTTATAATTCATGTGCCCTTTGCTGCTATTTCATCTAATCTTGAGAGGTTTCCCTGATTGCTGAATAGTAAGTATTATCAGGACCGGTTGGCCTGCTGATATATTAAAGATTGGAATAGGAACATTCCCTAGGATTGAATAGAACTTGAGATAAATCTATGATCAACTTGATTGACTGTTGTGTGGATACTTGCTAGGTGAAACCCCTTCGCATAATATTCTCACCGAAACTTCCTCTGCTTGTTACTGGTTACTTGTGTGTTCTTGCAATCAACCCCCCCCCCCTTGGTTACTTATTACTAGTTGATATTTCACTTGACTGCATTGATTTGGTGTTTTGATTCCCTTGGGTTTGACCTCTACTTACTTGCTATACTCTAGTTAGTGTTTAGGGTTTTCTTTGATTTGGCACTATGACATTTAGCCTCATCACTCTTCCTGTTAGCTTCTGGATGTCTTTCACGCAACGCGGAGATTCAAGATCGAGTATTGCTTTGATCTGCTCAGGGCTAGCCTCTATTCCTCGGTGCGTCGCCACGTATCCGAGGAACTTTCCCGAGGAGACTCCAAAGGAACACATGGTTGGGTTTAGCTTCATGCTATATTCTTCCAGGATCTCGAACGCTTCCCTCAAATGTGTTACGTGATCTTTTGCTTGTTTAGACTTTACGAGCATGTCGTCTATATAAACTTCCATCGTGTCGCCTATCTGTTCCTCGAACATCTTGTTCACCAGCCTTTGATACGTAGCTCCGGTGTTTTTGAGGCCGAAAGGCATGACCTTGTAGCAGTATATCCCCTTATTCGTTACGAACGCAGTTTTTTCTTGGTCGGCGGGATTCATCTGGATCTGGTGATATCCGCTGAACGCGTCCATGAACGTCAACATCTCGTGCCCTGCCGTCGCGTCTACCATGGCGTCAATATGTGGGAGTGGGAAAGAGTCTTTGGGGCAGGCTTTGTTCAGATCGGTGAAATCTACACATACTCTCCACTTCCCATTCTTCTTCTGGACGACCACGACGTTGGCAAGCCAATCGGGATATCTCGCTTCTCGTATCTTGCCTGTTTCAAGGAAATTTTTGACTTCTTCGTCTACAAATTTGTTGCGTTCGGGGGCGAATTTTCTCCTCTTTTGCTTGACTGGGGTGAACTTTGAATCGACGTTCAGCTTATGGAGCATCACGTCTGGAGATATGCATGTCATGTCTTCGTGACTCCAGGCGAAGCACTTGGCCTTTGACTTCAAGAATGCTACCAACTCTTCTCTTATCTCTTTGGGGATGTCGATCCCTATCTTCACGACTCGTTCTGGCTTGGAATCGTCAATAATCACGTCTTCTAACTCGGGACACTTTGGCTTAACGTATTTGGTTGGCGTTTTGATCTGGAACTCTCTTACTTCGTCTTTCTTGATCTCTGGCATCGCGATTCCTTTCATCCCGATTCGATAGAATTCCTTAGCCGTATAGGGCTCACCTTTGACTTCGCGTACCCCCCATGGCGTTGGAAACTTCAAGGATTGGTGATACGTGGATGGAACCGCTCTCATATCGTGGATCCAAGGCCTCCCTAGGATGGCGTTATAAGGCGACTCTGCCTCCATCACGGCGAATCTTGTCGGGATATTAACGCCTTGGGTCGTTGTTACGAGGGTAATTTCTCCCAACATCTCGGCTACTTCTCCACTGAAGCCTTTCAAACGGATACGCTTCCCGACGACGTCGTCGACAGAAAGTCCGAGTTCGAGAATGGCGGAGAGGGTTACGATGTTGGTCGAATTCTTGTTATCTACCAGAATCCTCTTGACGTCACAATTTTGGATGATTACGGAGATTACCAGGCTATCGTGATGTTTGATCCTTTCGCCTGGATCTTCGAACGTGATGGGGAGATCGTAATTCGTCGACCTGACATGGTGAACCGGAGCGGAGCCGTCTTGTCCTTTGACAGTCCTAGCGAGCCTCTTCGTGTCGGAGGTGGTATAGGCAGACGGGCCTCCTAAAACGGTGAAGATTCTGCCGCTGAATCCTTTGATCGATCTTGGGTTTTCCATGGCTTCTCGCGGAAGAAGCAGTTCTCTTTGTATGTAAAGACGATACTTTTTTTATCCTGCCCCAAGGTGGGCGCCAATTGTTTGTAGCGAAATTACCAACGGGATGATAATTAAGCAATTGTAGGGAAAAGATCAAATATGACGGTATAATCTCAACACTCAAGAACAATATGGAAAATTAGGGTTGAAACTTGAACTTGTGTATTACTCGAGAGGTGGCTGAATGATTACAAAGCAGGCGTTAGCCTTTATTTATGTGCTCAACCAGAATTTCAATTAATTCATCAAGGTATTTGTACGCATTAGACGAAGAATCACAAGTAAAAGGACTGAAAAATGGCATTACACTGATTAGTGAGGCAAAAATCGATAAACACATAAGAATAGAGGAGAGATTTCTAGGTTGATAGTTAAATTAATTAACAACAGAATCTAGGTTTTTGAATAGAGAGTAGAACGCAAAAATAACAAAAATCATCTAATCTGATAAGCATGGGGAATTAACAAACAACAAAGTAACAATAACATAGAAATCGTGAAACTGAAATCAGAATATCTTACTCGAATCGACTTCAGAAAACATCGTTGCAGGGAAGAATCAACGATACCGAACAAAGAGAAACTGAGTAGAGCACAAATCAACACCGGAATCGAAGAAGAGAATTAGGGAGGAGGAATGAGAGATATCGACGTCGGTAGGGATGACAATGGGGGCGGGTTTGAAGTGGGAAGTGTCATTAACATCCCTACCCCTCGTTTCAAATTTTGATTCCCATCCTCGTCCCCATCCCCGTTTACGGTTTAATTTTGTCTCTGCCCCATCCCCATCCCCGTTAGGGATCCCCATCGCCATTAATTTTGCCCATTTAAAATTCTTAATGGAAATTCTCCATGTGATTTTATACTAGGACGGGACTGAGAATAGGGAAAATTACCGACTTCTAACTTCAAATTTAGAAGTTGAGTGAACATCGTATTAAAGGAACATACATTTTTTTTTGAGTACAAATAATTGCTAAATAATATTGAAGAAGCTTTAAATATATTACATTTAAATTTTTCTACGGTTGCGAAAATCCCCGATGGGGATTGTAATGGGGATTCCCCATGGCGATGAGAGCATCCCTATCCTCGTCCCCATCCCCGCAATGTGGACATAATTTTACCCATCCCCAAATAAAATCTTCATCCTTGTCTCCGTAGTGGAGATACCCCGCTTGGGATGGGGATTCCCCGGCTCACTGCCATCCCTACCGTCGAGAGGAAGGAGAAAAAAAGAGCGAGGAGGAGAGAGCAAAAGCCAAAATGACGAATTTACCTTATTAATCTAAGCAATCCAATCATTTAATCGTGAGCATTGGATCAATCTTGATAACGCTTGAGATGACATATCCTTGTCTGGTCCCAAACTCTTTTGAAATAATCACTATCGATGATTTGGGCCTTATCTACCCACTTACACAAGTCTAATTGCAACAACAACAACATGCCTCATTATATCCGGTAAACGAGGTCTGTGGGATCGAAATTGGTATTTCCTTATCCGAATAAGTTAGGAGGAAGTAATATGACCCAAAAGCATAAAAGAGAACAATGAAACCTAATAACCAAACATAAAAAGACCAAAACCATGGCCCAAACTTAATCTACAGAAAAGAAATATTGATCATGGCATGAAAACAAGAAAAACCCAAGAATTAGCTTAGCCTTCTGTTATTCGGATCTTCTCCCTCTATAAAACTATGCCTTGACTCAAATATATTGAGAGTGTTAAAAAAAAAAGGTCTCTGAAATACTTTCATCCAACTCTTTCACTAATTGTCCATTGTTAAAAGGGAAAGTGTCCGGTGAGAATAACTTTTAAAATACGAACGTGAGAATGATGCACATTAGTAGTAAATTGGTGCACATTTAGTACTAATTTGGTGCACATCCATTGACAAACTTAAAAACATCCAAAATTTGAATTTTTTTTATTTTTTAAAGAACATTTATAGAGAAATTGAAGAACATTAGGTAAAAATTGTATATATGCATCACTTTTTCAAAGGATGTGCATCAAAAAATTTAATGCACATTTAAATATATTTTGATGCACATTAGTCATTCTCACGTTCTCATTTTAAAAATTATTCTCACCGGAACCGAACCCTTGTTAAAAACCCTCTATATAAACCAAATTTTAAAAATGAAATTACTCCGTGACATATAGTATTTTTTTATCAGTGGCGAATTTATCTGTCTTTTTATCGGTGAGGAATCTAGCCTCAATTTGATATGTGACAAATGTATATATAAGCAAATATGAATAGTGAGAAATTATTGGAGAAGGAGAGAGATGCGCGGAGATGAATCGAGTTATGCTCCCCTGTTTGAGAGTGAGACGAGGCGGGCGAGAGGAACACTCCTCTACAGAATCTTCTCCGCCTCTCTCCTTGTATGCATATTAACGGTTCTGATTTACAGAGCAACCCATCTTCATCTTCCCGGAGAAGATGAAGAAGAAGAAGACACTGATGGGTGGAGACGAAGGTTTAGATCATGGGGGTGGATGGGGATACTGGCTGCTGAGCTGTGGTTCGCGCTTTACTGGATCCTAGCCCAGTCTCCGCTGGAATCCTGTTCGTCGCTTCACCTTTAAGCACAGCCTCCAACAAAGGTCACATCTTCCGCTAGTTAGCTGTTTCATTGCTTTTTAACCTGTTTTTATTGCAATCTTTAATAAGAAATCTTGGTTTTGAATTGTCATTCCAATGAATTCAATCTGTGTACATCTAGTTCCTTTTTCCCATTCCTAGCAGCTCAAGTCAAAACATTTGAATCAATACTCCATCCGAATTAGAGTCACCTTGCGATAATGTTTTTCCATACTAATCATTTTACTATTTTAGATAGCGATATATCATTAATTTGTGGGCATGTGACCATTACCCTTGCACATCTCTTCAGGTTTATATAGAGGCAGGCCTATAAAGAGCAAGTAATAAGTAACTGATAGTCAAAATAATGACAACTCTTAATTTTGTGCCAAGAGCCAAAAGACACTTATAATTGTTAGAGAGGAATGAAACAATTCACGCTGTCAGCTGGCCCAATTCAGTGTATAGGTTGGTTTGAACTGATTAAAAATATCAGTCATTGTACTAGTAGGGAATACTGATAATCTTAACACATGCTCCAGATATGATTGAGGACAATCTGACCATTAGCCTCACGTCTGTGCACCTTAATCTGATATTGTACCTAATGAGATACAGCTAGGATATGCAACGTGGTGTGCAGGGGAATTTGCATGTTTATATTTATGTTTGGGTTCCATGTGCCATTCCTTGTAAACTATGAGAGCATTACAAAACTGTTCAATCAAACTGTAAGTCCGTAACGGCTAAAGGGTCTTCCGTAACCCAGTGTCATGTTTTAATCTTCGAAATAATAAGAACAAACATTTAAAAACCCCTCTCCTTTGTTAGCTTTTGATAGAATCCACTGAAGTGAAGGATCTCATCTAAAGGATTGAGCTCACCAAACACAGCAATTTGCTGTAGAACACTTCAACTTTTTTCAATGCTAAAATTCAGATACTGATTACAATGCATAGACCTAGCTATTTAAAGTGAATCACTAACTAGAAGTCAACCATTAGTCTGCCCGCTAACAACATTAAACAAGTGGAATAGAAACTGATTAATCACTTACCTAAAGCTGGAAATAATTAAGTCTGGCAATCAGGAAATGATTCTAACTAACCAGAAATCAACCGTATCAGCTTTTATTTCATCTGTATTGATGCTTACACATCCACAAGGGTAATCATCTATTCAAGCATCCTTGCTATGATTTGGACATCCTCGTTAGCCAAAATCCTTCTAGAATTTCTGGATTTGCTTAGATTTTTTTTGTGTGTGTGAGAAAGATGATTTACTTTAGTAATATGGGTTCAGAACTTTCAGGCTTACGGTTTCTCTATAAGCCCTGCAGAAGCATTCTGGGCAACTCTTAATTACTTTGACTAGGTTAGATCCGCAGTTGTTTTCCCCCAAAAAATTCAACTGCAAAATGATTTGTGACATGTTTAGTCCATATCTTCTAAGTTACGAGTTTGATAGATTTTCTTATATTTTTCAATGATACATTTTTTCCCAGATACATTATAGATATGAGATATCGCAAAAAAGCTCGTGAAGTATTTGGTTGGATAATCCTTACTTCAGAAAACTTGCATTTTCTCTATTTTCAAAATCCATCCATAAAAGATCATTTTAACTTAGCATAGGCTTTTTCAAATTTAATCTCCAAAGGTGTAATACATAAGTCCGCTTTCCCAGCTCTCTTGATGTCAATCCTTACAGGTGTCATACTTAAGTCAGAAATGTTGTCTATAGCCTGGTGCCCATGCATAAAACTAGAGTCTAGACAGGTTAAAGGAAAAATGATCAAGATTTTAATTTTTATTCTATAAATGATGCCTTTCAGGTAATTTTAACTTCATATATAGTATAGGGGGTTTATATGTCTTGAGTCATCTGCTTTGGCATCTAAATCACTATTACTATTGATGATTTCTGATCCAGTCTTAGTGGCATAGCTACCGACAACTCCCCAAAATATTTACACAAAATTGCATCAGATGGCTGAAAAGATTTTTTTATAAAAGTAAAATCTTGTTGCTCTAAAATATTTACAGATTATCTAAAATACAGTGACCATTTATTTGATGAGGATATTCTTTCATAAGTTGAACTTGGAATCCTCAGATATGAGAATGAGTTGCCAAAGGTAGATATATTCGTGTGCACAACCGATGCAACAATAGAGCCTCCGTTAATGGTGGTGAACACAGTGTTGTCAGTTATGGCATACGACTACCTGCCAGAGAAGCTCAGTGTCTACTTGTCGGATGATGGCGGCTCCGACATCACCTTCTATGCACTGTGGGAGGCTCTTTGACCTTTGCCCGCCACTGGCTGCCTTATTGCAGGTGCTTCAACATCGAGCCCAGGTCACCTGCTGCCTACTTTAAGTGCACTGAAGAGCCTGAGGAACTACGTCAAGCTGGCCCTTTCTGCTCTATCAAGGTAAAACTTAAAAATCCGTACGAAATTTAAAATTATAGATCTGGACCCTGGTTAGTATATTCTAGGGACATATTGTCTCTGCTTAGTACCAATAGCTTATTATCCGATGTAAAGAGCTTCGAAGTTCTGTATAATTGATAAGTTGTTTGCAGCAAATTGTTAGAATGAAAGTAGGATCTTGCAAAAGATTAATGACTTTGATTGGTAGTAGCAAATAACAAGGTAAATCTCAAGAGGGATACCCCTAATGATCCAACATCTGACGAGATTAACTCCAAAGAGTCCCAAGGCCTAAAGCCCGAATTCTCTATCTTAGTTTCTGGATAGCCCCTATTACAGTGTTCTCTTCCTATATATAATCTTCTCTACCCAGCTCATAGGCCATTCTCTAACTGCCTATGTCAGAATATTCCCTCATTACAGAAGACTGAAATACCCTTACTCATAACTAACATAAGGCCCTGTTTGTTGCATTCCTTTCTTCCTTCTAGAATAGACAGTAAAGTCACAAGTCCTAACACAAACATGGGCCCGTATAGGATTGGTTCTATATTATTTGACTTCTTCCTTCAATGATTCTTAAGAGTTGAGACTCTTAGTTCCTTTAATCTAGTCGAGTCCGACTTTTATCTGTTTGAGGATTTGCCAAGTATCCAAGTTCAGGCCTATTCAAATTTATTGGGTGACTTGGACGTCATAACTCATAAGTTTAAATCCCCATCCCCTGTTCTAATAAGCCTTCTTACTGAAACCAAGATATACTGATTCAGTATGGATATTTTTGTAGTTATTATGGGAGCATGATACCACTTTGAAACCTGCTATATGATCGCCTGTTGACATAATATCTAGCCCCCCTTGAGTCATTCTGGGCCTACTTGTAGATTCAGGCTGTAAGCATATAGAACATATGCTTGTACCGCCCAGTGAATAGCGCTTGAGCCATGGCATCGCCCAAGTAGGCCTTAGCGAGCCCTGTCTAGTTGTGCGAGGCAGTTGACCTAGACGTCCCTAGGCACAAAAAGCGCGCACCTCAATGTCAGGCTAGCACTTAAAATATCACTAGAATCTTGAATTTTTAAATATCCTAAAAAGAGCAAACATGTTATTTGATTTTCTACGTGATTTAAGGAACGGTCTTCCTTTATTCTTCTCTCTTCTAGTGATCTCTCATTCTATCCTTACGGTCTACATTATTCTCTTCACACAAAAATCAATGTAGAGGAGGAGTAGACGAGAGAGAAAATACAGGAAGATCGTTCATTAAATCACTTAGGAAATCAAATTACCTGTTTGCTCTTTTCTAGGATAGTATTTAGCCGTATTATCTAATCTTGAGATAAAAAAAATTCGAATTAAAAATTCAAGACTTGCGCCAATTTTATGTAGCCCATTTGATACCTTCGTATTCGAGAATCAACATATGTCTTGTCTAGCCAGATAGTATCTTGTTTACTGTGCTCGATTTTAGGTCTATTCTTTGGCGAGCTTAAGATCCTGTTCATGAACGAATTTAGCTCACCATTCGTTCTTCCTTCTCAACCTTGAATTATGGGAAAGATACAAGCGACAGGGTTAGGATTTTTCAAACACAAACAAATACAGAGCGCGCACACACTCATGAACACACTTGAAAACAAACAAAGTTCTTAAAATTGAAAGGATATTTTGGTTCTGAACAACTTAAGTTCAGATCCGATAGTTAGCATAAACAAGAGTTGCAGTATAAATAGGTTAAAGTGACGAGAGGAAGCAGGAGAGTGTCTGCCAAGATGGCTGGCCCTTACTCTCTCTTTCCCTAACCTCAAGCTAAATGATAACAAATATTAGTATCATTAAAGTAATAACGACCAATACCAGTATGTCACATTTTTTCTTAGTGAACCTACTAATTTCGGACCCATAAGTTAATCTATTTATCCATGATCTGGTCATTGGACCGTTAAAAGGCACTCGTATTAATGCCTTATTGTCTCTTGTAGTTCCATGGTTGGACGCTTTTCATCAAAATTCTCTTAAATTGTCGATTTGATTAATATTCAAATGTATATTCATATTGTAAAAGATTGTTGATATATAAATACAGAAGCTGTACGAGGACATGGCAAAGCGTATAGAAGATTCAACAAAGCTTGGTAGGGTTCTGGGGGATATACGTTGCCAGCACAAAGGGTTTTCAGATTGGGACTCTTACACTTCCAAACACGACCATGACACCATCCTTCAAGTGAGCTGATTAACTTTTTGATTAGGAACTTGTTCTATATACAACGCAACATAATGAACCTTAAAGGTTCTAATCCATCCAAATTTCAGATACTGATTGCTGGATGGAAATCGGATGCCAAAGATGTCGAAGGCAATTCGATGCCAAACTTGATTTACTTAGCACGAGAGAAGAGACCACAACACTTCCACAACTTCAAAGCTGGTGCCATGAATGCTCTGGTTGTTACAACTTTAGCGTTATCATCTTATTTCAAAATTATTTCAATAGTTATACGGATAAGTGATCGTAATCAAATGGAAATATTTGCCGGTTGTAGATAAGGGTGTCATCTCAGATAAGCAACGGCCCGATAATTCTTAATGTTGACTGTGACATGTACTCATACAATTCACAGTCAATTCGGGATGCCCTCTGCTTCTTCATGGACCCAAAGCAAAGTCAAGATATTGGCTTTGTGCAGTTTCCCCAGATCTTCGAGAACTTGACCAAGAATGATTTGTATGGCTCCTCTTTGTGTAATCAGAGAGGTAATTAAGCATCTATTTGGAAGAATGGTGAAGATTGAGCATTAGTTTCCATGGGAAGTGGTTGTTTTCACCAAAGAGAGGTATTGTGCGGTAGAAAATATGAAAAAGAGTATCCTCTTCTGTTGGAACTGATTTTGACTGGACTTCCGAGCACTTTTCTGGTGGGCTGCGGTCACCGGTTGTGCCGGATTATGGGAGCGTTGGCTTCGTCTCCGCGAGCACTACGCCGTAGTGTACTCACACGTCAAAATCGGGTTACGTTTGAATGAGAAATGAAGGCTCAAAGTTGGTTGCTTGACTAAGTTCAAAGAACAATTTTGGAGCTGAATTTTGATATGGGTTTTGTCTCACATCGAAAATTGGGCTGAGAATATGAAGGGTTTATATACCCCAAACCTCATACCCTTGGTAAGCCATTGGGAGAGGTATGGAGAGAGGACACGGGGGACCCTCGCGCGGTCCGTCCGTGGTTCGTGGCTCGTGGCTCGTGGCTCGTGGTCTTGTGGAATGGGCCGTAGGCCCCAGCAGCGGCTGGATCTGAAAGTTTTGGGCTTCCAGATCAGATTTTGGACTGCCTCGTTGGGGACGCCCAACTGAGTCAGAGCAACTGCTTCCACGATTTTTTCCACTTCCCCACATCTGCCTCCACTATCTCCTCCTCTAACAAACCGAGAATCTCTATTTAAGAGAGTTCTGTTTCTCATTCTCTGCATTCAAAAATTACAGCAATCCTCTTTTCTCTTCTCTTCTCTTCTTCTTCTTCTTCTCTAAGAGTACAACACAAAACTGGTTCGTTGTATCCTGGGATTCTCAACGCCGGTGACCGTCACATATACGGGGCGTTACAGAATTAAGGAACGAGATCTATTCTCGACTCTACGCAATAGTTTCGTCAAGAACGATTCGGTATAATTCTTTCTTAATTTTGTTCTTCGTTTTAATTCTTTACAGATTGTTATTCTGCGGAATACAAGTCTTACAATCTTAATTCTGTACAATTTTATCCTGTCGCTAACAATCTGTTTGAGTTTTAAAGGAACAGAAAGTTACATCCCGAAGAAAATTGTCTGTACTGCGTACAGTTTCGGATCTGTGTTCAGATTCTAGTAAAAACGAATCTGTTTTTACAGATTGCAGATTTCTGATTCTGTATTTACAGATTGCAGAATATGTGTTTTACAGTTCGCAGGAATTCAGTTCTGTTTTACAGATTCGTGATTTCTGGAATTTTTTACAGTTCACATGAATTCAGTTCTGTTTTACAGATTCGTGATTCCTGAAATTTTTTTCAGTTCGCAGGAATTCAGTTTTGTTCTACAGATTCGTGATTTCTGTAATTTTTTACAGTTCGCAGGAATTCAGATCTGTTTTACAGATTCGTGATTTCTGGAATTTTTTACAGTTTGCAGAAATTCAGTTCTGTTTTACAGATTCTTGATTTTTGGAATTTTTTACAGTTTGCAGAAATTCAGTTCTGTTTTACAGATTCGTGATTTTCTGGAATTTTTACTGGTTTACAGATTCTGTGTTTACAGATTCGTGAATTACTGGTTCTGAGTTTAACAGATTCGCAGATTCTGGTTCTGTAATTTTTACAGTTCGCATATTGCTGGTTTCTGCATTTACAGTTCGCAGATTTCTGGTTTCTGCGTTTACAGTTTTGCAGAAAACTGTGTTTTTTCAGATTTTTGAAATCTGTTTTGCCGAGTTACTTTTAAATCATACTAATATTTGTTTGTCTTATTGAACAGATACAATGGCTAACGGAGATGAGAAAACTGCTGCTGACGCTGGAAAGGTCACTGGGTCGCCCCGAATTCAGTTTGGTACTATGCCTCTCGATCAGGCTCAGATACTTGATAGGGTTCAAGTTCAGAACAGTCCGGGTCATGAGAGTCTGGCTAAGAAGAGTCTGATCAAGGAAACCCCCCTGGTCGTCCAAGTGGATCAGCCACCAGTGCCTCTTCATCCGGGTCAAATGAGTCATCCGAGTCAAATGAGTCATCCGGGTCAATTGAGCTATCCGGGTCAAACAAGTCATCCAGGTCAAACGAGTCATCCAATGGATCTGTCTGATGTTCAGTTGCCTCATCTGTATGTTCCCCACAGACCTTATGTGACAACTATGCCGAACACAATCCATGCTGGGATCCTACCCGAAAAATTTGACGGGAAAGGGTTCAAAATATGGTCTCAGAAGATGGAGTTCTTCCTGAGCATGCTGGTTCTGGACAGGTTCTTGAAGGAGGAGAAACCTAGGTTCTCCCCACATGACACTGACGCCCTATCTGATTGAGCGAAAGGGGACTATGCATGCAGAGGGTATCTTACTCATCGCATGATTGACTCGCTGTACAAGGTCTACTGTAACCATAACACCGCTAAGGAATTGTGGGATACTTTGACAAAGAAGTACAAGACACAGGATGCTGGCTCAAAGAAAGCGGCAGTAGCAAAGTTTCTGAACTACAAGATGGTAGATTCAAAGTCAGTCGTGGAACAGGTTGAAGAACTACAACTGATCGTCCATGAAGTGATCTCGGAAGGAATGACCATCTGTGAGGCTTTCCAGGTAGGTGCCATCATTGAGAAGCTTCCTCCATCCTGGGAGCAATTCAAGGTTTACTTGTTGTTGAAACAAAAGGCAATGAGGATTGAAGACTTGATCGTGAGGCTTCGGGTCGAGGAAAACAATAAGAGGGCCAATCAAGTTGGGCTCTCTAACAAGGCAAACCTGGCTGAGCATCGAGACAAGGGGAAGAACAAGAAGTTTCAACCTCAAAACACCACAAACTTCAAGAAGCAAGGAGCAAAGAAGTTCAGTGGAAAATGCCACAAGTGTGATAAGGTTGGTCACAAGGCAGAAGAGTGTCGCAGCAAGCCCGACAACAGAAGAGACAAAGGGAAGAAGTCTCAAGCCAATTTAGCTGAAAACTCGCTGACAGCAGACGACCTGTGTGCGGTGACTAAAGTGAATTTGGTTGGGAGCAACCCAAAGGAGTGGTGGTACGATACAGGTGCCACTAGACACATCTGCTCGGATAAGGGATATATTGTTTACCACTTATCAGAAAAGCCGAACAGAGGAGAAGTTCTTCATGGGAAACTCTGCGACATCCAAGGTTGAAGGTATAGGGAAGATCGTGCTCAAGATGACTTCTTAGAAGGAGCTGACTCTCAACAATGTGCTTCATGTGCCAGACATTCGAAAGAATCTGATCTCGGGGACTCTTTTCAACAAGAATGGTTTCTGTGTCAAGTTTGTGTCTGATAAGTTAATTCTTTCTAAGAATGAGATTTATGTGGGGAAGGGTTATGTGAAGGATGGGCTGATCAAAATGAATGTAATGACAGTCCTTCCCAAAAAGGTTGTAACTGATGTTTCAGTGAATGAGAATAATCCTATTGCTTATGTCGTTGAGTCTTTTAATATTTGGCATGAAAGATTGAGACATGTTAATTATAAATCTATAAGTAGAATAATAAGCATGAACATGATTCCAAAATGCAAAACAAGTAAAGACAAATGTGAAGTATGCGTACAAGCGAAACTCACAAAAACGCCATCACCCCCATGTAGAGAGAACAACTGAACCTCTAGGACTAATTCACACTGATTTATGTGATTTAAAGTTCGTGCAAACTAGAGGCGGTAAGAAGTACTTTGTAACCTTCATAGACGATTGCACACGATATTGTTATGTATATCTGTTACATAGCAAAGATGAAACTTTGGAAAAGTTTAAAGAATACAAGTTGGAAGTTGAGAACCAACTTAGTAAAAAGATTAAAATGATCCGAAGTGATAGAGGAGGCGAGTATAGTGAACCATTTAATGCATTCTGTAGAGAACATGGAATCGTTCATCAAACTACTGCGCCTTACTCACCTGAATCTAACGGGGTTGCGGAACGAAAGAACCGAACTCTCAAAGAAATGATGAATGCAATGCTGCAAGAATCTGGGTTATCCCAGAACATGTGGGGGGAAGCGCTGCTAACCTCCAACTAAATTCTCAACAAAATACCGCATAAGGTGACTGGAAAGACGCCTTATGAGTTGTGGAAAGGTAATGTACCTTCATACAAATACCTCAAAGTGTGGGGGTGCCTAGCAAAAGTGGCGGTACCACCCCCTAAGAAGGTCTCAATAGGACCAAAAACTATTGATTGTATCTTCATCGGGTATGCACACAATAGTAGTGCGTATCGTTTCTTGGTATACAAGTCTGATATACCAGATATACATGCAAATACAATAATGGAATCAAGAAATGCATCCTTCTTCGAAAACACGTTCCCGTGTAAGGATAAAGAAAATCCGAAACGGACTCGTGAAGAAGGCGAAGCAAGCACTTCTGTTCAACCAACAGAAGAGGACAATGATGAACCTAGACGTAGCAAAAGAGCTAGAAAGGAAAAATCATTCGGTCCTGATTTTGAAATGGCTTATCTTTTGGAAAATGAACCTAGAACATTCAAAGAAGCCATGTCAACACCAAATGCACCTGCTTGGAAGGAAGCGGTGAAAAGTGAAATCGACTCCATTATGCAAAATCATACATGGGAGTTAGCTGAGTTGCCATCCGGTTCGAAAGCTCTTGGGAGCAAATGGATTTTCAAAAGAAAATTAAAAACCGATGGCTCAATCGATAAGTACAAGGCTAGGCTTGTGGTGCAAGGATTTAGGCAAAAAGAAGGCTTGGATTTCTTTGACACCTACTCTCCAGTAACGAGAATAACTTCAATAAGAATGCTAATAGCCATTGCAGCTATACGCAATCTAGAAATACATCAAATGGATGTAAAAACAGCTTTTCTAAATGGAGAACTAGAAGAGGAAATTTATATGAAACAACCTGAGGGTTATGTTGTCCCTGGACAGGAACACAAAGTGTGTAGACTTGTGAAATCCTTATATGGACTTAAGCAAGCTCCTAAGCAGTGGCACGAAAAATTTGACCAAGTAATGATGTCAAATGGTTTCAAAATAAATGAATGTGACAAGTGTATCTATGTCAAGGAAACTGCAAAAGGATACATTATGTTGTGCCTATATGTGGATGACATACTCATCATAGGTAGCAACAATGACATGATCAAACAAACCAAGAACATGCTTAATGGAAAGTTTGACATGAAAGACTTGGGACTAGCAGATGTGATCTTAGGGATCAAAATATTTAGACATTCAGAAGGAATAGTCTTGTCTCAACAACATTACGCCGAGGCGGTACTTGAACGATTCAAGAACTATTCAAATGGGATTGCAAAAAGTCCGGTGAACCCGCATCTCAAACTGAAGAAAAACTCGGGTAATGGCATATCACAGTTAGAGTATGCTCGTGTGATAGGAAGTCTTATGTACTTGACAAATTGTACAAGACCAGACTTAGCACATGCTGTCAACGTACTGAGTAGATATACCAGTAATCCAGGACACAATCACTGGAAAGCAATAACTCGAGTATTGAATTACTTGCGGCATACTCGGAGTTACGGGCTGCACTATGGAAGATATCCAGCCACTCTGGAAGGCTATAGCGATGCTAACTGGATATCAGATTCAAAGAACTCAAAATCCACCAGTGGGTATGTATTCACGCTGGGTGGTGCAGCTGTATCATGGAAATCCTCAAAACAAACGTTATTGGCCAGATCCACAATGGAATCTGAGTTCATTGCTTTAGACAAAGCAGCTGAAGAAGTAGAATGGCTTCGAAACTTTTGGAGGATATTCCTTTGTGGGAAAAACCAGTGCCAGCTTTAGGTGTACACTGTGATAGTCAATCGGCTATCTCTCGGGCACTGAACACAATATATAATGGTAAGTCTCGCCACATAAGACGACGACATAAAACCATAAGACAATTGCTCTCAACTGGTGTAATCTCAATCGATTATATCAAGTCAGCTGACAACCTAGCAGATCCGTTCACTAAGGGATTGTCAAGAGAGCAAGTTGTAAAGTCATCTAGAGGAATGGGTTTAAAGCCTATGACTAAAGAGGATGCTTGATGGCAACCCTACCTAAGTGATTGGAGATCCCAAGAAATAGGTTCAAGGGGAAAACAAATTCAAGTCGAATCTAGAAGCGCACTTGGAGATATTATATCTTCTTCCCCAGTTCCTAGGATGATAAAAGTGCGATGGCAAAGTAGAGGTTAAGCATTTGCTTTTAATGATTCCATAAACTTTGAAAGAACAAAGTAGGGTATTGGTAATACCATTTATGGTCAATCACCTTATGAGTGTGAAATGAGGCCGTTTCTAGGAGAAAGAAGAGAGGCTGCTTTCTCCAAGTTCACTCATGAATAACCAGGGATGTTCACGGCCAAAATGAACACAATCAAGAACCTAGTTCTGTGAGAAAATGAAACCGTGTGATAGTTATTGTCTAGGTTTACGTCAAAGTCCGGGTGGTTCAAGACATCATGTTCACTACCTGGTCGAGTAAATCCGATAGCTACTCACAATGGGTGGTTCAAGCCTGAAAAACGCCACCAGCTCAGATGCAGTGATTCTTCGCCCGTACTCTCAAAATTTCTGTCTGTCTTGTCTAAGCACGTGTAATAGAATCATTTCTATTCATGTGGGGGATTGTTGGAACTGATTTTGATTGGACTTCCGGGCACTTTTCTGGTGGGCTGCGGTCACCGGTTGTGCCGGATTATGGGAGCGTTGGCTTCGTCTCCGCGAGCACTACGCCGTAGTGTACTCACACGTCAAAATCGGGTTCCGTTTGAATGAGAAATGAAGGCTCAAAGTTGGTTGCTTGACTAAGTTCAAAGAATAATTTTGGAGCTGAATTTTAATATGGGTTTTGTCCCACATCGAAAATTGGGGTGGGAATATGAAGAGTTTATATACCCCAAACCCCATACCCTTGGTAAGCCCTTGGGAGAGGTATGGAGAGAGGACACGGGGGGCCCTCGCACGGTCCGTCCGTGGTCCGTGGCTCGTGGTCTTGTGGAATGGGCCGTAGGCCCAAGCAGCAGCATCTTAGCTTCTCTTTTTGAAGTGGGCTGGATCTGAAAGTTTTGGGCTTCCAGATCAGATTTTGGACTGCCTCGTTGGGGACGCCCAACTGAGTCAGCGCAACTGCTTCCATGATTTTTTCCACTTCCCCACATCTGCCTCCACTATCTCCTCTAACAAACCGAGAATCTCTATTTAAGAGAGTTCTGGTTCTCATTCTCTGCATCCGAAAATTACAGCAATCCTCTCTTCTCTTCTCTTCTTCTTCTTCTTCTCTGAGAGTAGAACACAAAACTGGTTCGTTGGCTTCTGTTTTTTGATTGTGCAAACCAGAAGTGATCGTAGTTGTATCCTGGGATTCTCAACGCCGGTAATGTCACATATACGGGGCGTTACAGAATTAAGGAAAGAGATCTATTATCGACTCTACGCAATAGTTTCGTCAAGAACGATTCGGTATAATTATTTCTTAATTCTGTTCTTCGTTTTAATTCTTTACAGATTGTTATTCTGCGGAATACAGGTCCTACATCTTCAATGGAGGATGTTGAAAAATGCAGACAACAACGACATAGGCACTAGTATGATCGAGTTGGAACACAATGCCAAGGTCCTCGCTAGCTGCACATACGAGCTCAATACTCAATGGGGAAAAGAGGTTAGTGTTGCTTCCTACACGGCCTCTTAATTTCTAATTTAATATTCAGAACAAAAAAAAGGATAACCACGATCATTAAAATGCATAATCTCAGTGGAATGCATTGACTATCATTGATTTGGAAACAAAAAGTAGGCAAGATATTCGAGTCAAATAACTCCTACTTCCCTGCTCGACATAAAGCAACCAGATTTGTATGCAAAAGTCTAATTGGATCATTTACGATGAAAATACATAATCTAGGTGAAGTACTATACGTAATATTTTAGTGTATGATTCATAGCTACTGGCTTGATCTTAATAATAAGAAAGCAGTCTGGTTTGGACACATCGTGCAGATGGGTATAAAGTATGGGTGCCCACTTGAAGACATCATTACAGGGTTGTCAATTCAATGTCGTGGGTGGAAGACTGCCTACTACAACCCGAGGAGGCCAGGTTTATGGGCGTTGCTCCTTCCTCACTAAATGAGACCTTGGTGCAACACAAGAGGTGGAGTGAGGGTGATTTTCAGATATTCCTATCAAAGTATTGCCCTTTGTGGTTTGGATATGACAAGATAAGCCTCCTTCTTCAAATGGGTTATGTTTACTACTGTTTATGGGCTTGTAATTGCTTCGCCACTCTCTTCTACACCACCATTCCTTCCTTATTCCTCATCAATGGCATCTCCTTATTTCTCGAGGTGAGTATATATGGTGCTCTTTACAATTTACATTTCTTCATTTTGGCTAGGATTTTGAAATGAGAAGCTGCAAAATCAGATGAATATTTTTCATTTTTGAAAATAAGAATTAGTTCAAAGACCATACGGGAGCAAATTTTAGTTTATTTTGGATATAAATAAGAATATATTCTAGCTAACACTAAATTATGTCCTGTATCATTGGAAGAATTAATTAGGGAAATATTTTGATCAAGTCTTTCTAGCTAGTGGTACTTGTTTTATTTACATATTTTTCTAACAAGAATCAACAACAATTGTTGAGACTTACTTGTTTGATTGTATGGATTGATAGGTATCAAGTCCTTGGTTCATTCCCTTTGCTTATATCATAATAGCAACCTACGGATACAGTCTAGTAGAGTTCTTTCAGTCACAAGGAACATCCATTGGGTGGTGGAATGACCAAAGAATGTGGCTGTACAAGCGTGTTTCATCCTATCTATTTGCCTTTGTTGATTCGATTATGAAGTTAGTTGGATTTTCCAATATGAACTTTGTATAACAGCCAAAGTGGCTGATGAGGATGTCACACAAAGGTACATGCAAGAGAAAATGGAGTTTGGTGATTCCTCTCCTATGTTCACCATCTTAGCCACACTTGCTCTAGTGAATCTCTCGTGCCTGGCAGTTGTCGTCAAGAGATTTGCAATGGGCGAGTTAATAGCTGGGAAATTGAGCTTGCAAGTTCTGCTTTGTTTGGTTCTAGTGATCTTAAACATGCCCTTGTATGAATCCCTTTTCCTAAGAAAGGACAAGGGTAAGATGCCAATTTCTGTTACGCTTTTGTCTACTGTGCTGTCTTCCTTAATTTGTGTTTGCTTTTGGTTTTCAAATTGGGCACTTTATCAACGTTGTCGTTAATCGTTATTATATACAAGACTGAAAACTATGTCCGTCCATATTTCAACCTCTATTCGTTTTGTCCTTCAACTAAGGGCAAGAGATTAAAAGTATTCACTCCAACACTATCAATCCGGGTCCTTTTAGGTGACTTCAATGTCATCTTGCAACCGTGAGAAAAGCTCGTTGGGGCTGATACCCATCCTCTCTCTTGTTCGGAGGAACTTGTAGACCTTTTTGGTACGTTACTCTCTGGCCATAGCTTCTCGGGATTCACTTATACCTGGAATAATTGTCAGACTCTAAGCAATAAGGTGTACTGCAAGCTTGACAGAATTGTTACAAACCGGCTTGGAACTTTTCCTTCCCTCACTCTCTCGCCAAATTCCTTCCATACAACATCTTTGACCACTCCCTAGGTATCCTCCAAACTCAACCACCTCGGCCTTCTAACCCTATCCCTTTCCGTTTATGTAACCTTTGGGCCTCCCACGAATCCTTTATTCCTACTGTTGACTCAATATGGAAGGAACCTATGGATGATCAACCCATGTTCAAAGTTGTGACTAAGCTTAAAAGAATCAAAGCGGTTTTGAGGAAATTTGATAGCTTATCAATGGAAAAACTGCAAGAGGTTTATAAAGCTGATTGTGATAAACTGCAGGATATCCATCTTAGACTTCAAGCCACACCATATGATGACATTGTGATTGAGGAGGAGAACAAGGTTGATGATCGTGTCAGACATAGTTCCCATGATCTCAAATCTTATTGCAAGCAACTTGCCAAGTTGAAGTGGCTTAAATACAATGATTGTTGTAGCTCCTTCTTCTTCAAGCGAATTAAGGCTAATAGGGGAGCCTAAAAAATCGTAAGTTTACAAATGGATGATGACTCCACTTGCTATGACAATAAGATGATTGTTGGTGCTTTGGTCAAACAACTTGAATCTCACTTTGTGCTTTCTCCCATAAACACTCCTTTCATCACAAGATTTGTGAACCTTGGACCTACTATCTCGATGGAAGACTCAATGCAGATGCACGACATCCCCTCCTAGCTGACATCAAAAGTGCACTATTCTCCATTGACAACTCCAAAACTCCCCGGATGGCTATGGGGCCCTTTTCTTCAAAGCATCGTGGAGTATCATTGGTGTTGATTTCACTGAGGCTATCTTTGAATTCTTAACTCATAACAAATTCATGCGCCAAACAAATCATACCATCCTCGCTCTAGCTCCCAAAATCAACAACCCGACATCTATCTCCCACTTAAGACCGATTGCGTGTTGCAATACAATCTACAAAACTATCTCCAAAATCCTTGCCTCTCGCCTCGTAACTATGGAACTAATAACTAACTCATCACTTCACATTATCTGGACCCGGAACCAGAACAGAACTTACCCGGATATAGAATCGGATATTCAAATAGAATATATAGATACTGTGATTTCAATTTAAAATAATCAGAAATATGGGCACTATTTAATAGTAAGAAGTGTAAAAAAGTAAGCTCCCAAGCAGTGGGAGAAGTACATTGAGCTCTGACCGCGTGCATGTTGAAGAATGAGCCGGCGAATGGAACTCTGCGCAAAGTTTCCACCCGTGATGGGGATTATTACTTTCTCCGTCAACCAACTGGTTCCAACCAATATAAATCTAGGTCCATGAGAATAAAATAATTTCTATTTTTAATATTAACTCGATTTTTAATATTATAAGAATAAGAAGGTCCGATTACACTTATTCCTAATCCGAAATGGAATGTAAGTACGTATGGAAACCTTCTTTCCTTCCCTCCCTCATCGGTGACTACTAATGCGCGTTTGTTCCAGGGCGATCAATCCCGCATAATTCCATGCTTTGCCAAGAGTTGCTAAAAGGATATAGAAGAATTAATCATCCTTCAAGTTGTGCTACCAAAATTGAAATAAAACGTGCTTTTGACTCTATAAACCTTGATTTTATCTTGCAAGCATTGAAAGCTTTTGGCTTCTCTAGCATATTCATCAACCGATAAGGATTTGCATTACAACCGTGAAATATTCGGTCAAGATTAATGGAGCATATGAAGGATTCTTTGATGGAAGAAGGGGATTATGGCAAGGTTGTCCATTGTCGCCGTGTCTTTTTACTATTGCGATGAAATATATGTCGAGAATCATCAAGAAAAAAGACCCAAGATCCAAACTTTAGTTATCACTCCCTCTGTAGCAAGACTTCTCTCACTCACATTACTACACCTCTGCCGGTTATAATTTTTCGGGTGCGGGTTTGCTCCGGTGGTTCCACATGTTTTAGAAGAGCGAAGTGGCACACGAGGAACCGTGAACCCACGACATAGTTTTGCAAAGGCAAATTTGGTCATATGTTTTGGTGCGCCCAGCCATTAGATTGTGCGCGTTAATTTTCAAACCTCCGCCCTTGTTTCGACATCCAACCTAATTTGGTGACCCATTCATTTCAAACAATCTCATCACAACCCTTGTTGTTGTTCTGATTGGGCATTGGCTCGACGCTGTACGCATTAATTGGCTGAGAAATTAGGGTTGTGTAGGAGATAATCTGATATGCAAGTGGGTGATCTAAACAAGGTTTGGGAAATCAAGGCGCTGAAGAGGAAGGCAGGACAGGAAGAAGCGAAGAAGTTGCTTGACCGGATTGCTAAGCAGGTTCAGCCGATTATGCAGAAACACAAATGGCGTGTCAAGCTTCTCTCTGAATTCTGGTAATCAAATTCCACTGTATTTTCGAATTTTTAGCGTATATGCCCGTAAGAATGGATTTGAATGGTTGAAACTATGAAACTTGTCATTTTTTTGTCTGCAATTTCCATTTTTCCACCTTGAATTTGTCTCCGAGTTTCTGAGTGGGAGGAGGGCTATGTGTTGCAAACTCAACTGTTACTTGATCATATACATTTTCAATTATAGCAAGTCAATATGTAAAATGTCAACTTTTTGTGGTCTTACATATAGTTTGTTTATATCTAGCTTGTTCCTATTATGGTTTGTTACATGTCATGAGCTTAGAATGCAGTTTATTTTGTGGTTTTTTTCCTTGTGTGCTGTCATTTTGTTTTATTTTTGCTACTCTTGTTTTGATCTTTTTATCTGGTAACTATGAGAAATCATTTGAATTTTCTTTCAGTCCACAAAATCCACGTCTACTAGGACTGAATGTAGGAGCTGGTGTGCACGTGAAGTTGAGGCTTCGAAGACCAAACAGGGATTTGGATTTCTACCCGTTTGATGAGCTTCTTGATACAATGCTTCATGAACTCTGCCACAACGCACATGGTCCTCACAATGCAAGCTTTTATAAGCTGTGGGATGAACTCAGAAAGGTGCATTTTGGCCATAAAAATCTCTTTTGCTAATTTAATACTCTGGTGCTTCATCTTCTCATGCCTAGATTTTGGTTTCTCACAGTCTACTTTTCTTAGTTTTTTGTTTCCTCTTCAGCATTGTATATATTGCATTTGGCATCCTTGTCTTTCTCCTGTTAATCATGCCAACGTTCCTAGCTCACTTTTTTTTTCTTATGTTGAGTTGTCCAAATCATTGTATTTTTGGCAGATTTTTACTTGCATTGAAGCTTGTCTTGTAACCTTACCTAAGTTTATACTAAATTGCATGCAGTATCCTTTCAGTTCATAATATTTTCATATTGACAATCCTGAAAAAAAAAGCCTGACACTTCGTCAAATCTATGTTATCTACGACTGTATGTCATGCAGGAGTGTGAGGAACTTATGGAAAAGGGAATAAGCGGGACAGGACAGGGATTTGATGTACCTGGAAAACGTCTAGGTGGATTCTCTCGGCAGCCACCTCTTTCTTCACTCCGTCAGACTGCATTAATTGCAGCACAAAGAAGACAGCACACTGCATCCCTTCTCCCAGCAGGACCAAACCGTCTTGGAGGGGATAAAAGCATCATGTCTGCACTAAGTCCAGTCCAAGCTGCTGCAATGGCTGCAGAGAGGAGATTACAGGATGAGATTTGGTGCGCTTCTGCATCGGCTCACCTCCCTATCGAAGAACAACAACAACAACAAGAAGACACAGATCAAGCCACCACTTCCTCAATGACAGTGACTATAAAAAGAAGCATAGAAGACACGTCTGGTTCAAGAGGCAAACGAGTACGCCAGTCTGAAACAAGTTATCAGAATATGTCTACAGACAAGGACGAGGAACCCTTGATGTGGGGCTGTGAAACATGCACTCTGATGAATCCGGTAAGTGATCCTTTTCATAACATGTTGCCGAGATGTATCAGTTTGTTGTATGTGATAAATTTGATGAGGCAAATTATGCAGCCATTAGCTCCTGTATGTGCTGTGTGTGGCACCCCGAAGCCCAAAGCTGCATCAACCAAGTACAAGTCTTGGTCTTGCAAATTCTGTACGCTAGAGAATGGTGTTGAGCTAGAAAAGTGCTTAGCATGTGGGCAGTGGAGATACTCGCTTGGTGAACCCGTTTCAGCCCAGCCACCTAACTTTGGAACATGACAGTTTAAGCCTATATTGAATTGTATGGTTCAGCTTTGAAGCAGTTGTTTACACAAGTGCTTTGAAGTTGTTTTCATGATATTTGTGGTGCTAGAATCGTCTTGTGTTTGTGTTGCGGAAGTGGCTGATTTTGTATAGAGTAGTAAGGCCCTAAGCTCATGTTTATCAAGTGAATTGGGTGTTGGATCTTTGGCCTTTGGAAATCTGAAGAGGATTTTACCACACTTCACATTGATTGTGGGTCTTCTTCAGTTTTCTTAAATTACACTTCGCTAAGCTCATCTAGTCTATCGGTAACCCCGTAAATGGCTTATTCTTGCGTATATGTTGGCCGTATTTAACCATAAACCACTTGAAAATTATCGTAACTAAAGATGATTTTGCAACACTAAAAATTAATAATCTTGAGGACTTTGTTATTTATATCATCAAAAGTATTTATTTCTTCGGTGATGGTCAGTCTAATGGGTTGAAGTAGTGTTGACTCACGAAGGAGTAGGAGTATACTACCTTTGCTTAGAGAACTTAACGTGATAAACCATAACCTGATAAACCATATAGAAAGGCTTAGGATCGCATGGTAGAGTATATTCCTGAATTTATCTTCTAGAATAGGACTAGTAGTCTTGAGGAGGGTCGATACTCGGTTTTAGACCTGTCAAAAGCTGATCCGATCCGTTGGGTCGATCCAACCCGACCCGAAAATACTCGATCCAAACCCGACCCGAAAAGTGTTTGAACCCGTTTGGGTCAGACCCGTTTTCGACCCGAACCCGTTGGGTCGAATCCGGACCGACCCGAACTTCTCGAAACTCGTGGAGGGTCCCACTTTTTACATATTTTATTTAATTTAAATTAAAAAATAACAATATATTTTGTTAAATAATAATATATTATTATTATTTTATTATAAAAATACTTTTAAAATTTTATTTTCTTTATTACAGTAAGGAAAAGCAAACATTTGAAACCCGATGGGTCGACCCGAACCCGAACCCGTTTAACCCGAAAATTTTGTCAACCCGATTGACCCGAATCCGTTTTCAACCCGAACCCGACCCGTTTGCCAGGTCTACTCGGTGTGGTAACATTGCACATGATCTTCATCTTCTAAAAAAATTCGATTTTGCCCCTAGATATACTCCCTCCGTCCCGGTATATAATTCTTGTTTCATTTTTTACACTATTCACCTTTTAATACATTTTGTCGTATAACTTTTAATATGTAAGAACAAACATAGTTATATGGGGTCTTGTTTGATTCGTCTTGATGAATACTTTAACATATAAAAAATTTAGAATTTTTTATTAACATATAATTAGAGATATTAACGATACAAAACGTGTCTCGACAAATGTGAAAAGTGAAAGAGGAATTATATTATGAGACGGAGGGAGTACTATGTTAACACTAGCGACAATAAGTTGAATTACAAATTTACAATTGTTATGACACAGAATAATATGTATTTAGTCAAGTCAGTAAAACGTGTGTATATAGATGGTGCTCTGTTTTTTACCCTTTGGTAATGTGCTCTGTTTTTTACCCTTTGGTAATGTAAGTAGTATACAATAATCTCGATGTAGCTAACTGTGTATAATTTGTGGTATTATTATTTTAGATAATCATAATTAATCATAAAGATATATTATTTATTATAACATGTAGAAAATTAGATAAAGTAAGGAAAAATGTCGGTTGAGAATAACTTTAAAAATACGAACATGAAAATGGTGCACATCAGTAGTAAATTGGTGAACATTTAGCTCTAATTTGATGCACATTCGTTGACAAACTTAAAAACATTCAAAATTTAAAGAACATTTATTTTTTAAACAACATTTATTGGAAAACTAGATAACATTCAGATAAAAAATTTGATGCACATTTAAATATATTTTGATACACATTAATCATTCGCACGTTCTTATTTTAAAAATTGTTCTCACCGAAACAGCGCCCTAAAGATAATAGATATTTTATACTTATAAAATATGTAAGATAGTGTATAACATGTGAGAAAGGATCAAATGAGAACTATTGTTAAGATAAGAACTAAGAAGAAACTAAGAATCTTCCTCTACCGTCCGATCATCACCATCCAACGCTCCAGATTAGATTAACATTTTAATGAAATTTTAAGAAGGAGGGGTAGTTTTGTCATTTCGTCCTTTCCTATCCTTCCCTTTCCTTCTTCTCGTTTCTTTTCTGCGCGACCTAGCTAGAAGCTAGGGCGATGGCCCTGGCGCCAACTAATCTCCATCTTCCTTCTACCGCCATCAAATCTTTTTCCTCGCTCTCCCAGCGACGATATAGACCTCATCCACCTCCAGGAGTGTCTTCGTCGCCTCGCTCTCGCAGAAGGTCTAGGCAAAAGCCCTAAATCCCAGGAGAAAGAGGTTCTGATCTTCGTTTCTTTTCTGACGCCATTGTCAGCAACATGCGTTCTCAGAAGCTCTCAGACAATTACGTGTAAAATGGACTCGATTGAGCGTTGAAGCAGTCTCGTTTGCCTCGATGAGAACATGGAGAAGCTTGTGCTCGGGGACAAGAGTAGAGTTGATGTCTATCATTTGGTAAAATTCTGGCTTCCTTCTATTGATTTGTGTTGAGAGCGATGTCTATCATTTGATAAATTCTGGCTTATTTTGATGAGATTGTGTCCTCAGTTTTTGAGTTAGGTTATATTTGATGAGATGTCGACGTAAATAGGTTCATCCCTGAATATTACTGATTGATCAAATGTACAGTTGAACCTATCACATGTTCTTTTAGTTCATTAGATTTGTCTTACAAGTTCATTAGATTTGTCTTACAAGTTCATTACATGTGTTTTTGAGTTAGGTTATTTTGCTTCGTTCTGTATGATCATGTGATTATGATGATTCTTTGCCTTGTGATTCAGTTGATGAGTGAAACTCTGTTCCTGAACATCAATTGCCTTTTTCCATTCACTTGATGTGATCTATTTTTCCAATTACGGCAAACCGAATCTGCCTCATGATGAATTGGTGATGCCTTATTTATCTTACACAATGGACATCTTGTATAGTGTTGTTAAATTTTATGCAAGTGAATTCTTGAAAGCTACTGTACTGTTTTCACGTAGCAATGTGTTTGATGCATGAACTCTTTCGAATGTTCATGTTGAATGTCTTGCTATTACTAATTTTTAAGGATAATATAGATTTCTCTTTATAATTTCGAGTAGTCTCTATGCTCAATGTCTGAGTGTATTCTAAATTTATGTAGCTTGCTTTTCATTTTCAAGCTATGATGTTGCAGGCACCAACTTTTTCTGCTGTCCCACTTCCAGCACAAGGTGATAAGAACATGTTTACACCTGTTATTTGTCCTGCATTAGTTCCAGGATCTGTTGCTACTCAAAACCAGGTTATCGTTCACCGTGGACCTAGCATTTACGCCATTCGTAGCCTTCCAGAAACAGGTCAAGTTTATGGAATGACATCAGACATTTTCGTACCTCTTAAACACCGCATTCCAACGTGAGTTTTAATGCAATATCTTCTATTGAATAAAAAGAGAACAGTGACATGAAAATGAATTTTGATCTATGATGATGTCTATTTTTTTCTAGATTTGCTTCATTGACATGAAAATGAAAACTTTGATTCTGTGATAAGCTTTATAAATTAAGCTGATATGCAGTGTAACCTTGTTATTTGTTCATTACTTTTTCCTCTTTATTAATTTGTCATTGGCTTAGTTTTCATGTCTGGGATATGATCTGAGTATATATGCTTAAATGAACTGGGATGTATGATGTTATGTACTTGAAAAATGAAAATGAGAAGCTTGAGAAATTAAGGTGATATATGCAATGAAAACTATTTGTTGATGCTACTTTTCCCTCTTTATTAGTATTAAGTTTGCTATTCTTTTTCGAGTTTACCTGTAAGAAGAATTTTAGAGCTATTCTCATCGTCATTATTATCTCTTCACCCTTTTTCAACAGGTTCCAGTAAATACCTTAAAGGTTCAAGAAATTAGCTTACAGGTTCAAGTAATTATCTTATAGGTTCAAGCAATTAGTTTACAGGTACAAGTAATTATTTTTTGTTGAATAACTTCAAGCAATTAGCTTGCAGGTCTATTAAGTTTTCAGAGTAGTGTTGTGTACTTTACTAGTCTTGTAGATCCTTTGCAATACTTAAATTAAAGTTAGTTAAAGACTTAAACTAAAGTTAGATAAAGGTCTAAGAAAAGGAAATTTGCTAGTCTTTTTCTTTCGCTGAACTGGCTGATTCATTGATTTGCTGCAACAGTTAAGATGTTGTTTAGGTGAGAATGTTGTGGATTTTGGAGCAAAATTAAGATCTAGAGTATAATTGGGAAAGGTTACTAAGTTTACTTGCAATAGCCTTAGATTCTGATCTAGTTTTTTGTTATCTGAAGTCTGGATGGACAAATTCAATATCATATTATGTATGTGTTTTTGCAGAGGCGACACTCATGAAGCTCAAGCAAGGCTCAAGGAAAATAGTATCTTCACCAGAAGAAATGGTAGATGCAGATATAGTAAACAATAACCAGTTAAGCCTGATCTCTGCTGAGTCGTTGAGCTCTGATCTGAGCAGTGCAAGTGAAGGAACAATCACAAAAGCTCATCAGAGACGTTTTCAAGCACACAAAGCAAAGGGATTACATACAATTCAGATAGTGGCTCTCTATTCTGTGATGGAAAACGCGCTACTAAAACTATAAATGTATTTAATTTATCCTCAAGCACAGAGACCATGGAAACTTCAGGTTGCTGGTGTCAGCTTTTCATCCCATGAAAAGAGCATCTAGAGGAAGAGGATACACAAATATAGTTTATTGTTTAATTTTTTTTGTTCTTTCTTGGAGTTAAAACAGCCCTCCCTTTTTTTGGTAAAACTTGGATTGTGATACAGAATTACAAATCAAGGCAATTGCTGACATCCAAGCATCTGTTAAAATCATTTCTCTTCTCTTCAGGATCTGACCATCTAATCCAAGAAAATCTGATGAACATGTAAATTAAAGTTGATGGACCAAGAAAATTTGATGAACTCGCGGAGATAACTAATGAACCCACAAGTTAGAACTCATGAACCCGTAAGTTAGAACCTGTGAACCTATGAATTTGTTAACCAATGAACCTGTGAATTTAAAGAAAAAAAATCATATGAGAATTAATGAATCTCTGAACATGTAAGCTAAAGCTAATGAACCTGCATTGAAAACATGAATATACAAATTAAAAATTGATGAAAAAGGAAAATCAGAACTCATGAACCTGGATGATCAAAATTCATTAACTTTTTAACATAAAAAATCTCGTTTACATGGAATAAATATTCGATACAAAATGGTTAGGTTCATAGTAGTGTAATAGTAGATTCATGAAATTATACATTGAGGTTCATGGACAATTATTTATTTGTTCATAAGGTTGAATTCAGTATAGCAAAAAATCATGATGGAATGAATTTGCAAGAGACACAAATGGAATGAACTTCGAGTTGAAACCGACGAACCTGCAAGTTAAAACTGATGAACCCACATGAAAAACCCCATGAACTTGCAAAGGAAAAACATCATGAACCTACACATTGATTCGATGAACCCATAAATTAAAACTCGTGAACTTTCAAGTTAAAAGTAGGAATTAGATGTTAAAACGTACAAGTTAAAATGTAACAATAGAAAAAAAAATTAATGAACCCACTTGGAAATCCTATTAACTCGTGAACCAGTAAGTTAAATATGATGAATACGCGTAATTTTTTTTTGTTAACTTGGAACAAAAATTCGATAAAAAAAATGTTAGGTTCATAGCAGTGTAATAGTAGGTTCATCGCACACGTGAACTAGGTTCATCGCAAAGGTTCATGAACCTACAGAATACAAGCCAACGAAGGGCGCTATGCGCACTTCGTATGTTTATTATTCTTACGAGGCGCGCCATTCGCGCTTCGTTTTAAACCATTATTGATAAAATGATCATCAACTTTCTTGATGATAGCCACGAACCTACTTGTTCAAAACCATACGTGAACTAGGTTCATCGGGGGTACGTGAACTAGGTTCATCGTATACGTGAACTAGGTTCATGTTGATAGCCTTGCAGGTTCATGTCAATAGCATTGCAGGTTCATTCATGTTTTTAACCCGGTTTTGTTTTATTAGTAAAACATTGAACTAAAATGTCTTAGGTTCATGTCGATAGTCTTACAGATTCATGCTAGTATTTTTGCAAGTACATTTAGCCTAATTTTTTTAATGTACAAATTAAACTAAAAGACACTAGGTTCATGTTGTTAGTCGTGTAGGTTCATGTCGATAGCCTTACAGGTTCATGCTAATAGTCTTGCAGGTTCATCGCATACGTGAACTAACTAGGTTCATCGCATACGTGAACTAACTAGATTCATCGCATACGTGAACTAACTAGGTTCATCGCATACGTGAACTAGGTTCATCGCATACGTGAACTTTAGCCGTCAATTAAAATTATATAACTACACTATTTTCTTGTTGAACTTGTCTCTTAGAGGTTCAAGCAAAAATCATGCAGGTTCATGACAATAGTTCATAAACCATATACACATGGTTCAAGAAATATATATATGACAAGTTCACACATTTTATACTCTAGGTTCATTAAATCTATATTAAACTAACAAGTATATTTTTCATGACCCGACAAGTATAATTTCATGAACCGACAAGTATAAAAATTAATGAAATATTTTTACGTTCATTAAATCTATATTAAACTAGTAAAGATGCACAATGAGATTGGAATATTTAAATCTAGGTTCACTGTATACATATAGTTTTTTCACCACATCTAGCACATTCAGTAAGTAAAAGTTCTAAAAATATATCATTTACACTTGTTGCCAGATATAATTTACAATTTGTGACAAAAGATATATCATTTACATGCATATCTACAACTAGCTAGAGACACTTGAAATTAGAGGGGAGAAAAGTAACGTGCAAAGCCCTTTCATAAAATTTGCATAAAATTGACCTTTCAAGTTCAACCTATCAATTTGAGCAGCTGTTTCTGGGCATCAAGATCAAACAATCAAGTATATCGGCATGAGCTAGCCTCTGCCGATATATTTTCAAGTTCATGCCAGTAGCCTTGCGAGTTCACGATGATAAACTTTCAGGTTCATTTCGGTAGTCTTGGAGGTTATGAGTATTTTTTATACTCAAATCATTTATTGTTATTCTTTTGAACAAAATGCACTTACATATCAAAGTTCATGAGAAATTTACCATAAGTTAATAAAAATATATCATGACATGATCGTATACAAGAGGAGGTTTGTAAACACTACACACGACATTCATAAATGAGAGATACATGCAGGTTCATTAATTTAGGCATACATGTTCATTACTTTATATTGTCGGTTCACGAACATTAGCAGGTGGTTCATAAACTTTATGCTAACTTTATACTAGTTAGAGGTTCATAAATCCTATTCTAAAGATCATATTGATAGTCTCGCTAGTTCACGGCGATAGATTTGCAAGTTCATGATAATAGCCTTGCGGATTTTAATATATGATATTCTAATGAATACGAATTCACTTTATACTAAAAGGTCGCTAATTTTGTCTATGAAATTTACTTATTTTGTAATATAGATTCAATATTTTATCAAATTCAAGTTTAAAAATTTGCCTATATAGGTTCACTCATTTACTGTTACAGGTTCAACAACATACTAATACAGGTTCAATGATTTATTATTACAGGTTCAGCAATGTACTCATGTAGGTTCAATGAATTACTATTACAAGTTCAACGATGTAATCATGGGGGTGCATGCCATTTATAACATGGATTTTCAAAAAGATTTGTAAGAACCAGTATTATCCATTGTCCTAAACTTCAATTCACTCTGCAAAATAAACAAAGGCACACTTTTTACATAGGCAAAAGCACCCAAGAATACTGAAAAGTGTACACTTTTCCTTTAAGGAGAAATTGGTACAGTAGGAACTTGAATGAGGATTCATAGGACATAGTTAATAGCTCCATGATGAAACACGAAGAAACAGAACATGAACAAAACAAGAATGGAGGTTTCATCTTTGTCCATACAAGATCTCAAGTCAACAGTTGTAGAAGCCACGATATCTCAGCAATTCAGCCGCCAAGTTTATTCTTCATTCTATTAAGCCCGACGATTTCAAAAGAACTTTACCTTGTTAGCTTGCTCAACATCCCTTTGAACCCTCCAGTCATACAGGTGCATCATCATCCTCATACAGGTTCTTCATTCTATTAATACAGGTGCATCATGCCCATGAAACCATGTATTCCCTTTTCTGAATAAGCAAAACACCTGCAAGTAACCTAATAAAAAGACACTAACCTAGTAAATTCCTTATATCATCAACGCTAGGTTCATATATTCAGAACGCTAGGTTCATATATTCAGAATGCAAGGTTCATAGTCAAATTTAACCTAGACTTACAGAAAACCGAAGAGAAACCTAAATTCAGACTTCTATCAAATCAAAATTAAAGCAACAAACAACTTATGTGCCAACTGAATCTAGAATCATATTTCCTACACATGAACCTGAAAAAAAAATCATGAACCTCACAATAACAATTTACTGTAACAAATATCTACAGTAGCTAGAGTCATGATCTCTCTCAATGTATATACACCAGTTCACTTCAGTAAACAAAGTTGCACTAAATTTAGTGCTTCAGTAAACAAAGATGTTGCATCAAGTTGAAAGATTTATCGTCTGTTATCTTTATTCATTTGAACTAAGAACCATAAAAGATGCTGTTGAAGACCTACAATAATACTGCCATAAAAGATGAACTAGGAAAGACAAGCTGACTGAGAGGAGAAGAGACACCAGCTGGCTTCTTGAGAACAAAATAAATATTGCTAGTTGAGTAGCTCCCACTGAAGGTGATCATGGCTCATAGAGACATTTCATGAAACATATTCAGGACAAAAAATTAATCAAACTATAAAACCTAAAATTGGGAAGGAAAAAGTCATCTGAATGAACTTGTAGCAACCGAGATGCTAGTTGAAGTTTCCCTGCAATTTCTGCCAACTTTACTCTTCTTGCTCACCTGAACAGTGTGTTTCTTGAGCTTGTTGTGCTTCTTGGTCCAGGATATAAGCTTGCTGAAAACGGAAGCTGCAAACAAAGCTACCTGCAAGTTCATCCAAATCGAGGTAGATTACAGTATATAACTCTGAATTAAACCAAATTGAGACAGTATAGGTGAAACTGAAGAGGTAGTTTGTGATGAAATCTTACCTGTTTCCCTCTTCTTTGAATCAATCTCAACCTTCTCCTACTTTCCATCTCCAACAGAATTCGCATCAGTGATTGAAGAACTAGACCACCCGGAGAAGAAGGATAAGAAAATAATTCGGTGTGGTACTGGTAACTGGTAACAGATGATCATCAGAACCACAATACAGAATCACCTTAGAAGCACACCACGAGCAAAATACTACTCAATTTCACTGCCTTTACCAATATACTAAGACAAAGATAATCCAATATATTCAGCAATTAACAAACGCAGAACACATTATCATAAAACCTAACACAGGCAAATGGCCACCTCAAATTATGAACTGCAAATTTTCTTTCCAAGCAACATCTGGCGGTCGTGCAAAGCATTTTCTCAGAGGGATGATTATCAGAACCACAATATAAAATCACCTTAGAAGCATACCACGAGAAAAATACACACTTAAGACAAAGGACATTCAATATATCAGCTACGGAATTGTATTCGTTCAAGAGGAAAACATTGGAGCAACAATTAACCAACGCAGAACACATCATCCTAATATCTAACACAGCCAAATAGCCACCTCAAAACATGAACTGCAACTTCCAAATAAGATTTCCAAGAAACGGAAACAAATACTGCCATCTGGCGGCACTGGTAAGTGCAAAGCATTTGCTCAGAGGGATGATCATCAGAACCACAATATGGAATCCCTTAGAAGCATACCACGAGCAAATTACTTACTCAATTACACTGCCTTTACCGACACACTTAACAAAGATAATCCATTCAAATGATAGCAATTCCGAGGAAAACATTGGAGCAGTGATTGACCAACGCAGAACACATCATCATTGTTGGACCCGGTTCTTAGGACGGGAACCAAACCGGCTCACGACGGCCCACTGAACCACGAAGGCCCAAAAGACTTGTGAGAGGACTGGGAAAGAAAGCCCAATAAGCGGTCCAATAAGTAAGGAGAGCGAGATCGGATAAAGTGGGGCCCGCGATCTGGATATAAATCGTAACAGAAAGGAGAGACAAAGACATCTTTTTCGGCATCCAAAGCTTTTCCCCTTGAGCAAGAGAGAAACACACAGAGGGCGAAACCTCACTCGGAATCGTCTTCTTCCTCCCGATTCATCTCTGTTCATGGAGAATCGGATGATCGGTACTTGGATTGTAATTCTCGATACCGTATTCGTGTTTTTGGTGTAAGAATCGTGACGTTTGGTTGAGATTCTCCATTTCACTGTTTTATTGGTTTGATTCATAAGGCTTCTATGGTTTAGAAGTGGATTTTGATCATCTTCTTCTTCTCTTTGGTTATAGTTTGGTGTTATTTGGGTTCGTTATACCTATTTGCTTGTGATTGTTACTGACTTGGGCGTCGGAGAGCCAAATCTGGGGGTTCATCCTTCCGGTTTGGTTGCGCAGGTTTTTCGGGAGCTCAAGAACACGAAGAACAGTGAAGAAAACCAGATTTTGATCCAAAAGAAGATGGAATCTAAGTTGTTGTATCAGTTGGCGTGAAAGAGGTCTCCAGTGCTTGAAAATTATTGACTAGCCAGATCTCGCGAGGTGTTGATTGCGAGATCGCAAACACCTGGCTCCAACAATCATAAAATCTAAAATAGGCAAATAGACACCTCAACATAAAGCATGAACTGCAACTTCCCAATACGATTTCCAAGAAACTGATAAGTGCAAAGCATTTGTTCTACAGTACAGAATCACCTTAGAAGCATACCATGAGCAACATACTTACTCAATCACACTGCCTTTACCGACAATTTTAGACAAATATGTTTCAATTTATCAGCTACAGAAGTGTATTCGTTCAAACGATTCCGAAGAAAACATCGTAGCAGAAATTAAACAAAGCATGAACTGCAACTTGATTTCCAAGAAACAGAAAGAAATACTACCATCTGGCGGCACTGGTAAGTGCACAGCATTTGCTCGGAGGGATGATCATCAGACGAAACGAGTGCAGGAGTAGCGGGATCTTCATAGATGACTAAGCGACCATCACGATCAGAGGAAGAGCCAGGTGGAGGAGATTCGGCTCTCCGTTTCCTCGGAACTGGTGTCCTCAAAATCAATCTCCCTCGAATTAGGGTTTCCCGTGCTCGATTTCGCCCTATCCACCTCCCCATTAACAAATTAACTCTGAAGTAGTTTTGGTTATTGCATCCAGAATAGAACAATAATTTGAAGTAGAGACGGTTAGAGGTATATAGTCTACGTAAACGCAAGAGTGTGATTGTATTTGAACGCACAAAGATGACGATCGATCTCCCTTCCTTGTTCTCCACATATTTAATTTGTTAATGGGGAGGCGGCATGTGTCATTCTTTTCTGCCCCCCCTGTTTCTTAAATCCCCATACAAATCACGTTCCTCAGCTCCCGCGTATTTAAACTTGTATATTATGGAAGCTACAGTGGGTTGCTGTAAAATTATATGATGAGAGTTGCTGTATTGAGCTGTTGCGCACTCCTGCTGCTGATAGTACAGAGAGTTCCCGCGCAAATGCAATACATAAGGTGGGATGACATGAGAGTGGACAGAGGGGTTCTAGTTAGACTAGACTCCAGTGAGCCTCACCTCAACAACCTCACAACCGGAGTAATAGTGGTGGACCAGTCGGGCAAAGGCGACTCCACCACCATCCAAGGAGCCATTGATCTCGTTCCATTTCACAACCCTGCTCGGATCAAGATCATCGTCCTCCCCGGGACCTACACGGAGAAGGTGTCCATACGGAGTCAGAAGCCCTATATTTCGTTAATGGGGATTCCGAACCAGGCTTCCAACACCATCATCAGGTGGAGCAACAAGGCCTCTGACACGTACCCCAACGAGACCACCCAACTCGGGACGTTCAACTCCGCCACCTTCTCCGTCTTCTCAGACTACTTTTGTGCCACTGATATCACCTTCGAGAACACTGTGGTGGCCGTCCCTGGGGACAGGGGGAGACAGGGGGTGGCCCTCAGGGTCGCTTCTGCCAGAGCTGTGTTGCACAGGGTGCGGGTTCTCGGGTCCCAGGATAGTTTGTTGGACGAGGCTGGGTGCCACCTGTATAGCGAGTGCTTCATTCAGGGGGCGGTGGATTTTGTGTTTGGGAATGCAAGGTCGTTGTACAAGAACTCGGTCTTGCACTCGGTTGCCAATACGTCAGGGGCAATAGCGGCTCAAGGGAAGAACTCGACGCTTGATAGGACGGGATTCTCGTTTGTCAACTGCACTGTGAGTGGGACCGGGAGGGTGTATTTAGGGAGGGCCTGGGGGGCTTACTCCACTGTTGTTTATGCCTATTGCCAAATTGAGGACATTGTTGCTTCGGAGCGATGGAGTGACTGGCAACAACCCTCAAGACGACTCACTTCAGTGTTCCGCGAGTTTCAGTGTAGGGGGGACGGCGCATACAAACAGGGCAACTATACACACACCTGGATAAAGTCCTTTTCTTATCAACAAGCAAGGCCTTACTTAGATATTAACTTCATTGATGGAGATAAGTGGCTCCGCTTATGACCTTCCCAGCATCAGTAGTAGTTGTACACACTCTTGCATGTAGACCAAACAGACACGTAAATACACAAACAAGACAAAATTTACCCCACAATATAATTGATTTGACAGTCACACCATCATATTCATCAACCGAGATTGTGTACTATATGTGTCTCAGTCACACCATCATATCATGTGTGATAACAGAAGTGGACGTTAAAACAAACACCAATTTCGACAGTTACAGCACACAAACTCTCACATGAGCCCTGATCATCTCTGCTTACAATTTCTCTGAGAATATTTATTATTTTTCGTTCTCCTAATTCTATATGCGCAATTCCTTCGTCCGTCAGATTCAAGGTAAAGGAATAAATGTTATGTGAAGCTAGACTTTTTTCGGACTATTATATGCATCTGCTTCTTTTGCAACTTCAAAATATTCAATGCCACTACTACTACTACCTGTGTTGTTCTCTTGCTGATGCCGGCTTTCATTATATGATCTTTCCATTCTATCATCTTCTGCTCCCTCCAGAAGATGTAGCTCGTCCTCATTGTCATTCCTGTTTGATTCGCCATTGCTCCCCCAACTCCTCTTCATTATCTTGGGAATAAATCGAGTCACATCATTCGACTCCACCAAACTGTTGCTGTTGGTTATCCGTTCAAATCGTACCGCACTTACCTTTCTCGCATTTGCAGCTACCACCTGCATCAGAAATGCATCATTCAGGCAATACAGAGAACTAGACATCACACTAAGAAATGCTCAACTTTCAACGCTACAAAATTCTGAAAACTTGATCAGACAATGGAAATCAAGAATATCCAGCACATAAGAAACAGATATATATAAATAGCTTAATAACAGGGTATTTTGAGATGCCCAAGAGGGCATCTGAAACTACCTGTGCTATTAATAACGTCTTCCTTAATAAAAAAGGAAGACGTCAAATGGGCAAGTAGAATTTCAAAAGAATGCAGATCATACCGCGAGCTTAAAACCCAGAATCTTATTTTTGGGATCCTTGCGCTCTGATTCCGTTTCCTCATCATTGTCATCTTCATTAGCCCTTTCAAGCAAAACTTTGATACTCTCCCCTTCTCTTGGTATATATCCAAATGCCTCACAAACAAATCCAGAAACGGTTTCATACTGATGATCCTGTTGTAAACAGGTTTAACGAGCAATTGTAAAATAAGGAAAATAAGCTGGACGAGAACAATCATGAAGTTGAACTACGAAGTAAAAATGGCATAAAAAGAAAGAGGGTTGAGGGTGGGGGATGGTAGCTACATACCTCAGGCATCTTAATGTTTAAATCTTCTGCTAGCTGATCAATTGATGTATTTGCATCAACATCATATATTCCCTCTGCTCGCATCACAATGTTGCCAGTTTTCTTTTCAATTTCCTCCTGATAAATGATGGAAAACAAAACATAAGATATTGAGAACATTTGCTCTTACCTTTGTCGTATAGCACAAAGCAGAAAACAAATTATGAAGTTTTTGATATATAAAGAACATGCAGCGGAGCTAAAGCAATTAGACAAACTCTCTCAAACGTACATGGGTGTCCCTTAATACTGCTCTTCTTGAAAACCATCTATAATGTACTTCAAGGCTAACCCATCCATTAAGAACAGAAATGGCAAACCATATTAATTCTAAATCTGATAGCTATCTAAAGTAAAGCTACAAAGAAGTCGTTCATTAATTTCTAAGTAACAAGTCAGAAAAAATTGAGAGAATGTAGCACTGCCATCCATCAATAAAAACACAGGTTCTAGTTTTAACTCAACAAGCAAAAAAAACATCAAAGTTCCCTCACCTTTGAATCATTTTCATCGAAGATTTCACCAACAATTTCCTCTACTACATCTTCAAGAGTAACTATCTGTCTCAGAGTGAATAGAAAAAGGTTAGGCTGTGCCATGGCATATATCAAGGCCAACAAAAAATAACCGAATTTCTCTACACAAGTTTAGACGTATATGAAAATAACACACCGGCAAAGTTTAATTGAGAGATAATCACACTTAAAGCAACTAAAGATTCTTTTTGCCTTATGAGTCGTAATGACATCGCACCAAACAAAGCCAAAGCCAAAAAACAATACGGCACTTCTCTCAAATTGAGTACAGTGTGCAAGTGGATCATTATGTGCAGCTAAATACGGAGTATATACAAGATTTACACAGCAGAGAGTCACTTCCTTATTTTCTGTAATATATATGGTGCATTATTATATCCCTTCTCATCTGTATGATACATCAGTGAATGAAAAACGATACCTATGCCCGCCTAAGCGAGCCCTAGTCAGACTAGGCGCAGACAGCGCCCCAATGTTAGGCGAGCGCTTAATCTATTTCACACAGAATTTTGAATCTTTTTATCTTTTTATTCAAAAGATTTTATCTAGATAATACGTCTACTAACTATCATAATAAAGAGCCAACAGATTATTTTATTCCTAAGTAATGTATGAATACTTCCCGTATTCTTCCCTTTATCACACTGATCTCTCATTCTATCATTCATCGCCTAGATAGCCCTAGGCGTGCCTAGGGATATCACCCAGGATCACCTAACGCATTTTTATTCACTGTGATACATCCACAGCCAGACTCCTTGAGAGGGGCAGAAGGGTAGAGCATAAAAGTTAATTCCTACCTTTAGGTGCTAACATATGTTGACTTCCTAAAATTCCAGGGAAGACTCACTTAAAGTTAATACCTGAAACTAGACACTGTAAACAAAATAATAAAAACAAGTTGCATGGTTGAACATGCAAGCGGGACATAAATAACAACAGATACTAACACTCTTACTTCTATGAGTAAAAGAAGCCTATTATGACTTATGATTGAATACAAGTTTTGAAGAGGCTTGTCAACATTTTGTGTTTTTCGCTAGTATGAACTATGAAGTGAACATTTAATTATACAAAACCAATAATACTACAATTGAAAATAGAGCAAACATGTGTACCCCTACAGTTCCCCCATATTCATTCAGGACAACAGCCATATGCACCTTCCTGATTCGAAACTCTCGAAGGAGATTCCACACCGACATTGAATCTGCAGTTACGAATAAATTTTTCTTCAGCAAAAGCATTTCCCATAATCTGCAAATCAGTGTTTAATAAAGAACAGACTAAGTTCCCTAATTACACCAAAATCTTCATATTTTCCAAAAATCATGATAAACGGGAAATACCTCTGAACCCTTATCTAGCCAATAAGATCTCCCATTTACCGTGCGTGTAATGTACTCAGATTAAAAGATATCTTTATATCGAGGAAAAGTGGAACTTTTGGGATCTAGGATGCCTGAGATTCACAGTATGTATATGTAACAACTAGTTTTCTCTACCTTTCTTACATGCAAATGATATCTTCACCATAGGCATCAAAGATTCAATTATAAAAGGCTTATCAATCATTTGAAATTGTTGACTAAACAAAAACAATCCTTCCACAAAAAACTCAAGTACAGTATAAATAAAAAACTTTCCGCCGAGAATTTCAGTTTCAATTGACATAGTCACGCAGCACATGCATGATCCCCCAGTTCGTATTCACATGTAAGATTAAGCATTCTCTAGTTATACACTTCATTGTTCATATTCCAAGAAGCAGATGCACTTAATGGTTGACGCATTGCTAGAAGGTATGAATATGCAAGGACATCTCAACCCACTCAATAGTTATAGGCTTTCATTGTTCATATTTTTTGGCTCCAGAACATGCAGACTCAACTTGATAGCATACTTATTGGTTGGAAGGTACTACAATAAAAACTTAGCAAGTACAGATACTATAAAATTCATATTACCAGGCACAAAGTACGCTGGTTTGTGTGCAAAATCTCCAACCGAAGATGTTTCTAGTAGCTCACCCTTCAAAATCAAACAATTAAGAATTCTGCAAAGTATGAGATTTATGCATGATATATGATTATATGAACAAGGGAAAAACAAGCAATAATGAAAATTGCAACAGCAGATAGCTGACCTTCTGCACATAATCCAACAGATCCATTGCATAGGCAACACCAACAATGTTATCAATACGGTCTTCAAATACAGGGACCCTGATAAAACACAAATTAACCGGAAATGCCAAGAAGAGAAAATATAATGTAACTGGAAGAAATTGAAACTATAGAACAAAACAAACCTGGAGTACCGATGGATCACCCATAATTTGTGGAAATCAATTAGGGTGGCACTAGAGTTAATGGCAACAACATCAACAAGAGGTGTCATTACCTCTCTAACATGTGTGTCTTTTATCTCTAAGACATTTTCGATCATGTCCTGAAATTAATTACGAGGAAGCAATGAAGAAGATTAAAACTCCCGCATACCTTCTTTCCCACACAGAGATTGGTAGAAATTATTTATTATTCTATAATTGATAGGTCCACTACTTTAAAGAGCGTCTTCAGATAAAAAATAACACTTAACTTAACAGAGATTTATCAAAGGAAATATAGCAATTAGAACTTACGAGTTCAAAAACATAAGAAACCAAGCAGGACGAGGAGATGAAGTAAACAGAGTTCAAAAAAAGATGCCGTCAAAGCATAGAATCAAACTAGTATGTGTTCCCGTGACATTCACGGGGTCGCATGTATTAAATATTTTTAATTGTATAATTATATTTATACTACTGTATTAGATAGTGCTTTATACTTTATAATTTTTTATTTATGCTTTGTGATTTACAATTACAGTTTAAGTTATAATTAGATTGATAGCAAAATACAAAACTAAAGATATATGTATATATAAGAGAAAAGATATATCGAGTAACATAGTAAAAGTTAGAAAATAGATAATATCTATTTGATATCTTTTAAATTTTATAATATGATAAAAGAATAAATAAGAATAATGTAATCTACTGGATATATTTTTATTTTTATTTTGCTTATTTGATCTATTTTTTAAAACAAAAGATAAAATTGAAAGTAGCAACTATATGAGAATATAGATAAATAATGTGTATAGATAAGATTTATCAGTGTATTATATTATATTTGGATAGTGTGTACAAATTAGATAAAAAAATTAGGAATAAGATATTCAATTAAGATAGTTTTTAAATTTCGTAAATATGTGGCAATTTTATTGATTTTTTATTGATTTTTTTTAAGTAATGATGATGTGTCAGATGACGTGGTTAATGGCATAGCTCAGAGGTCGACACATAGGCGAATTGAACGTAAGGGTGACATGTGTCAAACAACGCTTTGTTTTAATATATGTATAGATACCTGTTCTTCCTCCTCTATTGCGCCACTTAATTCTGCTCCTCGGAGCATCAGTTTTAGTTCATCTTCTGTGACAAATGGCTCACTAATACAACAAAAATGGCAGGATACAAGTATTACCCAAAAAAATGCATAAACGTGATCAACTTATCAATGTTCATGTTGCAATAACTAGCAAGGTTCAAAATCTATACAGGCGAATCATTAAATCCTTAAAATCCCTATGACAACTTAATTTGCAAAGAAAATCCAGGAAGACTTGTAATACATTCTATATGGAACAAATTTCTAACAATTTTAGCATAATGAAACAAGAACGAACATAGAAAGGCTGGAAAGATTTCAGGCAGAAGGACATGGTGTCTTCTTAACCTAACAACAAATTATTCATGTTGCCCAATTCTTATTCAACATACAAAACACAAGGTTCATCTCTTTTTAAGCTGCAGGAAACGAAGTCTATTTGCTTGTCATGCTCTACATAAATTTCAAAATTAACATTGTCAAAATGTCACTAAAAAAGAACAATTTTCAGTAAATTCAGTAATCAGTACAAAAGAGGGCAAGAGTGAACTTTAATAGAATGATGAAATGATAATGAGAAACCCAACAAACCTTCTTCCTTTTAAACCCATCATTTTTAGCATTCCCATGGACAGAAATGTGACAACTCTTCCTACAGGATACAATATTAAGGAAAGCCATGCCACTGGTCTGACCTACGAGACATTCAAAAGGCATGAAAACAAATCAATAAGAGATTGTCACACTCAAAATGACAGTAATCAACACCTCAGAACTTACCACAACTCTAGCAACTTCAGTAGCATGATGTACAGCTATACTTTTAGGGGTTATCTCAGTGAGTAGCAAAATAGCAACCTATATAGCAGACAAATCAAATAAGAAACGAGATAACTGCAAAAAGAGGTTTTCATTAGTGAAAATGTGTGATTTCCATATCTTGAAGCAAGTAAGCTTGAACTTGTAATGGAAGATTAGGAGGGAAGGGACTTGAGAAAGCATAGCAAAAAATTTAAGTAATGACAATTCACTAGGTTGAGCAGCTATTCCTGTATGGAAGCAACTTGACTCATATATTGGACTTGATTGTCTGACTGATATGTGACTATTTGTAAATAGGAATTTCTTAAAATTGAAAAGAACACGTGTAGCTAATAGGAGTTGTAAAGAAGATTTGAATTATACTGTCATCACTCCGGTTGCTGCACTAACTCCAGCTTCACCAAAGATTGCTGTTGCAGCCTCTGTAACTAAGGCAGTTGCAGCAATGTTGACCACACTGTCATATGTAGAAACTTATATCAAATAGTTCCATGGGAAAAGAAGAAGTAAAAACGCAATGTAATATAAAAGAATAAAACTTTAGAGATAATACGTTGTGCCAATTAGAATGGTTGTCAGAAATCGAGTGACGTCGCTGCGAAGCATTCTGAAGACACCATTATCAGGTTCTTTATCAGCCAACTCCCGCACCTTGAAGGCATTAGAGTAAAAAAAATGGTTTAGGATTTAGCCGTCATGTAATCAAAAGAGATTTGTCTACCTTTCTCTTTTATCAATGAGAATTTGAATACCAGATCATAAAAATTAATGCATAAATCAACAAATAGAGTACTACAATGATGCAAGAACACAGCGAGACAGACAGTTCAATCTTGATGACATCAAACAGAAACTGAGATAACACAATGAGACCTAGAGGACATAAAAAATAAATACAGAAAATAAAACAATACTCAATCCCAAAAAAAAATCTGATGCCTGAAAATGATAGACAGATAGCAACAAGCTTCTTGTTTTGAAACAGCTAGAACATACTATTATTATCACACTTGATAAACTACAACTTTAGTTAGTTCGTGAGAAAACCATCTCCAGCTAGACATCGAATGCTATAGAGTAACCAAAAGGTTTGCAGAAATAGAATAGACCAGAATATCACAGGGAAATCATATGAACATAGCATTTAAAACATTTACCTTCCAAGGCCAGAGAGTGGTGATAGAAGTCTCAGCCATGGAGAAAAATGCTGATAAGCCCAAAAGTGCAGCTAAGATGAGCCCTTGGTCCTTTATAACCTGAAGAAGTTGCGATGTCTTTGGCCAAGCATCCTTTAGCATCTGTATACTCTGCTCCATAACAACGTTACCAGCATTGACAATTCCTTGTGCGGCCATGGCCTCTCGACAGCGAAACACCAAAACACCACAAAGGAGAGCAGCCAAGACTAGTCCCTGCTTGACCAAAACCTTGAAAGATGGGAGACCAGATTGCTCCCTGGGCTCGTCAATTCCGGAAGCAAGAACAAAATGGTCATGGTTTTTGGTGTAATTAGAAGAGTGGAAATAGCGTTTTGGATGGATGAGAGCAGTAGAAAAGGTTTTACATGGAGGGTTGGTGATAGAGGTGGGTAGCATTCTGCGAGACGCATTCCTGCGTGATAAGTTGAGTGAAATCCTGAGTGGCGAGGCCCGGACGGTCAAGAGTGAGGGCCTGGAAGAATTGACCCCTCTGGAGGAGATGAAAGCTACAGATTCCAATGAAATTCCCGGCATGATAATAGGTTTAAGTGTGCAGGAAACTTAGAAGATTTTGAGCATTGCGAGTGTGTGTTTGTCCATTCCTAGTTGAGCGAGCAAGTGAGTGTAGGGTTTGAGAATTCTGGTGAATGAGATTCTTCCAGGGTTGGAGTTGGAGGGTAACTTAGAAGGTCGTGTGTCGTCGGAGAGGCTGCCCCCAAATGGAGTTGGCCTCGTGGAGCGGCTGCCGGCTCAAACAACAAGGAACACAATTTGTGAAATTTCTTTCTTTTTTTTTGAAATAAATCTGTTTTATTTTGATTAAGTTATGATGTTCTAAAACCAACATTGTGACTTCTCGTATTACAAAGGATTTTGAGAATGGAATGAATTATTTTGCTCTTGTCTTGCTTAATTGTATTTTCTTTGAACAAAGCACCTCTATTTACACTAGAGAATTTACATCAAGATGATAGACATTTGTCTAACTCCATTGAATGAAGATGAATTATTTACCTAATACATGGTAGGCTTAATAAATGAGGTAATTGTTCATTTACCTTCGTGTAATAACAATTCATAACACCCCCTTGAATAATCACCATTCATTATACTCATTTCTTCTAGAGTATATGTTGTCTCATTAAAAACCTTGTCATGAAAAACCCGATGGGATAAAAACATGATCGAAGAAAAAAAGAGTGCAACTATGAATCCCATTTTATGCCTTGATGTTACCTCGTTAAAAACCTTGTCAAGCAAAACCAAGTGGGATAAAATCTTGATCGAAGGGAAAAGAGTGCAGCGCGTAATATGCTCCCCCTGAGATCAATGTATCTCTCGAATCTGCACATTCCAATCTTGGATACCAACTCTGCAAATTTCTTTGGAGCCAATGACTTTGTGAACATATCAGCCAAATTGTCATCTGATCGGATTTGTTGGACATCGATTTCTCCGGCTTCTTCCAGTTCACAGGTTGAAAAGAACTTTGGCAATATTTGCTTTGTGCGGTCTCCTTTGATGTAGCCTTTCTTCATTTGAGCAACGCAAGCGGAGTTGTCTTCATACAATATTATTGGTTTGTCGGTGATGGGCTTCATCCCACATTCTTTCAGGATGAATTTGATCATTGCTCGTACAGCCACACATTCTCTTCCAGCTTCATATAAAGCAATCAACTCGGCTTGATTTGATGATGTGGCAGTCACAGTCTGTTTTGTTGATCTCCAAGAGATAGTTGTGCCTCCATATGTGAAAATGTATCCATTTTGTGACTTGGCTTTATGTGGATCTGATAAGTACCCTGCTTCCGCATATCCAACTAAGGTGGCATCTTGTTGGTAACGGTACATCCAATTGCACTTAGATATGACCCTTCGGGGCCAAGGACTTCTTCGTCCTCCTCTCTTGGACAAAACTGATCCTTATCAATATTTAGGGATCGAACGTCCATAGGAGAGCTTAAAGGGTGAGCTTTGTCCATATTAAACATTCTTAGGATTTTCTCAGTATAATTTGATTGATGAACGAATATTCCATCCTTAAGGTGCTCAATTTGTAAACCTAAGCATAGCTTTGTTTTACCAAGATCTTTCATCTCAAATTCCTTCATCGAATATTCTCGAGGTTTGGTCTCTGGTAGTTTTAGTCTTTCTGAGACCTTTATGTAGATGTCTGTATCAAGTGACCCATATAAATATGCTGTCACGACATCCATTAGGCGCATTTGTAGCTTTCCGAACACAGTCATGCCAATTAGGAATCTCAATGTAGTTGCATCAACTACTGGAGAGTACGTTTCTTCGTAATCAACTCCATGGACTTGAGAGAAACCTTGGACCACAAATCTTGCCTTGTACCTTACAATTTCATTTTTCTTGTTCCGTTTTCGGACAAAAATCCATTTGTAATCAACTGGTTTTACACCCTTTGGTGTATGAGCTACAAGCCCAAAAACTTCTCACTTTTCAAGCGATTTTAGTTCTGTCTGAATGACATCTTTCCATTTTAGTCAGTCTTTTCTTTGACGATATTCATCAACTGATTCAACCAGAATATTTGTTGCCAGTGTGTAGGCAAATACATCATCAACAATATTGCATTTATATTCCATTGTACACATAAGTAAACATAATTTGTAGAAATCTCAAAATTGTCGACATTCCGATCTTTATCCAAGATATCATTTTCTGTTGAGATGTTTTCATTTTCAATCCTTTTATCTTTATCATTTATTCCATAAGCCATGGTGGCTTCTTCTGCTATACCCTTTAAGGTCTTTGTATTTCTTGGTTTCAAGTTCTTTGACCTCAACAATTTCCCACGCTTTCGACGTGTTGTAGACTCATTTGCAATAGACACTTTTGGTTGTCCAATGGGCATTTCAACTCTTGCGGGGGCATTTGCCGCTGGTATATGTGATTCTGTTACCTTCTTTGTGTCTATGAATGCATCAGGTAACTGATTTGCAACATTTTGCAAATGAATGATCTTTTGCACTTCTTGTTCACATACCTTTGTTCTTGGATCAAGGTGAGATAACGCTATTGCGTTCCATGTGATCTCTTTAGCATTTGGGTCCACCCTTTTCTTGTCTCCCCCTAAGTTTGGTAATGTATTTTCTTCAAGGTGGCAATCAGCGAACCTGGCTGTGAATAGATCACATGTTGTAGGTTCGAGGTATTTTATGATCGATGGGGATTCAAAACCAACATATATTCCTAATCTTCTTTGTGGTCCCTTCTTTGTGCGTTAAGATGTGAGATGTCCGGTTCCTTTCCAGATACTAATTGCAGTGGGGAATATACATGGTTTGCACTTGGTCTCAATCGAACCAATGTTGCAGCATGAAATATAGCATGCCCCCACGCGGATAGTGGTAATCTGGATTTCATTAATAATGGTCTAGCGATTAATTGTAATCGCTTTATCAATGATTCAACAAGACAATTCTATGTGTGAACATGAGCCATTGGGTGTTCTACATCAATCCCAATCGACATACCAAAATCATTAAATATTTAGGATGTGAATTCCCATCCATTATCAAGCCGAAGCTTATTTACAGTATAATCTGAGAACTGTGCACTTAATCGGATTATTTGTGCAAGGAGTTTAGCAAATGCAACATTTCTAGTTGATAGTAGACTGACATGTGACCAACGTGTGGATGCATCTATTAGTACCATAAAATATCGAAATGGTCCACATGGTGGAGCAATTGGTTCACATATAACTCCTTGGATTCTTTCTAAGAATGTTGGCATTTCACTTTCAATTTTTCCCTTTGAAGGCCTTATAATTAGCTTCCCAAGTGAGCAAGCAGAGCAATTAAAATCATCGGACGACAGAACCTTAATGTCCTTCAATGGATGTCCAAGTGAGCCCTTTATAATTTTGTGCATCATCATTGTCCCTCAGTGACCCAGGCGCTCATGCCATAATGTAAATGAAACTTTGTCATTTGATTTTCTTACTTATCACTGCATTGACCTCAAGTGGATGAATATATGTATAATATAATCTAGAGGTTTGACTTGACATCCTTTCAAGGATCCTCTTGAAGTCAGGTTCATGCCTTATGATGCACAAATATTCTTTCCCATTTTCATTCATGGTTTCCATATGAAACCCATTTTGGCGCACATCCTTAAAACTCAATAAGTTTCTTTGGGATTTACTTGAGTATAATGCGTCGTTTAACACTAATTTTATCCCATCTAGAAGTAGAACAATTACTCTTCCGGAGCCTTCGATGAGTTTAGACACACCCGATATTGTAGTTACGTACATTGCCTTCATAGGGCCTTAGATGTGTAAAGTAATTTTTGGTTCTTAGAATAGTGTGTTTGTTGCACTGTCTAGAAGACATTTCTCCTTCCCATCAAGTTTCATTTTAGGCAGTTTCATGTTCACTATATAAAGGAAAATAAAATGAGAAGTACAGTAATAAGAAGAAAGCTTCATATATTACACAAGGATAGTCATACTCCCTCCGTCCCAAAATATAAGGGGCATTTGGTTTTGTGACACTATTCACTAGTTAAGAGAATCTTCTCGTTTTCTTCTAATGTGTAGGAACAAATATAGGCATGTGAGATCTTGTTTGATTCATCTCAAAGAGTACTTTGACAATATATAAAAATTATAATTTTTGTCATCGTATATTTAGAGATATTAACGTTACAAAACGCGTCTCGACAAATGTGTCAAAAGCAAATGTCCCTTATATTATGGGACAGAGGGAGTATTATACAAGATACTGCGAAAATCAGAATGCAAGCACTTAAGAAATATATTACAGAAAGATAGCTATATTATACGGGGTTCTACGAGATGATAAAGGAAATACATATTATACAATATTATACATAAAAAGAGGTGACTAAGACATTTCGAGGCTAGTTCAAGCCTTCAAAAGCGAGGTTATCGTCATTGTCATAGTTGAGGAATGAAGTGGTACCCCCCCCCCTCTTGGTTGAGGAATGCAGGGGTATCCATACTTGGCATCTTAGAGTTGCCAACATCCTCAACGTAATTGGTTTCGGTAGCTTTTTCTTTGTTTTTCGCAGCCTCACTAAGTGTACAGCTGTACGGCATACCCTTGACCAATGACCGGTACTGTCACATCTATAGCAAGTGTTTTTGGATTTCTGGGAGGGTCCTGTTTGACCCGTGTAGACCTTTGGCTTTCCATCCCCCTTATTGCCTTTGTTTCCCTGATAGTTACCACGGCCTTTGTTGTATCCTTGACCACGACATCTACCATAGCCACCACGGCCTCCGCGGCCACGACCACGACCATGATTTTGTTGTTTATATTCATTGGTGTTTCCTTCAGAGAGCCCTTTGTCTACAACGTTTGCTTCAGGAACCGCTGTGGAACCAGTAGGCCTCGTGTTGTGGTTTTTCATCAGGAGGTCATTGTTCTTCTCAACAACCAACAAGACTTTCAACAAGTCTGAGTGTTTATTGAAGCCTCTCTCCCTATATTGTTGTTGTAACACAACATTGGAGGCATGCATTGTGGAGAATGTCCTCTCCAACATTTGTTCTTGAGTTATTATCTGACCACAAAGTCTCAGTTGAAATGTGATCCTATGTATAGCACTATTATACTCAGATATTGACTTAAAGTCCTGGAACCTTAGGTTGCTCCATTCATAGAGTGCTTGTGGGAGAAGGACCTCATTTTGATGTCCATACCGTTCACTCAAACTCTCCCACAATTCTCTTGGATCCTCAACAAATAAGTACTCAGTTTTGAGGCTCTTGTGTATGTGGTGACGGAGGAATACAATTTCTTTTGCCTTCTCTTGTGGCGTTGCGTTGTTATTTACTGCAATTGTTTGTTCAAGGCCATTTTCCTTGAGGTGAGTAAAGGAGTCTACCTTCCACTCAAGGTACTTTTGGCCCGACAACTCAAAAATGTCAAATTCCCTCTTAGCGATGCTTGTCGTTGAATTATTACAAGTAAAGGTTGTAAAACATGAATTATTAACATGCTCAACATTATGCGTGTATAAATTATGAGCCGTGTTTGAGACGTTATAGATGAACATTTAAGTCAAAGGAAAGTGTAACTATTCATTTTACCAATTTAACTTTTGACAAAGTAATATAAATGTTACGTACATGTATTTGTGTTTTAATATTTGAGTAGTATGCATAATAGTAATATTGACTTATGAATAGAGTGTATAATAGTTTTTGTATGCATTATGATGTGTAGGACTGTAGTATTATGCATGAAAATGTGAACTGATGCAACAAGGATAAATTTTATGCACGTGAAATAGACAATAATTTGATATTTTTACATCTAGTCTACAAATAGCTAGTCTAAAATGTCAAAGTTGACATGAATAATGATGAAAAAATTAAATTGCAACGGACATGTTGTTGGATGCTATAGTATTACCTTTTAACAGATGATATCTATATAAAACATTCAAAAGAATGAACATAAGTAAGTAAGCAATAAGAAATATGGATACGCCTCCGGGTTTTCTCGTATACCCGGTTATATTTTCCCCTTTTTATACCTCTTATCCATTTACCTTTACCATTCATTCATATCTCCTTCATCCTTATCCTCATCTCCCTCATCCTCTCGTTCCAACGCCCAATTTTCCGATCACTCCTCCGGCTCCTCCTCCGACACTAGTTCACCATTCGTTTCCAAAATATCTAAGTCATGTCAGAAACTGATTTGGTTTTGCTAAAGATGACCTTTAGCATGTCCATGATCAAGGTTACTATCATAACTTATATCATGTGGCTCTCAAAGCTTTGTCATTGCGATTAGGGGATGAAGCAAGATGGTCCGAGTGTAGTAAGATGTTATGTCGTTTTCTTTCTTAAATCAGTTTGTAAAATAAGTAGATTTCTTAATCTACATAGTGTCGTGTGTATGAACATTATGATTATGCAAGTTTTATGTTTTGGTTCATATATCATATTTGTATGCAAAGTTATCAAATCTCTAAAATTTATGTTGATAGATATGATCTTAAGTCGAAACAATAACGAATTTTTTTTTAGAGTTTCTGATGTAGAAGATCCCATAGATCTTGGGAAACTACAATACATACTTTTCAATAATAAAAATTGATTAAGTGGTTATGATTTATAAAATTAGCAAGATAATAGGAGGATAATACCTTCAAGATGTTGAAGCTCAGTTGGATTTAGGCTCGTGCTGATAACGTGTTATAATTTGATTAAGTTATGATGTTGTAAACCAACAATATGACTTCGTATTATAAAGGATTTTGAGAGTCGAATGAAGTGTAGCAAGGACTTGATCTTGTCTTGCTTAATTGTATTTTCTTTTAGTAGATACCTCTATTTATAGTAGATGAATTACATCACACGTTTTCCTAACTTCATTGAATGAAAGTGAATTATTCATCTAATACATGGTAGGCTTAATAAATGAGGTAATGGTTCATTTACCTTCATGTAATAACAATTCATAACAAATACCATTTATTTTAATATTTAGTAACAATTCCGTGTTTTAGTTGTGTTTTTTTTTAAAAACAAGCAAACAAAAGGCCTGTAGTTACTAGCTGATCAGGCCTAAATCATATTCGCGAATGATCTTGAAGAAATCCTTGATGGAGATGGATCTCTGGTTGAACGACAGGAGCAAGTTCTGTAGCAATCACATTTCCTGTGTAGTCGACAAGTTGTTGCAACTGCAAATGGAAGCCCGAAATTCTCCTATGTTGAAGCTTCGGAAAGCAAGAAAATCAACAGCCTTGTTACAATTTCTACTGATATGGAAAAGCCTAATACTATCAAATAAGAAAACTAGGGACTTAATGTCCTTGATAATGGAAGACATCTCCCAAGGGGGGTCTTATTCCTATACAAACAATTAATAACCGTTTCATTATCACTTTCGACGATGATCTTCTTGATGTTTAAACGAAAGCTGCTCTAATACCTTCAAGGATTGCAACAGCTTCAACTACTAGGGTCGATGATATAGGAATTTCAAGTTGCTCCACAAATGAAAGTAAACCTACATGATTGCGAATAATAAAACCTAAAAAAGATTGTGAATTGGCACGCCATCACAATTTAGCTTAAAATAATTACAAGGTGGTTTTGTCCAATGGGATTTATTGCAATTTTTGATTCTATATCTAGAAGCCCTAGGTCTAGTAGTCCCAACAGATACATTTTTCCATTCCAGAAAATAGAAAAGAGCAGTTTTTGCAATGTTAAGTGGCGTGTAATTATTGTTATCTACATCTGCTCGAAATTTTTTATTGTTACGTATCTTCCAGAGAGTCCACCAGATAAACAAACCAAGTTCATGATCTGTATCATTGGTGTGCAAAGGAATCTTCGAAACTATTCAAATAGTGAAGATCTAAACTATAAGGTCCTAATAACCTTATATGATTAAAAACGGAATTAGTAGTTGGGCAATTAAAAAGAAGTGGCATTTGTCTTCATTTTCAGAATTACAAAGACTACAAATAGGGTATACTTTATGATAGTGTCTATTAAGGCGTTCTGTTGTTGGAAAACAGTCTGAGAAGGTCTTCCAAAAGAAATTTTGTATTTTTGGGGGATCTTTTAATTCCAAAATGATTTCAGATTCATTCCACTACTATTTAGAGGTCTAATTAAATGGAAAGATGATTTTACGGAGAAATTACCATCAGTAACAGAGGTCCAAATCAGTTGATCTTGTGGGCTGATACTGGAATACGAATGCAATTAATAATATCAAAAATAGTCCTAGGGAAGAGGCTAAGCAGTTTGTTATTGTCCCATTGAAGATTTGGAGTGATGAATTCCCAAAGTTTTTTAGAAGTTGGGTTGTTATGCCGAAAATGATAGATAGATGTATTATGGATCCAATTATCAGTCCAAAAATAGATACATTTATCGTCTCCAATTTTCCAAGACAACCCTTTTTTTAAGTCATCTAGCAAGAGCAAAAGCCTAGAAAATTGTCAAGATTGAGTGGGCTTGCGTTCCAGATTCAAAAAGTCAGAGTTTGGAAAATATTTTTCTTTTAGAATAGAGACCCATACATTATCAGGTTTAGTGATGATTTTCCATAGAAATTTCATCTGAAGGGCTCGATTATTATCCCAAGCTTTTCGAATGCCCAAACCACCTAGGGATTTAGGTTGACAAATATTATCCCAATTAAGGAGGGAATGGTTAGACTGATTTCATCAATGTCATCACAAACTTCTTTAGGGAGAAGAAAACTTTGCATTAAATAGTTAACTTGGGAAGTGAGATTAGTTTGTATAAGGAGAGCTCTAGCAGCTCGAGATAGGGAGTCTGCTTTCCATTTTGCTCTTTGTTTTTTAAGAGCTGAGAGAGCATCATCAAAGAGATCATTACAAACACGTCCTTGAATAATAGAGATACCCAGATAATTTTCCATCTTTGAAGTGAGGGGATATTCATGTAAGAGGCAAGTGATTTAGCAAAGGATGTTGAGATGTTATTAGAAACTTGCATAGAGCTTTTATGAAAGTTAATAGAAAGACCACTCAATTTGAATAAGAAATTTTGGATAAAGATAATATTATCCGTAGTTGCATTGGCCAGAATGATGGTATCATCAGCGAACATTAAATTAATAAATTAATTTATCTTAATATATATATAAATTAGAGATTAATCAAGTGGTTTTAATGAGATTCAATTTATTGTCATTTTATTAGGATGATTTAAATGAGTTTTAATTACTCCCTCCGTCCCTAAATTTCAGTCACATTTCTTTTTCGGGTGTCCTCTAATTTGAGTCACATTTCTATTTCTATCTATTAATTTATTCTCATAATACCCTTATTCAATTTACTTTATTCATACCCAACAATACTTTTTAGGGGTAAAGTTGTCTTTACATTGTAATAAGTTTTCTATTGGTTGAATTTTATGGTTTTTTGTGCCATTATTTACACTTTTACCTTGATTAGACTTGTCTTAATATTTGTGCAAAATACCAAATGTGACTCAAATTTAGGGACGGAGGGAGTACTATTTTTTTTCATTCATCATTTTCCTTAAATCATTCTTCATCAATTTTATTTTCCATCTAGTGAGTTCGAGTCCAAATGGTTCGATCTTGGCTCCTTCGTTCCCTGCAAACAAGGCAAGTCCCGAGAGTGGCCCCGAGATCGCCCCTCTGACGCTCAAGTCAGTATTTGTCTAAAAGAGGGGGATCTGGATTATAGAGATTATAACAATTTATCTCCTTTTAATCTTAGTTCGTGTTTGATTTAGTGTTGTCTTTCGTTGATCTAAGATCTTTATTTCCTTGTTTTCAGGTTCAGGAATGTTCGGTATAATACTTGTCTTCTCTCCAAAATTTCGTTCATTCTCCATTAGTGAACTCTTCCTTTTATAGTGGTATCCTTACTTGGAGGCTAATCTTTATTAATTAGTCATTGTCACTCCTCATCCGTTGCTTCCGAGAAATTTCATTTTCGTACTTGTCCTTGGGTAGCAAGTTTACTTAGTGTATTGTCCTTCCGTAACAAGTTTGCGTATTGGGGTTATGTCCTTTGGTAACAAGTTTGCTTAGTGGGGGTTATCTTTCTTACCCGTTATCCATCGTGTACGAATTCCTCTTGAATCTACAAAGGGTAATTAATGAGAATATGTTGTCGTTGGGGGTATAGAAATGTAGAAAGATAGGTTGGATGGTGAGGAATATAAGAAATTAAGTGGGATGGATGACGAGAAGAGTGAGAAGGTGAGGGTAATAAAGGGGAGTATAAGAAGATGAGAAAGTGGGAGGGAAGGTGGGAAGAATGAGAAGGTGGGGGTAATAAAGTAGGTGAATGACAAACTAGAATGGTAGGAAGACAGGTAGTTAGGTGAGAGAGTAATGAAATAGAATGGTAAGAAGGCGGACAAGATGTCCCTGGCGGAGTACTAGCTAGGATTTTCTTAGAAGGGTATTAGCTATGTATAATATTTCTAGAACGGTGCTTGCTAGGTAGAGTTTTTCTAGAAATGTGCTTGCTGGGTAGAGTTTTTCTAGAAGGGTGTTTGATAGGTAGAGTTTTTATAGGTGGGTAATTGCACGGTAGAGTTTATCTAGGAGAGTGCTTGCAAGGTTGGGTATTTGCTAGGTAGGGAAGATTTTCCTTGTACAATATGACATTTCAACGGTGATTGGGTCATCCGGCCCAAATCGACTTGTCTAGGCTTACGATTTTGGACCCAAATTCACAACTCTCCGGGTATTATCTGACGGGCCTTAATTTGTGATGATCTTATGTCGCAAAGGATATTTTGGGCTCTCACACTGTTGACACTACTGTAAAAACACGTGTTGTGCGGTCGCAACCAGAGGCGGACACAAGTTAGGCCGAGGAGGGGCTATAGCACCCCCTCGAAAAAATTCCCGACAAAATATATTTTTTGTAAAAAATAGTGTTTTTTTTCCTGATATTACCCCTCCTCAAATTTAGTATTTTTATTAATATATAATTTAGCCGTATATTCGAATCGTGCCGCCGGTTATATATAGACCACCCACATCTTGTTGAAGACGTAGGAGAAACAGAACCACTAAAAAACTGCAGGGCGTTGTTGGAAAATGGGAGCTGTGAAGCTAAGCTCCTGTGTAACTCCGAATCCCCACAGGAACATGAGCTTAATCAACTCAAGTTCAGAACGCAGAAGCATCACATTCATTGACAACCGAAGAATTGAGCGTGGGAAGCTGGTACAGGGAGTCAAAGTAGTAAACGACGCCGTTTCAACTTTGGTGACCATTGAGCCATCTGAAGCTCAGCTCACCTGGCAAATTATTGCTGGATCTCTAGGTCTGTGTGTGTTTCAATTACTTCTGTCTGCTTGATTTTTGGTTTGATGTGGTATCGATATGTGCAGCTGGTGTGGTGCCTTTCGTGGTGGCTGGAATTGAGTTCAGCAAGAGAATCGTAAGTAGCAGCCATACATGTATTTGATTAATTACAAAGGACGAATCAGTTAATCTAATTCCTGTGATTAATGATAACAGGCAGAACAGAGAAGATGCAGCGTGTGTAATGGATCAGGACTGGTGCTGAGGGATAAAAAGTACTACTTTCGTTGCCCTCGATGTGGTAATTTACAACTGTCTTCACCCTAATTGATTGATTTGCAACTAATTTCAGAGGTAGAGGTAACATAACATGTACTTGATTGTTGGAACAGGAGGATTTCTGCCATGGCAGTCCTGGAAGAGGTTCTTCTCCGGATGAACCCCTGCCTTTGATCGCCGAGCTATTACTAATGGGTACTTCAACATATCCCTTCTTCAAATCACGCAACTTCATATTACACAGAATCAAGATTCAGTTTCATAATTCTACCCCAAAAAATATTCAATTTCATATATAACTCCAACTTGTAAGTATGTACAATGAGATATAGTTTCTTCACCATAAAAGCCCAATTATAGTGTAAACTACCTTCACATACCTTCTATCCAACATGATCTGATTTGTCAAAACCAGTTTCCAATTAAATAGCAAGAGCATGCTTCAACCTGAACAAATCGAAGACTGTGCATGCTTCAACCTGCACCACTTGCTCACTTGTCATATTATGCATATCTGCACGTCTTGCTTACAGCATTACACGCTTAAATACATATACTTATATTTATAAAGTTAAATGACTTTCATAAATTTGGACGACTGGATGAGCCTTTGAAATTCGACCGGTTGTTATCAAGTAACTAAAGTTATTTGAGAATCAAACACAAGTATAGCTTGATCCACGAAATCGCAATAACAATTTACTATATAGCTATTAAAGCAAAGCATCAATTTCGCCACATGTCATCTCTCTATTTAAATTGACACATGTCATCCATATTAACCTTCTATCCACATGTCATTTAATTAGTAATTTTTAAAATTATTTAAAAAGATTTGATTACACAATTATATAGAAAGATTTGATTATACCATATGTAAAACGTTCCTAATTTAGATATAACTAAAATTTAAACAATTTCTAATTAAAAAGAATTTCCTACAAAGATTATAATAACTTATAATTAATTTCATATCGGAATTGAGATTTAACTATTCACAAAAAATATTTTTCATAATAATATATAAAATCCAAATATGTACTTTTATTAAAATTTATATAATATTAATTATTTTATTACATGTATTTTTTAAAATTAAAATAAGATGTTTAAATACTTTTTAACTTTAAAAGTTGTACTTTATGAAAAACAATATAATCTCAATTGTTTTAAATACAAGCTTATTGTTTATCGCAATTGTGTACTAAAGTCATTTTCATCAAAATCTACTACATATATATATATTAAAGTAAAAACTAGCTTTTGTCACCTAACATTTTTGCATTGAATTTGTCATGTCACGTTCTCTTAATCTATTTGTCACCCTTCATTTCTTTATTTTCTAAAATAAATTATATATAGAAGACTATCCTAAATCTATATTTATTCTTTATTTATTTAAAAAGAATCAATTAACAAGATTGAAAACCAATCATAAGTTGTATAATTGCCTCTTTATTAATTTAAACATTAATCAAATATATTTGATTATATACCATATATTAATTTAAATATAATATTATTATGTAATCCCGTACAAGGCACGAGAGTTAAGCTAGTGGCAAGAATAAAAAAATATTGAATGAAAAACCATAAAAAATCATTTATCTGTTTGGCTCAATATGTCGTTGTTAATGGGCTTATCTAGGTCGTGTCAAAAAATTATGTCATTTGGGTCAACGAGTTGAAGGTTGTCATGCAAGAAAGATCTCACGGATTTGGAGAATCGAGGTCTTTACTTTTGAGAAAATCTTATCTTTTTGGTTGATTCTTAAGCAAGTTGGATATTTTGAGACTTTTTAAGCTATTTTTTATTTCATGTTAGACAGATTGAAATTGCCTAAGAAATTATTTGGTTGTATGATTTTAGCTTTAGCTTTGTAGAACCATAGTTTTACTGTAGTTGATTGTATTGATGTTTGTGGATTCAGTTTTTTTATTTAGTTGTGAGAGAGGGTGATTGATGGACTGCATTTGCTCTTAATCAAATCGACTCTAAATTGTTTGTGGACTAGAACAAGGAGGTGTCAAACCTTGCTAGGATTCTTCGTGGACTCGAAGGATTCAAAAAATTCGTTCAAGACAGCGAGGTGGATTCCTAGTTGTTGTTGGACGCTTATCCGGTTCGTGTTCGTTGTCGTTCTCCTTCCGTCAACAACCATCATATCACATCCTGTCGTCTATTCTTCCACTGTCTCGTCGTTGTCGCTTCCTAGAGTGATTTCGGCATCAAATCCTACCCTTCTCCGATCTTGTGTCATCAAAAGTCTACTGAATTAATATCACCAACAAACTTAACTAGTCTAACATGCTCTCTTTCTACATCATCCCCTGATAAAATGAAGTCTCACATCAATTTGTTTTAACTTCTCATGATGAACAAGATCCTTACAAAGATACAAAGCACTTTGACTATCCATGTTAATTACAAGGGTATATGAAGCATTATGAATCTCATACATAATAATTTCAACCACATAGCCTCTTTATAAGCTTCAATAGCAGCTATAAATTCAATCTTTGTGGAAGATAAAGCTACTATGGGCCACTATTGTGATTTCCATGAAATACAATTTCCAACCCAAGTAAAGAAGTAAGAGGTAATAGCATTACATGTGTCTCTTTTACTGCCATGATCTGAGTTCACAGATCCATTCAACTCATTTCTTGAAAAGTGCCAGAGTAAACAAGACCCAAGCTCTTTGTGGTAGAAATGTATCTGAGATCATAATTCATGTCACTTCAATGTTGGTCTCCAGGATTAGACAAATACAGACATATACGTGCTCAAACACACTTGTATCATATGCAAAATAAGGCCTAGTGCAAAACATATAATACATGAATGAGACTACAACCACATAAATATGGTGTCTTTCATCTTTGGAGCCTCTTCAGGAGTGGTAGGAAACATCTCATTACAAAGATCCAGATGAACACCCAAAGCAATAAATTTTGGTCTAGCATCTAGCATGGAAAATCTCCCTAGAAATTTATGCAAGTAATCAACTTGAGACAACATCATGAGTTTATCTTTTCTATTTTTGATAATATTAACTCCTAATATTTTTCGTGCAGAAACCAAATCCTTCATGTCAAAATATTTCTTAAAATCACTCTTAACACCAGAAATAGCAGGTATAGAGCTACTGATAAGGAGACTACCATCCACATTCAGAAAAAAATATAAAGGAGTCTTAGTCTTAAAATTCTTGAAATACAAGCATGTATCATATTTTCTTCTACTAAAACCCAAAGTACTCATGTAACTATCAAACTTTATGTTCCATTGTCTAGGAGATAGCTTTAGTACATAAATGAACTTATTAAGAAAACAAGCATTCTCAGTTTTAGACTTGTCGTAAAGCCTATAGGTTGGTTCATGTGGATGGTTTCTTTTAAGTCACCAACAAAGAAAGTTGTTTTAACACCCATCTGTTCTAACTCTTAATCATAGACATAGATGCATGGTTTTATATTTCACAAATGGAGCAAAGATATCATTATCATCTACACCTTCCTTTTGGGTGAAACCCTTATCTACTAGTATAGCCTTATATCTATAAGGGTCACAAAAAATGAGTTCCTTCTTTCAGTTTAAAAATCCACTTACAGTCAATAAGCCTAGTGTAATTAGGTTTAGGAACTAAAATCCAAATGTTATCAACATACATTGACTGAATCTCTTCATCTATAACTTCTATTCAATCACTAGCCTTAGGACAAGAAATAGCTTGTTCATAAGTTTCAGGGATAAATGAGAGGGTTAATTTTCGAGCCGGTAATTTTAATTTTTGAACCGAAATTTTAATCGCAATTGCAGGCGTTTAAAAAAATATAGTCTAAAAAAATAAAACACAATCTTACAGCATTTAACCCTCTCGGTTCAATAGATAAATTGACCGGTGAATTCCAGTCTCCCGTAAATGAAGCAACCAATCCAGCAAAAACAAATGCAAACTCAACAATACTAGAGGTGAACTCTTTATTAGAAATCTTTATTATGAGTTCTCTATCCCTAACAAATAGGTAATTTTACATGGAATGCTCACTTCCTATGTTTTCATGCAAGTGAGTATTGGAACTAGCATTATTTTGAGGTTCACTTATTGTCCCACCTAATTGGTGAGGTTGCAACTCTTTCAGTGGGCCTTCGTTGTTTCCATTCCCTCTCCATTTCTTTGTTCTGGCTGCAGTTGGCCTTCATTTCTCCCTTCTGAGCTTACAGTTGGCTCAAGAGAGAAGTGTTTTATATCAAACTCTCCTCAAACTCCATGCTTTAGTCATTGTTCTTTGGATCAAAGAATTGTCCTTCTAGTTGGACAATAGTTGCGCTATTGTGCCCTTCAGTCTGTACATGTATTCTCAAGTGCAATTGTCAGTTTTGATTTAAAATTGAATTCCTTTTCATTGAAGGTCACATTTCTAGAAGTTATTACTTTTTACCAATGAGGCTTTATAAGAAATAACTTATAGCCTATAACACCTTCAAGATAGTCTAGCATTACACATTTTTGGGCCATAGGATTAAGCTTAACTTGAGATATTTATGAATAAGTTGAGCATCCAAAAGGTCTCAGATGTGCAATGATAGATACCTTACTTGTTCGAGAGTCTTAAATCCCACAACAAAAGAAGAAGATCGATTTATGAGTTAGGCAACAATTGTGACTTCTTCGGTCCGCATTGATGGTCTCATTCCATAACTAATCAACATGCATATGGCCATTTCTAACAATGTCATGTTCATCCTCTCAGCAGGTGCTAGGAATTGTTAAATGCCTCTTAATTCCATTAGCATCACAATACATGTTAAATTCTTTATTATAAAACTAAAGACCGTTGTCAGTCTTGATACATTTGATCTTTTTCCCTATTAGTCTTCCAAGTCTTGAAAGAGTCAAAGGCCTCATCTTTGGACCTTAGGAGACTGACCTAGGGACAAGAAATATTTATTGCCTCCAATAAAGTTTACCGAGGTAGGCCCCCAGAGATCAGAATTGACATACTCTAGCAATATAGGTGGATCTCCCAAAACTATGTTTAGATTTCTTTCCATAGATACAATATTCACTGAAATCAAGGCCACATGGATGTTTATCAATCATACCATTCTTACACAGATTAAGAATGCCAGTGTTACCAACCTAGCCTATCATGCCTAAGCTTAGTTTAAACAAAATCATCATGATTTATCACATTGCTAGAAACATTTTATCTCAGGAGAAGCAATAACATAATAAAGTCCTTATTTATTCATGCTTCTAATGGGGACTTTACCATATCTTATAGCATCTCTAATGTCATTGTGAATGTTAATATGGCAATTCAAGTCATCAAACATGGACTCAGATAACAAGTTTCTTCTTAGATTATGGACCCATTTAACATTTTGGATAATCCTAATGGGGTGTAGCATGCATGGTACAACCTCAGTAACGAATCCAATCATTGCAAGTATAACCTTTAGAGATCATAAGCAACTCATGAGAATATTCAATGCATGATTCAAACACGGTAGGGAAATTAGAGTTACCTTTATCTTTATTTTTCTCATCTTTAGCTTTCTTGTGTGACTTTGGCACAGTGTCCCGATTTTTCACAATAATAACACTTAACTTTAGACCTTTCATTCTTGTTCTTGTTGAAATTTGTAAGTTTCCCTTTACCTTTGGTCATACGGACCTCAGTCTTAGTCTTAGTACGTTTTAGGTTAATTTCTTGTCTTGTACTTAGACTTAAAGACTTTAAGAGTCTCATCCTTTTGTATGATAGATTGAGGGATCTTAATTACAGTCAATTCATCACGGACCTATTGAATTACATCTTTCAAGGTATCAAGTTGTGCCCCCTCAGTCGAAGCGAATGGTGTCCGCCTCAACAAAGATCTTTTTGACCATAACTGTGAATGACAATATTATGATAGTTTTATAAAGCTTCAAGGTATCAAACTTTATGACAGTTTTATACTAGTGAATGACAATAACTGTCATTAATAAAACTGTCATAAAGTACTTAATAAAATTGTCATCATGTAGTAAATGTCAGTTAGCACGCTATGACTTTTTAGGGTTAGAAAACACAAATCAAATCATAAAAAGAGTTACTTACTCTAAGGAGGGAGATAAAACACACAAGTCTGAATTTTAGAATTAGTTTTTATAAGTGGGAAATTAAAATGTAATGTAGCGCTGCATCTGAAAACGTTTTATTAACACTCGAACCGAAAACGTGATGTGTCGCTGAAACATAGCCCTTGTCTTAGAAGCAATTTCGCCTTGACCAGTCAGATCGGAGTCTCTCCAAGATTACCACGTCTTACGATCGTGGGATCTCGCAAACGAATGATATGAATCATAAAGGCATGCTCATAACATAAGATAATCGTTTCTTCCAAGGTTTTCGTTTTTTGTGTTATGAAAAACAGATGAAAACCCCAATTTAATGAATTCAGTATGATTGTTTAAAGCACGAACACGAACCGAAAAGGAAGAGATGAATTGAATTCGGATGATAACTATATTTTTTATAAACTAACTAGGGAGAAGGTGTCAGCGCTCCACGCGGGTCTTTCGCTTTTAGTGTTTCACGTTTCTTTAGTTTACTTTTGGTCTTTCGCTTTTAGTGTTTCACATTTTTTTATTACTTTTGGTGTAACATGGTTTTCTTAGACCATTCTACCATCATTTTGTCTTAGTGGTTATATTATGGAATACAAATAGGACGCATAGCACTATATCAATGTAGTGCTTAGTGCATACATATATACGCATATGATTAACTATTTTTTTGTTGGAAGTGTTTTGGAGAATGGATAATTATATGGGTCATTTTATGCAAATAAGTAATAAAGATGATCTAATTAGAATTTTCATCTTTGCACAAAACGGTCGGAGCAAAGGGATTCAAAGTTTGAATTATGGCTTTTCCGTCTATGATAAAAGAATCATACATAGCCGATAAGGAACATCGTTTTCGTAGGTTTTCTAGCTGATGGAGTGACGATCTAATGAATGCATGAGATGTATCAAATTACAGACTTGTTAAAATGATGAGTTCTGTTATGTAAAATGTAGTGCAAAAACCAAATTTCAAGTAATTGTTGAGTAAAGCTCTAAGAACTGCAATCCTTCACATGTGCAATGCCCCTGATGTAGAAAGACTTATTTTTTTTCAAGGAAAATTGTAACTGCAGAGGAGTGTTTAAACCAAATGTATAATTATGAGTTAGAAAAGGATATAGCTTCTTCTAAAGATTTGGAGCATCAAATACACGTTGATTTTTACCCTTTCTGAACATCAATTTGATTGTTGTAGAGCAAGAACATGCCCGTTCGTAGGTTTCTTTGGATTTGTCACACTCCTCTTGTGTCAGAAATCACTGCAAGCAGAATTTGAGTTTACTGCTGATCATTTTACTGACCATTAATACAATGTAGGGGAGAGATAATTATAAGAGAAGTACCTTGATTTCTCATGTAGACTGTGCAACATCGAATTCCTAAGCCTTGATGAAATAAGAGAGTATTTGAGCCAGTTTTTGCTGCAAACAAATAATTTACATATAGCCTTGCTTGAAAATAACATGAGGATGAACAGAAATTGAGTAGTGAGCAAGCTCTCCGCTTCCTGTAAAATCTACTCGGAATAGAGTAATTAGTAAATCAACAATCTATGCATTCCAATCAAGTGAAATTGTAAATATTAAGGCCACTGGTCAGATTTTCAGTTAAAGAAACTCATCAGTAATCTAAACGATTCTTCGACATTTTTGCATCTAACCAAGGAGAAGGTTATGCTGATGCTCATAGGTATACGCTTGTGCATAAATCTATTCAATCATCAGCTTCTATAATCATTTATGCATTCATAAACAAATTTGAAACCTACACTTCTAAAAAAGAAAATCATTTCATAAACAAAAATATGATCATATTTTAAGTTTTAGGAAACAAAATCTTGCCTAGTTCTTTGTCAACTCTGTTTGAGACGACAAAATCAGCTTCTTTGAATCATTAGGATACCTGCAATTTATCACAATTAAAGACCAACCAAGAACATTTGTTTTTGAAAAATCATGAAAAAATAAAACATGCTGACGAATTAAGAAAGTGTTCGAAAGGCCAAGCACAACGACAACAAAGGTCTCAGGCATCCCTTTGATTTGCATTAATCTGAGTCGTTGAATGCTCGTACTATTCTGCCTTGTTTGTATACAAAAGAATCTTAAATTTGATAACCTTGTTCTGGTTTGATTGTTTATACATTGTCAAGAACAACACTTCACTCGCGATCTGCCCAAAGTAAAGACGCTCCATTAACTGCCCTCGCTCTTTGATTGACTATTGATATCCACGGTTTATATAACAGTTCGTCTGATTGGTTGTTGTAAGTGAGTGAAGTGTTGTTCTTGACAATGTATAAACAATCAAATCAGAACAAGAGTGAAGTGTTGTCCCGAATCTGGCGCAACTCGAGTGAGATCTGAACATCACGTTCCATTCGGTGTTCGTCCTGAACTGGAGCTCCAAGATTCTCTCCTTCAAGTCGGTGAAATTCATCCAAGGAGAGAAGCGTGGCGGCGCATGTGGTGATGTCAATGTCATAGATCTCAGGACCGAATCTTCTTCGCCATATCGAGACTCGTGAATATAAGGATCATAGGACGAAGATGAAGATTTACAATTTATGTCATCTTGTCATCGGCGATGACTGAAGCTCCGCCTCCGTCGAAATCTTTCTCCATAAACGCCGCCTCGACTAGCTTCATTTTGCTGGATTTGGAGCCGAAGAGCAAAGATCTTCCACCGATAGGTGATTTCTGTCATCCATGACAATTTTCTGTCATCCATGACAATTTTTTGTCATCCATTTCCTTTTCCTCTTCATATTATACATGTGCTACAATTGTTGCTTCTAGGTTCGATGATGTTGTCATCGATCTTATCAAAGTTATTTTCGAGTTGATGACAGTTCTTGAGATCCATGGCCGGAGCGAAGCAAGTTTTTCGGTGCAAGGAGCGAAGCAAGTTTTTTGCTGAGATAACAATAATAAGTTGATGACAAATTAGTTGTTTACAAATTGATTATTCATATGCAAGTTTGCTGAGGTGGATGTATGTATGCAAGTTATTGTGTGAGAATTTCAATTTGTTAAGGTGGATGTGTGTATGCACGTTACTGTGGTTGAGAATTTTAATTTGTTGTAGTTATCTTCTTCCGACGACAATTTTTATAGTTTGGATGACACTAAATATTTTCTGGAAGACATTTTAATAGGATTGATTTCATTTGTTTAATAATGATGATGACAATTATTTTGGAAGACAATAATATTAATAGTAGGAATGATAAACTATGAAATCAAATAAGATAAAATATGTTATTAACGCAAACTGTCATCAAAAAAAAATTATTGTCATCAACGCAAACCGTTATCAGCCCAAAAAGGTTAGTTACCACACTAGAAATTTTTAGGGTTAGAAAATACAATACAAATTACAAAAATGGTTACTTACCCTAAATTTGGCATTAATTTTGTTCGTGATTTTTATACTATATAAAATTAGATTAAGATTAAGTATATATCTCGAAATTAGAGGGCTTTTTTTTGCCAATGGAACAAGAAAGTGACATATTTTAAGCAATTAAGTATATTTTTAAAAGGTAGCTTCAAATAAGCGAAAAGTCTTGTGAGCAACAAAGAATAAGCCAAAAGTCTGATGGTATATATGTCTATTTTAATTTGGAAGGAATATCCACAAAATCCCAAATTCAAAGTAACCAAAGTTGCAAAATTGATTTGGGCATAAACTTGGAGAGAAGTAAAACCTTCCCTTTTTTGAAGGAGGCCTTTTAAAAACTGTATGGCCGTATTTTCATCATGCTTCGACTTTTGCTTCGCCTTCCTCTCTTCGTCACCTCCTAAATGTTGCAGTTGTTGTTGTTCCTCCAGGGAATGTCTCGCTCCACTCCCAGCAATCCCATCTATTAAGGTCCCCTCTTCCTCTCCAATCTTCACTGTTGATTCATCTTGTTTTCTTCTTCTGCTTGTGGAATTTGATTTTGTTGCTTCATGTATCTTGCGTTGTGTTTGTTGATGTGGTCAATATTTGGCTTGTTAGCTAGGGAACGTAACTGAATTGTGATTATGTCGTCTGTTGTTGTTGATCTGGTCCAATGTTAACGTGTTCTCATCATCATTAATTCTGAATTCAGATTCCAAGGGAGAGATATGATGTTGAGTCTGAGCAGTTTGAGGAGGTGGATCCAACAAGAAGATATGGGCGTTACAAAGAGCTCTTAGGTTTCGGTGCCATCAAGAAAGTCTACCGTGGGTTTGATCAAGAAGAAGGGATTGAGGTTGCTTGGAACCAAGTGAAGCTCAAGTACTACAGCGATGATAAGGTGATGATCGATAGACTCTTCTCCGAGGTGAGGCTTTTAAGGAGCCTGAACAACAAGAACATTATTTCACTGCACAATGTGTGGATGAACGAACAGAAGAGTACATTGAACTTCATAACCGAGATATGCACCTCCGGTAATCTAAGGGAGTACAGGAGGAAGCACAAGCATGTGTCGGTTAAGGCATTGAAGAAATGGTCCAAGCAGATTTTGAAGGGGTTGGAGTATTTGCATACCCATGACCCATGTATCATTCATAGGGATCTCAATTGTAGCAATCTCTTTGTCAACGGCAACATTGGCCAGGTATACCTTATATCTAGATATCGAAACCAAACGAGCTCTTAGGTCTCATTAATACATTATGTTTGATAATGCAGGTGAAAATTGGGGATTTGGGGTTTGCAGCGATAGTTGGGAAGAGCCATGCCGCACACTCTGTTCTAGGGACACCAGAGTTCATGGCTCCTGAGCTATATGAGGAAAACTACACTGAGATGGTGGACATTTACTCGTTCGGAATGTGCCTCCTTGAGATGTTCACTGCAGAGATACCCTATAGCGAGTGTGATAGTCTAGCCAAGATCTACAAGAAGGTGACTTTAGGGCACATGCCAAACGCCATGAATAAGGTCAATGATTCTGAATTTCGGATCTTCATAAACAAATGTTTGGCACAACCCAGAGATAGGCCCTCTGCCACTGAGCTGCTCAATCACTCTTTCTTTTATGGCATTGACGATGACCAAACCCGAGTTTGAGTTTCTTGTGGTTGCTATGAATTTTGTACATCACATCATTTCTTTAGATATTAGGGGAAAATATATTAGAAATTGTTATGAATTCTGTTTAAATAATCAAGTTGTGGTTTGCCTCTATTTCAAGTTGTAATGTTAACAATTTATCCAGCCACGTCTATGACGAAGGAACTTGCCTGCAACGCCATTTGGGACGAAGGAAACGTGTCTATCATGCCGTACAAGATTATTATTATTTTTTTTTTTAAAAAAAAGAGCCGAGCTCGTAATAAAAACCGGACTACAACACAAGTCGGGGGTAGCACCTAGCACGGAGCCTCTAAAAAGACAATATATAAAGCCCCTTACTAAATAACTCGGACGTTTTACAACACAAGTCGGGCGTTTTGATTTGGGTTTACATTTTATTTAGGGTTTTGATGTTTATTTGGTAATTTACTTAAATTCATAGGTTTTTTAGTTAAAATATTGAATTCATGTTGAATTTGTGTTGAAATGTCGTCGGAAACTGGCCGGAATGAATGAGATGACCGAAGAAGAAAGTGTGAAATCATGCGTCACACGTGACGTCACACCTCGCAGAACGCGAGAAGGGTACCCTCGCAGAACGCGAGAGTTATGCCCTCGCAGAACGCGAGGAATTGCCAGTTATGGCAATTCCCCCTTCTGCAGAACATGTGCATTCTGTGTTTTTTATTCTGTGTTTTTTTCTGCATTCGTTTATTTATTGATTTTATTTTGTATTGTTTTAGGTAATGGAACGTCCTGGCCGTTCAACTCGTCGGAAAAACCGGAATATTTTGAGGGAAGAACCACCGGTTGAAAAAGCAAAAGGGAAGAGGAAAACAAAGAAGAAAACACCTGTTGAACTGTTCCCTGAGGGACTCCCCGACGTTGAGCGCCCTACAAACTTACCGGAGTTGTACCCTGATGGACTCCCCGAAGCATATCTGGATTACAGTGGTGTCCATAGTTATGGTGGGGCAGACTGTTCTGTGCCTAGTGCGAGAGAACCAGGAGGTTCATACCAGGGGTGTTACCCTTGTGGTGGCTGGGACATTTTTTCTCAAGATAGTTATTCTTGTGGACAAGAGGGTAGCTGGGACAATTTCATTCCACAGGGTGCACTAGTGGAATATGGACAGAGGTGGGGTGGACAAATTTGGGGCGATGGATATGGTGAGGGAAGTGTTCATCATGACATGGGTCGTGGAAATGTCGAGGGAAGTGGACAAGCTTGTTCTTATTCTTTCAATCAGCAACCAGAATCGATGGAAGAAGAAAACGAGGATGAAGTTGTTGGAGATTTGAAGCACGGGCCGGTATATGATCCTGAGCTCACTCAAAGCATAGTTGGAGGTCCAGAAGATCCCGACTTGCTTAAGGGATTTGAAGCACATGTGGCTTACCACATCCAAAAAGGGATTGTAAGTCATTTTTTTTATTCAGCAGTATAATTCAGTTTGCACAGTTTCTGCAGAGAAGGAAGAAAATGCAGAAACTGTGCATTTTCTCGCAGAACGCGAGATGGCACTCCTCGCAGAACGCTAGAGTGGGAAACCTCGCAGAACGCGAGAAAATGCACAAATTCTGCATTTTCTTCCTTCTCTGCAGAAACTGTATTTTTTGCTAATTTTTTTTTGCAGAATATAATATGTATTTTTCCTGCAGATCAAAGGTCTGATGAAGCCGCAACAAAGGACAAAAAACAGAATAGTGATTGGTGTGAGATTCCCGGTGCAGTTGGATTGTCAAATCTCCCCGGAATGATGTACGATGAAATCGACTTCCCGTTGATTGAAGCGTTCATTGAACGATGGCAACCGAAGACAAATTCATTCCACCTCCCTTGTGGTGAGATCACTATTGGCCTTCTTGATGTGTATAAGATATTAGGCCTCGCCATAGATGAGAAAGCTATGGCAAAAAAAAAAGAAACTGGGTGCCAAGTTGGGTCATGAAGAATTTAAAATATACTATGCCAAGTGGGGGCGCAAATTTTTGAGATAGATTATACCACGTGCGATTCTGGGAGGGTGAAAGCCGGGGATTTTAGGAGTCATTGTCAAACCCTTTCTAAAGAACGAAAGGGATTAGGTTGGGTGTTGTATACTGCTGCCTCGATCTTATTTCCCGACAAGTCACAGAACTTGATCCGGCTTAGATACGGGCCCTTTATGGAATCCTTTGACATAGCTTCAAAAGTCTCGTGGGGCTCAGCTGCTTTGGCACATCTGTATAGGCAGCTGGGGGTATGCACACGCCAGAACTGTGCCCAGATGTCTTTTTGTTACACCTTGTTGCAGGTATTTTGCTTTCTAAGCATTTAATTTACCTAATTATTTATGTTTTCATATTTAACGTACTTTATATTTCCTAGGCATGGATCTACAATTATTTCCCACAGTTTCTACCTGCTGAACGACCTCGGTGAACGGAAGCACATCCATGGGTTTACGTTGGATGCCTCATAATTTAAAGCTGAAGAAGGGGCAAGTCGGAAGGGACTATAGAGGCGCGCTCAATATTATGTTACTAGAGATGGTAATTATCTAACTCTTTTTTTATTCATCTGCATTAGGTTGTGTTAAGTTTCTGCATTGGTGCATATTCAACAGCTTCTGCAGAAAGGGAATGTTCAGTAGAAAATGGGCATTTTCTCGCAGAACGCGAGAAAACGCCCATTTTCTGCATGTAGGAACTGTGTTCTTTTGTTAGCAGTTTCTATAATTCTCTGCATTTTCTGTTTGTTTTTAGATATGTTGGAACCCGTATGGAGTGGTAGACTTCTCCGATCCTGCGCTCGCTCCCGCTCTATTTCATGGGGTGCTATCTTGCTGCGACGTCACCGAACCACACATGCCGGATCGGTGTCCGAGGCAATTTGGGAGAATGCAGCATATTCCTAGGCCAGTGATCGAACCGCTCAAAGCTCATATGCTACCTAACATTAGGAGTTACAGTGTTTTCTATGACACCAACCAATGGCTTTGGGAGTCGAGAGATGTTCACTTCATCTCTCTTAATGATATGGGCCAATTGCCTTTGTACCACATGAATGCTCCGAGGATTACATGGATTGGTACATCAAGAGGACACATAGGTTTATCCGTCCTGCAGTTCCGGGATGATTACTGAGCAACAGGTAATATTATTTGTTTTGGGTTTATCTTGCATTAGTCTTTGTTTGTCTATAATATGAATATAACTTATTTGTTTACATGCTTTTAGGTGATTGGTCGGGTCTACAATGACATGGATCGATATCGGTTTGCAACTCAAGAGCAATTTCCTTCATATCACGCTCAAATGCTACAATCTCTTCAAGATCTCGCTCCCTTCCGACCACAACAACAGTGAATTAAGTTGATGGATAATTTTCGATTGTGTTTTGGATTGTTTATGTTTTTGGATTGTCTATGTTTGTTGGATTGTCTATGTTTGTTGGATTGTCTATGTTTGTTGGATTGTCTATGTTTGTTGGATTGTTTGAATTTGTTTGTTGGATTAGTTGTTGGATAATGTTGTTGGTTTATTTTAGTTAACATACTCGTACAATTACGGTCTAAAACATTAGGAAAAATCATATGCATCATCTCGCAGAACGCGAGGGTAGTGCATCTCGCGTAACGCGAGAAGTGCCCATAGCCAACTTCTCGCTCTCAGTGAAGATGCACGGTCTATGGTACAGTTTGTGTCGCTCGCGTAACGCGAAAGACACACACCTCGCGTAACGCGAGGAGTTACATCTTTTCCAAATTGTCCATTATATGAGTTCCTGTTTCAGAATAGAAAAAACTATTCTCCAGTTCAACATTACATTACAAATTCAACTGGATTGCATTCAATCCAGTGAACAAAGAAAATTTTACCTATACACAATAAAGAGTTAATACTCTGTAATATGCAACTTCTCGCGTTCTGCGAGGGAGACACATCTCGCGTTACGTGAGGTGCTACCTCTCGCAGAACGCGAGAAGTTGCTAAGGTTGAAACACAGTGAAACGGGGTCATTTAACATAAACATGAACAAATGTAAATTTTCTACATTAAAAACCCTAAAACCCTAAACAAAATAAGGTTGAAGAACAAAACTTTTGGACATGATATGCAAAAGTCATCTCTTCAACACTTACTACTACTACATTTAACATGAAATACAACATAATGACTTCATTTTAGCTCTTAATGGTGCAAAACAAATTAAAATGCAAAAATTAAGTAAGAACATTACCTCATTTGCATGGTAACTTGATGAACCACCATCTCCATTCCTTCCTTTGTTGAATTCCTCTTCATCTTCCATTGTTTTTGGTGTTTTAGAGTGTTTTGAATTTTGAAGGTTTTGAAAATGAGTTTTAATGGAGGGTGAAAGAGGTGAAAGATGATAAAAAAAAGGTGTTAGGGTAGGGTTAATAGGTGTTACGGTTTACTTAAAATAATGGGGTAGTTATTATAGTTAGGTGGGGACAAGACATCTATTAATGGTGCACAACAACGTCTATCTGAAGTGAACCCCTCGCGTAACGCAAGGTCAAGACACTCGCGTTCTGCGAGGTCACGTACCCTCGTGGAACGCGAGATTAGCATTTAAAAAATTACCCTAATTTTTGCTAATCTCGCGTTCCGCAAGGGTACGTGACCTCATAGAACGCGAGTGGTCGGGCGGTGTTTGGTAAAGTAATCGGGCTGTATATAGCATTCGTGTATATAAAGCAAAACAGAAAGCAGAAGAGGCAAGAGAATCAACGACCCTGCTTACCTGTTGGAACACGTGATGGAATTGGACGGACCAATCCGAACAAGATTATGTAACATGCTAGGTACAAGGGGTGAGATGCGTGGGCTTAATAACATCGATGAAATACCTCTATCTCATATAAAATTGTTAGTAATGGATGAAATAATGTCAATCGGTACCTATTTAATGGATGGACAAAATCTTTCTCATCTCATTCATGAATTTTAATCTAAAACCTTCATCTTCTCTTGCAAGCAATATAATTAATATTTACATTTCTTCATATTATTCAACGTTCATAATATGAAATTTAGTTAATGAATTGATGCGCGCCTCGTCTCCGGGAAGTCAATAGCGCTCGAAGGATCTTCGACTGAAACCTTGGAAGTGTTTTGGTGGATGTCTTTTGTGGGGAAGGAGGGTCGATATAGACGTCAAGTTTCCTTGACGAATTGGGATATGAGTGTTGAAAGCTTCAACAAACTGGTTTTGTGAGGGATCGATTATGGTGATTGAGGGCTGCTCAAACAAGTGATGTTTTGGCTAGGGATGTAGAAGAAAGGGGTTAGAAGATATGGGAACTTATGAGGCTAGGGATGTAGACGAAAGAGGTTAGAAGATACGGTGAAGGAGAAGAGAAGACAGAGCCCGAAGGAAGGTGACGCCCAGACCTAGAAGATGGAGGAATTCAATCGTCTCAACAATGGTTCTAGGTTCATTAATCTAAGCGTAAGTTTACAATGGTGGAGGCAAAAGCCTTATAAAGGAAAAGCTAGACGACTAGGGTTTGCAAAAGGGGACTGGCGGCTAGGGTTGGTGCTAGGGTTTGGGCGAGCTTGGGCTTGAGTGCCAAGAGCCAATAGGACGGCCCAAACCATGCAAGGTTGGACCACTCCATATTTAGAAACTTTCTAAAAATAGAAAGTTCTAAAACGCTAGCAAAACCTGAGCTTAACAACTTCCTAAAAATGGAAAGTCTCCAAACATGGGATCGAGAAAACAAATCTCAAATAGAGAACAAATGCAAATAGGGACAACAATTCCCAAATAAAAACAAATATTGTTTGAGACAACAAATACCAAATAAGCATGGTTTGGCCTGAATGAGGGTTGCGGCGTCGGAGGTCTTGGAAGGGGCTTTGCCCGGCGGTGATGGGTCCGACTCCAGCAACCAAGGGGTTGCGCTCATGGTGAGCCACTGAACGTCGGTGGAAGTGTCGTCGACGACTCTGTTCACGATCGTGTGGTTTCGGCTCCGGACGCTCGGGGAGACTTGTCTTGGGATGGGTTCTGGTCGGCGCACAAGTGTCCAAGGCTTGTAATATGTGGGTTGCGTTTAGGATGAGCCAATGTGCGCCGCTCGAACCGAGATGGATGGTGAGAGGCGGCCATGGTGGAGGGCGCAGGTGTGGACAAGGTAACCTCCATTCAGAAATGTAGAGCGGGACACGAGACAAGGCGCTAGAAATGAGGCGCCAACGGTGTTTTACCTTGAAGTGACCATAGTGGCAAGTAGATGCAGGAGACGCTCGTTGAGGCGAGCCATGCCTTGTCTCTAGGCAAGGCAGGGGCGCATCATGAATGCACTAAATTAATAAATTTTTAACACTAAAAAATTGTCACCCTCCGCTGTCTGGAGATATCTACACCCTAAATTGCATATTTACAACATTATACTGTATACGAAAATCCGTAATTGCCCCACGCGTAGCGCAGGGGTCCAAATCTAGTTGTTAATAAAAAAAATGTCTCTGCGGGCTTAATTACATCGACGAAATATTGATAATAAAAATTGTAGGATGAGATTATGATTATCTCCTTCAATAGGCGGAATAATCGCAAGCGCTAAAGGATTGAACCATCGAAGATGGTCTTCTAATCTTCTACTATGTGAATTTATAGTTGACGATGACGATTAGATTTGTATTTTGATTGTATGTATTAGCTTTATAACAATATTAATTTGGATAAGAATTACCTTACTCTTCTAAGATAAGACAATAAATGAAACAAAGCAGATCCTTGATATAGGAAACCAATCAGATGCGTGTATTTTATACCAGTTTACTAAATTCTCCAAAAATTAGGGTTTTTCAACTGTCGATTTTTAATTAAGATTTGTTTAGAAATGCAGAGAAAAAATTGAAATCAAACTATAAACTTACATCTTTGGAGGTTGAATGGAGGAAGGAGATGAAGAATGGCGGAATAGATGGAGGAATCGTCGGCTCCGACTTCTATACGTTGAAACGAGTAGCGCTGCCGCTTGGTAAAGGGTGGAGGTCTCAGATTCGAGTCCCACCAACAACCTCTTGAGAAATAGTTGTCTTTAATTGGCGGAGCTACCAAGGATGGGTTGGAGTGAATGGACTGCAACCCTTGTAATTGGGTCGACCCAAAGCAGCGGGTGTTACAGTAATAGTATCATAGTAGTGTTAAAGGATTTGTTTGGAGAATAGGTTATAAAGTGTTTTTAGTTTATAAATTGTTTTTGTTTCGAAAAAATCTACCCTCGTATATAAAACGACATGTAAAAAACAGTTTATTAACTAGTAGGATCCGTTTATAATAAATTAATAACAAAGCCATATTGCATGTTTCTTCCAACAAATGATATACAAATATCTCATCTATTATATATATATATATATATATATATATATATATATATTAAAAGAGAATAATTTAGAACTCTCTTATTTACTTTGGTCCCATAAATCCTATGTGTCAATTTGTGAATTTTTCTTTTTTCTTTTACCTCAAAATTCTTCTTAAACTTTCTACAATTTTCTAAAATAAATAAATATATTTATTAAATTGGAGATACTTACTACTAATTTTAATTACGAAAACTAGCTCAAGTAGTTTTTACTAGCCTAGTTCCCGTGTCATGCGCGGTTTTATATAACTAAATATAGTTAATAAGTAATATTATGTAATATATAATTTTATATGAAAATAAGTTGATATCTTAAAATGAGAGTCATATATAATTAAGTTTTAAGATTTTAAATTTATTAAAAAACAAATATAAATGAGTTTTTATACCAAAAATCCTATTTGATCAAATTATCATAGGTCAATTTTTTTAAAATTTAAATAAATTGATATCAACATATATAATGCTATATATTTAAAACACTACCATAACACAAAATATAATATTTTCTCTTATTTATTAAGAAATCAATCTTTTTGTGATATGTCATATCATAAAAATAAAATTATAAATTTGTAAAATAACATAATAGGATATTGGGAGGTCAAAATCTAAAAAAATAATACATAAAAATCCTTTTGTAATCTGAAAGATCTTAAACAATCTTTTTGTAATATTTTTGCACATGATTTTCCCAATTTAATCAATTTTTATAAGAAAATTACAATAAATAGTAAAAAATCTTGACCAATGGAATGACGACAAGTGGATGTGCTAGATGAAGAGTATGTCACGTGGCATAGCTAGAATTGGAGAAAAGTGTTTTACTTTAGTAGTTATATAGATATTAGTTTTTGTTAAATAAAACTAGGGATGTCAATAGGGTGGGGAATCCCCACACGCGGAATGGGGATGGGGATTTTTTTTGGGACGGAGACGGGGAAAAATAACCCGTCCCCGTTGGGGATCCTCGTCCTTATCAATGTTGGGGATCCCCATTCTTGTCACCATTGAGGATCTTCATTTCCGTCCCCGTCTCCATCCATGTTGGGGATCCTCATTCCCGTCACCATTGAGGATCTCATCCCCATATTAAATATGCTTAAAAGGGTTCTTTAAAATATTTTTTTATTTAGTTATTTTTATTTATACATGGGGATCATAATATTAAACGGGGATGGGGATGGTAGGAGTATTTCCCGCCCCAAACCTACCATGTTGCCATCCCTAAAAAAGCTAACCCTTTGAGTTTCTTCTTCCCCATTGGGTAAGGCAATTAGTTTTTAAAAGGGTTCTTTTCCTAATAAAAACGTATAAAAGGTTATTTACCCAAATCACCGCAATTGAAATAGAAAACTTTACCAAATTAGTATTTAAACGCATGCATCCATCCATCATATTTGAGTAATTATACAATTTAGATGCTACTCAGTTGTATTTTATTTTATGGAGATGTCAATTTCGTCTTTGTTCAACTAATTCAAATTTCTTATTTCTTATTTTTTTCGTTGTTTATTAATAGTAATCAAAATTTTAAACTTAATTACGTAAATTATTTATTACTCCCTCCGTTAAAAATTACTTGTCCCTGGAGCAATTTTAGGGAGAATTTATTAATCAAAATTTTAGACAAGTATACCCTTCTTTTGAGTAAGTAATGACATAGAGAATAAAAGAAAGAATAGTGAGAGAATAAAAGAAAGAATTAATAACGATAGGGTAAATTTGGAAAAAAAAGGTGTAAAATTATATTAAAAGACATGTAATTTTTAACAAATGATTTGAGCTCCAGGAACAAGTAATTTTTAACAGGGGAGTAAAATGTAAATTCAAAACTGTCATTTAATTTTCAAATATAATTATGCATAAAAATAACTAACTTACCGCTTCATAAGTTATCTAAACTTGGGCATGCATGGCGTAGTAACTATAGTAGTTAATCTATAAAAATGACTGATTCTCGAGTATATCTCAAATTCCAAACAGCGGTGAGGTTTTAATTCCTTGACATACACACAGTAAATCAATGATATATAAACAAGGGAAATGTCACACTAAACTCGCCATACTAAACCTGATAGCCAAGCCATTATCAGCTGAAATATAATTCGCATTGGAAACGCAGAAAAAATGATAACCTGAGCAACAAGGAAGAATATGTACACCAGCTTATACGAGTTCAAATATCAAAACTGAACTGCATTGGCCAGTAGAATCCATGTGTTGTCCCAAAAGCAACTCTTGTGCTTGTGAGTGATATTAAATCGTAAGATTTTCTTGGATGGCAATAAAGGAACCGCATATGTTGCCATTGAGATCTGGGAATTGTTCACTTCCTGGAAGGGGCTTCACCTTTCCCCTTTGATCAACATCAACTGGGTATTTTAGCAAGTGCCCTTTCATTTCTGTTACCTGCTCGGATGCAAACTGTTTCCAGTTCATCTCACCCTGACTTCTTACTCTTCTCACACACTCTAGGCTCTCGGGTTTGTTATAAATATCTTCAAGCCCTCCGAGGTGCTCTGCCCAAAGGGACATTCTGTATCCATATATCTGTGCACACCCGGACAAAACAAAAAATAATAACGCTTCAGTTCTAGTTGATCCAGTTAATGTATACACCCTGGAATTGTTCATTATAGAATTTGCAGTGTCATGAGCATGGTGGTACAGTGAACTCAGGAAGCTAGATAAAATTTTACCTGCCCGCCTGGATGACCTGATTTTCTCGCCCATGTATAATTAGGTTGATATCCTCCCATGGCAATCTCAGTGTCTCGTGCTCCCTCCAGTGAACGTTGGTTGATGTTTGCAGAACCCAATATCACATACTCATCGTCAACTATCATGCCTTTTGAATGGACATAGATCATAAACCTTCTGCTCCTTTGACAAAGTGCCTAAGGAACCACGGGATTACAATATTCAAACAATAGTACGCACTCACATGAATAACTTATAAGATTAACCAATCAGTATATGAAAAGGAAAGACCCGTCGAATTATATACAAAGATTTTGGAGATGGTAGTCTTTATTTACAAAGTCAATACAAAGGCCCTTTTCAAGAATCAATACCTGGGGAGTGTTTGGCGCATGCGGACTCTCACTAGATGTAGCTGGATTTCCATCATAACTTTCTCTATTGCCAAGGCAGAAAAAGTTCAAGTAATCCTGTGGTGTATAAGAATCCTGAAGTCCTACCTCTTCCAAAGCCTTGTATATTGTCTCATACATCATTTGCATAGTCTTGTTCTGCAGCAACGTTGGTTGTAATTGAATTAGTATAAATCATAGTACGCGTTTATTGAGAAATAGTTTTCCCTGTTCACGACAATTCAGCAAAAGTACTTCAACACACTTTATCGAATCTTCTGAATGTTGCGTAGGAAAAACATAATCATTTCGTTTTTAGAAGAAAAAAACATGAGCTCTGCAAACATAATCATGTCATTTGCATAGCTTTTGCACTAGAAACAACTGTACCATATCATAGTACATAAAGGCTATTAAATTGTTTACCTGCCAATAGAGAATCCTTTGAGTCGCGGCACCTGTTGGGACACCCTCTGGCCACATAGGGATAACGATATACACAGAAAATCTTTCGTGGGCTCTGATTTTGTTGGCTATTTTAAGAGCAATTTCCATAGGTATTAAATTGTTTGCCCCTGTATCCAAAACCACGAGAGGATTACATAAATGATACATCCAGAACCTTCACACGTGAGGTTTATAGCAGAATCATCTATGTATGTTTCAGAAGAGTTGACAAAAACTAATTTTGTTTTTCAAGTTTCAACATTCACTGTTGTGTTAAGAGAATTGTTAATACATCAACCTGTCAATCCATATCATGCCATAAAATGTTGAGATATACTAACAAGTCAGTCTATGGACTAATTTATTACTCACAGTCATTTAGCACCAGAGTAAGTTTTGGAATTTGGATATGCATCTGAATGCAGACAATTAGCTTTTATTTATTTAAGGACACTGATTTTTTTTCCTGCCAATACTCACCTATTTCCTTGTGTTGATTCCAATTGTACGAGGACCCAATAAAGTATTGGTTCTCGATATAAATGTAATGCTGAGCAGACCGAATGGCCTTCACATATGCCGTATGAATACTCATGTCTATGAGTACGTTCTTTCCACACACAAGATTCTGCCAATAACAAATGATTCATAGAGATTAGATGAGCAGAAGATTACACATGTTATTATAAGCGATATTCTTCAAGAAAGAATGAAAATAACAGGAATGGTATTCAATATTTCATAGTAATAGGCATTTGGCAGTCACACCTTGCTCGTAGCATCTTTTGGATTCTTTGGAAAATCTTTCACTGAATTCGAGTCAATCGAACGGAAGATCTGAGATCAAAATGCCAAATAGAAACTAGATGAGTTGGAATTCTCTCACATAACTATGAACCACAATATATCACTATACCTGTACATGCCAAGCCTCTGGATTATCCTCACGAAGGGAAGGGGCATCAGATATTCCAATGATATCATCCATTCTATCTATCCTGAGTAAGGCGTCATCATATGAAGTTTTTAATTTCTTGATTCCTCGTGGTTTAGCAGCCTTCATCCACCTCTCCTCGAAGTTAGTCAAAACATCATATGCTGCTGGTCCATCAATTTTACAATGCAAATCGTGCCATGGTTCTCTTGGACAACCATCTACTTTTCCCTGTTTGCAGAGCAAAAAGTTTAAGAAACCGAAGTCTAATAAGATGACTAACTGAGAAGCTCAAATCAAGTCAAAACGGTTCATAATTTTACACAGCTGAAACCAACCAAACAATCTTTCTTCCATTGTGTACCTCAATCTACTGGAACATAGAATATTGTTTGTCAAGTGGAAGTGATCAACCGAATTAGAAGCTGTATTCCTAGTAACAATGCCCAAACATTGTAATCTCCTATTGCTCAATTAAGTAACAATATAAAACCACCCCTTATATAGAGCACTTTACCCACAACCACCCCTTAAACCAGTAATTACATACAAGCACCCTTTAAATTAATTATGTTAGCAATCAACCACCCCTCTTCATTTTAAACGGGTTTTGACTGGTTTATGCTAATCAAATTGGGTTTTAAATCGACCAAAAACAGACACATCGTAAGGTGGTTACGATCCGATCCTATAGGCAGAAACGCCTTCCAGAAGAAATCTGAAGTCCTCAGGCTCAGTGACAACTTTGGATTCTTCTCCATTCGGATCTCCGACTCCATCCTCTCCTCCTCACCAAAGAACGACTCGATCGAGACAAGCCCAAAATTTGGATCCATGTGAAATAGAAGAGGGGTGGTTGATCGCTAACAAAATTTATTTAAATGGTGGTTGTATGTAATTACTGGTTTAAGGGGTGGTTGTGGGGTAAAATGCTCTATTTAAGGAGTGGTTTTATGAAATTTCCTCTATAATCAATGATTGGAGTTGAAATAAAACTAAAGAAGAGAAAATATATTACAGTGAATGAAGGATTGTGATAATCGTCTTTGTGTACGGTATTCAGAGTCCTGAACAAAGAATGTTCAGGAGTATCATATCTCCCATCACATAAATCAAGGCCACCAACAAAGGCAGTGATTTTTCTGACATTGTTTCCTGCATCAGCATCTACGATGACTGTCTTTTGGTGATGGGTATAAATTGTTTCAACTTCCTGAAAGGACAAGAAAAAACTGACTGAACAACAAAATAATACAAAATATTCAAAATACTGTAAACATCTCTTCTAGCCAGTTACACATGTTTATTAGAGAAATATTATAAACCTGAAACAAGGTCTCAGCCACAGAGCGCACGGAACTTGCCTTGTTTAATCTAGTCGCATTATAGAATACTAGACATAAAAAAGAATTACATTTATCCAGCGAAGCCTTATGGTGTGTTTCGAATACCGTAATGTTTAATATTTCATTATTTCTTTAAGATGGAACATAATGCAGTATGGGTGGTAAATGGTAATCAAAATGCCCCTTTTAACTCTTGGATTATGCTGTATGAAAAAGCTTGGTATAAATAATAATGTACGGGTAAAACATAAATTTTTTGAAAGAAGTTTCCTAGCTATCTCATGCAAGGATAGGCAATGTAAGGGCAAACCCTTGCACAAGTGGGTGATATCAATTCAGTTTCCTTCATCCATAATGTACAAAGCAGTCACTAACTAACAGGCAGAAAATTTTAGCTTTGTTGGCAACTGCTTTGTAACAAATAATCTGTAGGAGGACCAGAGAGGTGTTATACCACCTATAATCGTGCCAATCGAGAAAAAAAAAACGAAAGCTTTTACCCTTTGTTTGATCCAGCTGTGTCGTTTTCCTGCAACACGAGGACAGAGTAGCACTTTCACTGAGGAGTGCTTAAAGAAGCGGCGAGTTTCCTCGTCATGAGTTGCCATTAAACCATCCTGCACGATCAACAAATGAGATGACAATAAAATCAACATACAAGTCCATCCATATGGTCTAGTTAATTAATAAGTGAGCATATTCACTATCCCTGAATATTCAGAGAGAATCTTGGATGGCTAAAGAAAAGGTATTATGGGTTTTCACTTTCAGACTCTAAAAGCGAGACTTCAAAACCATAAAAAAAGTGGATTTTGCTAGTAGGCTAGTTGAAATTCAGGTAGCTGCTAGCTCCGAAAAGTGTGATCATTCAACATGATCTGGCCGGTCTTAGAAATAGTCATTTTGTTCTTGCATATCATCACTTACAAGTTAAAATCAGTTTGCTGTGCAACTTAAGCAGTCTAATGGTACTATCCACAAAAATTCTGGAATTAAAATAAATCATGCATGATAGAATTGCAAACATTTCCTGATTGATCAAGTAAATAGAGTAGAAAGGGATTAAAAATCAACCCTTTAAGGATTCAACAAGAAGATACTGCATTCAACCAAAGGAAAAGAAAATAGTGAAAACACAGTGTTGCTATAAATATAAACCTGGACACGCTACTTACTGTATTATATCCCAAAATGCTTCTTGACGTAGGGTCATCCCATACAAGTAAGAGAACCCTTACACCTTCTTGTGACTTTGATCTAAGAAGCTCTCCCAAGGAATACTCCGAAACTGGACCGCCTTGGCGCACCAATTTAACTTCATGCCAAATTGACCAGCCCGTAATATAAATTAGTCTCCGAGCATGTTTTATTGCATCAAAAATGTCCTGCCAACACTTTCCATGTACGTATTGCAACCCTGTTTCAAGCCAAGGGCTTGGTAAGAGGCCATCTGAAACATGAGCATCTTGATAGAGAGTAACTGTTCCTCCTCTCCTTAAGGGAAAGTATGTACCAGGGATACCTTGATAATCAGGACCAGGACCCACTCCATGATGATATATACTCAAATTTTCCATAGGTATGTACTGAATCGAAAGACTCAAGACAGCTCCTTGCTTACAAGGTTTTTTATTGCTATTAAGGATGGGATAAGTGTCCTTGACTAACATCCCAGAATATATCTGTTCCACTGGAATTTTTACAGTGCCCATTAGCTGTGAGCCAACAACATCACTATCCTTTACCATGAATTGAACTTCAGCAGCAGAGTGTGCCACAGGAACATTAAAATGTTGCATCCAGACAGGGTTCTCCTCATTGCTAATTACAAAAGTTCTCCCAATCACAGCCCCGGCTATTGATATTGACACATATGGGTCACTGGTAACTTTTCGAGAAATACCTTCAAGTTTGTTACCTCCATTTCCTGAGAAGTTACCAAACATGTCTCCTAAAGTTCTGTGAAACATGTCCATGTTAGGAAGGCATTTGGCATCATAGATCCATATATCCAAAATGCCGTGCAGAAGCAAAACCTTTAAAGATCCTCTGGAAGGTGAATATGGGACAACCTGCATGCTCTGGCTATCACTATGCTGTAAAAATGGAACAGTCTGCATACTCTGACTATGACCATACGGTGAACCATGCTGTGAACTATTCCATGAACCATCAAGCGAAGGTGAGTTTGTCAAACAAGGCACCGCTTGAGGATTAATCCTATTCGAATAAGATCCATCTGAACACGTAACAGATGGATACGCATAGTAATCTCCATGATGATCATACTTAGAAGAAAAAGATGAAGATAGCTGATGAGCTGGAGGCGCGGAAGGCGCAGGAGGAGAGGCGGGAACAGACCCAGGCTTATCAGATAAGTGCATATCAGCAATAAGATCGTGTACTGGAGGATAGGCAGAAAGCTCTGAAGGGTTGACGGAAGAAGCATTATTGGCATGAGGAGGAGGCAGGTGAAGGTAAGCATCATTTCCATGGTTGCTTGAGAAGCTAGTAGATGGTGGTAATGATGGGTAAGTATTGGTTTGTGATGGTGGAGGGTAAGTATTGGTTTGTGATGGTGGAGGGTAAGTATTGGTTTGTGAAGTGGGTGGTGGGTAAGTATTGGTTTGTGATGGTGGTGGTGGTGGGTAGTAATTACTAGAATCTTGATAGTGAGGTTGGTGTGAGCTATAATAATCATGGGAAGGATATGGTGCATGTGCAGGAGCAGGAGGGTAGGGGTTGTAAGGGACTGCATCAGGTGGCCCATATGGGTTAGGATAGGGTTGATGAGGGTATGGAGGATGTTGTAGTGGTGGATACTGTTGATTTGGGGGTGGATATCCTCCATATTCATGATTGTAAGGGTATGGTGATGCAGGATTGTATCTATCCATGGTTAACAACACTATTATATCAAATCACTAAATTCACAGCCAAGGTTGCTGCTTCTGCTTATACTCAATTCAAATCAGCTGAAAAAAAAACAATCCACAACTACCCAAGTTAGGGTTCTCTGTTGATTGAATTACAATTACAGTGTGCATCAACAAGAAGGGAACTCCGATCTAGCAAAAGACCGCAAATGAGATAATGTTAAGAGAAGAGATTGTTTACCTCCACAGTCTTCAAATTTGTGGTAGGATGATTGGTCAAAACACGATCAGCAGAACGTCTTATTGGAACTAAGAACGCAAGAGGAAATTCAGAACTCGGTGAATTTGGAATGAAATATCGAGGTTAAAGACGCGATATCGACGGAGCCGCCGATGACCGAAATTTCCCGGCTCTAGTAATATGTGCTACTTTACACGGATTCAAATTATTAAGATTCAAAGGAATCAATCATGAATCATCCACCGGCAGATTATGAATTAGTCAGATCGCCACGAACCGGTTTGATTTCCTTTAAGGAGTACGACAACACATGTAAATAAGCAAACAAAAGGCCTATTGCTAAATACAACTCAGGCGTAAATTATCTTTACGGATTATCTTGAGAAACTCTTTTACCAGGCGTCGTTCATTAACAGTCTCAAGCAGGTAGTTGCGAAAAGACTTTGTCTCTGCATCAGTGCTCAGGTTGTTCCACCTTATAAGTTGCTCACGTAGAACTTCAATGTTGAGGTCTCTAGAGGCTAAGAAGTCCGTTGCTCTATTCCTCGTCCTGTTAACATGAAAAAAAAACGACACTCATCAAATAAAAGACTCAGGGACCTTGTATATTTCCTTAAGGGGTACGAATTCAGAGGTTAAAAGGGAAGGATTGGATTTTTATTCAAAGCCTTTATTTAGCACACCCTCAAAATTTATTTAACACACCCTAACTTTCGTCACAGATGTATTCCACAATATCTTCGTCACGAATGTATAGAGGCCAAGATCCGTCACAAATGTTTACACTTGGACATCCGTCACGTATGTATCAAAGAGTTTCGTGACGAAGGTGTAGCGAAGATACGTGACGAAGAAACCAAATAGTTATGTGACGAATGTACCTATATCTGCAAAAGTGAAGCTATTATGTCTAATCCACACCAACTACATTTAATTACCTTCATTCAATCGACCAAACTTCTTCTTAAACCCAAAATACTTCATTTTTTAACACATCAAACCCTAAACACTCTCATTCAAACATTCAAACCCAAGCTTCAATTGAAAATGTCAAATTGGGATGACTACACACACCAAAATGTAGATGAAGATGGTCCATCATGGGGGAACAACTATAAGGTATGTTATAGTTGTTTTAAATAATATAGAAGTTAGGGTTTGTAGTTAAATTCATGTTTTTGTATGAAATTGAATTGTTTGAAGTTAGGTTTTGTGTTGATAGTGTGAAAATCATGTTGTGATATTGAAAAGATGTGATTTTTAGGTGTTACATACAATAAGCATGATAAGAAGATGTTAAAATAATGTTGAAGTTAGGGTTTGTGTGAAATCTGAAGTTCATGTTCAAATTGAGGGTTTGAATCAAATTTAGGGGTAAAAATGTGTGAAAAACATTTGGAAATGGGTTAATATTTAGATTCGTCACGGAACTACAGCATACATTCGTGATAGAACTATGCAATACATTCGTGACGAATGTTTTTTCACATAAAATGTGCAAATATTTTCGTCACGCAAGTATGGCTTATATCTGTGACGAAGAAGTTACTTATATGCGTGACGAAGGTATGAAAATAGGTTTCTGAGTGTATTTTTTGTGTTTTTTGTTGTTTTACAGTATAATAGTCCAATGTTCAATGGTTTAAAGAACTTATCGATCAATTCCCAAATTCGATTGGAACCTGAAGGAGTGCCTTCGTTTGATCTTGGTTTGGATTTTGATATTCTGCCAATAGTCTCTCAGCTTAATCCTCCTCCATATCATTCCCATCAAAATGATTGGTCCAATGTTCCTGAATATCAATCTTTATCGCAATCATATCAAGACATGGAGTATTTCCCAAAATTGAAGATAGTACCACAATTTGACAGTGTTGTGCTTTATGAGGAGCCACATATATCATCAGATTATTCAGAAGTTTTCGTCACTGATAAGATCTTCAGCTCAAGAGAAGAAGCAGAACAGTGGGCAAGAGATATTGGAAAAACTCATAACTTCATGTTCAAGGTTGGTAGAACCGACTTCAAAGGGACGTTAGGAAGCTCTTGGCTTAAATGCGAGCGCAGTGGACATTATATTCCTGATTCAGTGGGGAGAACTAGGAAATTCACCCACACAAAGAAATGTGGTTGCAAATTTCAGATTGCATGTAGAGAGACTGAAAAAGGGGAATGGATCTTAAGGGTTGATCATGGTACTCACAACCACATTATTGGTCAATCCTTACACGGTAATGCATTTGCTGGAAGACTTACACCTGATGAGGAAAAGGTGTTACTAGACATGAGGAAGGGAAATGCTAGACCAATACAGATGTACACAAGGCTCAATGAATCTCCAGACAACATGACCAAGAAGTCACAAGTCTACAACTTTTGTAACAAGTTCAGAACAAAGAGGATGGAAGGAAGAACTGTGATCCAGGAATTCTTTTATCGTTCGAAGGAGTTGAACTACTTCGTAAGACACAAGAGCGATGAAGTGACAAATAAGATCACAGATGTGTTCTTCGCAAGCCCAGAGTCGATGAAACTGCTTAAGGCGTTTCCATACGTAATGTTGATTGACGCAACATACAGCACAATTCAGTAAGTATAATTAAGTTAAAAAGTATGATGTTTGTTTTTACTCCATAAATTCTTATAGTAATGTATTATCTTGCAAAGTTACAACATGCCCTTCATAGATATTGTTGGAATAACATCAACGTGGAAGAACTATGTTGTTGCTGGGGCTTTTGTGTCAGAAGAGAAAGAAGAAAATTGTGTGGTGCATGTATCAATTGGCTGAGTTGTTTAGGGTTGTTAAGATGACGCCAACTTGCTTAGTCACTGATCGAGAGAAAGCTTTGATGAACGCTTTGGATAGGATCTTTCCAGATTCTACTTTCCACCTCTGTAGGCGGCACATCCAAAAGAACATTGAGGACCATGCTAAGCTAGCAATGCGGTCACAAGCAAGGGGGACACATTTTGCAAGCGAATGTCTTAACTTATTCAAACAGTCGACGGAATTGGCATACAACATTCAGCTGGGGCATATTGAAAAGGATTGGGCAGAATATCCATATGAGATTAGGTACCTGAAGAAGAATTGGCTAAACCCCTACGGCAATAGATTTCTTTCGATCTATGTGGATAAAATCTTTACATTAGGTTCCAACACCACAAACAGGTTAGTGATGTGACTACGTTTGAAATTGTTTTACAAATAATGTTAGCTTTTATTTGTTGTTATAACAAAATTGTTTTGATTATGCAGGGTTGAAAGTGAACATTCTAGCTTCAAAAATTATTTGTCACTACCAAGCCAGAAGATAGACACTGTGTTTGATAGATACAATGCGAAGATGTGCAATCAGTTCAAGGAGATCTTGGGTACTTTCAATGAAAGTCAGCAAAAGACTGTAAGTAACATTACAGACGTTGATCTCTTCAAGCTTCTTAAATACAGAGTGTCTTATACTTGTTTGAGTCACTTGCTAACTGAATACAAGAAAGGGGAATATGGCATGCATCTTGATCATTGTGAATGCGTAATAAGGAAGAGAGATGGATTGCTATGTGTGCGTGACATTTATGAATATGTGAGGAGTCAAGAACCAATTCCAGCTGAAGCGGTTCATGCCTTTTGGAGGACATTGACTTTGAAAGAAGTAGAGACTGAAGACGAATTAGAAGTGCGGAGGGTAGTAGCAAGAAACTTGATGGATGAGTTTATGGCTGAGCAATGGGAGGGAATGTTACCTTATGACCAACACGAGTGTGCAATGAAGTGTTTGGCAATAGGTAACCCTCAAATGACCAACCTCCAAGAGTCAGCTCGTGTGAAAAGGGGGAAGGGACGACCTCCAGGAGCTCCAAACAAAGAGTACAATCCAATGAAAAGACAACCTTCACATCGGGAACACACTGATGCAACACTTGAAGAAACGCCTCCAAAGAAGCAAAAACCGGCTTCATACGGGAAGGGTAAGAGTGGTCAGTGGGCTTTGAAGAAGCTTACAAAGTATAATGCTCTCGTACCTCCATGCATGTGTCCCTACGTGCAAGGTTGGTATCCCATTGTCGCTGATGGAAATTGTGGATACAGAGCTATAGCACAACAATTAGGATGGGACCAAGATAATTGGAGGAGAGTTAGATCTGAAATGGCTCAAACGACATTTGCACATTGGAATAATGGGTTGCAAGCTTGTTGGGTATTGCCAGTTGAAACGCCTAATGTTCAGATAGCAGTTACAAACCTAGCTTGGACTGGTGATGCGTTCCTGGCCTTGAAAAGGTCAAGAATGACTTTCTGGAGCGATCTAGATCTCGTAGGGAGTCGGCCTTCTCAAGAACTGGTCGAGTTTGGGAACTCGGAGGGCTGCAGAAGACTTGACAGTAACTGGGGAACTGAATGATAGTGATGTTGTTACTTGTGGCAACAAGAAACAACGATGGAGCGGATGAATTGTAGAGATGAAGTGGATGTAAAGTGTAGGTTTACGTAGGGTTTGGTAGATAAATCCACCGGGGAAGAAGATTAGAAGTAAGACGAAGGGATAAAGAAGTTAGACTTGTTTTGGTGACGCCTAGGGGATTAACAAGGAGATACACTCGACTTTATCAATTAATCCAAAAGCTAAACGTGATATTAATGAAGAAGGCAAGCCATATATATAGGCGAGCCTTTACAAAAGAGTATCTTGCAAAACAAGTAAAGAAAGTAATAAAGAAGGTAATAAAAGGGAAACTAGGGCCGACCTCTCAAGCATGAGAGTAGACACGCCCTAAACCTAATAACATATACTAAAATAGGAAATAATAATAAATATAACTAATAAGATAAGCAGCTTTACAACTCGTAGGAACTGGTGCTCAGCCATAAACTAAGTTTGGCAAACTTATTTGCCTATAGTATTGGAAGATAACATCGCTGAAGGAGAGAAATTTCCCATATGTTGCATTTGCCTTGTTGAAGATGAAAGACACTTCATTTCGGTAATTTCTAACTCACTCTATCAATTTTGTGTTTATATTTTGAAATCAATACCTCTTACACACTCTTTCATTTGCCTTGTAAATCATTTGCCTTGTTGTAGATGCCAATTGCCGATGACTCTCCATTACCTGAAGTTTATGATATGTGACATTGTTACTGTTCACCGACTGCTCGCTCCTTGATAGACCCTTTTGCTGAGCAACTAGCGGCGTACAAAAGGCCTAGAGCTCCGGCAAGAAACAAGAAAGGCAACAACGTCATTAATCTTACCGTTTAAGATTTAGTCAAAATGGATTGTTTAGGATTTGTAATGACTAAGATTTTTAATGTTTGCATGTATTTGGACTCAGTTTTAAGTTTTAGGTACTCATGTCTCAGTTTGTGCACCTCAGTTTGCAAAAAAACTAACATTTGTCACGAAGATGTTCAAGATATCCGTGACGGATGTCTTTAAGTAATACCTTCGTCACAAAGGTGTCTGGGACCTTCGTGACGAATGTCTTCTCTGTACACATTCGTCACGGAGGTTTTCACGAGATCCGTGACGGATCATTTTTGTATAGACATTCGTCCCGAAGGTCGGGGATACCTTCGTAATGAATGTATTATTAACAGGAGACTGAACTGAGTTTGCTCTCAGTTGATTTGCACGGTTTGCACCTAACCGTGCACTAAACCGTGCCAAACTACAGAAACACATACTTGATCCATTTCTGTGTATTTTTTTGTGAAAATTTGATAAACTTATAAACTTTATTAAATTGATTCATAAAATAAAACATAAACTTTTCCATTTCCAAATGAAACAAACATTACAGAAGTAGCAGTACAAGAAACTGGAAATTAAAGAACTTAAACAAACAACAACTTAAGCGAACAAGAACTTAAACAAACACTAACTTAAACAAACACTAACATAAACAAACATTAAACTACTTAGTCCCACTGGAACTTGCTCCATATTTCTCATCAACTAAGTCCTGCTTCTCTGCAGCATTTTGATCCATAACAAAGTTCCCCTCATTATCCACTCTCAGGCATTGATCCCTCAAAAGCTCTGGTGAAACTTCATTACCAGCTTTGACTCTTGCATCAAGTAAATCTATACCAAAAGCCGCATTTGCTCTGTTGACCATTACAACCTTCGTGTCACCTGATGAAGGATCATCTGGACAGCAACTGACACCTCCGGTTCCCGAGTTTGAAGGTGCATTGACTCGCTCGAGAGCTAAGGAAGTCCAACAAGAGCTAGACAAGTTAGTAGCATTCTTCAGGTCCAAGGAGTTGAATACAGACGAAGAACCACCATTGAAGACTGTTCTAATGATCGAGGTTCGAGAACGAGCAGAGGACTGCAGAGAAGAACCGCGACCGCGGTTGGAAACCGCGCCCGCGGCTCACTCGCCAACCGCGCCCGCGGCCGGGAAACTCGGCGAGTTCATTAACTTCGCCGAGGCTTCCTTTTTGAAACATTATTTTCGGATGTTTAATTGTTTTTCGGGATTATTATTTTAGGATATACTTTTTATTGTTTATTTCTTTAGTTGGCATCCTTATGAACCCTATATAAGGTTGCCTTAGTTGTTGTTTTACGCCCCCAGACTTTGATATTGAATACAGCGTTTATCGTTTTTTCCTCCCAAAAGAGAGCTTTTATGAGAAGAGTGCCCCGTGTGCATTGTCGTTGAACTGGCCCTAGTTGTGCTTGTGTGTGTCAATCTCTTCCATAAGGTTGGTGCTATCGAGGCTTCATAGAGCAACCTCCAGGTGCCTTGACCCACCAAAGTCATTGTGTTTGGTTGTAATCATCCGTTGGGGTTTCTTCATCATTCGGTAAGGTTCTTGTTCTTAAGTTCAAGGGTTTTATCGTTGTTTGATTTGGTTCCAATTGGACTATCATTCGACTTATCCTTCTTTCATCTCATTCTAATTCCGCCTATCTTCTCTGTTCGAGTTCCTATTCGAGTTTGGTGTCTGGTGTCTAGGTCAGCTGATGTGCGAAATCCCATGTCCTTTCTGTTTATAGGGATACCCAAAATCTTGTGCACATCTAGTAGGGTGATTGTCATTTCAGCAAATGGCAAGTGAAATGAATTTGTTTCTGGCTGCCAGCGCTCAACAAATGCATTGATCAACGCTTGGTCGTGGTTGGGATACATGAGGGTTTGCAAATGTGACAAACCAGAAGCCCTAGCCAACGAAACCCAAGGATACTCGCCCTCTAACTTCCATTTTTTTAAACCTTCTTTTCTGACCGTATTTCTCAATTGCAGTCTCTCCTATTTATCATATTTCAAGTTTTTTAAGTACATTTAAATCAATTAACAAATCATGTCCAAATTAACAAAGCATGGAAATTACGCAATTAACAATTCAAACAAAGGTGATAGCTTTACTTACATGTCCTTGCCAAACCATATAAGCAGTGTGCCCGCTGAAGCTATACAGCAAGTCTATCTCCTTAGGACCTCCAGGCATAGGACACTGTAACTTCGGGTAAATGTCGTCTTTTTCATCGCCATGTTCATTAAGATCGATCCCCCCGTAATGGCCCTCAAATTGTCCTTCAGCCCAAGAAGCAGTTGGACCAGAATGCCATTCTGGTGCTTGTGACTAAAAGGTCTGTTGATGGCCTACTGCTTCATCCCATGCTAGTTGTGGAGATGAGGGGGGAACCCATGTAGGGATCTATTACAAAAAAAAACAAAGTAGTAAAATGTACAACTTTCACTCATAATCGTCTATAAATTAAATTTCAAACTAATACTTACAACACTATGCGGACACCAAGTCGGATCATGTGCCTCATAGGTTGGAGTCATCGGGATATTCTGTTGTAATCAAATAAATTACAAAATTATTAATAATTTAATAATAACAAAATACACTAATATAAGTGAATTACAAATTTACTAACCATGTTCTCGTACAGGTTCGAATATGCACTGGGGTCAGCCAGTTGTTGTTGTTGTTCGTGCCACGAAGGTTGCGGGACATCTTGACTTGTACCCTCGTCAACAGCTCTTCCGCGCCTCTTCCTCGTCTTCGGCTGATAAGCCGGCCTCTCTCCAGCCTCGATTTCTTCTCGAGTCTGATTGCGGACAGTCTTCCGCGCGCTTCTAGAAGACGGATGCATCTACACAAACATAATATTTTGTCAATTTACGCATAACAAACCAACAAAACAAAAAAAAAACAGCAAATTGATTACCTTCGTCGCGGAACTATTGATTACCTTCGTGACGAAGGATTTTGCACGACTGCAGAAATTCAGCAATGCCAAAACATCCGGTGACGAATGAATTTGCTTCAAATTTCCACAATTTTAAGCACAAAAAACAGTTTTTTAGCTATCCAATTAAATTAGCCCCTAAATCATTTCATACCATATGTTTCTTAATCAAAATGTCAAACCCTAATTCATAAGTTCATCAATTTGGGGGATTATATCTAAAATTTGAAACAACTCTCAATTAAACATAAACAAACAACAATTGAAATAAAAAACATGCTTAATACACATATCAATCTAATGTAATCACACCATTTCAATGGTTTTGACATATCTTCATCAAACATAGAAAATTAATGCAAAAGAGAGTTAGAAATTACCTTATGACTTGATTTATTGATTATTGTAGTGAAAGAGATGAAAAAATGTGGAGAATGGTAGAGAATGAAGAAGGTTTGTGTTGTTGCTACGCCGAAAGTGTGAGAGAATGTAGAGGAAGAAATTAAATTAGGGTTGGATAAAAAATCTCTTTTATAACTGAAAAATCAGACCTTCGTAACGAAATTCTCCTGTTTCTTTGTCACGGAACTCGTGAAGACCTTCGTCACGGTGGTTTTGAATACCTTCGTCACGGAACTCTTAAAAACCTCCGTGACGGATGTTTTAAATAGTTTTGTGACGAATGTGTGGGTGTGCTAAATAAAAAAAAGGGTGTGCTAAATAGTAAGCCCCTTTTTATGGCTGCGTCTAAATGCACACGTTTTTTTTGCTAAATGCACACTTTTCTGTGCGGTAAGAGTTACAGTACAGAACGGTGCGGTAACTGTTAACGCACCCGTTGTTCCACGGGCAATTTTGGAATTTTTTTGAAAACGTATATTAATCTTGTGCGTTAACTCTTACCGCAGAGATCTGTGCGTTAAGATTTAACGCACGAGATTAAGGAAAGATTAACTAAAAAAAATTAAAATTTTGATTAAAAAAATTCTTATGCGGTAACCTTTACCGCACAGATTTTTTTTTTTAATTAATCGCGCAGATTTTTTTTAAAATAAAATATATCTGTGCGGTAAATATAACCGCACAGATCTAATAATTATTGCTTCAGTCTCATTGCTCTAGTGGTAAGGCCTTGTGCATCCTTTGTAAGGTCTCAGGTTCGAGTCTCAACTCCAACACTAAATCTTTTATTTTATTTGTGAAAAATAAATAAAAGAAAAGGGTGAGAAGGATTGAACTTGAGACCTTATGCACAAATATTTGGTGTGAAACCACCACACTAATGAGTTCTCATGATATGTTTATAATTTTATTATTACATGTTACAATAGAACTTGGTTCCATCTAATTTTATTATTAATTTTTTTTATCTTGGTCCCATATAATTATTGAATTAATTATAATAATAAATTCAAAAAAAAATATTATTCAAATAATCAGATATTTTGTATTATTATTATTTAGCCTTTTTAATATATATTATTATTTGAATATTTTTACTATTTTTCATGTTTTGATAAATCTTTTTATATAAAAATACTACAATTTTAAAACAATAAAACTTACATTACTTTTTAAGATAAAAAAAGTATGATAATCAATATTAATCTCAATTTAATCTTTCAATAAATTATAGACATGGCAAACGACTCAAACGCTAAAAGGCCTTAAATGGGCTTAAGGCCCAATTTGACAAAACGACGCCCAAACCATGTCGGAATGAAATGAAACTTGATTTCAATGCCTATTAGAGATATTTGACCATGTGGGTAACTTCCAATCACAACTTCTAACTTTTCAAATAGCACCTCCTTTATATATATCAAACTAGTGATAAATCTCTAACTTGTCGCAATATGTATGGTCTACAACATCGATGATGATTATTGTTGACAAAATTATAAAACTTAGTCTTATTAGGCATATAAAGTACCAATAAGGTCTCGCTCAAACAAAACGAGGCTCGAAACTATACGTAAACGCTAAAAGGCCTTATAAGGCCTTAAATGGGCTTAAGGCCCAATTTGACAAAATGACGCCCAAACGATGTCGGAATGGAATGAAACTTGATTTCAATGCCTATTAGTGATATTTGACCATGTGGGTAACTTGCAATCACAACTTCTAACTTTTCAAATAGCATCTCTGATGAAGGATCATCTGGACAACAACCGACACCTCCGGTCCCTGAATTTAAAGGTGCATTGACGCGCTCGAGAGCTAAGGAAGTCCAACAAGAGCTAGACAAGTTAGTAGCGTTCTTCAGTTCCAAGGAGTTGAATACAGACGAAGAACCACCATTGAAGACTGTTCTAATGATCGAGGTTCGAGAACGAGCAGAGGACGACAGCGAAGAACCGCGACCGCGGCTGGAAACCGCGCCCGCGGCTCCATAACAAGCGTCCGCGGCCAGGAGGCAAGAACCGCGCCCGCGGCTCCATAACCGCGCCCGCGGCCAGGAGGCAAGAACCGCGACCGCGGCCAGGACCTCGGCGAAGAGTTTCAGAAACATTATTTTCGGATATTATTTGTTTTCGGATTATTATTTTAGGATTTACTTTTATTGTTTATTTCTTTAGTCGGCATCCTTATGAACCCTATATAAGGCTGCCTTAGTTATTGTTTTGCCCCCCCCCAGACTTTGATATTGAATACAGCGTTTATCGTTTTTCCTCCCAAAAGAGAGCTTTTGTGAGAAGAGTGCCCCGTGTGCATTGTCGTTGAGTTGGCCCTAGTTGTGCTTGTGTGTGTCAATCTCCTCCATAAGGTTGGTGCTATCGGGACTCCATAGAGCAACCTCCAGGTGCCTTGACCCACCAAAGTCATTGTGTTTGGTTGTAATCATCCGTTGGGGTTTCTTCATCATTCGGTAAGGTTCTTGTTCTTAAGTTCAAGGGTTTTATCGTTGTTTGATTTGGTTCCAATTGGCCTATCATTCGACTTATCCTTCTTTCATCTCATATCTAATTCCGCTTTTCTTCTCTGTTCGAGTTCCTATTCGAGTTTGGTGTCTAGGTCGGCAACTGCGGCTTATCCCCGCATCAAATTGGTATCAGAGCTGTGTTGACACCATTCGTCTTCACAAGAACATCAAGAGACCCCCTATCCAGAAAATCACAAAAAGAGTCAGCTTTTATTTTCTTGTTTGTCAGTTTCTTTCAGAAATTGATTTTGAGTCTTCCATTGCTTTGATATTTCTTGTTGAGTCATTACAGGTTGTGTGCAAGAAGCTTGGATCGATTAGTGTTGGTGGAGATCGAAAGATTGGAGTTTGGAGCACCCTTGTTCCCAAAATCCATTCAGCCCTTCATCCATCTCAAAATCTATCCATCCCTACCAAAACGCAGCCATCAGAAACCCAAAAGAATTGCTGGAATTTCTTTCCTTGAAGCCCAAACAAGATCTTCAAAGAAGGAAATCTTATCTTTCTACAAGGGAATCTTATCTTTCTACAAGGGAAATCAAGTTAGTTGTTATTTTTATTTATTTTCAATTTTGCTGAGATTAATATCTCACATCAAGTCTGTAATTTCGTTTTGTTTAGTTGAGACAAAAAAAAAAAAATCAAAAAAAAAAGAATCAAAAAAAAAATAATACAAAAAAAAAAGAATCGAAAAGTCTCAAAGTTAGTAGTTTGTTTTACGTTTTGTTGAGTCAAAGTCTAGTTTGATATTGTTTAAGTCGGATCTCAAGAACTCAAAGGAAATCGGGTTGAACAAACCCGAACGGAAGCGAGAACCCAGCAGGCCACGACAGAAACCGCGCTCGCGGCTCCGTAGCCGCACCCGCGGTTCAAGCCGCACCCGCGGGATTCAGGCCGCGCCCGCGGCTTAGCCTCAAAAACCACAGTTCGAAAAATCTTCAGATACGAGCCTCAATTGTTACCTAACCCTCCCGACTCCATCTTCGATCCTTCAATCGACATCAGTCGGAACAAGTTAAGGTACGCTTCCTATTGGCTTTTCTTGAAATTCGAAGCTTAATCATATCTCTGTTTTGCATTCTCATTCTTGCAAACACCTTCGAGTTTTATTTTTTTCTTTCATTGAGTCAGTCTCTTGTTTGAGTCAGAACCTTACAGTCGAAACCCCGCACTACGCTAGCCATCTCCATCTCTACCATCATTCATATATTGCTAGGCGTTCGGTAGTTTCAACTTAGTGGGTTATTGATCCATACAAGCCAATTCATCAAAGAAAAGCTGATTGCAACGACAATTGAGAGAGAGTGCAGAGGAAAACATACGAGAGTAAACACTAGCGAGTTGTTTTCATTTACACTTACCTTAATATTGTTCTGTGTTAGTCTTTTCTTTAGTGATGAGCAGGTCAGTTTCTCCCCATGGGAGGCAAGAAGCCCCGGAGACCCGCGCCCTTACCCCGGAATTTATGACCAACATGTTTCGGGAGATGACGTCGGCCATTACCACCGCCATAGAGCGGCAACAGCGATCCACCCCGTCCCCAAGGGTTCGAGAGCACATCGGAACCTCCTATGATGCCCCAGTCGACAATCGGAGGCCCCTGCCTCCTCAGCAAGAAGCCTATGAGGCTGCCCGCATGGGTCGGGAACCCAGACGCAGGCCTACACCCCGGGACGATTTGCCACAAGACCGGAGAGGACGCTTTCGTAACTCTCCTATACCTCACTTTAATAGATACAATGCTGCTAACCGTTTTGATGATGCATTTCAGGACCTAGGTGATAATGATAACGAAGAGGAGCCTGAAGAAGAAGATGAGGCGGGATGGCGACCACACCGTCCCCAAGGAGGTTACCAAGGAAGGCGAAGAGAGCCTGAGCAAGATGGAGTGGGAAAGATAAAGGTTAAGATCCCGAGTTTTGAGGGAAAGTGTGATCCAGACGTATATATGGAGTGGGAGACCAAGATTGAACAAGTCTGGAATTGTCACAACTTTCCTGAAGCCAAAAAGGTGCAGCTGGCATCTTTGGAGTTTAGTGGCTACGCGTTAGTTTGGTGGGATAGCTTGATCAGAGGAAGAGTTGCCAATGGAGATTATCCTGTCACTACTTGGGAACTTATGAAGAGGATGATGAGAGCTCGATTTATTCCCCGACATTACACTAGGGAACTTATTCAGCGGCTCGAGAATTTGAAGCAAGGATCAATGGGAGTCGAAGAGACTTACAATGCTATGCAAATAGCGATGGTTCGAGCTAATTTGGTGGAGGATGAGGAGACAACCATGGCTAGATATCTTCGTATCCTTAACCCATATGTGTCTAGTGAGATTGAGATGTTCCCTTACAACTCAATGACTGAGTTGCTACATTTGGCTATCAAGGTGGAAAGAAAGACCAAAATTAGGAGCCAAGGGAGCAAAAACGCAGGTGGCTGGAAAAATCAGCAAGGAAGGAACTCCTATCCTTCAGCCCGAGAGGCCCCTAACAAGGAAGACAGTGGCTCTCGAAGGAATCCGCCATCCACTACTCAAGTGCCCTCCAAGACAACACTTGGCCCTTCTAATCCACCCCGAGGGAGTACTTCTAACCCTACTTCTAGAGCTAGGGATATTGAATGTTTTAAATGTAGAGGAAAGGGTCATATGATGAAAGATTGTCCTAATTCTAGAGTATTAATTGTTAATCAACTAGGCGAACTTGAAAGTGAAAGTGAAAAAGAAGAGAACCTAGGTGATATGCATGATGAGGATGATCTTAGTGATGAAATTGGTTATGAACATGGTGATTCTTTGATTTGTAAAAGAAATTTACATGTACAACCCGCCCCTTGTGAAGATAATCAAAGAGAAAATTTATTTCACACTAGGTGTTTAGTTCAAGGAAAGGTCTGTAATATGATTATCGATGGTGGAAGTTGTTGCAATATTGTTAGCACTGAATTGATCACTAAATTGCAGTTTACTACTATTTTCCACCCTAGACCTTATAAATTGCATTGGATGAATGAATGTGGAGAATTAAAAGTTCTAAAACAAGCTGAAGTAACATTCACCTTAGGAAAATATACGGATACGGTTTTATGTGATGTAGTTCCTATGCAAGCTTGTCATATATTGTTAGGAAGACCATGGCAATACGATCGAAGGGTTACTCATGATGGTCATACTAACCGTCATACATTCATCTTTAATGGTAAGCCTATTACTCTTAAACCCATGACTCCAGCGCAGATAGCAGAAGCTTACGAAAGGAGCAAAGGCAAGGAAAAGGTTTCTGACAGAAACGAAGGAACAACAGCAGCGACCAAAACCCGCACCCGCGGTTCAGATGCCGCACCCGCGGCTCACGATAGATCGCGACAGAAGGAGCGGCACGAGAACCGCACCCGCGGCCCAGAGGCCGCACCCGCGGCTCATTCTCCAAACCGCGCCCGCGGTGATTCAGCCGGGCCCGCGGGTCATTCTTCTGGCGCACTGGTTCCTGCAGTGACGAATCGAGCCCTATTGTCGTCCAAAGCCGAGCTGGAAGGTGAGTATTTACCCTTCGATACTACTTTAATGATGCTTTGCAAGAGATTTGTGTTGACAGGTACCGATTCTCGACTTGATCTACCCCTTAGCATTCAAGCTATTCTTGATGAGTTCGCTGAGGTGTTTCCGGATGAGATTCCACCGGGCTTACCGCCCTTTAGGGGCATTGAGCATCAAATTGATCTTATTCCAGGAGCGTCGTTACCTAACCGGCCAGCTTACAGAATGAACCCTCAGGAGTGTCAAGAGATTCAGAAGCAGGTGCAGGAGCTTGTAGATAAAGGGTATGTTCGAGAGAGTCTTAGTCCTTGTGCAGTTCCGGTCTTACTTGTGCCTAAGAAAGACAATTCTTGGCGGATGTGTGTTGATTGCCGAGCTATCAACAACATAACTGTCAAGTATCGTCATCCTATACCCAGGCTGGATGACATGTTGGATGAGCTTCACGGTGCCACAAACTTCACCAAGATTGATCTGAGGAGTGGCTACCATCAAATCCGAATGAGAGAAGGCGATGAGTGGAAGACCGCCTTCAAGACCAAATTTGGCCTCTACGAGTGGCTTGTTATGCCATTTGGACTTACTAATGCCCCCTCTACTTTTATGAGGCTTATGAACCATGTCTTGAGGAAGTTTATAGGGAAGTTTGTTGTAGTTTATTTCGATGACATTCTGGTTTACAGCAGGTCCCTAGAGGAGCATGAGCAACATCTCAGGGAAGTACTCGTTACTCTTAGTATACAACGACTATATGCTAATTTGAAGAAGTGTGATTTTTGCACTGATAGAGTTATATTTCTTGGTTTTGTAGTGAGCTCCCAGGGATTACAGGTGGACGAGGAAAAGATCAAAGCCATTCAGGAATGGCCGACACCCATGACCAGCAGCCAGGTACGCAGTTTCCACGGGTTAGCAAGCTTCTATCGGCGCTTTGTGAAGGATTTCAGCACCATTGCTGCACCGCTGACTGAGGTAACTAAGAAGCATTCAGCGTTTGTTTGGAAGGAGGCTCAAGAAAGGGCGTTTGAGGAGCTAAAACGCAGATTGACCGAGGCACCTTTGCTTGTGCTTCCCGACTTCACTAGACCGTTCGAAGTGGAATGCGATGCTTCCGGAGTTGGCATTGGAGGAGTCCTCATGCAAGAAGGTAAGCCTATTGCCTTCTTTTCTGAAAAGTTGAAAGGTGCAAGTCTAAATTACTCTACTTATGATAAGGAACTGTATGCGTTATATAGAGTACTTAAGACTTGGCAACACTACCTATGGCCTAGAGAGTTTGTTTTGCATACCGATCATGAATCTTTGAAACATTTTAGGAGCCAAGACAAACTTGATAGGAGGCATGGTAGGTGGATGGAATTTATTGAGACTTTCCCTTATATTATCAAATACAAGAAGGGAAAGGACAATGTTGTTGCTGATGCACTATCTAGGAGGCATGCTTTAATTGTTCAACTTGACTCTAAGGTGTTAGGCTTTGTTTACATCAAGGAGTTATATCGTAATGATGCTGATTTTGGTGCTATTTATAAGCAATGTTTAGATAAAGGGACTTTGTATAAGTTTTACTTGTTTGATGGTTTCTTGTTTAAAGCTAGTAAAGTGTGCATACCTAAGTGTTCTTTGAGATTATTGCTTGTTGAAGAAGCCCATAAGGGTGGATTAATGGGACACTTTGGTAGAGACAAGACATATCATATGTTGCATACTCATTTTTATTGGCCTCATATGCTTAGGGATGTTGAGCATTGTTTGAAAAGATGTTTGGAGTGTCTTAAGGCTAAGTCTAGAGTTAAACCACATGGATTGTATACTCCTTTGCCTATTCCTACGACCCCCTGGGTAGACATTAGTATGGATTTTATTGTAGGGTTGCCTAAGACTAAGAAGGGGAGAGATTCTATTTTTGTGGTTGTTGATAGATTTTCTAAAATGGCTCATTTTATTGCTTGCAACAAGACTGATGATGCTCATCATGTGGCTGACTTGTTCTTTACCGGAGTTGTTAGGTTACATGGAGTACCAAAGACTATTGTGAGTGATAGGGATGTGAAGTTTCTAAGTTACTTTTGGAAAACTCTTTGGGGAAAACTAGGGACTAAACTTCTATTCTCTACATCTAGTCATCCTCAAACTGATGGTCAAACTGAAGTAACCAATAGGACCTTAGGAACCCTTTTGAGAGCCATTCTTAAGAAGAATTTGAAAGCTTGGGAAGAAGCCTTACCCCATGTTGAGTTTGCCTACAATAGGGCCATCCATTCCTCAACCTCGATGAGCCCCTTTGAATGTGTGTATGGTTTGAATCCACTAACCCCTTTTGATCTTATGCCGTTACCTACGAAGGAGCGAGTGGATTTCAATGCAGGAAAACAGGTTGATCACATCAAGGAAATTCATGAGAGGACAAGAGCTAAATTGCTAGAAGTAGCTGCTACAAATGCTAGCAAGGCAAACAGGAATAGGAAGAAGGTCATCTTCAAGGAGGGAGACCTCGTGTGGGTCCACTTTAGGAGAGAGCGTTTCCCCAGCAAACGCCACTCAAAGCTGTCCCCAAGAGGCGATGGACCATTCAAGGTGCTTAGGAGGATTGGAGATAATGCTTATGTCTTAGAGCTTCCCGGCGACTATCAAGTGAGTGCTACCTTCAATGTGCAAGATCTGACTTTATTCGAGGGTGAAGAAGAAGAGGAGCTGGATGATTCGAGGTCGAATCCTTTTCAAGAAGGGGAGGATGATGAAGGATCATCTGGACAACAACCGACACCTCCGGTCCCTGAATTTAAAGGTGCATTGACGCGCTCGAGAGCTAAGGAAGTCCAACAAGAGCTAGACAAGTTAGTAGCGTTCTTCAGTTCCAAGGAGTTGAATACAGACGAAGAACCACCATTGAAGACTGTTCTAATGATCGAGGTTCGAGAACGAGCAGAGGACGACAGCGAAGAACCGCGACCGCGGCTGGAAACCGCGCCCGCGGCTCCATAACAAGCGTCCGCGGCCAGGAGGCAAGAACCGCGCCCGCGGCTCCATAACCGCGCCCGCGGCCAGGAGGCAAGAACCGCGCCCGCGGCTCCATAACCGCGACCGCGGCCAGGACCTCGGCGAAGAGTTTCAGAAACATTATTTTCGGATATTATTTGTTTTCGGATTATTATTTTAGGATTTACTTTTATTGTTTATTTCTTTAGTCGGCATCCTTATGAACCCTATATAAGGCTGCCTTAGTTATTGTTTTGCCCCCCCCCAGACTTTGATATTGAATACAACGTTTATCGTTTTTCCTCCCAAAAGAGAGCTTTTGTGAGAAGAGTGCCCCGTGTGCATTGTCGTTGAGTTGGCCCTAGTTGTGCTTGTGTGTGTCAATCTCCTCCATAAGGTTGGTGCTATCGGGACTCCATAGAGCAACCTCCAGGTGCCTTGACCCACCAAAGTCATTGTGTTTGGTTGTAATCATCCGTTGGGGTTTCTTCATCATTCGGTAAGGTTCTTGTTCTTAAGTTCAAGGGTTTTATCGTTGTTTGATTTGGTTCCAATTGGCCTATCATTCGACTTATCCTTCTTTCATCTCATATCTAATTCCGCTTTTCTTCTCTGTTCGAGTTCCTATTCGAGTTTGGTGTCTAGGTCGGCAACTGCGGCTTATCCCCGCATCAATCTCCTTTATAAATATCAAACTAGTGATAACTCTCTAACTTGTCGCAATATGTATGGTCTACAACATTGATGATGATTATGTTGACAAAATTATAAAACTTAGTCTTATTAGGCATATAAAGTACCAATAAGGTCTCGTTCAAACAAAACGAGGCTCGAAACTATACGTAAACGCTAAAAGGCCTTATAAGGCCTTAAATGGGCTTAAGGCCCAATTTGACAAAACGACGCCCAAACGATGTCGGAATGGAATGAAACTTGATTTCAATGCCTATTAGAGATATTTGACCATGTGGGTAACTTCCAATCACAACTTCTAACTTTTCAAATAGCATCTCCTTTATAAATATCAAACTAGTGATAACTCTCTAACTTGTCGCAATATGTATGGTCTACAACATTGATGATGATTATTGTTGACAAAATTATAAAACTTAGTCTTACTAGGCATATAAAGTACTAATAAGGTCTCGCTCAAATAAAACGAGGCTCGAAACTATACGTAAACGCTAAAAGGCCTTAAAAGGCCTTAAATGGGCTTAAGGCCCAATTTAACAAAACAACGCCCAAACGATGTCGGAATGGAATGAAACTTGATTTCAATGCCTATTAGAGATATTTGACCATGTGGGTAACTTCCAATCACAACTTCTAGCTTTTCAAATAGCACCTCCTTTGTAAATACCAAACTAGTGATAACTCTCTAACTTGTCGCAATATGTATGGTCTACAACATTGATGATTATTATTGTTGACAAAATTATACAACTTAGTCTTATTAGGCATATAAAGTACCAATAAGGTCTCTCCCAAACAAAACGAGGCTCGAAACTATACGTAAACGCTAAAAGGCCTTAAAAGGCCTTAAATGGGCTTAAGGCCCAATTTGACAAAACGACGCCCAAACGATGTCGGAATGGAATGAAACTTGATTTCAATGCCTATTAGAGATATTTGACCATGTGGGTAACTTCCAATCACAACTTCTAACTTTTCAAATAGCATCTCCTTTGTAAATACCAAACTAGTGATAACTCTCTAACTTGTCGCAATATGTATGGTCTACAACATTGATGATTATTATTGTTGACAAAATTATACAACTTAGTCTTATTAGGCATATAAAGTATCAATAAGGTCTCACCCAAACAAAACGAGGCTCGAAACTATACGTAAACGCTAAAAGGCCTTAAAAGGCCTTAAATGGGCTTAAGGCCCAATTTGGCAAAACGATGCTCAAACGATGTAGGAATGGAATGAAACTTGGTTTCAATGCATATTAGAGATATTTGACCATACTGGATAACTCTCAATCAAAACTTCTTCATTTTGAACTGACACCTTCTTTATAAACATCAAACTAGTCACCACTCTCTATCTTTTCGCAATAGGTATGATTAATAACATCAATGTATTATTATGTTTGAAAAAATTATACAACTTAGTCTTATTATGCATATAAAGTCACAAGAATGTGTCTCTCACACAAAACGAGACTCGAAATTATGCGTAAACGCTAAAAGACCTTAAATGGGATCAAGGCCCAACTTTGCAAAACAACGCCTAAACGATGTCGGAATGGAATGAAACTTGGTTTCAATGCCTATTAGAGATATTTGATCTTGTAGGTAACTTCCAATCACAACTTCTAACTTTTCGAAGAGCACCTCCTTTGTAAAAACCAAACTAGTGATAACTCTCTAACTTGTCGCAATATGTATATCGACAAGTTAGAGAGGTAAGAGATGTTTGGTATTACAAAGGACGTGTTACTTGAAAAATACGAAGTGGTGGTTGAGAGTAACCCACATGGTCAAATACCTCTAAGAGTCATAGAAACCAAGTTTCAAACCATTCTGACATCGTTTGGGTCGTTTGTCAAGTCTATAATTTATAGAAAAGTTAAATTGAGAACAATATTGATTATCATAATATTTTTATCTTAAAAAGTAATATAGGTTTTATTGTTTTATAATTATAGTATTTTTATATAAAAAGATTTATCAAAACATGAAAATAGTAAAAATATTCAAATAATAATAAATATATTAAAACAAGGCCTAAAATAATAATAATAAAATATTAAACATCTGATTATTTGAATAATATTTTTTTTTGAATTTATTATTATAATTAATTCAATAATTATATTGGACCAAGATAAAAAAAATTAATAATAAAATAAGATGGAACCAAGTTCTATTGTAACATGTAATAATAAGATTACAAACATATCATGAGAACTCATTAGTGTGGTGGTTTCACACCAAATATTTGTGCATAAGGTATCAAGTTCAATCTTTCTCACCCTCTTCTTTTATTTATTTTTCACAAATAAAATAAAAGATTTAGTGTTGGAGTTGAGACTCGAACTGAGACCTTACAAAGGATGCACAATGCCTTACCACTAGAGCAATGAGACTGAAGCGATAATTATTAGATCTGTGCGGTTATATTTACCGCACAGATATATTTTATTTAAAAAAAAATCTGCGCGATTAATTAAAAAAAAATCTGTGCGGTAAAGGTTACCGCACAAGAATTTTTTTAATCAAAATTTTAATTTTTTTTAGTTAATCTTTCCTTAATCTCGTGCGTTAAATCTTAACGCACAGATCTGTGCGGTAAGAGTTAACGCACGAGATTAATATACGTTTTCAAAAAAATTCCAAAATTGCCCTTGGAACAACGGGTGCGTTAACAGTTACCGCACCGTTCTGTACTGTAACTCTTACCGCACAGAAAAGTGTGCATTTAGCAAAAAAAAACGTGTGCATTTAGACGCATCCCTTTTTATTGGGATTTTGTATATTTCTCTACTGAGGTTTATAGTTGAAACTAAAGAGCAGTAGTTTTTTAACTACTTCCTCCGTCTTTAAATGTTAGTCTATTTGACTCGGACACGCTTGTCGATATGTATTTTGTATCGCCAATATGTCTAATTATATGTTAGTAAAAATCAGCAAATTTTGATATTATTAAAGTACTCGTTGAAACGAATCAAACAAGACCGTTCATGACTATATTTTTTCGTGTTATTGAAAGATATTGTGAAGATTCCCTCGTATTGTAAATAGTGTTAAAATTTTCCATGGGACAAACATTATGGTACGGAGGGAGTAAATTCATAATAATAATGGTATAATTATGAAAAAGTATATAATGAAGTATTTAAATTTTTTATTGATAAAATGTAATATATATATATTAAAATAAAATGATTTAGGACTGTCATATTCATTCTGGCCCCACAAATTACATGTTTCATTTTATTTTTAAATTTATTTTTTTATTTTTTCTTATTTTTAGAAATTAAAATGCACAAAATAAAATCCTCACAAATCTATCTTATATATTAAAGCTAATGCTTTTCAAGCCATGTGAGTGATTCTAGGAGCAATTTGTTAAACTATTAGTTTTTTTAATATTTAAAACTATTAGTATAAATAAATATCAAAATTTAATTTTAACAAATTTTGTTGTTGTCCACTAAATTAATACGAAAAATATGTATGTACTTGCATAATTTTTTTATTCGTTAAATGTTCTCAAGGTCCTAAAATATAGTTTTTTACAAAATAAAAAATAAAATGTAATTTCATTCATATTTAAGCAAATTAACATCATTAATTTTTTTATTGTATATTTTTATTTGGTATTTTAGTAATATTTTTCATTAATTCTTAGAATAAATCATAATGTTTTTAAAATCATAGATTATTATTATAAAATAATTAAATTTTATAATTACTTCCCCGTGCACACTAGAGGACCTAGTGAAGGACTAGTGGGGGCCTTTGCCCCCACTGAATTTTTTAAAAATAAATTGAAAAAATAAAAAAAATAAAAAAAATAAAAAAATAAATTTTTTTTATCGAAATTAATATATTTTATTTTGGCTTTATCTATTTTTTTTAAATACGCAATCTACTAGAAGATGATGTAATGAATATTGATTGTTTGATTTTTTACATTGAAAAAGATTTAGCTAGATCTACTGGCATCAAAGAGGTTTTTATGAGATTTCAGAAAATGACACATCGAAAAATGTTATTGTAAGATTTATGTCGACTGAAAGATGATCTCATAAATTATTACGTTAATGTAATTTTCTTATGGACCAGATAAATTCTTGAGAGAGTTTATGTAAAAAAAAATCCTACCGTCGTATTTCTTTTTCTCGTATAGTAGGATTTTTTTTGTCAAAACAGGCCCCCACTGGATGAATATCCTGGGTCCGCCACTGCCCATGCATGGCACGGGGTATTACATTAGTCTCAATTACAAACTCTAATAACTAATACATCTGATTTAGTTCATTTCTTTTTTTTTGGTAAACCCACCTCCTCCTGCTAACATAAGAAAAACATTTTAACATGTAAAGATTTAATAGGTTTTATTATTCGCAATTCTGTAGGTAAACCTTCTTATGTGGAACGAGCAGGAATACCCTGCTCGTCGGTGTTAGTGTCTGAAGCAGCTGTTGTCCTGGAAGGGATTAGAGCGGCAATTCGCCTCGAAGTGAAACGCATTATTATTGAAAGTGATAATGCTATTGTTATCAAATGTATTAAGTCCAACAACCCGCCTCCATGGGAAATTAGGTCTCTCATATTGGACACCAAATCTCTCTCTGTTTCTTTTGATGATGTTCGATTTTATCATATTAGCAGGAAGGGCAATAGAGCTACAGATTATCTTGCGTCGCAGGATTTCAATATTGACGAACTCAGAGATGGAATCACGTGTTGGAACAACCAACTTTCTGAAGAAGGGCTCTTGGCTCTGCGCAACTTTTTCTCGGAGTCTACTTTCGGAAGACCCTGTTTGAAGGAGTTTCTCAAGATCATCCGTGAAGATGATTTAGGCTTGAATTGTTGTTAGCAATAAAGCCTTTTGTTTGCTTGTTACAAAAAAAACATGTAAAGATTTAAAAGTTTAATATCAATTTAATTACTCATGATTAATAAAAAAAAGTTAGGTTTAAAATATTATATACTATTTGAAAATAAGTGAAGTGGGCTTTATATTAACAAATTAGGCCCACGGAACCCGTGCGATGCACAACTCCTATTTGAAATTACTAAACTCAAGATTTTATTAACGATGCTACGATTGTTTTAAGATAGGCCAATTTGGCAAACTAATTTTGTGTTATATATCACGATGATATACCCTGTGATGAGGCTAAAGTCGTAGTGCCAAATCAAAGAAATAAACTCTAAACACTAACTAGAGTATAGCAAGTAAGTAGAGGTCGAACCCAAGGGAATCAAAACACCAAATCAAGGCAGTCAAGTGAAATATCAACTAGTAACAGGTAACCAAAGGGGGGGGGGGTTTGATTGCATGAAACACAAAAGTAACCAGTAACAAGCAAAGGAAGTTTGGGTGAGAATATAATGCGAAGGGGTTTCACCTAGCAAGTATCCACACAACAGTCAATCAAGTTGATCATAGATTTATCTCAAGTTCTATTCAATCCTAGGGAATGTTCCTATTCCAATCTTTAATATATCAGCAGGCCAACCGGTCCTGATAATACTTACTATTCAACAATCAGGGAAACCTCTCAAGATTAGATGAAATAGCAGCAAAGGGCACATGAATTATAAGGATGCATGCAATAACTTACAACCGTCAAGTATTAACATGCAATCAATTCTCTTTCATAAAAGCAATCAACTACCAGATCATGCAGATATGAGCGCTACAATGACAAGGAATTCCACCGTATATTCCTAGTCTAGCAATAGAAAACTATCAATCAAACTAGGTGATCAAGCTAGCAAAACTAATAGAAATCAATAGATGAAGAACAAGAGAATTAATACAAACCCATAGGAAAAGAACAAGAGTTTAGAAATCTCACAACTTAATAACTGAAGGTTTCCACCGCTAGGTAAAACAATGGAGATTAGTTCCCGCTCATGGTTGCAGAACTAAATTGTCTGATGGAAAAGATCATGATAGAAAAGATAATCGAAAGAAAGAAACTAGGGTTCTTAAATAGAGAACTAACCCTAAAAATATATGGTAAAAGATATATCCTAAAACTAATTAAGGAAAAAGGAAAAGAAAAAAGAAATAAAAGAAAAGGAAAGAAATAATATATCGTAAAGGCTTGCTTCCAAATTGTGCAGCTGCTTGCTTCCAATTTATTTGATTACGGCTGCAGCTCCTTGCTTTAAATCCACGGCCCGTCTCGCGCACGAAGGGGAATCCAACATAATACCCGCGATCGCGGATATTAATCCGCGGTCGCGGATTTATTAAATATTCTCGGCTCCTCTCTGTTGCTCCACCGCGATCGCCTCTTATCCATGGCGATCGCCGTCGGTGATTTCTTCAAGTCTTCAATCTTCTTCGGTTCTGATCTCAATTTCTTCACTTCTTAATAAATATCTCAGAACATAACAATTGCTCGAAACACATATAATAATACTCCTAAATCAATGTAATAATCCCTAGTTACACTATACAAAGTGCAGCGTATCAAATACCCCCATACTTAGACTTTTACTCGTCCCGAGTAACTTACAGAAAAACTACCCATACAATAAAATACTCAAAGCCTCAGGAAGTACAAGAATATCTCCTAGTGATTACATAACCAATAAGCTCCTCCAAAACACACAAAACACAACAACAATAATCAAGAACAATGTGATAAAATAAGCACATACCCAGAACTACACCTTATTCCTCCAAGTGGCCTACACGAATCCTCCTATACGCCTCCTTCTTATGTCACCATACGCCAAGATGATAATGGTCCTAAAACACTCAATTTTTTAATAACACTCATCTTGCTTGGGCGCCCTTTCGGGTTTTCATCCCAACCACTCAATAATTGTTCCAGGCTCACAAAACTCACATCACTCAAGACTTATTTTTGCCCCAGCCTAATGCCGGTCAAGCCACCTTCTTATTGCATAGATCTTGCTATCCAAGGGTTTTGTATGCCTTTTTTTCAATTTTTGTGGCTTTTTCATACAATATATATTCAATAAGCTCATGCAGATACAACCAACACCCAAATAATTACATGTGAATACATTCTCCTCCCCCATACTTAAACATTGCATTGTCCTCAATGAAATGGAAGACATAAAAATCGAATCCAGGGAAGGAGACAGAAGACTCACATACAAGGTCGGAAGACCTTCCTCCAATAAAACTCAAAGTGTGGTAGAATGAGAAACTAGATGAGCACTAAATGTAATCCAATAATGCATAGCTCATCTAAAGCAAAAGAAAGAATACCTCCAATGTAGAAAGTGACCCAAACAAATCAACTCCTTGCAAAGAACATGGTCACCAACAAGCTAAGCTCCAACGAATGTAGATCTAGAATGATAGTATTAACGAAACCAAACTTGATGAAATACAAATCCTTACTTTCTTTTCTCTCATATTTTTTTTCTGCACTCTATTTTTTTTTAATCCGATATATTATTTTTTCCTCGGAATGATTTTCGGATTTTTTTTTTTTTTTTTTTTTAGAACGGGAGAGAAGACTTACAGTGAGATTGGCTACTGACTGTAGCTGACCCTAAGCTTCGGTGATTTCCTCCTGTCCATAGAAAAACTAAAAAGAAAATTAAACCGAACAAAAACAAATAAAAACAGGTTCAAACCTCGGGTTGCCTCCCGAGTAGCGCCTTATTTTATGTCGTAGTTCGACATGAAACTCAAGAGATTTAACTAACGCCATTTGGCTTTGTAAAAACAGTCTCTTGTCTGAATTCTCTCTTGAACCACTCATGGAACGCTTTGAATCTCGTCCCTCTTACCTTAACCACCTTGTCTTTAGCAATGAAGGTGGTTTCATTCACTTTCTCCTCCTTAACCGTATCAGGCGGCTGTTTAAGCTCAATGTCAAGTGCCTGCACACTAGACATCAATGGTATCTCGCCTGGCGAGGTGAGTAATGGAGGGCGATTGCCCAAAGGCTGTGAAAAGAGCTTACCTTTAGGCTCTGGCTTAGCCTGGCACTTCTGCATATTAGTAGACAAAACAGTATCTACTTTTGGGGCTCTAAGATATTCTCTAAAACAGGTTGCAATTTATCCTTACAAGTAGGCTTAATTACATCAATAGCACATAGAGAATTCTTATCAATGGGATCCATATTATATATATTATATTCTACCTTATCCCCATCAAACTCCATAGAGAGAGTCCCACTATTAACATCAATTTTTGTTTGTGCTGTTTTCATGAAAGGTCTACCTAACAGTATAGGTGTGACATTATTAGCATGCTCCATATCTAACACAAAGAAATCAGCAGGAAAAATCAGATCACCAACCATAACAAGAACATCCTCAACAACCCCTTTCGGGTACACAGTAGACCTATCAGCAAGTTGAATAACAGTTCCTGTTTTATGCAAGGGTCCTAAGCCTAGTGATTCATACAAGGAGTAAGGCAAAACATTGATTGATGCACCTAAATCTAGCATGGCTTTGTCAAATTTAGTTTCACCAATCACACATGGAATGCTAAATATGCCTGGATCACCACATTTCTTAGGCATGCGTTTTTGAAACACTGCAGAAACTTGTTCACTTATTTCAACTTTCTTCTTTCCTTTCAGTTTTTGATTTCTTTTGATAGTGCAAACTTCTTTCAAAAACTTAGCAAATCTAGGAATACTCTTAACAAGTTTGAGCAAAGGAATGTTTACCTCACACCTACTAAAGGTTTCGAAGATTTCGTTGTCGTTCTCCAGCCTTCGAGTATCCTTCAATGCCTCAGGAAAGGGGGCAACAGGCTTCTGAGAGAATAGCGGTGGAAAATTCGGGCGAACATAATCGTCAATGTACTCAGGGGTCTCCTGGCGATCGCCATCAACTCTCGGCGATCGCGGTCGCGAATAATCTTTCACCTCAGCTTCTGGAATGTCATGACGATTGCCATCACCATATGGCGATCGCGGTCGGGATGCAAATCCTGTTTTGCTCTCTGTAATCTCATGGCGATCGCCACTCAGATCTGGCGATCGCGGTTTTGGCACAGAACAGTCATTTAAAGTTTTTTCGCTCCTCAAGAACACTGCACTGACGTTCTCCCTCGGGTTTCTTACCGGTTCCCTGGCCTCTAATTTACTCACAGCTTGAGCAATCTGTCCTAACTGATTTTCAAGATTTTGGATGCTTGATTCCGTTTTAGCATTTTGTTGCATCACAGTTTGAGCTAAGGACTTGATCATATCTTCAGCAGTCATAGAATTCTGAGGTCTAGGTTGCTGATAATTAATATTATGAGAGTCATACCTTGGCCTTGGTTGCCATCCACCAACAACGTTTACCTCAGCACTCGGCTCTTGGAGTTGTTGACCACCACTTTGCAGCATAAAAGACTTCATCATATCTTTCAGTTCATTCATATCACTTTGAATTTTAGCGGGATCAAGTGAACTTACTGACTGTGTTCTTTGCCTGCTACCAAACTGCCTTGAGCTCTCAGCTAATTCCTCAAACATTTCAGTAGCCTGAGGTATAGTCAATCTTAAAAAGTTACCTCCACAGGATGCATTCACCATTCGACGATCCTCATCAATCAGGCCACTAAATAAGTACATAAGGAGATCTTGGTCAGTATAACTATGGAATGGGCAGCTTGAGCAGAGCTTCTTGAATCTCTCATAATATTCATAGAGACTCTCAGTTGAGTGTTGTTGAAGATTCGTGATCTCCTTCTTCAAGCTGCTCAGTTTTGTAGCTGGAAAATATTTCTCTAAAAAGACCTTTTTCATCTTAGCCCATGTATCAATACTCCCTGGAACTTGATAATAGAGCCAATCATTCGCAGAGTCTTTCAGAGTAAATCCAAAACCTCTCAGCATGACCTGCTCCTCAGTAACACCTCTTGGCTTCATACTAGAACATATGGCATGGAATTGACCCAAGTGTTTGTTGGGATCTTCTCCTGCTAAGCCATGGAAGTGTGGTAGCTCATGAATTAAACCAGCTTTTAATTCAAAGTTCACACGTTCTTCAATCTCAGGAAACCTCACTGCCAAAGGTTGTTGGTTTAAGTCTGGGCAGTGAGTTGCCTCATAGTAGGCAATGGCGGTCCATGTCGATCACCCATCTCGTTATCTTGGTTTAGAGCTGCTCTTTGGTTCCGAAGGAACGTCCTTTCAATCTCTGGGTCAAAGGAAACAAGAGATGAATCTGTAGCACGGGTCTGAACCATAAAGGTTCACACCAAACAGTTGATAATTTCACAATTAACACAGAATCAGAAAAATTAAAATTCCCCGACAACGGCGCCAAATTTGATGAGGCTAAAGTCGTAGTGCCAAATCAAAGAAATAAACTCTAAACACTAACTAGAGTATAGCAAGTAAGTAGAGGTCGAACCCAAGGGAATCAAAACACCAAATCAAGGCAGTCAAGTGAAATATCAACTAGTAACAGGTAACCAAAGGGGGGGGGGGTTTGATTGCATGAAACACAAAAGTAACCAGTAACAAGCAAAGGAAGTTTGGGTGAGAATATAATGCGAAGGGGTTTCACCTAGCAAGTATCCACACAACAGTCAATCAAGTTGATCATAGATTTATCTCAAGTTCTATTCAATCCTAGGGAATGTTCCTATTCCAATCTTTAATATATCAGCAGGCCAACCGGTCCTGATAATACTTACTATTCAACAATTAGGGAAACCTCTCAAGATTAGATGAAATAGCAGCAAAGGGCACATGAATTATAAGGATGCATGCAATAACTTACAACCGTCAAGTATTAACATGCAATCAATTCTCTTTCATAAAAGCAATCAACTACCAGATCATGCAGATATGAGCGCTACAATGACAAGGAATTCCACTGTATATTCCTAGTCTAGCAATAGAAAACTATCAATCAAACTAGGTGATCAAGCTAGCAAAACTAATAGAAATCAATAGATGAAGAACAAGAGAATTAATACAAACCCATAGGAAAAGAACAAGAGTTTAGAAATCTCACAACTTAATAACTGAAGGTTTCCACCGCTAGGTAAAACAATGGAGATTAGTTCCTGCTCATGGTTGCAGAACTAAATTGTCTGATGGAAAAGATCATGATAGAAAAGATAATCGAAAGAAAGAAACTAGGGTTCTTAAATAGAGAACTAATCCTAAAAATATATGGTAAAAGATATATCCTAAAACTAATTAAGGAAAAAGGAAAAGAAAAAAGAAATAAAAGAAAAGGAAAGAAATAATATATCGTAAAGGCTTGCTTCCAAATTGTGCAGCTGCTTGTTTCCAAATTGTGCAGCTGCTTGCTTCCAATTTATTTGATTACGGCTGCAGCTTCTTGCTTTAAATCCACGGCCCGTCTCGCGCACGAAGGGGAATCCAACATAATACCCGCGATCGCGGATATTAATCCGCGGTCGCGGATTTATTAAATATTCTCGGCTCCTCTCTGTTGCTCCACCGCGATCGCCTCTTATCCATGGCGATCGCCGTCGGTGATTTCTTCAAGTCTTCAATCTTCTTCGGTTCTGATCTCAATTTCTTCACTTCTTAATAAATATCTCAGAACATAACAATGGCTCGAAACACATATAATAATACTCCTAAATCAATGTAATAATCCCTAGTTACGCTATACAAAGTGCAGCGTATCACCCTGATTTTTAATCGTACGACTAAGGATAAGAAGAAAGACAAAAGTAATACTAAGCATATCAAATACTATTGATAATTATGTTGTAACCTTAATAGATCACTTATAAACAAACCTATAATTCATTAAAACAGACACAAAAAGAGAAAGTTAGTTTCCAAAGTGTATGAAATGAGAATATGAATATATATAAAGATCATTTGAACTTAGGCCTTGCTCAATTTACCGCATTTGAAGAGCGCGCTAATAAAACTATTGTTCATATTTTCGTATACATGTGCAACATGTTATGGCTTCACGAATTAACTAAATCCTAATCAGCAACTCCAAGAAGTATATTGACAGAAATTGCAGCTAAGAACCATAATTACTTCTTAAGATGCAACTCCGCCTATACATGCTACAATGTGAAGCTCCTAAGTACCAAACAGACACATTTCTTTGATAAGATCCTCTGACAAAGTTGAACTGCTTCAACCCAAATCACAGAGTAAAATGTTGTTATCATTCTTTTGCTTATCTTAACCTTCCACATATAGTATAGATGAGAATTGTTTTGGTACATTTATTTATAGCATATAATTACATAGTTTCTATTTGACGCCCACCCCTTTTGCTATTTACCGCCCAGGTCATCCGTGCGTCACGCATGGAATTAATCCGTGCGTGACGCACGGATTGCACATTCCAGAAAACGCATGGATTGTATCCATGCGTGACGCACGGATTAATTCCATGCGTGACGCACGGATACAATCCATGCGTGACGCACGTATTTGCATATATGAAACTTCTAACTTTCAATGTATTCAATGTATTTCTAGTTAAGTGTGCAAAGAAACACATTTTTAGTGTCTTTTTTAAGGCGATAAAGCCCAATTCGACAAAAACGTCATCGAAACTTTATCGAAATGGAATGAAACTTTGTTTCAATCCTTATAATGTCTATTTGATCATGTGTGTAACTTGAAAATCAAATTTAGACCTTTGTAAGTGAAACATAGTTTGAAAACCGAACAAAGTCGCAATATGTATGGCGTACCATATACAATTTGAAATATAATAAGGTTGAACATTCGTCAACATAACAACAATATAAGCATTCTAAATATAAAAATAAGATTTTGCAACATAAAACCATGCGTCACGCATGGAATTAATCCACACACGACGCATGGTTTTACACCATACGTGACGCATGGATTTTCATATGTTTTTTTGTTGCTTATATGATTCATGTCAATGTATTCAATGTATTTTTAGTTATGGCACACAAAATAATTCATGTTCCGTGTTGTTTTTAAAGGCTTTAAAACCACAATTCGCCATAACGTCGTCGAAACATCATCGGAATGGAATGAAACTTGTTTACAATGCTTATTAGAGATATTTAACCATGTCCGTAACTTTGCATCAAAACCTTTTGCTTTTAGAGTAACACGCTCTTTGTAAAACATCAAACTACTCACCACAAGCTTAACTTGTTGCAATATATATGGTCGTAACATTGATGTTCACGTATGTTTGAAAAATTTATACAAAAATGTGTTATAAGGCATATAAAGTCCCAATAAAGTCTCACACATACAAAACGGGATTCGAAACTATGCCAAAATGCTAAAACCACTAAAAACGCCTTAAATGGACTTAAGGCGGTTTTTGGCGAAACGACACACGAACGATGTCCGAATGTAATGAAACTTGTTTTCAGTGGCTATTATGGATATTTAACCATGTGGGTAACTCCCAACCACAACTTCTAACTTTTAAAGTACCGCCTCCTTTGTAAAAAACATACTAGTCGTAACTCTCTAACTTGTCGCAATATGTATATTCTACAACATTGACGGTGATTATTGTTGAAAATACTATACAACATACTCTTATTAGGGATATTCAGTAGAAAAGAGGTCTCGCTCACACGAAATGAGGCACGTAAACGCTAAAACCACTAAAAACGCCTTAAATGGACTTAAGGCGGTTTTTGGCGAAACGACACTCAAACGATGTCCGAATGTAATGAAACTTGTTTTCAATGCCTATTAGGGATATTTAACCATGTGGGTAACTCCCAATAACACCTATTAACTTGTAAAGTAGCATATCCTTTGTTTGGACTTCTTACGTGGCCTAAATGTCCAACATTTGACAATATGTAATTTTATTTTGATTGGAAATCATGCAAACATCAGTGTTACTAAGAATCAAAGGGATCATGTGCCATTTTGTGCGTCACGCATGGAATAGAACCGTGCGTCACGTATGGATTATATCCATGCGTGACGCACTGTTTTTCTTTTCAGAACTCGTGTCAGCACGTATTAGTTGTATGACTAAACATGTTGATATGTGAATTTATGTTGATTTATGATATTTGAAATGTGAAACCTAGTTTGAAAGTGAAACGAGTCGACATGTTTTAAAATACCTACGAAATAGACACTCATAAGAAAAAACAAGTAGTTCTTGCAACACAATAAGGTTCAACACTTCAAAGGTGCAACACAATAAGGTTCAACATAATAAGGTTCAATCTTCAAAGGTGCAACACAATAAGGTTCAACATAATAAGGTTCAACATAATAAGTAGATCTAACGACGAGGGTTGAACGGCTTGAAGAGGTTCCTGTATTCTCGTGCGGTCATCCTTGGTCTAGTGGATGGTTCCCCTCTCTCCCTTTGACGTTCTTGTCTCTCCCGTTCACGTCGCTCACGTTCACGTCTCTCCCGTTCACGTCTCTCCCGTTCAAGCATATCAAAGTTGTCTGCCACGCTAGACGCCGTACTAATATCGGAAATATCAGATTCTTGATCGGAATAGGACATCTGTATAATCAGAAACATAACCAAATTATAGTTACATAATCAATTAACTTCTGCATGTTGAAAATGTTGAATGTGGCAATTCCACGCGTGACGCATGGTCACTAACCATGCGTCACGCATGGTTATATTCCATGCGTCACGCATGGAATTGCCACTTCCAGAACTTCAGTACTGCTTTCTAATATATTCTCAAACCCTAATCTCAACATTTTTTTCTGAAATTCAACAGTTTGTCAATAATTTGATTAAAACCACACCATATCAAATTTCAACACCCTCATTTATAACCCTAATTCACAAAACCCAAATTCAGTATCAAAATCCTAATTACACTATCTACACATGAAAATATCAAATTCAACAAGAAACTATCAACAAAGTACACAATCCATTCATATATTACAAGTTTAATCTCTTCTAATCAAAGTATAACATACACATTGGATCTACATATGTAAATATTATCAAAACAACATCAAAACCTCATATATACATCAATACCATACCATAACAATGAAATCTTAATGTTTACATACCTTATATGTAGAAAGATGATGAAAATGGGGTAAATCCGTGCGTGATAGAGCTTCAGCCGCCGTCAAGAGAATGAGGAAGAGAACAAAATGGTAGGGTTTCGATGTTGGGCCTTTTATAGGCAAAAAAATCCATGCGTCACGTATGGAATGTGACCATGCGTCACGCATGGTTTGTATCCATACGTGACGCATGGATTTCAATGTATATGTTTTTGCTTATGTAATAAATTTCAATGTATTCAATGTATTTGTAGTTATGTCACGCAAAATAATTCATTTGTCGTGTTGTTGTTAACGGCTTTAAAACCACAATTCGCCATAACGTCGTCGAAAATTCATCGGAATGCAATGAAACTTGTTTACAATGCCTATTAGAGATATTTAACCATGTCGGTAACTTTGCATCAAAACCTTTTGCTTTTAGAGTAACGCCCTCTTTGTAAAACATCAAACTACTCATCACAAGCTTAACTTGTTGCATTATATATGGTCGCAACATTGATCTTTTTGTATGTTTGAAAAATTTATACACAATTGTGTTATAAGACATATAAAGTCCCAATAAGGTCTCACACATACAAAACGGGACTCGAAACTATGCGTAAACGCTAAAAGGCCTAAAAAGGCCATAATGGACTTAAGGCCCAAATCAGCCAAACGACCCTCGAACGATGTCCGAATGGAATGAAACTTGTTTTCAATGACTATTATGGATATTTAACCATGTGGGTAACTCCCAATGACAACTTCTAACTTTTAAAGTACCACCTCCTTTGTAAAAAACAAACTAGTCGTATTTCTCTAACTTGTCGCAATATGTATATTCTACAACATTGACGTTGATTATTGTTGAAACTACTATACAAATTACTCTTATTAGGGATATTAAGTAGCAACAAGGTCTTGCACACACGAAATGAGGCACGTAAACGCTAAAAGGCCTAAAAAGGCCTTAAATGGACTTGAGGCCCAATTTGACGAAACGACACTCAAACGATGTCCGAATGGAATGAAACTTGTTTTCAATGCCTATTAGGGATATTTAACCATGTGGGTAACTCCCAATAACAACTATTAACTTGTAAAGTAGCATATCCTTTGTTTGGACTTCTTACGTGGCCTAAATGTCCAACCTTTGACAATATGTAATTTTATTTTGATTGGAAATCATGCACACATCAGTGTTACTAAGAATCAAAGGGATCATGTGCCATTTTGTGCGTCACGCATGGAATAGAACCACACGTCACGCATGGTTGAAAACCACACGTCACGCATGGTTGCAAACCACACGTCACGCATGGATGGAAACCATGCGTGACGCACGGATTTTCTTTTCAGAACTCATGCAGCAAGCACGTCTTGTCTCACCTACTGTAATAACTCCATTAATTATTTTTACCATTTCCGTAACACCTACATTAACCCCTATTATCTTCCTTTCTTTCCATATTTCAAATGTCAAAACCCTTTTAACTCCATTGTTGAACATTCTTGAGAGCAAAACACACCATTTTATCCCAAAAAAGCTCTTTCTATATGGAGAATGAAGAGGAATGCACCAATGAAAGAGGTGGAGAAGCACCATTTTCAAGTTACAATCTTAATAAGGTAACATTTCTTGTTCATAATATTAATATTTATAGGCGTAGGTTAACAATTCCATGCGTCACGCATGGAATGTATCCATACGTGACGCATGGAATGCATCTGTGCGTGACGCATGGTTCGACATTTGACTAACAGAATGCAGATTTATGTCTTGTGCACCCTAAACAAATAATCCAACAAATTCAACAACGCTAATCAGAATTGAAAAGTTCAAACACAAAACAACCTTAACAAACAATCCAACAACATCAATCCAACAACGTCATAGTTTCCTTACGAAAAACGGACAATCCTGAAAATCTGAAAACAAACAGTTCATACTCCACAATCGAACCCAATCCAACAAGATCACCACCGATGTTGTTGATACATAGTTGTCCACGGCTCAATATCTTGAAGGACCTCGGTTATGGCTCCATGCATTGCAGAAACATCATAGGGATCAGGCAAGGTTGCATATGGTGACAAGTGATCGTAGACCCTGTCAAAAACCTACAAATAAAAATAAATATTGAAATAAGCTATTTGCATAATGTTTACCTTAAATCAAACTTAAAGAAAAATCAAGATCTCAAGTTACATGAGATAAATGTATTACCTGCTGTGCTTCCAAGCTAGCGTGTCTGCCGGGTATCAGAAATCGATGAGTGCGGGGGATGTACCACATAAGATACTCCGGAGCTTCTTCAAAACCTGTCTGCGCAGGTGGTCCCATCTGCTCCAGGGTCGCCCTGTGGATATCCATACCCTCCCAACTCCACGCCATTCTATCATAATTCACCACATATGACCTAGGGCTGATGAGCCTATGGGCTCTAAGGGGTGAAATTGGAGGCCTGGGAATCATCTGCACCCTACCAAACTGCCTAGGCGACCTATCGGGATGGTGGGGCTCGGTTATGTCCATGCAGCTCAGCACCCCGAAAAAAAGAGCAGGAGCATAGGCAGGATCACTGAAGTCGATTTCACCATACGGGTTCCAATTAACCTAAAAACATTATCAACGTCTTCCATTACTCAAACAGTAATTTCATTAAAGGTCCAAGCAAAGATGATGAAAAAAGTCCTCAGTTTTTTTTGCAATTCCATGCGTGACGCATGGAGTTGATTCGTGCGTGACGCATGACACAGATCCATGCGTCACGCATGACACAGATCCATGCGTGACGCATGGAATTGCAAAAAAACTGAGGCTTAAAAATGTAAACAAAATGCAACACAAATACCTGATCCGCCCTCATTGCATCTAGTTCAGCTCTGTAGTTTCGTGCTTCAGGGTCGTAGTTCGGCAACGCTTCCTCTGGTAGAAACCGAAACGCATAAGGATGATCAACTGACCAACCAGGATTACGCCGAACACCAGCTGCTAAGGATGGGAAGTATGTGTATATCCAACCCTACCATTTAAAAAATATAGTTAGCATTAAAACCATAGAAATAAGTTATGATTGCTAAAAAATGTAGTTCCTAAATAATTAAAAACTTACTTGAAGGAGAGTGAAACAAAATGAGATCAAACCACAATTTTCGCGTGTAGCGATGCCCATTTGGCGATAGAAATATGCTAGCGCCGCAGATCCCCAAGAAATACTTCTTGCCTCTTCAACACTCCCTAGAAATGCACCAAATCTCATCGGGAGCTTATGTTGTGACTTGTCAGTGAAGATTGTGGAAGCCAGCAAGTGGAATATATATCCCATTCCATGAACTACGGGATCATTTAGGCCCTCAATGTGCGCCTTAAACTTTTTCGCGCTCATCCAATAACTATCGAGCTGTTCAATTTGAAGATGAAAATTTTGCCGTCCCTTTTCACCAAAAAAGTTCTTGTTCGTAGTTCTCCCGACTGAAGCGGTGGGGTCGGTCACCATAGCTTTCCCGTGAATAGGAAGCAACAGCAGCTTCTTGATGTCGAGCAACGTCACTGTCATCTCACCAAATGGCATGTGGAAGCTATTTGTTTCAGGATGCCACCTTTCTATAAAGGCGCAGATGAGCGGATAATCAATCACATCGTACATCAATACCCTGAGATGAGTCAGCTCCGTTGCAATTGCGTGATTACCCCATGACAAGTCAGAATTAAGTTCCCAATCTTTCAGCTGGGATTGTCTTGTCTGGTAAGGGAGTACGCCTCTATCCTGTAAATTGATTACGTAACACAAATAATTTTAATAACGCATAAATTTTTTCCAGAAACTGCAGAATACAGAAACTGCATAAATTTGGTTAAGGTGCAATGTACAGAATGCAGAAAGCAGTTTCTGCATTCTGTGTAATGCAAATCCATGCGTCACGCATGGACATGAACCATGCGTGACGCATGGACATGAACCATGCGTCACGCATGGATTTGCATTACACAGAATGCAGAAAATTATGTACAGCACACCTTAACCAAATTTTCAACAAAACTACAAATATTTCAACAAATAATCCATTTGGTTAATCAAATCAATTCATACATTAACAAATTTATTATCACAAATTCTATAAACCAAATAAGTTATGATAAGTATTGAATCTATAAACCAAATTCTAATTACATACCTTTCCTTTTTGCACAAAAAAGGCTGTATGAGCTTCAAAGCTTATGAGCAGCTCCGGAATTTGTGGACCTCCAGGAGTACCCCCCTCTAACTGAGGGACGTATATGTTTTTGACCGGAGGTTGTCGTCGTCGTCGTCTTCTGGGTTGTTCCTCCTGCTCCTCTTGCTCTTCCGCTTCTTCATGTTCTTCATGAACATTCCCATAGGTCCGATCCTCTTCCTGACCCTGTTCCTCATGCTCCTGCTCATAATCAGAATCAGAATCACCATTGGCACCCCCAGCTGATGGCCCTGCACTGCTACAAGCAACCAGTGCGTACTGGTCATCACCCGTCTGAGGGTTCTGAAAGTGATGAGAACCAGTAGCTTGCCTCATCATCTCCACAAATGATTGGTCATGTTGTGGATAGCCCGGATAGCCTGAAAACTGTGTTTGTTGTGGAAACATAGTTTGATGTGGGATCAGAATGGGGGTGCCAGGAAAGTAATGAGGGGAACCCTGGGGATCGAAACCTGCAGCAGACAAAGCTAGCTGTTGCTGTTGTTGTTGTTGTTGTTGGTGTTGTTGTTGTTGTTGTTGTTGTTGTTGGTGTTGTTGTTGTTGTTGTTGTTGTTGTTGTTGCTGTTGTATCTCATCAGAAAACTCTAAACGACGAGGAGGCGATTCTTGTCTATTCTTCTTCTTCCTTTGTTTTGGAACTACGGGATCTTTTTTCTTCAGATCTCTGTTTCTTTGACGAGTATCCCGTCCAGGTCGACGACCACCATCCATATCTACATCATAAAATGTGCAATTCCACAAAATTAATCAGTTTACTGAATTTAATCAGCATATCATCAAAAACTCAATCAGCATATCATCAAATACAATCTGAAACTGCAGAACACAGTTTCTGGAATGTGCAATTCCATGCGTCACGCATGGCTTCAATCCATGCGTCACGCATGGTTGCAATCCATGCGTGACGCATGAAATTGCACATTCCAGGGTTGTGTTCTGCAGTTTTTCCATGGCTTTCAAACCCTAATCTTAACACTTTTTTCAAAATTATAACAGTTTTTCAATAATTTCATTAAAACCATACCCAATTTCAACAACCTAATTCATAACCCTAATTCACAAAACCCTAATTCAATATCAAAACCCTAATAAACTATATACACATGAAAATATCAAATTTGTCAATAAATTATCAACAAAGTACACAATCCATTCATATATTACAAGTTTAATCATTTCTAATCAACTAATTAACATACACATTGGATTTTGAAGTAAATATCATCAAAACAACATGAAAACCTCATATATACATCAATACCATACCATAACAATGAAATCTTAATGTTTACATACCTTATATGCAAAAAAGATGATGAGAAAGATGGATTTTGGGGTAAAATGGTGCGTTATGGATTGCAGCCGCCGTTGTTGTTGTTGAAGAATATGACAAAATGGTAGGGTTTGATGTTTTTGGGCTTTTATAGGAAAAAAATCCATGCGTGACGCATGGTTTGTGTCCATGCGTCACGCATGGTTTGGTTCTGTGCGTGGCGTATGGATTAAAACCATGCGTCACGCACGGATTTAATCCATGCGTGACGCACGGATGACCTGGGCGGTAAATAGCAAAAAGGGTGGGCGTTAAATAGTAAGGGCCTATAATTAGGAGCCAAATTTAGATACTTCGGCCAAAGTAGCAGCTTGTATGTCATGATTTTATGGATGCAACATTAAACACCAACAACACTTGCAAAAATACAGTATTCTTTGCTAAATTACAGTCCATAATGCAATTCAGTTTTGAGAGATCTTTCTCCACAAAATTCTTCATTGAAAATTCCAAAGGCTGAACAGAAAAGGTATCCTCAACCGCCCTCAATTATTCACATGGATAAAAAAAAGCCATCACCATAACTCACTTTTTACAACTGAGAGCTGCACTGCGCCATAATCTTTGACGTCCTCATGATTGCATATGTCATGTAAAAATTCTCAATAACCGCCTTAAAGGAGAAGCCACGTCCATCTTCTGAGAACTCTCGGGTTTTACCAAAGCAGAAAAAGTAGCTGGCTCCCTTTCATCAACACTGACAAGATTTGGTGTGACGGTCTTCATTCTTGAACGAATGTCAACAAGAGAATCATAAGGAAAAGTGACACCAGACACCTCAGACAAAGCCCTTACAATTTTCCAGTCATCTCTTGCATCACCAACTGTCGGTACTACTGGAATTGTCTCTTGAGTTGTACCTTTAATATTTACGTACCTGTTTTTCAGAAAAAGCCGATGGTGGCAAAATTACATTAAAATTAATTATAAATTGAGAATAGATATGTAGTGTAAAGGTGGGAGTAAAAGGAATGATAGTTACAGGAGTATGCTCAGGTTATAGGTTTCTGATTTGTTGGATGGGAGTTTTTTGTGGGTGTTGTGCAGGTTTGTAGCTTGGGGTGTTTTTGTGTGGTTTTCATGTCCTTCCCTTGAGGCCTTGATTTGTAAGGTTCCCTTAAGGAAGTGTGGTTTTGATGGTTCTGGGTTTGGTCTTTGTTATGAAGGCTTTTGCCCTTTTGATAATATACTTACTTTTATCAAAAAAAAAAACATTGTCTTTGCTTATGACTTACTCATTTTCTGCAAGCCTTATAACATTTCTCTCAAAATGATAAAAAAAAAATTGTCTTTATGAGTTTGGTCTTGAATCTGGGCTAATTTCTAATCCATCCAAGACTAAGGTCTTTTTTGGTGGACTTAGTGTGGATAGGAAACATGAATTTTAAGGCATTCTTGGTTACAGTCAGGGATTCTTTCCTATCGGGTATTTGGGCACTCCCTTGCATTCTAAGAAACTCAGGATTTGTGACTATGCTCCTCTGATGAATAGGCTTAGAGAAGTACTGAACATACTAAACATCATGAATGCCATACATCCTTCTTATGATGGGAGGTTCTAGATTGTGAAAGTTGTTCTGGAGGGGGTCCTTACTTTCTGGATGCAATCCACCCTCTTGCCTAAGAGAGTGATTAAAGACATAAAGGCTATATGTAGGTCTTATATGTGGTCTGGTAAAGTGGATGGCAAAAGGTGTTTAGTGGCTTAGAAAGCAGTTTTCAGACCTATCAGTGAGGGTGGTCTCAGTTTTAAGGAATTGTTATCTTGGAATTAAACCTTGCTCTACAAGCTGATTTTTGAGTTGCACATTGGCCAAGTTAACTTGTGGACTTGTTGGGCTAATGAAAACCTTACCAGAGGTTTTCCATTTGCCAGGCTCAATCCTCTTCCACTAGTTCTTGGATCTGGAAGAGTGTTATTAAGTGAGAGATGATATTTTAGGCCATGCTCAAATTATGCAATTTAGTGATCAGATATTGGTCAAAGGATCTGGTAAGTTGGACTGTGCATTCCTCTACCAATTGAATAGATGCCATGGTTAGATGAGATCATGGTATCCAGTGGTTTGGAATGACATCCAATCCAGGAAATGGAGCTTCTTAAGTTGGCTAGCCACCCTCAGAAGGCTTCCTACTACAGCTAAGCTTTGTAAGTGGGGGATTATTCCCAATAATATATGTTCCTTATGCAAACAAGATGAGGAGAATGAAGAGCATCTCTGGTTAGGTTGTTCTGTTGTGAATCAGATTATTGATATTGTGTTTGATTGGCCATGGATTGGTACTAGGATGTGCTCTCTAGAAGACCGGTGGATCTGGTTTGACAGTTGTGAGAAGAGAAAGAACAACATTTATCTGAGCAGGTTGATGGCTCTTGAGGGCATTGTTTACTATACCTGAGGCTTAGGAATGATGTCATCTTCCAGGACAAAGTCATTAATATCAACAATTGTGTTGATGAGACTATGAAATAAGCTTAGAATTATGCACAAGTTAAGGATCTTTGAAAGAAGGGGTAAAGTCATGAGAAGAAGACTGAGTTTGAATCTTTTTGGCCTATGTCTTGTCTTTTGTTTTGTTTTGTGGTTTCTTTTTGTTCCTTTGGTATATTGTGTTGGTTTGTTTTGCTTATGTGTAGGTTTTGGTTTTGGTCTTTAATGTAAGTTTGTATTTTCAATGCTTACTGAGTCTATGAGTGAGTCTATGAGTGAGTCTATGAGTTGATTAGTGCACGTAAATAGGACGCTAGGCCTTCTTCCTAGCATATCAATATAGTTACCATTTGCGGAGTTCTAAGACCTTCTAGACTTCATTATTTTTCAAGTTGTCAGAAAAGCTTGAGAAAAGTGTGTTTGTTTTGCTTCTCTTCTATACTCTATCATTTACTCTTTTTAGTTCACTTTTAACTTTTTATTATTTGTTTTTCATTTGTTGATGTTGCATTTGATCGATGGACGAGTGTTTTAGATAACATAGCTTTATTGTGTTGTCAAATCAATTGTTGTACTCTTTTATTATTATTTTGTCCATTCAATATTGTTATGCACAACTTTCCGGATATGAAAGATTGGATCATTTATCCAAGACTATCATCGTTTAATGTATCATATGCCCTTTTCGTGTTTGAATGTGTTAGGTTTCCTCCTAATCCAGCCACATTTCTTCGAATGGTGCACTAATGTCTATAGACGTACACTAACTCTTATGTATACATTTTAGGGTCTTTTACCGAAAACCACCAGTAAAATACGCTATATTTCTTAAAACCACCTCATTAATTAAATATTATTGGAAACCACCTATCAAGCCCTCCGTTAGCGTTTCACCACCCTCGAGCTAACTCCGTTAATTTTCAGTACACGTGTCAAAATTTACAAATTTTTTAAAAAAAAATGTAGAAAAAAAACATATATATAACATAATTTAATAAAACGATTTAAATTAATAAAAAAAAAAGAGTACATCTTCAACCTTTCACCCTCTTTATCCAAACCTCAAAATCCCTAAAACCCCCAAATTTCTTGCAACAATCAAAGTCCTCCACCATCAACCACCAATGTCAGGCGGTGAAGTCGTCTCCCACCTCCCCTCGTCCCGCCAACATCGATTTCGACCTCTCTCAACGCCTCAAACGTGGATCGGGTCCAATTTCTGATCTGAAAAAGAGGAGTTTCATGGCGCGAGGCTTGTGTGTCTCCGATGGAAGGAGAGAGGTCGAAGACTCGAAGTCATTTGCCGTAACTGAAATGTTGTCGGCAACAACTGCTCCATGGCTAAGGGAGAGGCAGAGGTTCGACGAGGGATGAAGCTGAAGAAAGCGATACATTGACAAAGGAGGAGCTTAGGATTTGAGGCGGGGTGTTGGTGAAGGAGGGCTACATGTGGTTGATTCTTTCTCCATGGCCACTTCCATGACATCGTTTCTTACTGCATCAATTGGTAAGGAGAGAGGAGGTGACACTTTTTGAAATTCAATGAATACCTTGGGGTATTTTGGTCAATTTCATAAATTTAGATTTTTTTTTAATTATATTAAATAAGTAAGGGTTAAAATGGTAATTTTGTAGATTTAACAGAAATTTTGACGGAATCTGGTGAAGGGTGGTGTTTGGCTAACGGAAGGGTTAATATGGGTGATTTTCGATAATATTCAATTAATGGGTGGTTTTGAGCAATATAGCGTATTTTACGGGTGATTTTCGGTAAAAACCTCTACATTTATTTCAGAGAATATTTAATGACATACATGAAATCATCGATCTGCGATCGGGATACAGAGAATAGAAGGATCAACCTCAAGTTATTTTTCTCATTATTATTTTTTTGGTATGAAAACGGGACAGTACCTGTTGTTGAGTTTTATTGAACGGATTTTTTCTCATTATTTAGTAATACGACTATTACAAAGTTAATTTTCTTTAACAAACTCTTTTGTGTTTTTACGTAATAGTACATGTAATACTAGGGGAATAATCATATAGCAACATGTTCTTAGGAAGCAACATAGCAACCTTTCGTTAACCGAGTTTTCGGTGTGAGCATGCCATGAACATTTTGGTTCAGAGCCATGAACATTCATGTTCAGTGCCACAGACATGAGTGTAGATTGTGTTTATTACATTTATATTCTTTGATCATGTTCATTACTGAAAACATATCATGAACATTGTTTTTTAGAACCATGAACATTGATGTTCGTGACAGTGAACATTAACGATCATGTTCATGGTCATAAAACATTATTGTCCATGGGTTGCTAGGTTGCTTCCTAAGTGATGGTTGCTACCGAAACCTACCTCTATAATACTATATATATTATTAATAAATTTATGTAATTTATTGTTCTTAGTTTTAGGGACAATGTGATAAACTACACACTTTGGGATGATTATGCTGAAATGTGCTATTCACTATTTAGATCTAGACTAGAAATATAGTTGTAGTCCGTGAGAAATGGAATAATGAGCCTAACTTGTCGAATAGTTAGATGGCACGAGTAACCAATTTTCATAGTATATATTCAAATTTCAGATTTGAAATAGAGGTATAATTTTCATAGTATATGTTTACATTTATTTATTTATTTTATAAATTAATTATATTATACTAAACTTTAATCTTGAAATCTAAATATACAATGTATCTGGAAAAAATTGACTACAAGTTCAACAATCAATTGAGTAACCCACCCACTAGAACAAGAACAAAGAATATCTACCAAGAGAACAAAAAACCAAGAAACCAACACCCCTAAATTCCTAATCCTACCGATACAACAATACTAAGAAACTGTTTGAACCCTCCACCCAAATACCCAATACAATCTTTAGAACACCCTACTCAACCATATAGATTCACAAATGTAACACAAACGGTGAATTACCATATTGAACAACATCTCTAACTATCACAAACAAACATATAAACAACTCAATCTCATCAATAACAAAACCAAATCCAAACTCATTTGCTCCTAGGAGGAAATCTCATTTATAAAAAGATAAGGAAACTCTTTTTATAACAAACAAAGTCAATGGATTTGCTCCTAGGAGGAAATCTCATTTATAAAAAGATAAGGAAACTCTTTTCAAAACACAAGAATCAAAAAAACAAGTATGCTTAGGCTTTTTGGGATATAATTTTTCGTCCCCAAACTCAATCTGTACCCCAACTTTTTAGTCTTCAAATCTCATCATCTGGCTTTTCTTCTTCCTCCATCAAATGGCTGATGTTTCTTGAAAACCGGTGCGATTTATGAACCAAATCTCAAACAAAATACTCCTCCACAAACAGTCTGCATCGATCTTGGCCGACTAGCTCTAGAATCTCATCAAATCAGGGGCACTCGAACTTGAAATCGGGTTTGATCCTATGGTGTGTGCCAGGTGCAAGCTGATTTTGTGTTCACCACAAAATCAAGGAAACAAATAAATAATATTTGTTTCCAAACTTGGTATCGAGGCTTGGACTAGAGAAATCAATGGCCTTTGTTTACACCTCAACAATTTTCTCAAATCTATATCAAAGAAAGGGGGAAGAAGTGAGCGTTTTGTGTACGCTACCCACGACCAAATTGGAAAAAAAGAAAGTAAATAAATAAAAATCGAAGACTAAGCCTCTTTTTACCAAGTATTTACGGTGTAGTTTTCTAGCTTGTTGCACAAGGTGGAAAAAAAATAAAACAAATATAAAACGAAAATAATAAATCTAAGTTTTCACCAAAGAAAAAATAATTGGTCTTTCTGTTGCCTTTCAAGTCATTGAAGTTCTTTCATTTCATTTGGCTAAAGTTGTATACCGGCTCTCGTGATGAAATGTCGTTCCGGATGAGACTATCGTCATGGCTGTGTGGTTTGGATTGTCTGCTTGAGATGAAGCACTTCCAAGAGTTAGTTACTTGCATAGGTGCATCACACAGCTTGAAGATTGATTGTTTTCTGCTTCCGGTGTCACAACGCTTGTGTTGGCCATAGTGCAACCCGTGTTCGTGTCCATTCTCTCTCCATCCCGGTGTACTGAGCTTAGTCTTCGATTTGCTAAGTTCTTTTTTTGACGTTGATAATGGTGCGGGTAGACCTTATTGTTTTTTCTCACCCTGTTTCAACCATTACCTGTTTTTGAAACATTTTCTTAGATCTTTATGGTCTCATCCTTCGGGATGCTCTAGGGCGGTTTATTCTTGTTAGGTAAACCCCCCTAAATGCTTTCTTCATCAAAAAAAAAAAAACAAAAAAAAAAACAATCAATTGAGTATATATTTAAATTTATTTATTTATTTATTTTATAAATTAATTATCTTATACTAAACTTTAATCTTGAAATCTAAATATACATTGTATGTGGAAAAAATTGACTACAAGTTCAACAATCAATTGAGCCTTCATCTTCCCATGCTACTTTTTTGAAGGTGATAGATATAAGATCATTGAATGAGCTCTATGACCATCTTTCATTAAAAAGATGTAAGATGCTAAATTTCAAATGAAATTATTTTACCTCTCATTTATGTTCTTACTTTCAGTTAATTTTTTATTATTTTTTGTTTTGATATTATGAGTAAGAATATCTTTACTCCATTCAATTCGGTTTTAGAAAAACAACTAATCGTGTATTGAGTTATGTTTGACCATCTATATTTTTTTCCAATAGATAATAACTAGATATTTATTCGGAAAAAGATCATATGACGACAATAACTTTAGGAAAGAATGAGGATGCCCTAGGCCATTTATCTCGACCTTCTTATGTTCTAATATCAGTCGTCCAAAATCAGAAGCGTAAAACCCCGCGCTTCTTCTTCTTATTTGTTCAGTAACAGATGTTCAGAGCTCGCTTCTTCTCTTCATCGCTCTCACTTCAATCCTTGTGCCCGCTTCTTCGCTCATGCTTCTTCTCATGGCTCTTCTGTGATCATGTGCTCACTTCTTCGCTCACGTCCTCGCTTTCCTTGTTCTCGTTGTATCTTGTTTTTTGAGGTTGTTGTATGAAAAACTTTCGTTGATTGTAATCCACTAAAAACCAGATTGTTATGGAATAAGGTAAATTACTTATAATAATTTATCTCCTATTAATTGTCGCCATGTGGGGACATATGTGTTTATGCATGAACACATATGCTTTGAGAAATGAACACATGACTTCTTTTAATTGTCTTTTCATGTGCATACCAACACAATTGTTATTAATTATATCCATATGAACGCATATGTTTTTCGATACGAACACATATGTTTTTTAAAACGAACACATACTTAACATCCATATTATATCTATTTAAATATCTACATATGTGTTCCTTGTGAACACATTAATATCTATCAATGAACACATATTCCTTTTATATGAACACACTAACTCACATCTTTCTTGTTTTGTGTTTTAGGCAAGTGTAAAATGGATAACAAGTTGTCTTCTATTTCTCCAAGCATGAGTACTCAGTATTACACTCTTGATTGTGATGATCAATTGAAGCTATATGTTGGTCAAATCTTCCCAATTGTTGAGTGTGCCACTAAGTTTTATGGCAAATATGCAAGTGCATATGGGTTTGACATTCGCGTGAATTCATCAAAGAAAGACAAAACAAGATCGAGTATTATTATTTGGAAATATCTTTTTCGCACTTGAGAAGGATTTAAACATGTTTCTCCTTATGTTAAGTTTAATTCGACTGCTGAAGTTGTTAGGATAAGAAGGAGGTGTCTAATAGATATGGATGTAAGGCTAAAATATGGGTTAAATTTGAAGCTTGTATAAGGAGGCACATCATCCTGAATACCGCTATCACTAGTCTCCTCGATAATAGTGCCACTTCACTCCCCTGTGCTGGTAGAAATAAGAAAACAGTGTAGGGATACTTCGAAAAACCTTTGCAAAAACAGGAACGAAAAACTTGTTGCGTCGCGGTATGAAAGCAGCTGCCTTAGAAGCGAATTCGCCCTGACCACCAGAGCTCAGTCAGACATGTGACGCCCCCCCCCCAAGGAATTAATCAGCAAATCCAGAGAACTAGCTCCACCTCATAAAACATGGGATTATGTCAGTTTATCAGGGACGTTTCAAAACTGATTTGAAAATAGTCAAACAAAGTTAAAATTCCGAATTAAAATAGTTATGAAGAATCCGATACGCAATTAATCTATGTTCGGAGACTTCAAAAGCCCAAAAATTAATATGACTCAGAAAAAGTAAGACCCACAGAACCACACCACGCACGTGCCACGAACACGGACCCGATCCAGAACGGAACAGACGGACGACGGCGGCGATGGGCGCGAGGGGGCTGCTTTCTAACTCAATTAACCCTCTAAAGAAATACCCACTATATATATTGTCCCAAACTTCTCATTTTAGTCGATGTGGGATAGCAAATTCCCAAACCCAACTTTGAAATATATCCGTACTCTCACATCCTGGCCTCTCTCAAGAACAGAATCTGGAGAAAAATGACGTGGAAGAGGTGGGCCCAAAGGTACTTGTGATGCACGTGGGGGAGGTGGGGCCATAGGTTCATGTGCTGCCTCCAATATCTCAATCCATGATCTAATCACCCCTTCACTGCTCCAGGGTCTGTCCGATATTGGGGTGTCCAAGTAAGAACGCATCGACACAAGAAGGATCAAGCAACACTGTAAACGAAACGTAAATCTAATAAGTTTACATACAACCAGATTTTATAAACACTTATAGTATTATAACATACCGCAATTGCATCGACAATAGGTGGGGTATAGTCATAGGCAGGCGGGCGATCAAGTCTCTCAGAGGAGGGATCGAACAGAAGTGCAACTGGATACACCACATGATAGCTCTTGAGATTTATAACGCGTACTCCAGCTGAATTGGGAGGGGGTCGGGAACGTGCTGAGCCAATCCAAACCGACGCATGACTCTCCTAGGGTTATACGCCTCATAAAATTTCCAGATCCTCAATATGCCCTCAAACCTCATAGGAGAAACCTTTGTCGAGTTGAAGTCCAAACCTCTCCATGGCTTCAAGTTAACCTGAAACAAATTAAAAGCCAAATAAGACATGTACTAAAATCATGAAATAAAAATATAAGAAATTAAATCCAAACCTTCTCATATCTCATGTTGTCGAGCATGCGACAAATGACAACCAAACGCCCAGGATCCGGGATATGTGGCACAAAAGCTCCATCTGTAACAGCTTCTCCTCTAATGAATGCATGGTTCCTTGCAAACTGATTGCGGAAATGGGGGAAAGTACGCCCAAATCCATCCCTAAATATCAACAATTAAACACTATTAGTAAAAACAAAAACTAAAAGTTATTCTACGTTTAAGACGAGATCTTACGCTCAGGAGAATCTCACATGAAGCAATCCCCATCGCCTCGGCTCTAGACGCCTGCCCTAAATTGAGATACACATAGCAAGTATGTTGGCTCCCCATGCATACCCCCCTGTGGTCTCATGGTCGAGAAAACAAGAAGCGAACCAGACCTTCACGACATTAGTCATCTTGTCCACCAGGACAGTCGAGCAGATAAGCAAGAGGAGATACAAAGTGGCAATGTGACTCATTCCTGACCGGTGCACCTAAGAATGCCCTCAACCGCTTCTTGAGGGAACCGAAATGAGTGTGGCCGACTTTATAAAAAGCCTTGACATCATCAGACGTCATATCCATAGCCTCAACAAGCCTAGCGAAGATGGCGCCATCTGACATATCACTAGTGAAAATATGACCATGTATACGGACTCTGAGGCTCTGCATCACGTCATTAAGGCAGATGGTCATCTCACCAAATGGCATATGAAAAGTTTTTGTCTCTGGATGCCACATCTCCACAAAAGATGAAATCAAAGCAACATTGGTGCTAGAAGCTATGCCCACAGTGCGGAGCTCTATCAACCCAGAACGCTAAGCAAGCTTGATCCATGTACCCTCCTTCGCTAATATAAATGTCTCAAACTCAGAACATTGTACAAATTTATAATATATATTCAGAATCTTCTAAGCATAAATAAGTACAGAAAAAAAAAACAACTCAGATTAGTAAATAAGAAACATTAAGTTATTATAAACATAATGTTATTGAACATACCAGATCCAAAGGAGGTGCATCATCTACCTCAGCAACAACCCATCAACACCTCCTACACGTCGTCTCTGCCTCCTGCCAGTAGCACCCCTAACTTGAGGGGCAACCTCCTCACCAGCATCACCGCCCCTTGAACAACAACTCCCTCACCAGCATCATCGCCCCTCTGAACCGCATCTCACTCACCAGCAACCTCCAGACCTCGGCCTCTTCCCTGCTCTGCGACTTCACCCGGGACAACACGTCTCCTCCTCCGAACTTGAGGCACCAATGGTATGTCGGGAGGGGGCCCTAGAAGACAACCACACGACCATATGGCCTTCGCTATATGTGTCTCATAACAGTATAGTAGATGAGGCGCATGTGGACGACAAATGTCCTGCATTGCCTTCCCGAGCCAAGGAAAATATGTCCTGGGGGGAAGGTCCTCGTCATCTGAATCTTCCGACACTAGTTGTGAAGATGATACGGGAGGTGGAGCCAGAGATACTTCTACATCTGGATGTGGAGGTAAATCCCGATCTGTATGATTTGAAGTGGAGGGGACAAGATCCTGAAACATAGGTGTGTCGCTAATCTCATAGTCATCTATGGTCACATCCATGTTTGTATTCGTCTTCATCTCTAATGGAACGCCAGGTAGGGGCGAGAATGTCTCTAAATATCGACCTGGAAAATCTTCGGCACCCAAATCTGGTGTTTGCCTCTGCTGACTTTGCCCATCAATCTCCATATGCTCCAAAAATGTATGATGTGCCTGCTGGTGTGCCTTGTGATCATAATGATCCTCTCGAGGCAGACTAGGAGAAGAAGGAGGGGAAGAACTATCGGTTGTTGTATCTCCTTCAACCAACTCATGCAATCGACGAATATCATATGTAGACGACGTGGGGGTCGTTTGGCTACTGATGCGGGTTGTGTATAGCCAGTCTCATCAATGACAACCCATAGAGTCTACATATTTTTTACATTTTTAGTATGACTAATTCATACTAAAATATTCGTAAAAATATTCGATATTAATTTGTAACTTTAAAATTAAATTCTTAAAATCTAACTAAAGATTAATTTATACTAACAATAGGAATTATAAATTCATAATCACTAACAATAGAAATTATTAACAATTAAATTATAATTAGTTATTATTTAATTGTTAATAGTTTCTAATATTTAATTCATAATTACTAACAATAGAAATTATTATCAATTTATAAATATTAAGTAGTGCAGTGGCCCGTGCTCGTCTCTATCTCTCTCCTCTAATCATTCACTTTATACTTTTATATCTCCTATAATCATTATATTCTTACAATTCCTTAATTCCCGTGAAAATCGTACTTGTGGACAAACAAAAAAGGACGGAGGGAGTATGTCTTTTGACCCGTGTTAGTCCAAAAATTAAGTTAACTTTCACCAAATAAGCAAATTAAGTTTAACTTTTTGCTTTTAACGACTATTTATTAAAATATATTATATTTTATGAAAGTTATGTATGTAGCTGTACTCAATTTTTATTATAAAAAATGATCCTAATTTTATCTTAATTATTATGTATTCACATTCAACATAACTTTTATTCTCAATGGAATAACTTGTATTTTTTTTGTTAAAAGGAATGGTATATATATTTTTTCAAGATTTATTTTTAATGTAATTATTCAATCTATTATTAATTAAAATTAAAGATAAAATAGTAATTGTTTAACAAACTAAGCCTAAAATCACTGTAGGAACTCTAAAAGGGTTAGCTTTAATATATAAGATAGATAATTTAAATTTTAAATTATTAACTAATTATGAATCCTAATTATTACTGACAATTAAAGTATTAACTATTCGAAATATATAATATTTAATAAAAATGCAACAATTACTAACAATTATGAATCCTAATTATTACTTATAATCGAACAATGCCTAATTGCTCTTCTGTTTCGTTTTCAAAATAAAACACGATTAAATTGGACGAATCGGGTTTATGGGTTCCAGGGGTATCAAGACGATCCCCCCTCCAAGGAAACGACGCCAAAAGAGAAGCCCGAGAAAGACATGACGCCAAGCGTCGTCGCCGCGTTAGTAGCGCAACAAGTCGGCGCCTTGAGGAAGGAAATGCTATTGATGCCTGGAGCGCCTAAATCCATAGTTCCCGAGCATGAATTAGGGTATCAAGAGAGTCCCTTTGTCAATGCCATCACCGCCCAGAAGATCACCAAGAAGTTCACCGTCGCCGATCTCCTCGTCTACGACGGATCCGACGATCCAGAAGAACATATCTTGCTTTACAAGGCAAAGCTCTCTACGAGTCCCATCGAGCCGGAGCTAAGGGAAGCAATGATGTGCAAGTTCTTCAGTTCGACGCTGAAAGGCCCGACCTTGACATGGTTCATCCATCTCCCTAGAGGAAGTATCTTGTCCTATGTTGAACTCTCCAACATGTTTCGCCTACAGTTCGCCAGCAATAAGATGTTTGCAAAACAGCCTTCAGATCTCCATAACATACGCATGAATATAGGCGAGCTATAAGAGCCTTCATGAAGTGTTCCAATGACGAGAAGATCACCATCCCGGATTGCAACGAATCCACCGCTGCCGACGCGTTCAGGCGAGCTCTCCCGCGAGACAGTGACCTGTATGAGGAGTTCTTGTTCTCCACGTAAGAGGAGCCCTCCACGCAGGAACTCTCCTCAACGTCGACATCATGAACGCCAGGAACGAGGAGAGCGCCATGACAGGAGAAATATGCCATTCCAAAGGGAGCCACCTATGGTGCATAACGTAAGCGAGGTCAACAGCGTCTACGTGGTCGAGAGGGGTGTCCATATGAAGATTTGCGAGTTGTGAGTCATGAGCGCGATGGAGAATGTATGCGACGTAAGATGGCCAAGAAAGCCAAACCCGTAGAGAAAGCCAGGATCGGGAAAAGGGTATTGTGAGTTTCATAATGATACCGGCCATCCCACAGACGATTGTTACACCTTGAAAAGGGAAGTATTAAGACTCCTAAAGAGCGGAGATTTGTTAGACTTACTCTCCAGAGAAAGAAGGGACATCTTCGAAGGAGTGAAGAGAGAAAGGAAATCCCCAACGCCACCACCGCCACCATCAGGTCACGCGAGGACCATCCACACTATCTTCGGAGGCTCCTCCATGAATGGTTATACCGCGTCCGCCGCCAAGAGAAATGCCAAATCTTCACGTAGCGAAGGCGGTATTATGCCAATCTATCATGTCAGATCCATCAAGGAAGACTGTTCAATCACGTTCGAAGAACCAAACGGGAATGTGGATCATCACGACGGGTTAGTTATCTCCCTCACCATTAGTAATTGCAAAGTTAAGAGGATCCTCGTCGACAACGGAAGCTTCGCCAACATCATTACGCTATCCATCATCAAAGAGCCCGGACTCTCCAGTAACGACGTGGTGAAGAAATACATCCCCCTAGTAGGTTTCAGTGGCGAAGTCGCGGACATGTTAGGAGAAATCACCCTAACCACTCTAGCTCAAGGGGTCAACATGCAAACTAAGTTCGTGGTAATGGAAGCAGAATCACCCTACAGAATGAAGACATATCCAGATTGAGATTCAAAATCATCTTTATCTGTCTGGAAACTCGCATCAGTGTAGCCCTTGACAATCATCTTGTCATCACCTCCATACACCAAGGCATCATCCTTAGTCCTTCTCAAGTACTTTAGGATGTTCTTGGGTGCACACCAATGTGCCTCTTCAGGGTTTGATTGGTATCAGCTGCACACACTCATAGCGTGCGCAACATCTGGGCGGGTACAAGCCATAACATACATGATGGACCCTATGGCTGAGGCATAAGGAATCCTACTCATTTTCTCAATTTCACCAGGTGTCTTAGGACACTGGGTTTTACTGAGACGTAAGCCATGTTGCATAGGAAGGAATCCTTTCTTAGAATTCACCATATTAAATCTAGCAAGGACCTTATATATATAAGTTTCTTGACTTAGACCAATAAGCCTCTTAGACCTATCTATATAGATCTTAATGTCTAATATGTACTTTGCCTCTCCTAGATCCTTCATTGAAAAATACTTCTTAATCCATTCCTTTACTGCTCCAACATAGGAATATCATTTCCAATGAGTAATATGTCATCCACATATAGAACTAGTAAGGCCACTTTGCTCCCACTAAATTTCTTGTAAACACAAGGCTCTTCTTCACATCTGATGAAATCAAACTTTTTGACCACTTCGTCAAAACGAAGATTACAACTCTTAGATGCTTGCTTAAGTCCATACATAAACTTCTTAAGCTTGCATACTTTCCTAGGATTCTCCGGATCCTCAAAACCTTCTGGTTGCATCATGTATACATTCTCTTCTAAATAACCATTTAGATAACGGTCTTGACATCCATTTGCCATATCTCATAATCATAATAAGCGATAATTGGTAGGATTATCCTAATGGACCTGATCATAACGATTGGTGAGAACGTTTCATCATAGTCAATACCATGACCTTGTCTAAATCCTTTGGCAACTAATCTTGCCTTATAGACAGAAACATTTCAATCCTTGTATGTCTTGATCTTGAAGACCCATTTGCATCCAATGGGTTTTACCCCATCAGGCAAATCTATCAAGTCCCAAACTTGATTTTCAGACATGGAGTCCATTTCGGATCTCATGGCTCCAAGCCATTTTTCGGAGTCAGGGTCTACCATTTCTTGTTTATAGGTAGAAGGCTCATCATTCTCTAAAAGTAGAACGTCGGCAGTCAATACAAAATCCTCATATCGTCTAGGTTGTCGCCTTGGCTTGTTTGATCTCCAAAGTGGTCCCACATCTGAAGAGATATCAGCCAAGGATTGATCACATCAATATGTGGGACCTCTTCAGCCGAAGGATTGACCACATCAGTATGTGGGACCTCGGGTGCTTCATCCACTTGAAGAACTGCATCTTGAATCTGGGTGGTTTCACTTTGTGAAGGTACGCTTCCAAAATCAAGTTCCTCTTTGACGTCTTCTATGTCCTCATGTTGTGGAGTTTGTTGCTCTGCTTGAATCTCATCAAGCTGAACATTTCTCCCACTTGACTTCTTGGAAAATAAATCCTTTTCCAAAAAGACACTATCCCGAGCAACAAACACTTTGTTCTCAACGGGATTATAGAAATAATAACCCCTCATTTCCTTGCGGTAACCTATAAAAAAGCATTTGTCTGATTTGGGTGCAAGCTTATCAGATAGTAAACGCTTTACATAAGCCTCGCATCCCCAGACCTTCAGAAATGACAAGCTGGGAGGCTTCCCAAACCATATCTCTTCAGTGTCTTGTCAAAAGATCGTGACGGAGTCCTGTTTCGTGTGAATGCAACGGTAGTGAGGGCATAACCCCAAAAGGATGTAGGAAGATTAGCAAAACTCATCATTGAGCGGACCATGTCTAACAATGTCCTTTTTATTCTCTCAGATACACCATTCAGTTGTGGTGTACCTTGTGGAGTCAGTTGTGTTAGAATACCACAACTCCTCAAATGATGGTCGAATTCGTGGCTCAGCTATTTACCCTCTCGATCTGATCGAAGTGCCTTTATCCTTTTGCCTGTTTGTTTCTCAACTTCATTATGAAATTCTTTAAGCTTTTCAAAGGACTCGGATTTATGTTTCATTAAATAGATATACCCATATCTACTAAAATCATCAATAAATGTAATGAAGTATCTATAGCATCTCCTAGCTTCTGTGCTCATAGGTCCACACACATCGGTATATATGAGAGCTAACAGCTCAGTAGTCCTCTCACTTGTACCAGCGAAAGACGACCTTGTCATCTTGCCCATTAGACATGATTCACATGTTTCAAAAGATTCAAATCAAACGAATTTAGGCGACCAACATTTTGGAGTTCCTTCATGCGTTTGATGCTAATGTGGCCCAAGCGACAATGCCATAGATTGGCTTCACTTATATCATTCGACCTTTTCCTTTTGGTATCAACGTTATATACATCGGATTTGAGCACTAACTTGTATAGTCCAGTACTAGTCATATGTGCATGGGCATAAACAACGTCATTCTTATAAATGGAAAAACCATCATCAACAACAAATTTATAACCCTCACGATGCAAAACCGAAAACGAAATCAAGTTCTTAGTTATGGAAGGAACAAAATAACAATTATTAAGTTCTAAAACTAAGCCAGAAGGTAAAGGTAGACTATAATCTCCAACTTCAATTGCAGCAACAGTTGCTCCATTTCCAACACGAAGATCTATCTTGCCCTTATGCAACCTTCTCCTATTTCGTAGTCCCTGCACATTCGAAATAATGTGAGAACCACAACCGGTATCTAATACCCAATCATTGAAGTTAGTTGTTAAGATTTCAATAACGTAAAAACCTGAAGAAGAGACACCCTTCTTCTTATCCTCCAGATATCTGGGGTAGTTTCTCTTCCAGTTCCCCTTAGCCTTGCAGTAGAAGCAGTCATGCTCTGCAACCACCTTTGCTTTAGGTGTGTTTCCCTTAGGTTGAACAACTTTCTTGTCCTTCCCGTGGGTTTGTTGCTTCTTATGTGGCCATTTCTTAAACCCCTTCCCTTTGTTGACCATAAGAATATCCTTCCTAGATTCAACCAAGACATTTTGTTCAGCAGTTTTGAGCATAGCATGAAGCTCATTCAGGGTCTTGCACATGGAAATCTATCTCGCCCTTATGCAACCTTCACTTATTTCGTAGTCCCTCCACATTCGAAATAATGTGAGAACCACAACCGGTATCTAATACCCAATCATTGAAGTTAGTTGTTAAGATTTCAATAACGTAAAAACCTGAAGAAGAGACAACCTTCTTCTTATCCTCCAGATATCTGGGGCATGTTCTCTTCCAGTTCCCCTTAGCCTTGCAGTAGAAGCAGTCATGCTCTGCAGCCACCTTTACTTTAGGTGTGTTTCCCTTAGGTTGAACAACTTTCTTGTCCTTCTTGTGGGTCTGTTGCTTCTTATGTGGCCATTTCTTAAACCCCTTCCCTTTGTTGACCATAAGAATATCCTTCCTAGGTTCAACCAAGACATTTTGTTCAGCAATTTTGAGCATAACATGCAGCTCATTCAGGGTCTTGCACATGGCTCCCATGCGATACATCTGCCTGAAATTAGCAAAACCCTCATGTAGAGAATGAAAGATTATATTTGTTGTCATTTCAATGTTATAAGGGTTTTCAAGTCTAGCCATATGTCAAACATGCTTATCATGTGGAAAAACATGTGGCCCCACTGGTTTCCCTTTTCTAGCTTACTTTGTAGGATGGCTTTGAGGGTCTCATACCTCTCAATCCTTGCTTGTTCCTGAAACAGATCTCTTATACTCTTCATAATTTTATAGGCATCCCGATCCTCAAACCTTTGTTGAAGACCAGGTTCCATAGCAGCTAGCATGAGGCAAGTCACACTTCTTGACTTTTCGCTTATTGTCTTGTACTTTTCCTTTTCCTCATCTAATGAGGTGGTAGTCAGCTATGGGATTGAGAATAATTCTCAGGTTCCTTTCCCAATCAAGAAAATTGGAATCCTTCAGCCTGTTTTTCTCAACAATTGAGCGAAGCGAAAATCTGAGGTTTTCGTTGGACATAAACAAAACAGAAATTAAAACATGTAGATAAATTATGCTTGAATGCAAAATTCTAATTTAGACATGCTCTAAACAACAAATTATTGCATATTCTACTCATTATAAAATTTGTCCCTTTGTGCGTAAAATAATTCCAAGATCCTATCTTAGATGAAACTTGAGCGTACTTAGGCACTTCCCCAAATCTCATGTAATCAAGGTAAATAAACTCTTTACTAATTATAACCCTTTATAATTCTTGGTTGATGGTCACATCTTATGTTAAACCCATCCTTCATGCCCTAAGATCCAAAACTAAGTCTTTTGGTCTATTGTTGAGTATAACCATATCAACCTATTAGACATACCCGCACTATCCCAAGGTGAATGAAGGACACCTCGCTTAGGCGAAAACTATCCAACAAATTCCAAGGGCATCCTGGTTATGACATGGAAAGGCATAATCTCAATATTCTTTTAAGGGACGTTTAACATGCAATGATGATCTATTTATAAGTGAACTAAAGAATATAAATAAACAAACATTCATGCAATGCAAGAGATAATAAACACATTCACATAATGCAAAAATTAAAGTAGTATAGCCCTAAAAAGATCTAATCTTCAATAGTCTTGACTTTCTGGATCACCATCATTCTGTCGGAATAGGATCTTTGTCTTCTTGTATTACATAAATTTGAACAAACTCTCTTGCATAAATTAAAATTACAAAAATACATAAACAATACGCAGATCATATACAAGAAAACCATAACGATACACATATCGTATTTACCTACCCTAATTTGGGCCATACTAGTCAGTAGTCACCGCATGCAATAATCTCATAATATTAAACATACATGCAATAATAATATATAAAATATATATAAGTGAGAGATGCAATTTATCCAAATAAAAAGCATAAATAATTAATCAAATCAACTACTTAAAAAAGCTTTCTCATTATTTTAATTCAATAAGACTATGAATGGAATTATTATCTAATATTAATTATTAATTTATCAAAAAATAGAATAAAATATTCTTAAATAATATTTAATTATATTAATTTAAAATTAACCAAATAAGATATCTTTATAATTTATAAAATAAATAAATTTGTACATCAAAGATAACCTTGTTTTTCAATCAATCAATAAATAAAAAGACATACCCAATGCCAAATTTAGGGTAAGTAACCCTTTTTGGACATTGAATTGTATTAACTAATCCTAAATTTTTTTAGTGTGTTAACTAACCTTTTGTTGCATAATGACATTTTTATTTATCATTTATCATTTTTGATTATGTTGTCACTATTATTAATGTTGTCATCATTAAATTAATGAATAAACACCAACGTTATGAATTGTCATCGGGACGACATGAACTGTCATCAGGACGACATGAACTGTCATCGGGACGACATGAACTGTCATCGGGGCGACATGAACGGTCATCGGGACGACATGGACTGTCATCGGGACCATGAACTGTCATCGGGACGACATGAGCTGTCATCCGGACGACATGAACTGTCATCGGGACGACATGAGCTGTCATCGGGACGACATGAACTGTCATCAAGACGACATGAGTTGTCATCTGACGACAATAATATTTTTAGTTTTTCTCATCGAATTAACAAATCTTATCATCTTTTTCTTTGACACAAACGTTTAAAAATAAATAAAGTGTCATCCACTATCAAATTAAATTAAATTATCATTATTATGTCAAATTAAAGTTTCATCCACACTATTAATATTGTCGTTGTCCAAAAAATCACATTATTAAGTCAAATAAATTGTCATCAACACCATTGAAGTGTCATCCAAACAAATTGATGAAAGTGTCATTCAAACAAGAAATCAATCCATTCGAACTCAAATAAAAATTGTCATTCAAACAAGAAATCAATCCATTCGAACTCAAATAAGGTGAACTCAAATCCATACTGATAACATACAAATTGTCATCAAACGAATACAAATTTGTCATCAAGTTGTATTACAAACTCGTGGTCGCTAGATCTAGTGTAACAATTTTTCATCAAACTAATGCAAAATCAGTCATCAAACTAATGAAAAATCTGTCATCAAGCCGTATTACAAACCTGGTGATCGAGCTCCGCTAGAGACGGATCGCACCGGATGTGCTTCGTCTCCAAAGAGAATCTCGATCTCCCTCCGGATCTAGCACCGCAGATCTCCGAGTGCCTCTCGGCAAATCTAGGAGAAACCAGATTTGATCGCACGCGGCCTCCGGCTACCACAGAAACGCCTCCTCTTCCTCCCAAGAGGGCCAGGAATAGCTCCAACAACAACGCCAAGCTTCTCTACCTCGGTACTTTGGCCGCCAGAAACAATGTCGCTGCTGCCAGGCGAGGAGGCGGAGGAGCCTTTGAGCTGAGGAAGCTTGACTTGTCGGATCTCCAGCCGCTCGCGCGTCAAAGCATGAGGACGAATCTTGAGAGGATCTCTGCCGCGCATGAGGAAGATAAGTTTTACTCCCCTAGAGGCTCCGCAAGCGGCCGGGAGAGCTTCATTGGAGTTGAATCTGGCTCCTCGAAGACGGTAAGGAGGCTTAAGGCCTGGGAGAAGAAAAGAGGAAGAAGAATCGAAAGCGGCGGCTATGGGAGCGGAAGAGATTATTAAGTTTAGATTAGGGTCGAATGCGGCGGCTATGGGAGCGGAAGAGATTATTAAGGGTAGATTAGGGTTAGTTACCACTCTGTTTTATTATGGCTGTTATTTTTCACTCCTCATAGACAATTAGGGGCAAATGGCCCCTTATTGGTCGTACCCCAATGTGTACGTTACCACAAACAAACTGATTTGTTGCCCATAAAAATCAGAAAGCAAATCTTCTGTAACTAAATTGTATAACACAATTGTGTATCCCTCTTTACTTGAGCTAAATTAATCTGAAGGCCCTACGCTTTCAATATTTTTCTAGTTCTTTTATGAGCTTCTTTTTCAATTTAACAAAGATACACAATTCTGATATATAATTTTGTTACACACGATTTACATTCTAAAAATCATGGCCCATTTGCCACATCATGTTCTATTTGTTTTCATTAAAAACAAAAATAAAACCAAAATAATAGCTCACGTGAGGGACGTTCCAATTTCAACAACAGGAAGCGTCTTTCTCTTTTGAGAACCGACTATTGCTACGCCGTCAACTCTTCGGTGTTGGCATCGAACAATCCTAGCCCAAATTGTAACAATTATAAATTTTAGGTTACTTAAAACCGAACACATCTCTTAATAAATTGGCAAATTTACAAACATCAATTATACTTTATTGAATCTCAATAATCATGTATCAAATTTGTCAGATTAAAATTCGATTCAATCAATTTATGCAAGAGGTTCTGGTCTGATATAACTGTAGGTTTTTAGATGCTTTAAGCGGAATGACGGAAAACGATTTCCTTTTTTTTTTGAACACCCAAACAACTCAACTTATATTAAAGCTTCGGAAGAAGTTATTACAACAAGTTCAGACGGCAGGAAACTAGGAAATAAACACAACAAACAACTATTAGGATTGAAGGTAGCTACTAAATGTGTTGCTCTATTCGCAACTCTACTGATGTGGCTGAAAGAACAGTATAAAAACTCCTTTTCAAGGGTGAGAATTCTGCGGATTATGTTACCAATCTGACCTCTCCAATGATGATTTTTGTGTATTTTGGATATGAGTGTCAAGCAATCTGATTCAAACAATACGTGGGTAATACCTTGATCAATACAAACTTCAATAGCCCAAACGAGAGCCTCTGCTTCCACAATCTCAGCTTCGACAGAATTCTGCACTTGACGAGAGCCATAAAATTCCACCTTGCCATCACTTGCTCTCCCTACAATACCGATGCCAGCTTTGCCACAGTGCGCCAAAGATGCATCGCAATTGACTGTAATGAACCCCTCGGGTGGCCTAGACCACTTCTTATTTGCACCAGTCTGGTTTGTGGGATGTAGGTTTTGATGAGACTCAAGCACCAGTCTGTCATTGTGTGTGTTGTAGTCATTCTGCAGAGAGCGAGCATCAGACAAAGTATCTCGCGCGATTTTTGTAGCATTCTCAAACAGAGTCGTGTTCCTATTAGACCATATACACCAGATAAGTGAAGCCCATAGTGCCAACTCCTGTTGTGATAAGAGTTTCACCATTCGCTCAAAGATAATCAGTAGTGGAGCGCCTGCTGCAGCAGTGTTGAGTTTTGGGACGAGGCACCAAACACCCTTGGCATGTGGACACTCAAAAATAGCGTGGGAGCCTGATTCAAATTTGCCACAAAGTTCACAAAGAGGATCCTGTGTAATTTGCCGATGAAAAAGGTTTGATTTTACAGGTAAAACCTCCCGACAGGCCCTCCATAAAAGTGAAAGAATCCTTGGGAGAGTAGGAATCTTCCATAACTGTTTCCAGAGCTTCTCAGTTGGTTTGGGATCTGAGCTACTAGGTAAACAATTTGGTGCATCACTAAACTGAACAATCTGGTGATAAGCAGAACGGACTGTAAAATTTCCATCTCTCGTATGAGCCCACGCAAGTTCATCCTGACAAAAAGGATCTGTAAGCCTAATGCTCAGTATAGCCGACACATCACAAGGAAGGAAATGTTCACGAATAAAAGTTTCTTGCCATTGTGAGGTGTTCCAGTCTATCAGATTCAGGACAGTCATTTCAGGGTCGGCAGTGCCAGGGGTGGAGAAAACACGGAATCCCGGAAGTTGTGGGAGCCATTTATCACGCCAGACGTTAACAGATGAGCCATTACCGATACTCCAATACAACCCACGATTTAAAGCATCCCGACCACGCAATATGCTACGCCAAGTAAAGCTGGGATTCGAACCAACCGAGGCTTGTTGGAAACTCGTGTAAGGAAAATATTTCGCCTTGTAAATCTGAGCAATGAGAGAATCTGGATTAGAGAGAATTCTCCAGCCCTGTCGAGCAAGGATTGCTGTATTGAAATGTTCCAATTCCCTAAAACCCAGCCCCCAGCATTCTTCGGTTTACACAATCGTTTCCAACGCATCCAGTGGATCTTCTTCCTATCTGAACCATCACCCCACCAAAACTTACACAAATGCTGCTCAATTTCAGTGCACACTTCAGAGGGTAAAGCGAAGCAGGACATGGTATAAGTGGGGATTGACTGAGCAATAGATTTGATAAGAACTTCCTTACCAGCCCGGGAGAGAGTTCTCTCCTTCCAACCTCGAATTTTCTGCAAAATCCGTTCTTTAACCTGACCGAAGATGACTTTGTTTGATCTCCCCACAATAGTCGGTAAGCCCAAATATTTCTCATGCTTCTCAACTTCTTTTACAGACAGTAGTTGCTGAATCCCATCTCTCTTTTCTCTAGACACATTCTTACTGAAAGAAAGTTCCGACTTTGCAAGATTAACTTGTTGACCCTAAGCTGCTCCATAGATATGGAGGATATTAGCGATTTCTGAACTTTGTTGACTAGTTGCTCTTGCAAATAGGACACAATCATCGGAAAAAAATAGGTGGGAAATAGAAGGCGCTCTTCGAGTTATGGATATACCAGTAATGCACTGCTGCTGTTCACTAATTTGGAGCAACCCAGACAAACTTTCTGCACACAATAGAAAGAGATATGGAGACAAGGGATCACCTTGGCGGAGACCTCGGCCTGGAGAAAAGGTTGATGAAGGCTTACCATCCATGAGAACAGAAAAGGAGACAGTGGAAACACATTTTAGAACCAGTCGGATCCATCCTTCGGCAAACCCAAACCTCCTCAAGCAATGCTCCAAAAAACTCCACTCAACCCGATCGTATGCCTTCGACATGTCAAGTTTGAGAGCCATGTACCCTTTCCTTCCGGACTTGAGAGTTTTCATATAGTGAAACATTTCAAAGGCTGCTAAGACATTATCAGTTATGAGGCGACCCGGAACAAAGGCGCTTTGACTTTGAGAGACAAGCCGACCTAAGCAGCCCCTGAGTCTAGTAGTCAGGATTTTTGACATGATTTTATAAACCACATTGCATAAACTGATCGGTCGGAGATCCTTCATCTTGTTGGGTTCTGTTACTTTCGGGATTAAGGTAATGAAAGTGTGGTTAAGGGTGGGTGGAAATTCAGCGCCGTTTAATATGGACAGGATGAATGTTGTGATATCCGGGCCAACAATGTGCCAGAATTTCTGAAAAAATAGGGCCGACATACCGTCCGGTCCTGGTGCCTTAGTTGGATGCATAGAAAACAAAGCAGTTCTTACTTCTTCAGCAGTGTAAGGACGAAGCAGCTCAATATTGTCTTCCACTGTCATTCTTCCCTCGATGCCTTGGGAGGCAGATTCAGGAGGAGCGGAAATATCAGAGGAAAACAAAGTTCGAAAATATTGGAGAGCAACATTCGTTTTCCCGCTGTAAGATCTCCATTCCCTCGATGCCTTGTTATGTTTCTTACGACCACTGGCTTTCAAATGAAAAAATTTTGTGTTCTGATCACCGCCTTTGAACTCATTAGCCTTGGCTCTCTGTAACCACAGAATTTCTTCCCTTCTCATCAAATCAACCTCTTGTCATTCCAAAGCGCGTCGTTTACCCACCAGTAAGCCAGACATATTATGTTTACCTAGAGTTCTCAACTCTTCCCTGACTATTCTGAGGTCTCGGCGAACATTGCCAAAGTGAGTAAAATCCCAATCCTTGAGATCTGAAATGCATCTCGTGATTTTCCTTGCAATACCTGCGTCGGCTGATTGGCTTCCTGGATTACACCAGGCATTGTGTATCACGTCATGACAGTCTGAATCGTCAAGCCACATCGCTTCGAACCGTGCTGGACGAGGGATGCGCCTTGATTCCTCATCATCCTCATCTTCATACAGAGAGATTTGGATGGGCATGTGATCTGATCCTTGCTGATCAAGATGGACAACTCTGGCCCCTGGAAACATCTCCATGCAATCTTCGTTGACAAGGCCCAAATCAATCCTTTCTTGGATAAAAGCGTCTCCCTCACGACCATTATCCCACGTGAATCTATTCCCAGAAAACTCAAGATCTCTGAGGCCACAATCCTCCATACAACATCTGAACTGAAGAATCTGAGCAGAGTTCGGAAAGTTTCCCCCAACCTTATCAGACAGACAGCAAATCTGATTAAAGTCGCCTACACAAAGCCATCCCGTGTGAAGCTCATCCCCCAGATGTCTGAGAAGTTGAAGACTATGATGTTTATCTTCTTGTCTCGGCCAGCCGTAAAAACCAGTGAAACGCCAATCCACTCCGCTGCCAAGTTGAATACCAGTGTCAATATGATGAGAAGTATAGGACTTGACAGTCAGATTCACATCCTCTTCCCACAACAGTGCAATTCCCCCTGATCTACCAATACTATCAATAGCAAAACAATTCTCATATCCGGTCTTTCTCCTGACAAGTTCCATTCTCTTTTTGTCACATTTAGTTACCATTAAAAAAAGAACTTTCGGGGCCTCTCTTCTCACAAGAGTTGTGAGTCGATCAATTGCACGGGCCTTCCCCAATCCCCGGCAATTGTAACTGATAATATTCATGGCTTCCGGCCGGAAAGGCCTATGGCCTTCCCCGCCGATATCGCAACGCTAGGCGAAGCAGCAGATTTTTTCTGTTTTTTACCTTCGACAGTATCTTCCTCCATTAATGTCACTAAATTAGGATCAACATCACTTTTCCTCTTCTTGGACACCAGTTATTTTTCCTCAAAAGAAGCAGTTACTGTTCTAACCAATCTCTTCCATTTCCTGCTATCGATAGTCTCATCACAAGTCTGTTGAGTATTCAGAATTTGACCAACAAAAGAAACCAAAGTCACCCCCCTGCAGTAACTGATTCATCAACCTGATTAGAATGGATCTTAGCATCAGCAACTAGTGTCCCTTTCCCTTTGTCTTTGATCAACTGCCTTTGTTCTGTCAGAAAATTAGCCTCTTGATTCTGCTTACCCTGATCTGAAACCACTGTCTTGGAGAGGTTCACATGACTGAAATTCTGAATTATTTGGTTTTGAGCTGGTGCTAAAAGTGGGGTCTCCATATCATCTTCCTCGTTTGCATTTCTTTGATTAAGTATCTCCATTAAAGACTGCCTTGTTTCACTGGAATTACTTCCACCAGATGACATAGATTCCTGGATTGTTCCACCTCTTATGGCTTTAGCTATAGCCGCCTCCTTTGCTCTCTATTTTTCGATTCGTTCTGCACTAGGTTTTATGGGTAATGCTTGAAGCCAGTCCCCATACTCATCGACATAGTCTTGTGCTTGGGTGTCCTCGCAATCAAGTTCGACATGACCTAATCTCCCACAGCTATAGCAAAAGTTCGGTAATCGTTCATATTTCACTTCCGCCCAGATTTTCTTTTTCCCCAGGTCCACCATAACTCCTCTTCTTAACGGTTTCTTAACATTCACCGCTACTCTGAGGCGCAAGAAACTACCAGCCACCAGCAATTTCTGAACTCTGAGAGATCCCTAGCTCTCACAGATAGACCACCAGAGAGAAAGAAAGAAAATCTTTCTGTAACCTAGAGAGCGTTTGTAACCGCTTTCATGGTGAGTTTTTTTAGTGGGCTGCACCTACTTAGGAAAACGATTTCCTAACATCTAAACGAATGATTTATTGCATAAACTAATTGGATTGGGAAATAGAAAAAACGATTACCTCTTGATGCGTGTTCAATCACTCGAACGGAGAGAGCCTAACTTGAATCTCCTCTACTTAGTCCATCCGAGCAAAGAAGATGAAAGGGTTCTGGGAGAGAAAATAATACTTAAAAGAGAAAGTGGAGACTTGTCAAATTAGGGTTTCCAATAAATCCTTATTTATAATTAACTCCTTAGTTAACTATTTTTCTTTTATCTTTTAATCAATAATAACACTTTATTATTATTAAACTTTATCTCAAAATTACATCTTATACGGAGTATAACATTATATTATATATTTTATATAATAATTCTCCTAAAATATAAAGTCCATAAACTCTTAGGGTATGACGTCTAAGGATCCAATTAACTGAATTATGAATCTCCATCAATAGTCTTATTTTATTATAAATAATTGCAGTACGCAATTCCTTCATAACGTTTCTTAACGTTCAAACAGAGAAAAGAAAGCTTTGTCATATAGTCTTTGATCGTCACTTTAGGAGGGAGTTTTCCTCACATTTCTTTGTAGTTCACTTTTACTTGAATTTCTCTTTTAAGATTTTGCTACGTTCTCATGGCTACAATTGTTGTTTTCATCCAAGGTTATCCATCTAATTATCTTGCACTTTTGTGACAGCGCTTCGCTCGTGATTCCTCCTGCAACGCCATGCAAATGGCTGTATATTAAAGCTTAGACTTTTAGAAACTCTAGAGTGATTTCAGGCTAGGTAATTTTATTTTTTATTTTTAATTTTAATTAAAAATATATTGAATAATTAACTCAAAAAATAAATCTTATAAAACAATCACTTCATTCAATATAAAAACAATACAAATTATCCTATCTTATTAAGAAAAAAATTTAAATTTAATTATGATATATATATAATGAGATATTTATATATATCTATATATATAATTAAATTATATATCATTCATGAAATGAATATGTATTAATTAGTATTTACAAACAAAAAGTTAAATTTATTTCGCTTATTTGGTTAGAGTTAAACTTAATTTTTAGATAAATTTGGCTTAAACCGTATGAATTTTTACGATGAACAATCTGAAATACCCGTGCATGGCTACATTAGTTATGGTAAAAAGAAAGAACAAGTAAAAGCTTGTAAGTGAATTATGTCATAACACATGACGTAATACAATACTCATATTAATGATTTGATCCTCCATCGTAAATAATAGATTAAGTGAGGTTTATTACATCGTTGAACATTACAGATTCGTGTAGATTTAAAGCCAGAATATTGCATTGGGTAGTGGAATTAGAGTAGTGGAGTGAGAAGAGGTTGAGGGGCGAAGAAAGCCTTAAGATTTGCAATAATGCAGTCATACCGTCCGAATTTTTCTTCTCAAATGAGCATTTTACCCGAAAAAATTTCCGACGCAGGCTCTTTTCAAAATAATTTTCCAAAATAGGCACTTATTTCAGCTTCGAAATTTTTTTTATGTGTGAGAACCAGCGTCTCTCCTCCGAAGCTGAAACTATTTTTTTTTGAATTTTTTATGTATAAGAGTTATACATGTTAGTTTTTCAATTGAATTTCCAAACTTTTTTGTAGTTTTTAATTTTTTTTTAAGGCAATGTATAAGAGACGTTGGTCGAACCAGCGTCTCTTACACAACACATTTTTTTTTTATTTGCACATGTATAAGAGACGCTGGTCGAACCAGCGTCTCTTATACAATTTTTAATTAAAAAAAAAATGTGTTGTGTAAGAGACGCTGGTTCGCCCAACGTCTCTTACTCTAAACCCTAATTTTTCAAAACCCGCCGTTGTTTCGTTTGAACGGGTTGAAATTGAATGTGGGTAGCTGGGGAGATAGCAGTTGAACGTGTTACAGTCTTTAAATTCATCTTCTTTCACATTTTTACTGCAATCCTCTTCTTCTTCTTGTTTTCTTTTCATTCGTTCGAACAACAACAACAGCAAGGCAACCTCTTCTTCTTCTTGTTTTCTTTTCATTCGTTCCAACAACAACAGCAAGGCAATAGAGGGGTGATCCAGCAATCGAAGGTAAGTCTTCATTTCTTTTTCTCTTCTTAAAAAATTTTGGATTCATTTAAACAGTGTAATTCCATTTCTTGTTCTCTTAATTAATTTTGTTCACTGTTATTTTATTGTCATACCAGCAACAATCTTCGTTCCAAATTCAGCAAGGAACAGACTGGGGTGAACGGACGAGCGGACGTGAACGAGCGGGTGAACGTTTTTCAACAGAGAAAACGTAAGAAAATTTCTGCACTCATTTTATTTAAGAATCTATGAATATGTTTAAGAAAATAGGTTTTAGAAAATAGGTTTATAAAAGTAGGGTTAAAAACGAATTTTAAAATGATAATAGGGTTAAAAACGAATTTTATATGATAATAGGTTTAGGTATTTTTTTAAGAATTTTTTAATGATAATAGAATTGAAAACGAAATTTATATTATAATAGGTTTAAAAACGAATTTTATAATTATACTAGGGTTAAAAACGAATTTTATATGATAATAGGTTTAAGTATTTTTTTTAGAAATTTTTAATGATAATAGGATTAAAAACGAATTTTATATTATAATAGGTTTAAGAATTTTTTTATGAATTTTGTAATGATAATAGACTTAAAAACGAATGTTATATGAAAATAGGTTTAAAAATAAGTAGTTGGAAATAGTTGAAAATAGGTTGGCTTCACTTGAATGTGGTTTGATTTGATATTATAATAGGTTTAAAAAACGAATTTTTTTATGATAATATGTGGCTTCACTTGAATGTGGTTTGATTTGGCTTGAATTTTATGATAAAATGTGGCAATCAAAGTAAGTAGTTGAAAATAGTTGGAAATAGTTGAAAATAGTAATTATGTATAAACAATCAAAGTAATTAGGTTTAAAAAGATTTAAACCACAATTACTTTAAATTTAAAGATAAAATAATTTTATGATAAAATTTTCCTTGACATTTTAGAATGGAAGGTGGATACAACCCCTAGTGTGAAACCTCATTCACCAGATTACTCTCAAATGTTCAATCTGGAGTAATGAGTGGATCACAAATGATAGTACATGGAGAGGGAAACAATGATCACGAGGATGCGTTTGTCGATGCGTTTGGTCTTGATCACAATGATGACATCGATCAATCGTCAGAGGACGAGGATGTCAATGAAGCTGATATAGCTAGGGTTAACATGATTAGAGAAGCAGCGCAAATCACCCCGAGTTGGAATATGACTGGAGAACCTGATCCAGCATTGATGAACTCATGGCAAACTTGGATTGGAATGGATCCACTGCCAAATCAAGATCCTCCAATGACTATGTCACCTCCCTATATTCCGCCAGCGTTAGCGTCAGCGTCTACGCCACCAATGTCTTATCCAACATCGTTTCTCATGGCCTCTCCAACACCTCCGCCCTATTATTCTTCCTTTCAAGATTTTCCTAGTTCTTCAATCCCGCAACCGGTGTTCTCACATCTCGGTGAATGTGGATGGAGTTCCTTGTCTCATTATTCATACATGACATCATCAATGCATGCACCAAGTTCATTTATGTCCACTAGTGCTTCAAGTGTATTTATTTCTCCCACTAGGCCAATTTCTAGAGATGAACGTAATATATGTGGGTGGGGATACGAGCCTACGTTAGCACCCGTCCAAGAGCCAAGTAGAGAAGAAGATGATGGTCACACAGAGAGTGAAGACGAAGATTAGAATTATTACATATTTGTTGATTTAAAATTTTATGTTAAACTCTATGATTTTTTATCAGATTTATTACACAATAATTTCATATTTACATTATTATTTCAAATTATTATAAGCAAAACCAAAACCCTAAAACACTAATTCCTTTCGTTTCATCTTTCGCTGTAAAAAAACATTACGGTATAAGAGACGCTGGTCCAACCAGCGTCTCTTATACATGTGCAAATAAAAAAAAAAATAGGTGTATAAGAGACGCTGGTCGAACCAGCGTCTCATATACATTTTTTTTTATGTTTGAACGTATAAGAGACGCTGGTTCGACCAACGTCTCTTATACATGTGCAAATAAAAAAAAACATCTCTGTATATGAGACGCTGGTCGGACCAGCGTCTCATATACATTTTTTTTTTATGTTTGAACGTATCTTATACACTGCCTTAAAAAAAAAAAAAACTACAAAAAAGTTTGGAAATTCAATTGAAAAACTAACATGTGTCAGCGTCTCTTATACATAAAAAATTCAAAAAAAAATAGTTTTAGCTTCGGAGGAGAGACGCTACCACACATAAAAAAATTCCGAAGCTGAAATAAATGTCTATTTTGGGAAATTGTTTTGAAAAGAGCATGCGTCGGGGTTTTTTCTCGTAAAATGCTCATTTCAGAAGAAAAAAAAAAAAAAAAATCCCATACAGTCCTCTAAAGGATTCCACCGTATGAACAGCCATATGCGGAGTGAGAACTACATTCTCCATCTCCCTGAGTTGCAGTGGAAGAAACGGCTCCTTGTGAAACACATCCAATCCAGCCCCTGCAATCTGGCCTCCAACCAAGCATCTAAGCAGCGCATCTTCATCAACCACAGCCCCTCTCGCCCTCAACACTCGTTCGTTCACCATCTGCTTCGTCTCCTCCGTCAACGCGCACGCCACCACCAACACCTCGCTTTCCCCTGATATCTCCGGGTAAAACGCGTACGCCACACGCTCTTTCTGATTCCGCGATTCTCGAACCGATTTTGCCCAGTCCCACAATCCCTACTCTCTAGCCTCGCAACTGCAACTGCAACCAACCAACCATTTCACACATTTTATTTGTAAACGAAGTTGAGATGCGGCGGCTGCGGCATTCGGGTAGGTCGATGTGGTCGACGCCGACGGAGGAGGTAATGATGAAGCGGAGGGAAGGGAGGAGGCGGAGGATGTTTGAGGTGATGCAGAGACGAACATGGCGGTGGCGGAGGGAGATGCAGCGGGAGAGGAGGTGAGGAATTCCGTGAGGGGGAGGGGAGATTTCTACGCTTTGATGAAATCGAAGTTTGTTGAGAATTCGGATTCGAAGTAGCTGTATGTTGCCGGTGGGAATACCAACAGTACCTTTCGCAACTCCGCCATTGCCCTCTGTTTTTTTAAGTTTCCTACACATAAAGAGTTGACTTTTTTTTTTGGTGAAAAGAGAGATGAGTTATGAGATGGGCACAAATGAGCGCATTGTCATGCATCTCGTCGGAACCGAATTTTTCGAGGCATTATTCGTGTCCGATAATGAGAGTGTTGACTTTGTATCCGTGAACACTATTTTGTAGTATGCTCATTTGTATAATTCAGATTCCGTTTAAATGATAAATAATGGAGTTACATTTAATGTAACTAAGTTGAACTTTTAAGAAAATTTGTATCCCATATTGATTAGGAGGAGATAAATTCACTAGTATATAAACTAGGAGTGTATTGTAATGGATGTGATTGGGCCAGAGGAGGCTATCCTCGTGGGCTTCGGCCTTCGAAGACCACACGCGTGGTTCGGTTCGGATCGGCTAGTGGCTCGTGGGCTACTCGGATGGGCCGTAGGCCCGAGGAGGAGGTGATCTTTTTGGGCTTCGTTCAAATGAGTTGCGGATTGGGCTTTATCTCTCCTGAGAGGCTCGTCCAGCCGCCTATAAAAGGGCCTGCAGAGCTCTCAGCTCAGTATAGCTTCAACAACAATCTCTTCTCCTTCTCCCACGTTTTTTAAACTCTATCAATTCTTCCTCTTCTCTTGTTTGAGTGTGAGAGTACACACTAATAACTAGAGTTCGTTGGCTTCTGTTCTTTGAGTTGTGCAAACCAGAAGTGTAGCAGTTGTATATTGGGATTCAGAACGCCGGTAACAGTCACACACGGGGTGTTTTCAGATTTAAGGAAAGAGATTGGGAAACCTGCTTTAGTTCGACCGTACGGTTTCGGTATTGGTTCGACTGTTTTCTCTTCTCCCTAATACTGATTTATTCTTGTAATTTATACATGTTTATAAGTTGTAGAAAATAGGTTTCCTACAATCTTAATTATGAAAATATTTTTTACCTACGTTTCTACGACTAATAAATTTGTTTCTTTGAGTAAACAGGTTAAGGCGAAGTCGGTGAAAATTTTATTCTCGTTTTTGGACGAGAAACTCCGGAAAATATATATTAATATTTTTCTCGAATTTAATCTGATTCGATTAAATAATTTATAAATTTTATTCGAGTTGAGTAAATAAAAAACGGTATTTAATTTATGTTATTAAATTAAATTCGAAAGTTTAGTTAATTAATTAAATTAAATTTGGTTAATTAATTAATTAAATAAAATCGAAATAATTGTTTTACTTCTCTCAAATGGAGTGATCACGGTTGATTATATCCGATCGGCTGACACCTAGCGGATCCATTTACTAAAGGTTTGTCTCGAGAGCAAGTTGTGAAATCATCAAGAGGAATGGGTTTAAAGCCTATGACATAAGATGACGTTTGATGGTAACCCAAGTTACTCTGGGGTTTTCTTTTGGTTCTGTTGGTTACAGGATATTAGCTTGTACGACTTGATAGCTGCATGGAGGAGATGGAGGTGCTCAACGGTGGTGCTAGTGTAGTGTCTAGAGTTGCATATTTTATATTATAATTTTCGCATTAGGTTTTAGAATGTTTTTGTATTATAGTCGCTTTCGCTGTGGTTACAGTTTTATTGTCTTATTTAGCCTGGTGGGTTTTGAGAGAAATCCACGATAGTAACACTTCGGGTTTCAACGTCATTACTTAAGCAAGATGCGGATTTATGATCAAAAGAGACGGTGCAAACTCTTCTTCTAAAAAACACCATGGAAAAAGGGGTAGAGAATTGATATGAATTACTTGTGTATTACTTGTGGAAAAAGACTTAATTATAACTGATAGACAAACCATATATAGAGAGGCTCTCTTATCTATCTATAAGAAAATAAACCTATTTCTTACCCATAAATAAATGAGAAGATACTATTTCCTACCTACCTTAAATAATAAACTATAACTGTGTGGTTTTGCTGCTCTTTGCGTAGTTGTTTTCTGCAGGCTTTTTGGCATTTTGCTTGACTTGGCAGTGTCAGTATTTTTTTATTGCTTTGTTTTGCTTGCTTTTGACAGCCTCGGTTTTCGTCTTTTGTGTGTGGTCCTACTCATTCTGTCTTTCTGCCTTGGATTTGTCCATCATGAGTGATCAGGCTGTTGCCCGGATTTCTTGCCCCCTGCGTGGCTGTGATGGATGCAATAGTGGCGGTGGTAGAGGGCTTACCACAAAATATTTTATTGCCCACTTGGGTTCTCGCCATTTTAAAAGTGTTGACTTGAAGACTTCTCATAAAGCTCGTATTGAGAGTGATTATTGTTTATTTTCTGCTTTGGACTTTGCGCTTCATCAGGCTAGCATCTGGCTTTGTGGGGAATGTTTTTTGCTGAACTGTTGTGAACATATAGACTTGTTGAACTGTTGTGAACATTTAGACTTGTTGAACTGTTGTTGTCTTCACGTGCTGAAATGTTGTGAACATTTACAGTACTTGCTGAATTCTGTGATCCTTTATCTTAATTGTTGATCTGTTGATCTGAACTGTTGTTGGCTTGTTTATCTTAATTTGAGAATATGAACTTGCTGAACTTGCTGACTTGGTGAACAGTTGTTGGCTTGTTTATCTTAATTTTTTTTATTAAATGTTTTATAGAGTGCTCAAGGAGATGAATTACAGAAGCAAAAGGACAAGAGCAAATGCTGATCAAGAGATACAATCAAACATGTCTTCACGTGCTAATGAACCTCAACCAAGAGGTCATCCTCTTTTCTCTTCACAACAAGGAAAAAGACAATCTACAAAACAACAACTTGGACTAGGAAAGAACTCAACATCTCCTTCCACAATATCAATTCCCATGACAAAAAAAACTAGAGTCTTACCTTCCAATTCAGACCCAAAAGCTAGACCTACTCCAGGAATATCTCAACCTACCAAAGTGCAACATAAGTTCACATTTCCAGCACTTCTTGATCCAAAAGTAGTTAGGTTGTCCAATAAGTTTAGACCTCCTAATTCACTTATTGAAAACTTAGAGGAAATAACTCAACCTGTAGAAGTGCCACAACCATCACAACCCGAACCATCACAAGTAGGAGTTGAAGCACAAGATATTGATGATGTGCAAGAAAATGTGGTTGAACTTGATATGGAGCTATTGCAACAAGGGAACGACCATCAACAGGGGGATGAACAAGGTAATTTGAGAACATCAAAGTCATCAAGAGGTGCTCGAAACATGAAGAAAAGAGATGTAGTAACCGATTGGACTGGCCCCTCAAATTTTGATGAAAAGGAAGATGTTTTGACTATTGGTAATGTTTCTTAAACTATTTTTATTTATGGTCATTGATTTATTTTTTAAGTTTTGATATGTTTGAAATAACTAGAGTCTTACGTATAGATGCTGAAAAGAATCAAACAATATTGAGCGGGTCAATACAACCTCGTGATATTGATAATCTTGATGAAGGGGTCAAATGTATAGTCCAACTCAATGAGTTCAACCAACCAATTAGAAAAGCTGGCAACGTTCTAGTAAAATATCTTGGTTCATTGGCAAGAACTGAGACATTTTGTCCAATTGGAGTAGAGACTTGGCATGCTGTCAATGACATTTACAAAACTGACATACTGAAACGAGTTCGAGTAAGTATTTTTCAATTTATATTCTTTTAATAGTTTTTTTCCAGATCTGTCTATAAGTAATTTTAACATTGTAGCTATCATTATCTTTAATATGCACTTTGGTATAACAGGGAAAATTTGTCATTCCATTTGGACAAATATTTGATAAAGCAATCCTCATGCGCGTTGGAACAAAGTGGAGGCAGTACAAACATACCTTGAAAGTGTCAAAATTTAATCCAGAAAAGAGAACCAAAGAACAAATCATCAATGATGTACCCCATGGACACTTGAGAGCTGGCTGGATGAGTTTGGTTGAGCATTGGTATTCGGAAAAAAGTCAGGTAAAAGGTTTTAACAACTTAATTTTGAAAACTGATATGAAATAATTAATTTGGTAAATATGTATTATTTAATGTTGAAGAAATTGTCAAGTCTTGCGAAAGAAGCACGAGCATTACAAAGTCATGTGCATACTACTGGTAGTACAAGCTATGCCAACAAGCGATATGATTATGTAAGATTTATGAGTTCTTGAGATTAAACAAAGCTTGGTTTTGATGCTTTACGCCATTTTTGTGTTAGAAAATGAGGTGGTAAGTGTGTAACAATGATTAGAAATGCGTTTCTTTTTTCAACTGTTTTTGTGTTAGAAATATCATCAGTTACTACTTTTTTCAACTTTGTAACATTATCAGTTTGCTACAGATTTGAATCTGCGTTTTTGCATGAGGTGTTGTTTGTTTTTTACTAGTTTCACACTTTTATGTGATCTTTTGAAACAGTTTACATTGCTTGCTCTTCGGATTCTTACTAGTTTTATACTTTTATGTGATCTTCGCCGCTGATTTTCCGTTCTATCTGTCTGCTGCACAGTTTTCTTACATTAATACAGAATTGATTGATCCAGTATACTATGAGATGGTAGGCTGTTTTTCTATGAGATGGTAGGTTGTTTTTCTGCATATTTCCTCTTTTATTGGTATACTTGGTTGAGGTGGTAAGGTGTTGTTTTTGAATGAGGTGCTGCAGTTCTGAATCTAATTTTTTCTGCAGTTCTGCAGATCTTCATGTACATTGTTAATTTTGTACAATGTTGTGTATTTCAGATTAAGTCTACAGGAGAGCAGCCTAGCAATTTGCAGTTCTTTCAAATGACTCACACCAAAATCTCAGGAGGCTGCGTTGACAATACATCAACTCACAATTTTTGGTATTAATTTGGAAAACAAATTCATCTAGTTAAATTATTATATATTTTATGATTTATATGTACATCATCATATACTTATGTCTCATGTGAATAGGTTGAAGCAAACTCCAAAGTTGATGAAGTAGTGTTGAACTCTTCACCTTCAAAGTCTCGTGCAGAAATTGAAAATGAGGTGTTTAACACACTAATGTACCAGGATGAGCTTCCTAAGCGACCAATTGGTTTTGGATTTGGAGTCAAACAAAGTCAGGTTTTTGGAGTACATGGCATAATGAGGAAAGAAGGACATGGTACTACTACAACAACTAACAACTCACCTGATCTGGAAGTCATGAGGGAAAAAATGTCAAATATGGAAAAGGAAAATCAAGATCTTCGTCAAATTATGCTACAAGCACTTGATGCAATCCGTAGTGGAAAGGTTCCCGATGAGTTTTATAATGTTGTTCAATCGTTGTTACGCAAGCCTAATTCTCAGGTATGTTCAGATTTGTTTTCTGCCAGATTTATACTATCTTACTGATTTATATGCTGCACAGTTCTGTTCTGCTGCACAAATTCTATTTTGGTAATTATGTTCTGCTGCACAAATTCTGTTTTGGTAATTATGTTCTGCTGCACAGTACTGCAGTGAGACTAATATTTGAGAGAGTGGTATTGCAGTGAGACTTATATTTGATTCAGTTCTGTTCTGTTTTGTTTAAGTTGACTTTAGTGGTATTGCAGTGAGACTTAGATTTGATTCAGTTCAGTCCTAGTTAATTAATACCCTTTTTGTTCATTCAAATTTATACAGGATGCCTCAACTACAAGCGGTAACACTTGTCACAATGGAGTTGAAGATCTTCACACTTCAAGGTCGCCGAGTTAGTTATTAATGTTTTTATATTTTAGTTGGAACAAAAAGCAGATAGAAATACTTGCTGAAATTGGTTTCTCTTTGATTAGGGTAATGTTCTGGATCTTTTAAATTTTTGTTGCACATTTTGGCAAAGATAGACTTGATGATTGTATACTTTTTATTTCAGGTTCTCATATATTCAATATTTTGATATCTCAAATTGACAGATTAGCATGTACACGTTATTGGAAGGTTTGACACATTCAGTTTACTAATTAAATCGTAGTAATATTGTACGAGAAAATTGATAATTTTCAATAGAAAAAAGCGTAGAGAAAGTTGGAATAACATTTTCTTTGACGCTATAAACTGTCAAGATTGGCATACGTAATGTATATCTAGATGCTTTTAAGCGTCGAGATTGACAAAGCGATAAACAATTTATGACGCTTTTTAGCGTCCAATTAATTCTCCACGACCAAAAGCGTTAAAATTGGCTAAACATACATTAATCTTTGACGCTTTATAGCGTCAAACATCATTGAACTACGAAAAAACACCGCAATAATATTGACGCTTTATAGTGTCATAAAGTATTTCGACGGGTAAAAGCGTCGAGATATAAAAATATCTCGACGCTTTTTAGCGTGGAAAACAGTTAACCGGGAAAAAACCATTCAATAATTTTGACGCTATAAAGCGTCAAAAAATTATCTCGACAGTTAAAAGCGTTGAGTTTTATTAAATCCCTACGCTTTTTAGCGTAAAGAAAAAGTAAAATTTCTTTATCCCGCTCCGGAAAAAGCGTCGAGAAACGTATATTGACGTTAAAACACGTCGGGATTTGTGACGCAAAAAAGCGTGGACAATTCGTTACACTGGAATTCCCTACGCTTTCAGAAAGCGTCGATAACTCAAATTGCTACATCTAAAAGCGTCGAAAATTGCATTAAAAAGCGTGGACAATGGCCATGCTTTCTAGTAGTGTGTTGTGATTCTTGCTCCTTGTTTTGTTGATATTGCAATCCATGTGATCCCCATGCCTCAGAGGCCTGATTTGTTGGTGGTTGATGATGTGGTTGATGAGTCTGTTAGTCCTCATGTTGTTCTTTCTCAGTTGTCCTTGCCTGGGGATGATTCCTCTTGTTTTGATATCAATCTTCTTAGTCATATCTTTTCCAGTAAGCTGCAGACAGTGAAATGCATTCCCCCTAAGTTGAGGCTTGGGTTTGCTAGAGTTTTCCTTAGTGCTCTTGACAAGGTTCTGGCGTGTCCGAGTGATCTGTCAGCTTGGGTGCAACTCCTTGTCTTGCCTGGTTGCATGTTGACTACGTTTGTGCCTAAGAATAGTGCTCAACGACGTTCAGGTGAGAGAGGACGATGCTGGTTTGATTGTATTTCTCTCGCCATTCTTCGTTGGAGAGACCTTGGGGATCGACTTCGTTTGGTGTTGGATCGTTTGTCAGAGGCAACCCCTTTATCCAGTGGTGGGGTGAGACCGAAAAGTCCGGAAGAGGTTAACATTTTTCAATGCAAACATAAGATGGGAGATGGGCATTTTAATGCGGCTATTAAGGTGCTTACGTCATCTGGTGTTGCTCCGTCTAATTCTGATACGCTTCGTGACTTGGAGGCCAAACACCCTCATTCCCCCTCTCCTATCCTTCCTTCTTCTGTGCTTGGCGGGGATGCTCTTTTTGTCCCTAAAGATGTGGTATTGGGTAGGATCCACACCTTCCCCAAAGGTACTTTGTGCGGCCGTGGTGGGCTTCGTGCCCAACATTTTGTTGACATGTTGGGTGGTGCTACTTCTGTTGTTGCCGATGATTTGTTGGGTTCCATCACTGGGGTTGTCAACCTGTTCCTCAGTGGTAAGTTCCCCTCCCAGTTAGGGGAGTTTATTGCTAGTGCTCCTTTGACTCCCTTGGCTAAGCCAGGGGGAGGTATACGCCCTATTGCTGTTGGCACGGTGTGGAGGAGGCTTGTCTCCAAAGTCGCTTCTTCTTCTGTTGGAAATACAATGAATAATTACCTGCAAGATTTTCAGTTTGGTGTGGGTGTTCATGGGGGCTGTGAAGCTGTTCTGCATTCCGTGAACCGACTCATTGATTCTAAGGGGGACGTAGTTGGACTTTCTATGCTTTTGGTGGATTTTAAGAATGCTTTCAACCTTGTCGACAGGACTGTTATGCTTCAGGAAACAAGGATGCGGTGCCCATCTATTGCTCCGTGGGTTGAGTTTTGCTATTCTCAACCCGCTAGACTCTATTACGATGATGCTATCCTATGGTCTTGTCAAGGAGTTCAACAAGGTGATCCCTTGGGTCCTTTGTTGTTTGCCCTGACTTTGCATCCATTGGTTCAGACCATTAATCGTGTTTGTGAGCTTGCCCTTCAGGCTTGGTACCTTGATGATGGTACTACCGTGGGTGACACTCTTATGATCGCCAAGGCGCTAGATATCATCAAGGTTGATGGTCCAGCTCGTGGTTTGTTCCTAAATGTAGACAAGACAGAACTTTTCTGGCCCATTGAGGACCCTAGAAGCAGGATGGAGGGTGTTTTTCCAGAAAATATCTCTCACCCACACGATGGTGTTAAACTTCTTGGTGGTTCCGTCAGTTTGGACATTGATTTCTGTCGTGATCTAGCTTTGAAAAGGGTCTCCAAAACTATTGAGCTAATGGAGGCGGTCAACAGACTTAATGATCCCCAGTGTGAGCTTCTCCTACTTCGTAATTGTGTCGGGGTTGCTAAACTGTCTTATGCTTTGAGAACTTGTTCTCCCTTATCTTTCTTGGATGCTCAAGCTCATTTTGATCAAGCCTTGCGCATCTCCTTGGAGAAGATTGTCACTGCTTCAGGGCCGGGCTTTGGGGATTGGCAATGGCGGCTTGCCACTCTCCCAATTAAGTTGGGCGGTCTTGGTATCTTATCTGCAGAGGATGTAATGCGCTATGCTTTTCTTGCTTCTCGCCTCCAAACGAGTTCGCTGCAGGCCAAGATTCTGGTCAACACGGGTATTGTCTCTTCTGGCTCTTCTTTTCAGCATGCTTTTGATGATTTCAATGTCTTTTGCAACGTTGATGCTCTCTTTCTCACTATTGGTACCGCTGCCCCCCAAATGATGAAAACTCTGGCAGAATGTTACTTTGGTGTTATTGAGAAAAATCTTGTTGCCAAATTCATGCTTAGTCCAAGGCAGGTTGCTGTTCTCAGTTATATTCGTGCCCCGCATGCTCAAGATTATCTGTTTACTATTCCTATTGATGGCTTGGGGCAGCGGATGAACCACCGCCAATTCCGTTCTGTGTTGTGCTACAGACTCACTATACCTTTGTTCTCTGAAGGTAGTCTTTGCCCTAGTTGCAATGCCCCCAAGATGGATTGTTGGGGAGATCACGTTGTTCATCGTTCTAGTGAGGTGGATGTGAAGTACATACATAACTTGGTGCGTGACATCCTTGTTGATATTTGCTCCAAAGTTGGGATCGCAGTACGCAAGGAGGCCCCCATGGGGTTTCTTTCAGATGTTGGGAAGGATCTTAGGCTTGCAGACCTTTTACTGTATAATTGGTTTTAGGGTAAGGATGTCTGTTTGGATGTGACTGATATCTCTCCCTTTGCTAGCATGGGTGTGAGTTCCTGGGATCCTGGTGTGGCTTTGCACAATGCGATGGAGAAGAAGAAAAGGAAGTATGGATCTAAGTGTGAGGAGAATGGGTACAAGTTCATCCCATTTGCTTTCTCCACCTTTGGAGAGTTGGATAAAGAGGCATTGGACACACTTTCACGTATCAAGACCCTTTCTATTAGTCACTCTAACAATGCTATGAATGGTACTTTTATCTTTCATAGATTGAGTTTTTGTATTTAGAAAGGTGTGGGAGCGCAACTTGTTTCTCGACTTCCATCCAACTTTATGTAATTGAATATTCTCATATTAATAATTATTTGATTTAAATATTAAAAAAAAAATTATATGGTAAAGAAGATAATCCTTCTAATATTTAAATTTTTTTTATCTGTTTACCATATTTACATAATATCTACTGAAGATACAAAGAAATAAGATAAGTCTTCATTCTAGACGTTGTACGTTGATGATATAGCCTTGCTTGAGCTATGAAGCCGATCTAGACAACCATAAACACACAAGAGATCAACCAACGACAACAATGGCGAAAGCCCTTTGAAAATCAGAATGGAAAAGGCAATGAAACAAAGGAGATAACAAGGGGAGATATACAAGATGATGAATGATCAAAACCAAGCACAAACAACAACAAGACCAAAGGCTTAGTGGCCTAAAACCAGGTTGTAATGGAGTGCAAAACCTCGATCCTACAACCCTACACAACCTTCACATGGAGGAGGCACAAGGAGGAGTTCTATGAAGCTTGTAAACACCAATTCTAATGAGATTGACATAAACAAGACATCTAGAGTAAGACAAGCAATCCGCTCGATCACACACTTGAGTTCAAAGCTCTCTTTGAAAAGAGAAAACAACAAAGTTGATAAAACTTGAACTAACTTGGGAGTGGGGTGTCAAGGGGGTTTAAATAGACAAATAACCACCCCTTGACTTCAAAACCACACGCACCACATGTCTTGAAAAGACGCCCTTGACATGGCAAAAAGTCATGAAATGCAAGTGTCATAAAATGCACTAAAAGGGAAATGATAAGCAAGGTCTTCAAGCTATCTCCTTGGACTCAAATGTGAGTAGAGTCCTAGCTTTAACCATTGAGTCCTCAAGTTCCATAGTGTTGCCTTGAAGGCTGAATTGAGTGACAAAAATGGTTAAGTCTTCTTGTAGTTGCTTAGCTTTTGACCTTGTGATTGGACCTTCCATGGATGGTGCTTCCATTGGTGTGACTTCTAAGGATGGTCCTCCATCATCCTCCCCTCCTTGGAAAGGATTCGACCACGAATCTTTAGGACTGTCCTCATGGTCCTCATAGAGTGTAAGATCAGCCACATTGAAGGTAGTACTAACACCATAGTCATCCGGTAGGTCAACAACATATGCATTGTCACCTACTCTCCTTAGGACTTTGAAGGGTCCATCACCTCTTGGAGCTAGCTTGGATGCTCTCTTTGTTGGGAATCTTTCCTTGCGCAAGTGCACCCATACGAGGTCTCCTGGCTTGAAAATCACCCTTCTCCTTCCCTTGTTGTTCCTAGCAGCCACATTATGTCCTAGTTGCTCCAACCTTAGCTTGGTCTTTTCATGTAACTCCCTTATGAACTCCGCCTGTTTATCTGCATCAAAATCTACTCGTTCCTTCTTGGGAAACGGTACAAGGTCTAATGGGGTTAAGGGGTTAAGACCATAGACACATTCAAAAGGACTTAAGTTTGTAGAAGAGTGTTGCGCCCTATTATATGCAAATTCTACATGTGGCAACAAATCTTCCCAAGACTTTAAGTTCTTCCTAATGAGTGTCCTTAGGAGGGTACCAAGTGTTCTATTAGTAACCTCAGTTTGGCCATCGGTTTGGGGATGACTTGAGGTAGAAAACAAGAGTTTAGTACCAAGTTGTCCCCAAAGAGAACGCCAAAAGTGACTCAAAAACTTTGTATCCCTATCACTAACAATTGTCCTAGGAATCCCATGCAATCTAACTACTTCTCTAAAGAAAAGAATAGAAACATGTGAAGCATCATCAGTTTTGTGACAAGGTATAAAGTGAGCCATCTTAGAAAACCGATCTACAACCACAAAAATTGAGTCTCGTCCCTTTCTAGTCCTAGGTAGTCCAACAATGAAGTCCATACTTATATCTAACCAAGGAGAAGAGGGAATGGGCAGTGGTGTGTAGAGACCATGGGGTTTCACCTTAGACTTAGCTTTTAAACACTCTAAGCATCTTTTAAGCACATTTTCAACATCTTTAAGCATGTGAGGCCAGTAGAAGTGTTCTTTAAGCATGGCATAGGTCTTATCACGCCCAAAGTGACCCATAAGACCTCCCTTGTGTGATTCCTCAACAAGCAAGAGTCTTAAAGAGCACTTAGGTATGCAAACCTTACTAGCTCTAAAAAGGAATCCATCAAACAAGTAAAAACACTTATCACATGAACCCGTATCTAAGCATTGTCTATAGATATTCCCAAAATCAGAATCATTATCATAGAGTTCCTTAATGTAAGCAAACCCTAGCACCTTAGAATCAAGTTGAGTAAGCAATGTATATCTCCTAGATAAAGCATCGGCTACAATGTTATCCTTTCCTTTCTTATACTTGATAATGTAAGGAAAAGTCTCTATGAATTCCAGCCATCTACCATGACGCCTATCTAGTTTATCTTGACCCCTTAGATGTTTTAATGACTTATGATCCGTATGTAACACAAATTCACTTGTCCAAAGATAGTGTTGCCAAGTCTTTAAGACCCTAAAGAGTGCATAGAGTTCTCTATCATAAGTAGAGTAATTGAGGCACGCACCTTTGAGCTTTTCACTAAAGAAAGCTATTGGTCTTCCTTCTTGCATTAACACACCACCAATTCCAATCCCGGAAGCATCACATTCTACCTCAAATGGCTTTGAGAAATTTGGTAGAATCAGGAGAGGAGCATTCGTCAATCTGGTTTTGAGCTCTTCAAATGCCGCCTCTTGTGCCTTGCCCCACGTGAAAGGTGTGTGTTTCTTTGTCAACTCCGTGAGTGGTGAAGCTATGGTGGAGAAGTCCTTCACAAATCGCCTATAGAAACCGGCCAGACCTTGAAAGCTTCGGACTTGTCCAACATTAGTAGGAGTAGGCCACTCCTTGATGGCTTTCACCTTCTCTTGATCAACCTCCAATCCTCTTGAGCTGACCACAAACCCTAGAAAAATCACTTCATTAGTGCAAAAATCACACTTCTTAATGTTAGCATAAAGATGATTAAGTCTAAGTGTGGATAATACTTCCCTAAGGTGTTGTTCATGCTCTTGTAAGGACTTGCTATAGATGAGGATGTCATCAAAGTAGACCACCACAAATTTCCCTATGTAGCTTCTTAGAACATAGTTCATAAGCCTCATGAATGTCGAAGGAGCATTAGTAAGACCAAATGGCATGACAAGCCATTCATACAAGCCAAACTTGGTCTTAAAGGCTGTTTTTCATTCATCCCCTTCTTTCATCCTAATTTGGTGGTATCCACTCCTCAAATCGATCTTAGAAAACAAAGTAGCACCATACAATTCATCAAGCATATCATCAAGTCTAGGGATAGGGTGACGATACTTGATTGTGATGTTGTTTATAGCACGGCAGTCCACACACATCCTCCATGTCTTGTCCTTCTTTGGAACCAAGAGGACCGGAACTGCACATGGTGACTTGCTCTCACGCACATAACCCTTTTGAAGTAGCTCTTGCACTTGATCCTCAATTTCCTTGCTCTCTTGAGGATTCATCTTGTAAGCTGGCCTATTTGGTAATGATGCTCCCGGAATTAGGTCTATTTGATGCTCAATCCCTCTAAAGGGCGGTAGTCCTAATGGAAGCTCTTCCGGAAACATGTCCTTAAACTCATCAAGCACAACTTGGATGGAGTGAGGGATAGTGTTGGTGCCTCCGGCACTTGTAAGTGCACGCCATTGGTCCTTGAGCAATGTCATGACTCTTGTGTCTATAGGAAGACACAACTCGTGCAAATCTGATGTGGACGCCAACAACACACTCCCCTTGCTCACTTCTTCTTTCTCTTTGTCCTTCATCTTTGACTTCTCAAATTCTTCGGCAACCTGCAATGGGGTCATAGGACACAAGGTAATAGGTTTGCCATGGAACTTAAATGTGTGCTTGTTAGTATAGCCATCATGAATAGCTTTCCTATCAAATTGCCAAGGTCTACCTAGTAAAAGATGACATGCATTCATAGGAACTACATCACATAACAAAGTATCTTGATAGGAGCCTATCTTAAAAGCTATGTTCACTTGCTTGGTGACTTTCAATTCACCACATTCATTCATCCATCTTAGCTTATAAGGCCTAGTATGTGGAATTGTTGGTAGTTGTAACTTAGACACTAAAATAGTACTAGCTATGTTTGTACAACTTCCGCCATCAATGATCATATTACACACTTTTCCTTTAACAAGACACCTAGTATGAAATAGGTTCTCTCTTTGATCAGCTTCCTCTTTAGTTGCTAGCACATGCAAAGTTCTCTTACAAATTAAGCTATCACCATGCTCATACTCTAATTCTTCACCAAAATCTAAGTCATTAGCATGCTCATTTTCAGTTTCAATGCAAGGAATCTCTTCATTATCACTACAAGAATCATATTGTCCTAGGTGATCTACAATCATAGTTCTCCTATTAGGGCAATCTTTCATCATGTGACCTTTGCCTTTACATTTAAAACATTCAATTTGACTAGACTTAATAGGAAAAGTAGAGTTAGAGGCATTCCCTTTTTGTCCTTGACTTGTGAATGGAGGCCGAGTGGTTTGGCCTTGATTAGTGTGGCTTGTGTTGCTTGTACCAAATTCTTTCCTAGGGGCAGAATGCTCCTTGTTTTGCTCTCGGCCATATGATGCATTCTTGGAGCTTGATTTCCAATTTGCATTGCTTGATTGCCCACGGCCTGAGGTGTATGAGCTCCTTGACTTGAGTCTCTTCTCTATCTTGATGGCATTATGAAGTAATTCCACGGCTGTACTACAAGGATACATATTTACTTCATAGGAAATGTTAGAGTTAAGTATCCTAAGATATCTAGCAATGGTGGAGTCTTCATCCTCTCTTACCCCAGCCTTAAGCATAGCATGTTGCATGGCATTATAAGCTTCTTCTACACTCATACTTCCTTGTCTAAGATTCTCTAATCTTTGTCTAAGTTCTCTAGTGTAGTAGGATGGTACAAATCTATTCCTAAGCAACACTTTCATTTGTTCCCATGTATGGACTGGTGGATCAAGGTTTCTAACTCTCTCTTTTACTAAGTTATCCCACCAAGCTAAAGCAAATCCCTTGAATTCTAATGTAGCTAATTGTACCTTCCTTTGCTCGGGGAAATTGTGACAAGTCCATATGTTCTCAACCTTGGTCTCCCATTCCATGTATAAATCAGCATCACTTGTGCCCTCAAAGGGTGGGATCTGCACCTTCACCCTTCCTAGTCCATCTTGCTCTTGCTCACGCCTCCTAGGTTGAAACCTCCTATTGCGTTCTCTTCTCCATTCCTCGTACTCATCCATGCCTTCTCCTTCATCCTGAAATTCATCAACAAACTCATTTTGTCTAAAAGAATTAGGAGAAGAAAGATTAGAATGTTCTTCCCTCATTGGTCTAGGGGTACGTATGGGAGGTAATGGATTTCTCCTAGGTGGTGGATTCGGGTTGGTTCTATTCTGAGTTCTAAGGATGGCTTCCCTTCTAGCTTCTTCATAGACTTCTCTTTGTGTAGGAAGAGGGACTTGGCTATTGAGGTTAGAAGTTTGGCCATGTTCCATGTGGGTCCCTAGAGGAGTAGGTCTAGTGGCTAATTGTCCCTTAATGGTGTTCATTTCAGCTGCGAGGGATGTGATACTATCGGTAAGGCTCTTAAGGATGCTATAGACCTCAGGTTGTGGGGGTGAAGGACTCCTTGTGTCGGAATGGTCATTGCCCCTTTCGCCTTCATGCCTAGAGTTAGTCATGATCAAAGCAAACAAACACTGAAATTGATTAAGTTAGATTGAATAATAACAACTCTCAAGTGTTTCCCAAACCAAGTGTTTGGTCACACAACTCTCTTGTTGCTTGTACTTCTCTAACTTGATATTGGCTTGTAAAGATCAATCCTTTCAACTTAGTGTCTATTCACTACAAAGAAACTCAAAATCAGTTTTGAAGTCAAGACAATGATCACACTCTCAGATTGCAAGAATGAAAAGCAACCTAGTGTTTAAGCAAAATTTAAGCCTTAGAATAGGTGATTACCTTCAAGTCAAGCTCGAATTGAGTCAAGAAGGACCTCGGACTGTCTAGCCTTGTCAAACCGTGAGGGATATTGGTTTAGGGACTAGGTGGCTAAGGTCGATGGGTTGGCTCAAGGGCTCTTGGCAATCCCTTGTTCTCCTTCTTCAACTTGTGATTCGGAAAAGCTTAATACCCCGGGTCTAGCTAAGCCGTTTTGTTTGGCTGAGATGTGTAGCTTTAGACCACGGTTCCTCCTTAGACCGCTCTATTACAATGACTTAAGATCCCGGACTTTAATGAACCGAGCTAATAACTCCGATTTCTTTTAATACTTAGTCCGCCTGATTTTTATGTTTTGGACTTTGGCTTTTGTTTTTCTTTTCTTTTTTTTTTGGAGTTTTTAAATGAAGAATAAAAGAAAAGCAACAAAATAAGCTAAAAAAGAAATAGCAAAACTAACTTGGCTGCAATCCAAGTGAGTTGGTCGTTCAATATGGGTATGTAGGGGGTGAGGTGGCCTGATTTTGTAGGGAGAGTGGGTGAGGTAGCTGATTTTGTAGGGAGAGTGGGTGAGGTAGCTGATTTTGTAGGGAGGAGTGGGTGAAATAGTACCTGATTTGTGGGGAATGAGTGGCTGGGATTTTTGGCCTTGTAGCCACCCTCTCAATACTCCAATTCAGCCATGAAGAACATGAAGAACAACCATGAAGAACATCAACAATTCCAGCCGTTTTTTCTTCTTCTTCTTCCTGGAGTTTTGTGAGATCAATGGATGTGTTTAGGCAATGGATTTGACAAGGACAAGACCAAGCCTACTACCCTTCCTTCTCTCAAGGCAAGCCATCCTCTTTGGTGTTCAACCTGCACATAACTCACAATTTAGAGAGCACACCTTGTTTGAACAAGAAACTCAAGAACACAACCAAGAAAGCTTAGATTGATGTTCGAATGAGTATGAATGGTGTGTATGGAGTCAATTGGCTCTGATACCACTTGATATAGCCTTGCTTGAGCTATGAAGCCGATCTAGACAACCATAAACACACAAGAGATCAACCAACGACAACAATGGCGAAAGCCCTTTGAAAATCAGAATGGAAAAGGCAATGAAACAAAGGAGATAACAAGGGGAGATATACAAGATGATGAATGATCAAAACCAAGCACAAACAACAACAAGACCAAAGGCTTAGTGGCCTAAAACCAGGTTGATATGGAGTGCAAAACCTCGATCCTACAACCCTACACAACCTTCACATGGAGGAGGCACAAGGAGGAGTTCTATGAAGATTGTAAACACCAATTCTAATGAGATTGACATAAACAAGACATCTAGAGTAAGACAAGCAATCCGCTCGATCACACACTTGAGTTCAAAGCTCTCTTTGAAAAGAGAAAACAACAAAGTTGATAAAACTTGAACTAACTTGGGAGTGGGGTGTCAAGGGGGTTTAAATAGACAAATAACCACCCCTTGACTTCAAAACCACACGCACCACATGTCTTGAAAAGACGCCCTTGACATGGCAAAAAGTCATGAAATGCAAGTGTCATAAAATGCACTAAAAGGGAAATGATAAGCAAGGTCTTCAAGCTATCTCCTTGGACTCAAATGTGAGTAGAGTCCTAGCTTTAACCATTGAGTCCTCAAGTTCCATAGTGTTGCCTTGAAGGCTGAATTGAGTGACAAAAATGGTTAAGTCTTCTTGTAGTTGCTTAGCTTTTGACCTTGTGATTGGACCTTCCATGGATGGTGCTTCCATTGGTGTGACTTCTAAGGATGGTCCTCCATCAGTTGATCACATCCGACGCGACGATCTGGGAACGCGTCGAGGTTTTCGGCGATGATGTCAATGGTGCTAAAGATCATGGCAGTGATATCAGGGACCACGTCGAGGGTGTCACAATGATGAACGACACTAGGGGTCTCGTTAAAACCTTTTCCTTGGAAAATCTCATGGGAAAAACCATAAGAAGAGTAAAAAGGGTACTCCGTACTGACCTTCATGATGTTGACTATCGTGTGGAAGGCTAATACATATTCTTTTGGTCACCCTGTCTTCATGTGCATTCCAACGCGTTAATCCTTCGGACACGTCACCTCTATACCATTCTTAGGCACAAACAATACCCCTAAGGTGTTTTACTAACGTCACCACTGACTCGGAAAAACGCCTTCACTCCTTGAACATCTATTCTTAGGCACAAACAATAACCCTAAGGTGTTTTACTGATGTCACCACTGACTCAGAAAAACGCCTTCACTCCTTCAACATCTTCTTTTCAATATAAATGTGTTGCTGGTATAACTCAATGAATGAGCTTCTTATGTCTTCTTTGAAAAGAATCAACTTCATGCTGAATGGACTTTGCAAACAAAGTTGTTGCTTCACCATCATTCTCAGCTAAGCTGCCTGAATCATCTAGAGTCACTCTGAATCGCCGTGATCAACTCCTGTCTCGAGCAAAACAAATGTCAGCGTAACCTGAGTTGCAACCTTGTAATAGGTCCATGATAGCATACTTCTAACATATCACCTTAAGGTCTGGATTCTTATCAATTTATCATGATACGGTGAGCATCTTCTGCTTCTTCTTCTAAGGATATGATCTTTGGAGAAAACTGCAACTTCATCGCATCGTCGTCAACCTTCGTGGGATGGTGAAGACTTTTCTCATCACCCCTAGCTTGGGTGATGCAAAACCTTTTAACTCTATTTCTTGATCGAAATTCTACTTCGATTTCTTTTTATGCACTTGCTCTTACTGTCATGGCGGATAATGGCCATGATGGTGACGTGTTCTTACTCCTCTGCTTTTTGTACTCTATTTCTTATTCGGTACATATTCTGAACTCATGCATCATTGTACATACTCTGAACTCATGCATCCTTTCTTATGAGTTGCTTCTTAGCTTTCATGTCTACTTTGACACATACTTTCACATCATACTCTTTTTCTTTTCACGACGTCTTGACGCGTTCTCACTTTCAACGCGTCGCTTATAGTATCTCGACGGGTTCCCACTTTCAACACGGCTCTTGTAATTACGTCATCCCTTGTAGATGGTTGTCGACATTTATATTCTTGAAGTCTTATTAGAAGTGTGAGAGAGAAAAAAACTTGCTCAAGGTGGAAGCTCATAGATGAATAACATAGCTATCTCAAGAAGAACATTTAAACAATTAAGTAAAAGGAGTAAGATTTTAAGGGGCTTACCTACGATGACCTGATTGCACTCAGAAAATTGGAGAAAATATACTCACTCTTGCTCCAATGACTAGAGATGAAAAACTTCTTTACTTCAACCTGACTCTGATGGAGAAGATCATGTTCTGATATCTCGAATACTTCTCCGGAAGGGATGTGATAGAAACTTCATTGGATCGCCGGTTCACTTCGCGTTGTTATAGATTTCAACGATGATTATTTCTTTAAAGATTGAGGACGTCGTAGATAACACACCATGGAGATGACTTAGAGAACACGTCGCTAAGATGGCTTAGACACTAGATCCTTAAGATCCTTGAATGATCATGCTTTTGTCAAATAAAGACAAGAATCCCTTACGCCGAAAGACTGTAGCTCATACTCTTCGTGACCTCCACTTCTGGATTGCCAGGTAGTTCTCACCAATGAGCAATGGTCCATTCACAAGGACGTGAGTGAAATCATCCTTTTTTACGAAACTTAATCACATAGTACTCATTCCATGTATCGACCAATGTGAATTCCCCCTTGGTTCTCCATTTTTGGACCAGAGTTTTCTTCAAGAAGATGAATCCGAAATTTTCCCCGAAGACTTTGACAATCAAAGAGTTTCTTCAAGGTTGTCTAATCTTTTCTTGTCACTTGCAGTAAGGAGAATCCCCAGTCATTCAGCCTCCTCGTATGGATCAAGCTCATCATCCACCAGGTCTTCATCTGGTATTTCCTCCTCCTAGAAAAGGATCATCTGCAACATTCTGATAGCCAGTTCCTCCTTGCCCAGTTACCACATTTCTGAACGAAGCTTTCTGCCCCGAGCCTACCACTTCCTCTGTGTTCTTCTTTTGACCATTTGCAAGCACTTAAAAGTTTTCATGCTCTAGGTCAAATGCTTCAGAGACGCCTCTCTTCATCTTCTTGCTCGATCGTCGTAACATATCCGCTTCCTCCGATAATTAAGAGGTTTCCCCGACAACCGAAGAAAAATTCCTAGAAAAAAGCATTTTTTCCTCCATAAGGATTTTGCTCTATCTTTAAAAAATAGGATTCGAATCTGGTAATAAAGGGCCCTTTAGAGATAAATGAGAATGAACGGGAACCGTTCATGGAATTGATCGGACAACCCAGATTGCTCCACTTTCCATGCTGGCAACTTCCTACTCGCTAGCTTTTTGTGTGAAACACACGCGCTACATCGTTCCAACGTGATTCAAAATTGGAGCGAAAACCGTCTCTTCCCATTCTTCTCAAAACTTCCACAGAAAACCTCTCTCGCAAAGGCGATCAAACCCTAACCTCCTACTCGCTTGCTTTTTCTTCGATTTCTCAACGAAATCACTTCGTTTTCTCTCGCCGATCATCAAAAACAACATACTCCTACAAATTTCGCGATGTCTGGCTCACAGAAGAACAACGAAGGAAGAGGTATGGTGTTTAATCCCTAATTTTAGCGTATACGATGCTTTTTCCTGTGATTTCTCACTGATTTCTCTTCATTTCACTCCGTCGTTCACCAAAATCCATCAACTCGCTACTAAAAATGGCAGGATCTCAGAGAAGCCAAGTACCAAAAGGTATGGAGTATAATCTGGTATTTGGAGTTAGGTTTTTGCTTCGACATGTTTGATTTCGCTACATGCATGTTCATCAAAATACATGTGCATCACAGTACATCTAAATGTTCATCAAATATCTTGTATTTGTTCATCGTATCTTGTACATACGTTCACCAGATTTCTTTTCAATGTTCACCAAAATTTTTGTGATTGTTCATCTCATTGCCTATCAAAGTTCATCATATGTCTTAAGATTGTTCATTAGATTTCTCTTATTTGTTCATCATAAATCTTGTTATTGAATGTCCAAGAGGTATGAATATTATCCTCTTTATAAACTTTGTATTTTTGCACAATATATAACTTGTATGTTCAATATTACAGAGATAAGAAGCAAAAAAACAAATGACAGATCACAAAGAAATTTGTCATCCCAAGAACAACAACAACAGGAGGAAGAAACAATTCATGGTAACTAATGTTCATCAACTCTTTTTTCTTTGTTCATCACAATTCTTCATAATGTTCATCAGAATGTTTAATAATGTTCATCATTCCTCTCATATATAGTTCATATGTATGTTTAATAATGTTCATCACTGTATTTCAATATGTTCACCATCTTGTTTGATATTGTTCACCATGATCCTTAATTTTGTTCATCAACTTTTTATTTGGTAATGTTCATCATTATATTTCAGTATGTTCATCATCATATAACTGTATGTTCATCATCATATAACTGTATGTTCATCATCATATAACTGTATGTTCATCATCATATAATTGTACGTTTTAAATATGTTCATCATTGTTTTTCAATATGTTTGATATTATTGTGTTTTTATTTTACAGAGAGCAATGTTTGTGGAATTTCTAAGGAAGCATGGCATGGAAGCCAAAGCAGCTCTATTCGAAGACGAGAAAAAGGTCAAAGCTGAACGTCTTTCAATGTACTGGAGAGATGACAAGAACAAGCAGGATTGTGGTATATATACCATGCGACACATGGAAACGTACTTTGGGGAGGGGCTGACAAATTTTACAACTTCTTTGAAGAAAGGTGACAATAAGCAAATGGACATGATAAGGGTCAAGTACATTTCAGAGTTGTTAACCAACAGATTCAACAATGCTTACCCACAACTTATAGAGTGGGTAAATGGAAAATGCACAATGTAGAAGTTTGACAATGAGTACAAGAATTCTTTTGTTCATATATATATTACAGAATGTTCATCAAATCACTGAACAATGTTCATCAGCTTAACTGTGAATGTTCATTGAATATTTAGCCAAAGTTCATCATATTAACACTGAATGTTCATTGACGTTAATCTCAAAAGTTCATCAATATGATAAGTAATTTTACTTGTCTTTTTCACAAATATTCATCATATTAATAATGAATGTTCATCGAGCTTAGATACAAAGTTCATCAAATTAACACAACAAGTTCACCACATTAACAATGAGAGTTCATCTAATTTGATATCGATGTTCATCAATTTTTCCCATGTTGTTCACCAGATTATATATAATTGTTCACCAAGTAGATTACAAATGTTCACCAGAACTAGATTTACACATAAAGACTTAAATGATAGTTTTAGAATTATCTAACTTCAAACACTTGTTGAAGTATTCTCAGGACATGTAGAGCGATTGTGTCCGGATTTCAAACATATTGAACAACACTTCTTCACCTTGTTAGAATTCAATCTAACTTTCTCAATTGTACTTTTCAAACGTGATGTTTTTGGCCTTCCTTTGTTCTTTGATTGTGGAGGTGGAAGGACAGATATTGTATTTGGTAAAGGACCAACAAACTTCTCAAATCTTGCCTCTCTGCTTTTTGTAGGAGTCTTGTTGTTACTCATAGAAGACGACTCAGCCTGAATGGATGAACTGTACATCAGATATTAAACATATGTTCATCAAACTACTTATCAATGCTCATCAAACTACTTATCAATGTTCATCACAAATCCTGTAAATGTTCATTACACATTAAAATGTTGTGAATGATCATCACATCTAGAACAAAGTTCATCAAATCAGTATTAAAAGTTCATTAAGACTGCATTCAACGTTCATCACATGTTTTATAAAAGTTCATCACAAATACTGTCTATGTTCATTATATGTCCAATAGAATGTTCATCACTTCTATTACTGTTGTTCATCAAATCCGTTATAAATGTTCATCACAATTCTTCTAAATGTTCATCACATCGATGTGTTGGATTAGCGAACAGAGCAATCAAGAGAACAAGAACATCTGTTGTTCATCAAAACTGCTTCATTATACACGAATCATCGTAATACTTCAACAAATAAGCTCAAATTGAAGAGAAACAGGGGGATGAACTGGTGAAACAAAGAAAATAGAAGCAAAACCTAGATCCATAGGTAGAATGAAGGAGAAACAAGCTAACGAATGCGAGAAGAAGAAGAAGAAGGAATTACGCAGCAGAGAAGAGAAGGCAAGATCCGAAGAAGTTTTGTTGAAAAAACTTGGGGGAAAAGAAAACGAAGGCGGAGAAGAAGAAGAAGGAAATTTACGAGATCTGTTGAACGCGCTTGTACACGCGCCCAAAAGTGAATTATCCACATCCGTCCGATCTGGCGAAATCAAACGGCCCATAATCATTCTCATTTATTACTGTAGCAACTATTATCACCGGACACTTTTCCTAAAAAATATACTTTATTGTTAAAGACATGCACACTACTAATATGCATGTATTTATGTTTGTATATACATGTTAGCTAGCGTGTGTTTCCGCGCCATGCACGGGGCTGCATGTATTAAATGTATTTTAATAATATAATTATATATTTGTATTATTATGTAGTATTATATCTAGTTTATAGTTTATATTTTGTGGTTTATATTCTAAGTTTTAATTAGATTGATAGTAAATATATAATTTAACTTCTAAGTAAATTGATAGTGAAATAAATAAATAAGATATATATAAGATAAAACATATAACATGGTAAAAAATAAAAAACATAATAGAATCTCTTTGATATCTTTATAATTTTATAATTGGATAAAAAATTAAAAAAATGTAGTATATTAGATATCTTTTTGTTTTCCTTATTTAATATATTTTTCAAAGATATATATAACAAAAGATAAAAACTAATGATGTGGCGGTGATGTGGAAGATGATGTACCATAGCTTAGAGGTCGACACATAAACGAATTGAACGCAAGGGCGACATGTGACAAAACAACGCTTTGTTTTAGTATATGTATAGAAGATGGGAAGATATGTGCATACAAATTTTCTACATATTGGTATTATAAAAATCATTTTTAATGAGTTTTTTTCATAATATTATCAAAATGGGCATAAATATACACGGTTCTTATATACAGCCCGGTGCTTTATTCAAACAACGCCGGGTCACTCGCGTTCTGCGAGGACACGTACACTCGCGTTCTGCGAGATTAGCAAAAAATTAGGTTAATTACATGCATGCTAATCTCGCGTTCTGCGAGTGCACGTGTCCTCGCAGAACGCGAGTGTCACGTCCCTCGCAGAACGCGAGATTAGCATGTCAGATGGACGTTGTTGTGCGCCATTACTACATGTCTTGTCCCCACCTAACTATAATAACTACCCCCTTATTTTAAGTATTCCGTAACACCTATTAACCCTACCCTAACACCTCTTTTTATCATCTTTCACCTCTTTCACCCTCCATTAAAACCCATTTTCAAAACCTTAAAACTTCAAAACACTCTAAAAACACCTAAAATAATGGAAGATGAAGAGGAATTCAACAAAGGAGGGAATGAAGATGGTGGTTCATCAAGTTACCATTCAAATGAGGTAATGTTCTTACTTAATTTTTGAATTTTAATTTGTTTTGCACCATTAAGAGCTAAAATGAACTTATTATGTTGTATTTCATGTTAAATGTAGTAGTAGTAGTAAGTGTTGAAGAGATGACTTTTGCATATAATGTCAAAAACTTAGATGTGTTCATGTTTTTAGGGTTTTTAGGGTTTTTAATGTAGAAACTCATGTTATGTTAAAATATCCCGTTGAATGACTAGTTTCAGGAAATAGCAAATTCTCGCGTTCTGCGAGAGGAAGCACCTCGCGTTACGCGAGAAGTGCTAACTACACTTACCTTCCTCTACAACGTCCTACTTGGTTAGAAGATGGTGACACACTTCCGACGTTCTGCTTATTCTATATTCAGAGTGAGAGACATTTTGTTCCGGTAAGGTTTTGGATCTACTTATGAATTACTATCTAATATGCAACTTCCTAACCTTGTTGTTTTCTTGTAGTTGCGTCTTGAAGAAAACTGCCCATTACCTCATGTGTTTACTCCTTGGTGGCGAAACGCTGAAAGAGATGCTTTTTCTTTGCACGATCTTGTGTCACATCGATGTGCCGCCTTTGAAATGTAATGTTGAAGTTATGTTTTATTCGCTGAATTTGTAATGTAATGTTGAACTGGAGATGATTTTTTAAATTCTTAAACAGGAGGAAAACTGCCCATTCCTCGCGTTCTGCGAGATAGGTGTCACTCGCAGAACGCGAGTGACACCAAACGTGCCACAGACCGTGCATATCAACTGGGAGCACCCTGTTTCCTATAGGTTCGTCTCGCATTCTGCGAGTGGTGTACACCTCGCGTTCTGCGAGGTTATGCAAAAAACGAACAGAATTGAAGCAACACCAACATATCCCTAAACATAATCCAACAAAATTATCCACTCAACAAAACACCTAAGAAAGCAATCCAAAACACAAAACGAAAGGCTACTCGTCTTCTCGTGGTCGGAAGGGAGCGAGATTTGACATACTTAGTAGCATTTGGGCGTGATATGAATCAAAATCCTCTGGAGTGGCAAACCGATACCGGTCCATGTCATTGTACACCCGGCCAATCACCTATACGCAAGTAAACATTCATTCTATGTTAATATTCGAGACAAACAAAGACTAGAAACGCAAGATAAACCAAAACAATTAATATTACCTGTCTCTCAGTCATCATCCCAGGGATTGCAGGACGGATATACCTATGGGTCCTCTTGATGTACCAATCCATGTAATCATGGGAGCATTCATGTGGTGCATAGGCAACTGGCCCCATATCATCGAGAGACAAAGAGTGAACATCTCTTGACTCCCAAAGCCATTGGTTGGCGTCATAAAAAACACTATAACACCTAATGTTTTTCAACCTATGAGCTTTGAGCGGTTCGATGACTGGCCTAGGAATACGCTGCACTCTCCCAAATTGTCTGGGACACCTATCAGGCATGTGTGGTTCGGTGATGTCACAGCAAGATAGCACCCCGTGAAATAGAGCGGGAGCAAGCTCAGGATCGGTGAAGTCTTGTGCTCCATACGGGTTCCAACATACCTAACAAAATGACAGAAAAACGCATGGTGAAGTCTGTAAAACACAATGCAGAAACTAGGACAAAATGCAGAAACTTGCATTTTCTCGCGTTCTGCGAGTGTGTGCATCCTCGCGTTCTGCGAGGAGCCACAAACTCGCGTTCTGCGAGAAAATGTTGCATAATCAAACAGGCAACTGCTGCGTACTCAAAAATGCAGAAAGCCCAGAAAATGCAGAAACTTACCATCTCCGGCATAAGAATATCGAGCGCTCCCCTATAGTCCCTTCCGACTTGCCCCTTCTTCAGCTTTACATTCTTAGGCATCCACCGGTATGCCCATGGTTGCTCCGCTCTCCACCGAGGACGTTCAGTAGGTCGGAAGTGTGGGAAGTAGTTGTAGATCCATGCCTAAGAAATACAAAGTACGTTAAATATGCAAATATATATAAGTATGTAAATTAAACGCTTAGAAAGTATAATACCTGCAACAAGGTGTAACAGAAAGACATCTGGGCACAACCCTGTCGTGTGCATACCCCCAGCTGCCTATACAGATGGGGCAAAGCAGCTGAACCCCACGATATGCCCGTAGCATGGGCATAAGTTTCCAAATAAGGCCCATATCTAAGCCGAATCAAGTTCTGTGACTTGTCCGGAAATAAGAGCGAGGAAGCAGTATACAACACCCATCCTAAACCCTTTCGCTCTGGACCTAGGTTTTCACAATGCCTTCTAAACCAATCAGCTTTCACCCTCCCAGAATCTAAAGTGTGAGGATCTACTCCAAAAATTTCCGCCCCCTTCCTACCATAGTATTTTATAATCTCATCATGACTAAACTTGGCACCCAGTTTCTTACAAGTAGTCATTGCTTTCCCTTCTATAGGTAGGCCTAAAATCATATGTACATCAAGAAGGCCAATAGTGATCTCACCACAAGGGAGGTGGAAGGAGTTAGTCTCCGGTTGCCATCGTTCGATGAACGCTTCAATCAACGGATAGTCAATTGCTTCGTACATCATGTCAGGTAGATCTGACAGTCCAACAGCACCGGGAATCTCTGACCAGTCATCGTTGTCCAATGGCCAATCACTCTTTGCTTTGTCCGTTGTTGTGGCTTCATCGGACCTTTCAACTGCAGAAAAATACAAAATTACGCACTGCAGGCCAAATTTACAAAAAATACAGTTTCTGCAGAATTATCAGCTTCTGCAGAATTGTGCATTTTCTCGCGTTCTGCGAAGAGTAACACCCTCGCGTTCTGCGAGTATGCCACTCCTCGCGTTCTGCGAGAAAATGCACAGAAATTGCATTTTCTGATAATTCTGCAGAATTTCTGTTAATGTATTAAAAATGCAGAAAATCAATAAATTAGTAAATTACCTCCCCTTTCTGGATGTGGAACGCCACATGTGCTTCAAATCCCTTAAGCAACTCGGGATCTTCTGGACCGCCAGGTGTGGCATGAGTGAGCTCAGGATCATACTTTGGCTCATTCTTCTTGGACTTCCTCTTTCTTTTTGGTTTCTGGACCAATTCTTCTTCTTCTTCTTCATCATCATCATCATCATCATCATCACCTTCTTCTTCGTGTTCTTCCCCAACACCTTCATCCTGGTACTCTTGTTCCATCGGTTCTGGTTGAGGATTGTAAGAAGAAGAACAAGCTTGTCCACTTCCTTGACCCATGTCTTCAGGAACACTTCCCTCACCAAATCCACCTCCCCAACATTGTCCACCGACCCAACTTTGTCCACCCCACCCTTGTCCAACTTCCACTACAGCATACTGAGGAATGAAATTGTCCCAGCCACCAATAGTGCTACCCGATTGTTCATATGGAGTTGATTGTGGTGCCCATTGAGTTGACGGTTGTGCACATGAAACTGACTCTTGAGAATAAAGGTCCCAATCATCATTTCGATACCCTTGATATGTATCTGCTCGTTCTATCCCACTAGGCACAGAACAGTCTTCCCCGGCATAACTATGGACACCACTGTACCGCTCTATGGCGCGATAATCAACGTCGGGGAGCCCCTCGGGGAAGAGCTCTACCGGTGTTGTATTCTTTGCTTTCCTTTTCCCTTTTGCATTTTCAACCGGTGGATTTTCTCTCACAGCGTTCCAATTTCTTCGACGGGTTGAACGTCCAGGACGATCCATTACCTAAAAAAATGTAAAGTAGAATCAGTATATAAATATAACATTATATAAAGTAAAATCAGTATATAATAAAAATCTGCAGAAGAGGAAAGAATTTCCAGTTATGTCAATTCCTCGCGTTCTGCGAGTATCATGACACTCGCGTTCTGCGAGTACCATGACCCTCGCGTTCTGCGAGTATACTACACCCCTCGCGTTCTGCGTCAATTTGCACTATCATGAGTTTCCAGCAACAGTTTCCGGCGAGATTTTCCGACGAAAATTCAATATTTTAGCTAAAATACCTATCAATTTAAGTAAATTACCAAATAAACATCAAAACCCTAAATAAAATCAACAACCCTAATCAAAAACCCTAACCCTAATGAATTTCAACATAAAACAACATCCACTCATCCACCATAATTCAAAATCATCATCTTTCATCCATTATACAACCATTTCTAAATCAACATTCAATATCAAAACATCATATAATATGCAATTTCCTATACTAACAACATATATTCATCTAGAAACAACATTAAAAAGCATAAGAGTATAAGAAACATACCTTATATGGAGATTTGTAGTGAAAAGAGGAAGAAGAAGTAGGTTGAAACGAGAGAGATGGTGAGAGGCGGCGGTAGAAAATTGTGTGTGATGTAAAAAATGGGCTGAGTAGGGTTTTTCCCCTTTTATAGGGAAAAAACACCCTCGCATTCTGCGAGGTGACGCACCCTCGCGTTCTGCGAGGTGACGCTCCCTCGCAGAACGCGAGAGCCCGGGCAAATAACGCCCGGGCGGTATTTAGCAAGGGCCTAAATATAAGACCTACCCAGATATTTGGCCCAATATTAACATCCGAACCGTACCCAATATTTATTTATTACCGCACTAATGTTCAAAGAGTTGTCTCAAGTAAGCCCAACCATCTCTTTTCCGAAAATCATCTCCCTCACTCCCCGAAATTCAAAAATTTCATTTCCCGGCAATTCGCTCCGATTACATTAGGGCTGAAAGGACTCATCCTTTTTTCCTCCTCTGAATCCTCATTGCATTTCTTTTGTTACGTTAAGGTTATCCCTATTGTCGAATGCTACGATTGCTATTAGGGTTCAGAATTGATATTAGGGATTTCTATTTACGGTCGATAATTTGGGATTGCTATTGGTTGTTTCTTCAGCTGATATCAATAGATCTGCTTATGATTGCATTCTGATGATTTTGCCCTTCTGTAGGTAGCAACATGGAAGGAATGGAGGAAATTGTCGCTTCAGTAAGTGGCTACCATGGCTCAGAACGGTTTAAGATCATCAAGCTAATCTCCCTCTCCGGTGCCAATTACGTTGGAGCTTTTTCCAGATCAACAACGCATTTGGTAGGTCTACTTCCATCTTATCCTCTATTTCAGCTACGATTTTGTTTTGTCTCTTTAATTTTGGTTTAGACTTCTATTATTTACACGTCAACACTTGCGAGTTTGCTTCAGATATAAATAATTTTTACTTTCATTAGTATCAAATTCTTAATCTGAAGACTGTATGTTGTTTTTTATTTATTTAAAGAGTGTCAGCTCTTGAAGGATTACATGGGGTTTATACCTGGTCAACTTGGTTCATAGTGAATAATACAATGAGATGTTATCTTCCGTGCCAACATGTAATAACTGTATATATGAATGAATCATTTGCTGAACCCACGCTATGCAATGTGGATAGGTTTGTTGGAAATTTGAAGGAGAGAAGTATCAGTTAGCCAAGAAATTTGGCACAAAAATTGTCAATCACAAATGGGTTGAGGATTGCATAAAGAAAGGGAAGCGTGTCCCAGAGAAATCCTACTCTTTGCTGAGGTAGTATACTAAAGGTTTATACAACTAGTGTATTAGTGGAGTGTGCTTGTATACATCTTCAAACCTTACCTTCTTAGAGGATCGAATATTTATTGAATCTTGATCTCCATGCAGTGGACAACAAGTGGGTTCTATAACATTGGACATTCCAGCTATTTCCAAGGAAGTGGGTGTCTTGAGAGAAAACAAATTGCTTTTGAATGGTGGGCGTACATTCTGCACTGGTCCTATTATTGACATTGAATGTGAAATCCCAGATTGGGATGACGGATGCTTGTTGGCTAAGGTAGCTGTCAATCTATGACATGACTTAAATTTGTAGAAGTTGTTTGATTCTTTTTTTAATCACGAACTTTTATTATGCATTTTTTTTGTCAATTCTAGTTAGAGCTCTGGAATCTCTCTGATACAGTCGAAATGATTCTTTGGGGAATGCACTTTTTTATAGTAGTTTGTCGATTTTTTCCTTGCACTCTCACTCATTTTACTTCGTTATCATTGTTTGACTGACACATACAGTATTTATAAGATGAGATGTTTGAGACATATTCTTTCCGCTTTCCATTGCCGGCTTAAAAAGCAGAAACCACACTTTGTAGTTAGGTGATTGACTTAAGAAGCAGAAACCACTCTTTAAATACAAGTCTGGTTTACATCATTGTTTGTCTATTTTTTTCTTTTGTGGTTTGAATTAAACGTGTTAGTTAGTTAAGCTGTTAAGCAGCTAGAATAAGCTGATGTCAGCAATTAGTTAATGTCACTGTTATCTACTCTCTCTAAGTACCAGATTACCACCCTGTAATGTGCATCTTGCATGTTATTTGTCTCCATTTTCCAATGGAACCAAAGATTCACTATTCTTTGGCTTCTGAATTATGTGGAATAAAGCAAAATGACTCATTTAACTGTCTATGGTTCTTATTCTGTGAAGTAGTAGTCAAACCATGCAACTTTTGACGCAATCTTCATTTTTGGTCATCCGAAATAACCTCTCTCTGTTGTTTTTAACACAAGGTTTGGCTGCGTATATCTGACCCCCCCTGCTATAAGCGGGAGCCTTCTAAGGCATTGGGGGTAATGTTGGTGTTGGTGTTTGTTGTACAGTCTTTGCTTCTCTCCTCTCTTCATCTGAGTGTAAATTCTTGGACTGTATCAGTTATCAGCAGTATAGGTGACCGACTTAAAGAGCAGAAACCACACTTGGTAGTTCCTCTTATGTGTCATATGGTGGTGTCAGAAGAGGGAACAAAGTCTCGAATCAGCAACTGGTTATTGTATTGAGTCAAGAAATTCTAGTTTTTAGGTCATTTGTTTTCTTTTGGAAGCATATCTAGATCCTTACTGATGTTATCATCACTCTTGAGTCTTGAATAAACTTTGTTAAGTTTTCTCACCAGTTAAGTAGACTGCCTTTTCAATATATCATTACTGAAGCCTACCTTACTCTAAAAACCTTGTACTAGTCGCTCTCTTAGATGATTTGTTGTTATGCTAATCAAATTTATAAAACCAAAACGTCTCAGTTATGCTCTAATGCTTCAGGGTAAAACTTACATCTGATGAAGGATGTCTGATTAATTTTAAAAATCAATCTACCGTGATGATCACTGATTATACATGTTTGCTCATGCAGAATGAAGAATCTAGTAAAAGGGTTTCTAAGTCCTCAAGGAAGCAAAAGAAAAGAATTCTTGATGATATCACTACGAGAGACACATCCTCCACTGATCCACCACGTACTAGTCGGCGGCTAGTCAAAATGAATGCTAGTAGATATCCTCTAGAGACTATTACTAGTAACGGAAAGGAAAGCCTTGCAAATGAAATTGTCTATGTTGATGAGAATGATGCAAGTCCATCTAACCATTTTGGTTTGAGAAATGAAAATGAAGCAAGCATAGGTAAAAGACCTCAAGATGCTTTTACCAACCAAAGGATAAATCCAGGTTTCTCTGAGGTCGATGTAATTGATGTGTTTAAAGCTGATGCTGAAGGTTTGATTTTGCAAAGAGAAGAAACAGTTACTCCACCTGAAAGAAACTTGGAAGATGTTAGCTCTGATCCAGAAAAAGTAAATGAAAAGCTGAAAAATGCCGAAGAAGTTGAACAACCTGCAAGGAATTCCTGCTCATCGGATATTTCATGTGCAATATGTTATGCTGAGTACAGTTTAACGAGGGGAGTTCTTTCTTGTGGACATCGATTTTGCTTTACCTGCATTCATGAGTGGTCTAATACCATGGTATGCATTTTTTCCCCATTATGTTCATCATATTTAGTATCATGCACATGCTCTATAAGTTTTTGCATTATACAGTACATAGATTCTAGGTGTGAGATATACACATAAACCATAGTGTCGATCACCATACATTTTCTCTTATTCAAGTACTGATAGATGTTGCAAATGGTCCATTTTTTCAAAAAAATATATAAACATTTATGTATTTTTAGTACTAGTCTTTTTCTGAACAACCATTGAGTAGCTATAGTGAGTTTGTTTTCTTCTTGTAAATATGTGGGGGTGAATAATACACAAGGATCGAAGTGAAAGAAATTTATGAGAGTCGTCCCATGCTTGCCTTCTTTTGGATTGATGCGTTTAAGGAATCAATAATTTTAAGCTTATTAGTGATTTTTTTGTTGCAGGCTGTACAGGGAAAGACATCAACATGCCCTTTGTGCAAGTCTTCTTTCACAACCATTACAAAAGTAGATGAGGCGGACTGCATTGGCCAGACAATCTACTCTCAAACTATTCCCTGTCCCTCATCAACACAGCATATATTTATCGTTCCTGATGCTCTTCCCGTCTTCAATCATATCCAGGTAAATAAATTTGCAGCCTGTGACTTGAAATTTCTAGCCTGTCTTTGCAAATTCTAAGGCATATACGCACTGAACTTCCAATTTCACCGTGTGTTGGTTAGTTTCTGTTTCTTTTTTTACTTGTGTACAAGTGACAGCTAACCTGCTTTACTTTGGTTTGCTGTGCTGTATCTTAAAGCAGCAGGCACGACCGGAGCCAAGTTGTTGCCAATGCCGTTCTCGAGAACCAGCAGATCTTCTGCTGCAGTGTGACGTATGCCATCTTAGATGTATCCACGACTTTTGCCTTGACCCCCCGTTCACTCCTTGGATATGCACTAGTTGCAGGGATTTGAGAATGCTCTATAACCGATATTAGGAGTTGAAACAAACTAGTCTCTAAATGTGACATGAACCAACTGTCATTCGGTTTTTTGTATTTTGTTTTATAATTACATTGTATTTTTTTAGGTTTCGGAGTATGGTTTAAAACTTACCTTTATAATAAACTAGGCGAGGTATGCGTGCGAACGCGGTTATTAATCTTGTTTTGGGAATTGTACATTTGTTGACTTTGCACTGCATGCTATGTGATAGGATTCTATCTCGATATCTAGTTGTTATTTAGATATCTTTTATTAATATTAAGTAGTAGTTTATTTATTATTTATTATTTTTTTTATTAGTAGAAGTCTATCTTTTTCTCCAAGTAATTAGGATATATAAGGATCTCTTTCCTAGGTTATCAATCAAGTAATTAATAAAAACGTATCAGTTTTCTTGGTAGTTGAATCTCTAATCAAAAGGTTCTTGGTTGTTAGATCTCAAATTAAAAGATCAACCCTAATATTGAGTCTTGAAGAATCAAGTCTCATCATCTGGTATCAAAACAAGTTTCTTCAAATTCCTCAATTTTTTTCTCTTCTTCAAACATGACGGTCAAGGAACTTGAAGAAATCACTGCCTGACATGACGCTGCAATCCAGCAGCACACCACCACCCTCGAGCAACACACCATCATCCTGACCGAGATACAAACCACTTTGCAGCGGGTTCTTGCTCGCCTTGAAGCAGGAGACCAACACCAACCACCTAACCCTAATCCTCGCCAGCCACCCCTGTTTCTCCAACCCAACCAGAACCCTATTCAAGGACGACCACTTCGCTTAGATTTTCCCAGATTTGAGGGTGCAGAGCCTGAAAGTTGGATCTTTCAAGAAGAGCAATTTTTTTTACCCTGAATCCAATTCCTGTAGAGCAACGAGTCACCATGGCATCAATTCATCTTCGTGGTGATGCAGTAGCGTGGTATCGCTGGTTACACCATTCAATGGGAGATTTGACATGGCGACAATTTCCAGTCTCTCTTTGTAAGAAATTTGGTTCCCGTAAGAATTTGGATCCAATGAGTGCTTTATCCAAACTGATGCAAACGGGTACAATTTCTTCTTATATTACTGAATTTGAGACTATGATCAACTTGGTTCAAGGATTGGAAGATCCACAACAAATCGTCTTCTGGCTCCAATTACTTTATCTCATGCTTTTGAACTAACATTGTGTCAAGGGGACGCTATTAATGCAACTGCAACATTTGCTGCTTCTTCCAGCAGTCCTAGTCCTTCGGTTGCAACCCACCATACAAGTCCTAGCCCTAAACAGGTTCCAGGCAATCCAACACTGCCTACTGGTGTCAAACGTCTTACCTGGGCTGAGCAGCAACAACGCAGGGAGCAAGGCCTTTGTTTCAGTTGTGGTGATATCTACAAACCAGGGCATCATTGTGCAGCTTCGCAGTTACTACTGATGGATGTCTGCTCTGATGCCTACTATGCTGCAACAATTGATCATGGATGTAGGCTTGTGGTCAAGCCTTATCTCAAGGGCGAGTGTGGAACGCGTGAAGAGCTACGCGCAGGAAGACTGTGTCGACGCGACGAGAGAAAAGGAAGATGTCGTCGACGTGACGAGACATGGCAAAGGTCTCGTTTATCTTGGAGATTAGGTCGACCGAGCATATTTTATCTTATTCCTTATTATATTATTGTAATTGGTAAAAGATACGGTAAAGAATATCTTTTACCTTGTTTGTTATATCATTATTTAGATAAAAGGAAGAGATAAGATCTCGTTTCCTAAAAGATATTATTAGGGTTAGCCTATAAATAAAGGCTAACGCCTGCTTTGTAAGTATGCAGCCACCATTACGAGTAATACCAAGTTCAAGCTTCACTCTAATTTCCTACTTTGTTCTTGAGTGTTGAGATTATACCGTTCTCTTCGATCTTTGCCCTACAATTGCTTAGTTATCTTCTCGTAGGTAATTTCGCTACAAACAATTGGCGCCCACCGTGGGGCAAGATCAAAAAGGTATCATCTTTCCATACGAAAAGAGCTTCTTTTTTGCAGGAAATCATGACAAGTCCGACCAACAGTTCGCGCGATGGTGAAAAAAGGCCCGAAGAAGAAGATCACGTAACGATTCCTCTCATTCCGGTGGAAGAAGACGCGAGAAAAGGTCTCAAAACCACCCCTGGCACTCCAAAAAGAGGCGCTCCCATGGAGAAATGAGGGGTAGACGGTGAAGTAACCGACGTAGCCGCCGTCCGAGCGCAATTCGAGTCCTTCGAGAAAGCCCAGGCTGAAGCCATGCACGCGAGCCAGAAAACGGCGTCGGAACTCACTAAGGAAAACAAGAGGTTGAACTCCATAATCAAGGAACTCAAGGAGGGTTCCACGGGGCCACGTACCTATGTTCGCGGTCAGAGTGTCGTCCGACGCATTGATATGGACGCAGCCATCGAAGAAGACGACATACGCCAACCCCAAGAACACCATGGTTATGCCCTCCCTAGAGAACAAATCCAGAAAAAGAAACCTGAGGATATCTTGACTTCAGACGCCGTCGCTACACTCGTAGCACAACAGGTCGGAGTTCTAAGAAAGAAGATGATGCTGATGCCCGGAGCTCCCAAATCTATAATCCCTGAGGACGAGTTCAGATTTCAAGAGAGTCCATTTGTTACTGCTATCGCCGCCCAAAAGATCGCCAAAAAGTTCACCGTCGCCGATCTTCCCGTCTACGACGGATCAGATGACCCGGAAGAACATGTCTTACTCTACAAGGCCAAGCTCTCCACAAATCCAATTGAGCCAGAATTAAAGGAAGCAATGATGTGCAAGTTCTTTAGCTCGACGTTGAAAGGTCCAGCCTTGACATGGTTCATCCACTTACCCAAGGGAAGTATCTCCTCCTACGCCGAACTCTCCAACCTGTTCCGACTACAATTCGCCAACAATTGTAGCGAAGCCACCGCTGCCGACGCGTTCAAACGCGCACTCCCCCGAGATAGTGACCTGTACAAGGAATTGACGAAGACTCGCCCTAAATCATTCGTTTCAACTAGGGAAAGAGCCATGGACGCCATACGCTTAGAGGAAGATCTCCTAAGATACAACGAAGAAAGTTCTCGATCTCCACGTAGGCGAACTCCTCCGCGTAGGAACTCCCCTCCACGTCGACACAACGATTGATATCAAGAGCAAGGGGAACGTCAAGACAGGAGAAATAAGTCGTTCCAAAGAGAACCACAAACGGTGCATGCTGTGAGCGAAGTTGATAGCGTCTATATCGTGGACAAAGGTATCCCTATGAAGACCGACGCGTTGCGAGTCATGAGCGCAATGGAAGGGTTACGGGACGTGCAATGGACGAGAAAGCCGAATCCTGGAAGGAGGCCCGGAACAGGGAAGGGGTATTGCGAGTTCCATAACGATACGGGTCACATAACGGATGGTTGTTACACCCTGAGAAAAGAGGTGTTAAGGTTGCTGAAAAGAGGAGACTTGAAAGATCTACTCTCCAAAGAAAGAAGGAACGCGTTCGAAGGGGCGAAGAGAGAAAAGAAGTCCCCTACTCCTCCTCCACCTCCGTTAAGTCACACCCGAACTATACACACCATCTTCGGAGGCTCTTCCGCGAGCGGCTACACCGCATCCGCCGCTAGAAGAAACATTAAGATTCTATGCGATGATAGTGATATGACGCAGGTTTACCAAATCCGTCCTTCCAGAAGAAATTACCCGGTCACGTTCGAGGAGCCAAACGAGATGGTGGAGCATCACGACGGGTTAGTCATCTCCCTCACCGTCAGTAATTGCCTAGTCAAGAGGATTCTCATAGACAACGGGAGTTCCGCCAACATCATTACTACGTCTGCTGTAAAAGAACTCGGACTATCAAACGACGACGTCGTGAAGAAGTACGTTCCTCTAGTAGGATTCAGTGGCGAAGTAGCGAACATGTTGGGAGAGATCACATTGGCAACCTATGCAAGGGGTATCAATATACAAGCAAAGTTTGCGGTGATGGATATCGAATCGCCATACAACAATATCCTAGGAAGAACTTGGCTACACGACATGAAAGTTGTACCCACGACGTATCACCAGTCTTTAAAATTCCCATCTCCATGGGGGATTCAAGAGATCAAAGGCGAGCTTCAAATCGCGAGAGAATGCTATAGCATTGGAATGAAAAAAGCCAGTAAGTCATTGTTAGGCAAAGAAAAGAAAGCGTAGCAATCAAGGAATCACGAGGGAAAAGCTAGGAATGGAAAGTCGGTCCCTCACACGATGAGAAAAGCAAAGTCTGACAAGCAAGAGGATACCAACCCACCAAGTAAGTACGAGAAAAAAGTCCAAGCAAAGAGCAACAACTTAAGCTACATGTTCCTGAAGCACCATCCGCCATAAGTCTAAAGAAGTGATATGAATTTCCAAATTTCCTAGCATTATTTCCTTTGTGTTCTTTCTTGCATAAGTAGGATTAGTTTCTTTCAAGAGTTTCAATAAATTTAGCGTCGTTATTCTAGCGTCGAAGCGACAAGGGGTCGTAACGACTAGGGGTAAGCGTCGGTTTCAAAGTCTGTCAGTCCGTGATGCATTTTCTTTATTAATATATGAGTATGCTCTTTTTCCTCCGACGTGTTAAAGTATGCCGAGTTGTTCCATTTCCAAATTACTTGCTCTCTGTCTATGACGTAACATCAAGCTTAATAAGGCCGCAGCGAAAATCCGCGCCGGGGAGGAGTTTCGTTAGCCTATGCATTCAAGGCTCCATCTACGCGTAGACAACGTTAGCCAAACCGCCGACTCCGAGTCGACGCTTCCCATGATTGTTAGCGACGTGTGGCAATGGTCATGGGGAATGAAGCTCGACACCTCACGAAACCGGCACGACCCTCTGAGCGAAGAAGGGAAACCTATCGCCACGACCACTCTCCAGGAACGCGTACTTGCGCCTTCCACGGCCCCTCTGAGAGTCATGAATCCACGGGCAAAACGCCAAACCGGAAGGGATGCGTCCACCGGCATCGTAAGTCCTAACAATCTAGAAATCGGACGCCACACGATGAATAGGCCCGTCGATTAAAAGAGTTCAACGTCGACCTAACGCTAGCGTGAGGCAACGGACCCACCTTAAAAGTAAGGGGTAACGTCACAAGCTGATAAAATCACACGCCGACCTATGTCCGCCACTCGCTTCAGGGTTCGGAGGAAATGCTGGACCCAACCATCATGTAAGCCGGCAACGTAACTAAAGCCGCCGCAATGACCATACCACTCTATCAGGAAAGTAAAAAATCCTCTAACACGTTCATCACGAACAAAGTATCACACTAGGGGTAGAAAATCACACCCTAAAAGATAAAGTAGCGAAAGCAAAAGCCAAAGGACCAAACATACGTACTCACAAACGAGCTACGCGTAAGGGGTCGCGGAAGTTAAAAGTCAATAAGAAAAAAGTTCTATACGTACGCAGAGCAAAATACGCGTGCCAAAACGAAGTACATAAGATATCAAAGCCAGATAAAGGATAAGCTCCCAAAACGCCCCCGACGCAAAAGAACGACGCGTAAGACGCAAGAAACGAAGTATGAAATACAACAAGTAAAGAAGAGTCTTTGATAGCTCTAACCTAGTCTACAAGGAGCCTAGGTCAAACCTACCAAAAGGGGTAGGACCACTCAAGGAGAAATGAAAACACACCCAAAGCTGAGGAGTGCATAGGACACGCGTCAAAACAAGACCGAGACCACCTACCCGTAAGAAGATAAGGGACTCAAGGAGCACCCCCAAGATAAAGAAATTGGAAAGACAAAGGTCGATTCAAAGAGGATCCAAAAGTCACTCGAGGAAACTCATGGACAAATACGCCCCCTAACAGAAGGAAGACTAGATGCGACGACATACTCCAAACGTAAAAGATCTCGGAGACATCTTCATCAACAAGTAAGCATTTCCAAAATACGACGTTATATTATAGAGGCCCATCACGAAGGGCGAGAACGAAAAATATTTACAAGAAAAACGCCCCGAAGACCGGCGACGCGTAAACAAAAAAGAAAATCACAAAGAATCGCTATCAGACTTAGAAGAGCCCGATGAGGAGCCATCCGCGTCTTCATACTCATGTTCATCCTCTCCCTCGCCTTCAGAATCTTCCACGACAGCTTCTGCACCAGCATCCCCGTCATCTTCGACGCCATCATTAGGATCGACCTCGTTAAGATGAGGTACATCATCCTCCATAACGTGAGGATTTTCCGGAGGATTCATAGGCGTAGGTCCTTCATCGACGCCTTCAGGGAGCTCCACGAATGCTTCCTGAAACTCCCTCCGCTTCTTCACTGGATCCCAACCGTGGTATTTACCAGCAGCATACTGCTCAATGACTTCCACACGAGAAAGCCAAGACCAATAAAGCTTCACCTCCTTGAGCTCGAAAGCAAGCTCCTTCTCCACCTTAGCCTTCTCGTCCTCCAGGGCAGCAATCCTCGCCTTCGAATCTTCGACCTGTTTGGCAAGATCGACGTGAAGTTTAAGCATCGCCGCAACCTTTTCTTGAGCTTCATTTTCCGCCTTACGCGACGCCTCAACCGTCGCATTAAGCTCCTTAATATTCGCCTTGTCGGCCGATTGCTTGGCCTCCATAGCTTTCACCCGATCGACAAAATCACAGAAACGCCCATAAACGCACAACAAGGATTGAAAAGCCTAAAAGAAAGAAGATAAAGAGGTCAGAATAGAATCAAAGACAAAAGACTCGGCATAAAAGGCAAGAAAAACCTACCTGCCATTGCGTAGCAAGAGCTTCTCCTATCACATCTTCCGTCTCCATCGCCAAGTAGTAGTCGAGCGACGAAGGATTTTGAATCCCCTTCATGGCAGGCAAAAACGATCTCCCAGACGCGACGACACGGGAGATAACTCCCGGGAAGTCGTCCACGGTCTCGTAGTCAAAACTCAACCTCTCGACAACCTTCTCCATACCCTGACGAGACTTCTTCGCCGGAATTGAAGAAGGAGACGGAGACGAAACGAGAGAAATCATTGGCGTGATATGGATAGGAACCTCGGAAGCAGTCCCCTTTCCGCTACGACTCCTCTTCCGTGACGCGATGAGAGCAGACGCAGATTGCCCTCCGCTGCGAACGCGTGAAAAATCTGCGGATACTAAAAGATCAACAAGAAGAAGAGTTAAGACCCCCAAAGAAAAAAGAAAAACGAGTGAAAGAGCATGAACACGTTACCAGTCAAGGCCGTCGAGGCAATACGATGACCCTTCCCGTCGTGACCATGAAAAGTTCGATCACTCTCAGGGATCTTGAGAAGTCTGTCAATAACCTTCTTAGTCTCTCGCCTCACCACGATAGCATCCGTGTTGACTGCGAGGAAGAACAAGATAAAGTAAGACATCAACGAGTAACGACATGTGCAACAAAGATACGAAAGAAAGAGCGAACTCACTCGCAGGATTCCAACACTCGATCAACCAACAACACTCCTCACCAAGAGTCGATTTTTTGACAAAGTAGAAGAAGTCAACCCAGTGACGATCAGCCTGACTTCCCTCGATAGAGATCCTAGCCGTCTTAGGTCTCGATTTAAGACCTACTCTCCCAACCGTTATGGTTTGAACGTTTAGAGAATAAGCAAGGTCATCGACGGCAATCTCGACGCCATGTTTCTCTTTTACAACGTTTAGAGCACCAAAGATTCTCCAGACGCTCGGTAGAAGCTGACCTAAGGCAAGTCCTAGTGTAAGTATGAACGGCTTCGTCAACGGCGAGAAAGGAAATCGATGCCCAGTAAGGAAAGGGTACTCGTATACCGCAATCCACCCCGGGCGATGTGCATCGACAAATACCCTTTGAGGAGGTATCTCAATCTCCACCTCGGGACCAAGATTCGCCAACGATCTCAGTCTCTCGACGTCACGTGCCTCCGTCGATTTACAATAATAATCCTTCAGGATGAATTTTGGTACGTAAAAAGAAGCCATTTTAGGAAGCTGAAAGAGGAGGTGAAGGAAAAATCTGAAGAAGGGAGAAGCAAATGATCTTTTTGAGCGTAAGCAAGCGAGAAAGCAAGAAATAATCAGAGTAGATGAGTTGTAGAGGAAGTAGGAAGAAAATGAAGATCCTCTCTTTATATAGCCCGAGAGATCGCAAAGAATACGGGAGAAAGTTCAACGACATTATAGCCGTTGAGAAACTAGCTGTTGCGATTGAACGTTATCGGCGCAGATAACCAAGCCTCTCGTCTTCCATATGGAAATAATTGAAGAAGAATGATGATTGAAGATCTGTGACGATATTAAAAAGTCAAGTGACGTAACCATCAACACGTTCCTGATGCAATGAAGACGTATTCCTTGAAGAAAGAAGGCGTCTACCAGCTCTACTAGACGTTAAGCCTTGTAAGACGCCTTAGGGGTATTATTTGTGCCTAAAAATACAACGAGTGTGGAACGCGTGAAGAGCTACGCGTAGAAAGACTGTGTCGACGCAACGAGAGAAAAGGAAGATGTCGTCGACGTGACGAGACGTGGCAAAGGTCTCGTTTATCTTGGAGATTAGGTCGGCCGAGCATATTTTATCTTATTCCTTATTATATTATTGTAATTGGTAAACGATACGGTAAAAAATATCTTTTACCTTGTTTGTTATATCATTATTTAGATAAAAGGAAGAGATAATATCTCGTTTCCTAAAAGATATTATTAGGGTAGGCCTATAAATAAAGGCTAACGCCTGCTTTGTAAGTATGCAACCACCATTACGAGTAATACCAAGTTCAAGCTACACCCTAATTTCCTACCTTGTTCTTGAGTGTTGAGATTATACCGTTCTCTTTGATCTTTGCCCTACAATTGCTTAGTTATCTTCTCGTAGGTAATTTCGCTACAAACACTCACCAGGGTATATTATCAAACACCACAAGGCTTCTTGCGTAACGCTGAGAGGTGTATATCTCGCGTTACGCGAGAAGCACTAAACATTCATTATTGGTTCCGTCTCTCGCGTAACGTGAGAGGTGCAACGCGAGATCTGCATTTTGAAATATTGCACCTCTCGCGTAACGCAAGAATCATTTTCTCGTGTTACTTTTAAAATGCAGATCTCGCGTTGCACCTCTCACGTTACGCGAATGATTATCATGTAACGTGAGAGGTAACATGGTAGTGTTTGATAATTTTCCCCGACGGTATATAGAATATTATATAGTCGGTTTGGTGACACACACATATGAAGCAAAAGATGGAAGAGTCGTGGAAGGAAAAGGCAAAGCAGGTAGTAGTAGTGGCGATGAAAGGGCACCCTGGAAGCGGCAAGTCGACCCTAGCCTTCTCCATCGCCACCCATCTCGGATGTCCTCTTCTGGACAAAGACGACCTCTACTCCAGTGCCCTCCCCGTGTTCAACCACCTCCTCTCCACCTCGGACTCCTCGACCGCTGACCGCCTCGTAAACGAGCTCTCCCTCTGGAACTTGGTCGCTACCTAGATCAGCCTCAACCTCAGCGTGGTCGTGGACTCCCCTCTCTCCCATCGTTCCTCCCTCTCCCGCCTCCAGATCGCCGCCCCAGCCCAAGTAGTCGTCGTCGTCGTCGAATGCAGGCCAGGGAACGAGGCTGAATGGCATCGACATCTGGAGAGGCGGAGTGCGAGATGGAACCAGGCAGGAACGTGGCAAGATCTGACGCGGATGCTGGAAAGGTATGATAGGTGTAATCAGTGGCGGAGCCAGAATTTTTTTAAAGGAGGTGCTCAATTTCGTAAATTAAAAGTGATAAAATGATATAAAAATATATCTTTCTATATTTATTTACTACCCAAGTTCAAGTGTTTCAAATTTTACAAGAGCTAGAAAAAATTAATATTCAATTGCCTTTTTTAGTACGGAGTAATATAATAAAAATAATTTTGAACGGTAGAAGTTTTGTATTAGTGTACAAGAATTTTTTTATTTTTGGACTGGACCCATAATCAAACATATCTTGTCATTGGACTTGCCCGTGAGTATACTACAAAAGAAGTCTCAAACAAAACTAGCCGGCCCTTCTTCTTCCTCTCTAATCGGACCGGATTAACTAGTTTCACTCTTTTAAAATTAAAAAGCGGAACCGGGTTCATGCGAACCCTAGAGCAAGAGCCGGCCCTAAAAAGTAGGTGCTCTAATGGCGACTCTTCAAAATCTAGGCTAATCTCGATGACTCTCGAGGGCGAAGCAGGTGCTTGAGCACCCTCAAGCATCCCCTAGCTTCGCCACTCGGTGTAATGAGTATGATATGAGCGATGTACCGAAGATGGTGGTGGACACCACGGCGGAAGGGGAGGTGCTCGAGGATGTGTTCGCATTCATCAAATCGCAGTCTGCCGGTTTACCCCTGATCGACTCCTCTACTGATTTCGACTCAAATCTCATCTGTTGGTCAACCGAATCTAGGTGGAGCACCAACCAAACTCACATGCCATACACAAGTTCTAAATTCTAACCGTTTTATTAATTTACTACTGTTGGAGCTCAGAAAACGCAGCTCGCCACACAACACCTCGCGAGTCTGGCCAACCAACTTGTATACATCACTTCACCTTGTCTTCTCCCCGTCGTCCACCCTAGTTCTTGTTACCTACTATTCCAACGCAACCAAACCAGGAGAGGGTATCTCCGGATTTGATTCTCCCCGTTTAAATCAGCAAATGTGTAAATATGCAACTAAGAGCTACACAATTTGTCACTAGAGCTAGAGTGGATAGAAAGAAGTAAAGTAATGATAAAGGGAACTCAAAATGCTACTTAAAACGTTTCAAGTTCTTCATTTACCAACAAACCAAACGGCCCTAGAAATCACCCATCGCAGCATTAAAAGTTTAATAGTAAAACTGGGAGTTACCAACTAAGTGTTGTCCGCCCTAACGCCTCAAGGAGAAGGTGGTTTTGGAAGATTGAGGTTTTGGTTCATCCCTGTGTTTTCCTTACTCGGGAGAGGAAGACGAAGCGTTTTTCTTTCAGTCGTGATGCCTTTCTCTATCCATTGAGTTGCGTTCTTATACTCTTGTCAGGGGCCCACGCGAGTCAATTACCAATTTGCCCCTTGATACTTAATCTCGCCGAATCCTCCTTCTGGGCTTCGTCTGCTTATGGGCCGCTCTCGTTCTTCTGGGCTGACTTCATGGACCGATCCGGCTCGCGTTCAATGGGCCTAAACGCTGATTCCTTTTGGGCTTCGCGAGCCCATCGAGAACCGGCTCCAACAACTACTACTACTTTCATATTCAATCTGTGTTTCCTAATTCAATTTGGTTTACAAATTTATCATGTTTTATCATGTTCTCTTGTATGATGAAGTAATAATAATTGATACTTAGTTAATACATTGAATTAATGTATTAATTTTTTTTGAAAGCATTGAGTTAATACATTAAAAAAATATCACATTTAATTAGGCTTCTATAGTAGTCGTCTCACGTCTGTTCGTTTTTTCCGGTTGCTCTTCCTTTAATTTAATCTCCTAATTTAGGTCTTTTAGTTATGTTTTGAGTGTATGTCGTTTCTGTATCGTATTTCCCTCATCGATTTTTATATATTTCATGCGTATGTCTTTTGAGATTCTCCTTAGACATGGTGGTTGTATTTTGAGATTCTCTTTCGGCATGTTGTTATTATGTTGATAATGATTTTAAAATTTCACTAATTAGCATTTATATCTTTCAGATTCCGTTACTAATCAATATGTGAAAATTTATATATTTAATTAATTAAGAACATCTATTTTTTATTAAAAGTTAATGCATAAATACATATGTGAAATGTTGTAGTTATTCACTATGAATAAATATGATGTAATACTACTTACATATTATAGTAATACATTAGTCATATTTTTTGTAGTTTATTACTTATATAGTATAGTAACACATTATTACATCTAAGTAATACATTAGTCATATTTTTTGTAGTTTATTACCTATATAGTATAGTAACACATTATTACATCTAAGTAATACGAACTTCTTACTTCTATAGTATATTTACTCATTTCAATTAAGCAATATGATACGCTATATTTTATATGACGTAACTAGGACTAATTAACGCTATTTAGAAAAGTCTGGAGACGTATTAGAGATTATTATGTAATTAGAGAATGAAGATTAGAGTTGCGGACGAAGGAGTGATCACAATTTATAAATAATCCGAGCAACTAATTTTGGATTGAGGAAGCATCTCGGTCGTGTTATTTGGAGAAGCTTGGGCCAATAATTAATTACAAGCAGGCCGGCCCAAGCGGATGGAGCGGAGGACGGCCCGTGCCTGAAGTGAAGATAGAAGATAATGATGATGATGCGGGCGTGACATCATCATGACGTTCGGAGCTGCTAGACCTTGAAAATTGTCCAGACTACTAATAATTTGTCAACAAGATAACAAACTATCAACATAAGTAATTAATTTGTCAACATGGTGTAACTAAACTGTCAACAAGAATAATAATCTGTCAACAAGAGTAATAATTTGTCAACATGAATAATAATCTGTCAATGTCACTAATAACTTGTCAGAAACATAACAAAATTTTCAACACACTGAATAAAACTGTTAACAAACTAAACAAACTTTCAACATGCTACGGAGTATATACAGTTTTCAACGCATTAAAGCAACTGTCAACGCACTATCTAAAATTGTCAACGCACAAAAATAACACTATCAACAAACTATATAAACTTTTCACACACTTTAATAAAATTGTTGGTGCATTAAATAAAACTGTCAACACTTCTAATATTAACTTAGTCAACAACACAATAAATGTTTGTCAACACTACTAATATCCTGTCAACAATACTAATAAAACTATCAACACAAATAATGTGACAACATTACTGATAACTTGTCAACTACCCAACAAATTAATTGTCTAACACTACTAAAAATCGGTAAGCAATACTAAGAATTTGTCAAAACTAAGTCAGCAACGTCATCAACAAGTTTCAACAATTTTCATATAAACAATTCATACACTTGTCGAAGTAACAACCATCAATGTTACTTATGAATCCCAATCCTTCCAAGAAAATACCTTAAACTCATGTTTAACATAAATCTCATCAACATAAATCCCGAGAGATCACATGATGAACAATTCAAGTGATTTATAATAATCTCAAATCACTGAATAGATTTTCATTAATTTCAACTCATCTATTTGTGCACTTAAAGACTCAATTTTATCAGTGTCTACAACTGAAGATGAAGCTTCTTTGACAAATTCAATTATTGTTGGTATTGTTGCTTCTTCTTCTTTACTGCTTGATTCTCGATCTTGTAAACACTTCTTTTCTCAATCATCCTGTTTAGCATAAAACATGATAGATCACATGATGAACAATTCCAGTGATTTAAAATGATCTCAAATTCATTACCTTCATTCAACTCATCTATTTCGGCTTCTACTTCATCTTCCAGTGATCTAATTTGTTTCTCAATGTTTGATTCTTCGGCTTCTAAATACTTCTTTTCCCACTCTTCTGCTCGTTCACTTTCTGATTGCAATTAAGTTTGTTTTGGAGATCAAAATACAATAAGAAACCAAAAAAGTTTCATGTTTCTAGAATAAGATTGCAAATTTTGAAGATCAAAGTTGTGGAATGTTGGGCCCAGATTTCACTGGTCCATTTGGTCCTAAGTCAAGACGACCATAGTCCATTTGGTCTTAAGTCGAGACGACCATAGTCCACTTGGTCCTAAGTCGAGACGGACGCCCAGAAAACTTAAATGATCAAATCCCACCAAAATCGCCGGAAATCTCGCTTGATATCTCTCCATTCATTGCTATCAGCATTATATCAACAATCAAAGGGAAAGTCAAAGACATTTAAGAGAGAATCAAGAACAAATCAAGAGAGAATCAAGCACATTCAGGAGCATTAAAGACGGAATCAAGAGCATTTCTGAGCAAATCAAGGCCATTTTAGGAAGGTTGATCCAAGTATAAATAAGACTTTGGGAGAAGCCTCAAAATATACAGAACCACATCCAACACACACTCCACGAAATCACTTATCTCATTGTAATCTTTATAACCACTGTAATCGCTTATGTCATATCGAGGTCCCTGAGGATATCCGACCGACGGAAGTGTTAATCCTACGACCCATCATCTATTTGTAATCCTTATTAGTCTAGTTCAACTCATCCTACTCTCGTCTCATCATTATCTGGTTAAATTGTCTAGGATGTCTTAGTTTTTAGTCTTGTCTCGATTGATTGACCTCATCCTAAGGCGATTTAGTTGAGATTATTTGCCCAAAACAATTTGGCGCCCACCGTGCGGCAGTCGATCGATTTCAAGGTCTTAGCTAAGTCATCCGACAATCAAATCAAGATGGTGAATGAGATCCCTGAGATTCTCGCTCAAGGTTTGGCTCCTACGGTTCCCAATCCCGAAATCATTCCGATCGTAGAGACACCTGGCCAAACTGAGGATGATCTGGTGACAAAGTCCAACGACAACCTTGTCCCTGAGGAAATCTCCCAGTCAACCTGAGAGGAGATGCGACAGATGTACCAGTCCTTGGAAACACTCCGTCAGGAGATGCTCGATCAGCACCAACGCTATGAAGCATTATCCGCATCTAATGGTAAACTAATGAGTGAAAATTTATCTCTTAGAGCGCAGGTACAGTCGTCGAGGTCCAATGTGGTCAGGACTAGAAGGACCGCAAACATCTCTGACGTCCAAACCCGGCTCAATATGGGGGACGTGGAAATGACTCCCGCAGCCGACCGTAGGACATCTATCGCTGAAATGCAGGTCCCACCAAGCAACAACATTCGGATGCTCATAGACTAAGCTCTCAACGAGCGTCTCAAGGCTTTGGATGAACGAATTGCTCGGATCCCAGGCGTACCTTGTCCTATCGAGAAAGAAGCCCTGGACGGATTCGAGGATTCGCCGTTCGTCGAGGAAATCGCTCGGGCAGAGATCCCCAAAAAATTCCACTTACCAAACACGGTTAGTTACGACGGTACCAGCGACCCAGACGATCACGTCGCCCTTTACAAGCACAAGCTTATGGCTATCTCAGTACCCCGTGAAAGCCGAGAGGCGGTTATGTGCAAGAGTTTTGGGACATCATTGTCTGGGCCCGCCCTCACATGGCTCATGCATCTGCCACGAGGATCTATCGCCTCTTTTGCCGAATTAGTTGATTCATTTAAAAACCAATTCGTCAGTAGTCGCAAACTGAAGAGACAGTCCAGTGACCTATATCGGATCATACAAGGGCAAGATGAAACATTAATGGACTACTTGAACCGATTCAATCGGGAGAAAGTTGGGATCCTTGACTGTGACGTATTAACTTCTATAGAAGCGTTGCGTCGAGGGCTCTACGAAAGAAGCGATCTCTACGAAGACTTGATAATGTATCCATGCAAGACCTTTGAAGATGCTCAAGCTAAGGCAATGGCTCAAGTCCGACTCGAAGAAGATATGCAAGCTGAGATAGAATTTTCGGAGCACGATGAAGATGACCATGAAAGGACAACCCGTCATCGAAGGGGCAATAGGTTTCATCCATATAATTTCTATGTAATTCATTACATCTTACCGTTTTTTACTACTTGCACTCGTTACATGAATTATGCTTTCTGAATTACAAAATAATTCACCTCTACATGTCAACCTACAATCACATGAGTGTCATTTCTAAATATAATATATGGTCTTGCAAAGTCTTACTAATGTGACAATTGGAGGACTAACGAAAAAGACGAGCACTAGTCTTGTCATGTCTTTTTTGTCTTACGAGGTACATGAAATGTTTCAAGTTGATATTGAAGGAGATGTGGAACTGTCCTCAGTGATTACTTTGAAAGGAGTCTTATATGTTCCTTGTTTCAAGTTCAACTTGATTTCAGTGGAGAAATTATCAGATCAGTATTCTTGTGAAGTAGTTTTTACAAACAAGAAATGTTTGATGCAGGACCATTCCAGGAAAAGGCAACAAGAGATTGGTAGTTCTGAGAATGGCATCTATCTTCTCCATCAGAGTTTATCTTCATCTACTGCAGATAAAACAATTACAACTTTATATGTACCTAATTCTGTTTCCAATTCAGCATATATGTGGCATTTACGTTTTGGACATCTTCCTTATTACAAGTTGAAGACTATGTCTTTGTTTCCTGTTAATAAGAATAATAGTAGTGATGATTTCATTGCTTGTGATGTTTGTGCTAAAGCAAGACATCAAAGACTTCCTTTCTCATCTAGCAGAATAACTACTAAAGATGCTTTTGAGTTGATACATGTAGATACATGGGGGCCCTATCGTGTTTCAACTAGAGAAGGATACAAGTTTTTCCTAACAGTAGTTGATGACTACACCAGGACAACTTGGACACATTTGTTCAGTCATAAGAGCAATGCCTTCACATTCATTCAAACCTTTATTGAGTTGGTCAAGACTCAGTTTGGCAAGCAAGTAAAAATTCTGAGGTCTGACAATGCCTTAGAATTGGGATCAAGTCATGCAACTAAGGAGTTTCTTCACAGCAAGGGAATCTTACACCAGACTTCATGCGTCGCCACTCCTCAGCAGAACGGTGTGGTGGAAAGGAAGCATCGACACTTACTTGAAACCTCCAGAGCTTTGCTATTCCATTCTGGCCTTCCTTTGGCTTATTGGGGAGACTGCGTGCTTACTGCCACTCATCTGATCAACAAGTTTCCCACTCCTATCTTACATAACTCATCTCCTTATGAAATGTTATTTGGTCATAAACCTGAGTATGACAGTTTGAGAGCATTTGGTTGCCTATGTTATGCTTCCACACTTCAGCATGGCAGAGATAAATTTAGCCCTCGTGCTATCAAGTGTGTCTTCCTTGGTTACCCATACGGAAAGAAAGGTTATAAACTGCTGGACATTGAAAAGAATGTCATCTTTGTCTCTCGAGATCCAGTTTTCCATGAAGGAATCTTCCCTTTTGCTGAAACCAAACCTAGTACAGACCCACTCTTTCCTAATACTTTTGAAACCACATCAGATATCCCTTTTGAACCAATGCCACTCTCATCTGAATCCTGACCAAACACTCAACTATCTTCACCTCAACATATTCCCAATGATCTGTCTATTTCAGATTCCTCACCTTCACATATATCTCCTCCTTCACTTCCACCTCCTACTCCCATTACTATTCCACAAAACACAAGACCTTCTAGATATCATAATCCACCTACCTATCTGCAAGATTATGTGTGTAGTTCTGTTATTACTAACAGCTCCACACCCTGCCATCACACTCTCACATCCTTACTACCTCAAGCTTTCTGCTTTCATACCTTAGCCACTACACCATCACAGGAGGTTGAACCAAATACCTATAATTCTGCTAGTCTTGATCCTAGATGGGTTACAGCCATGGATCAAGAGTTTAAAGCTTTAGAATAGAACCACACATGGGATCTCCTGCCATTGCCTAGTGGAAAGAAGCCCATAGGCTGTAAATGGGTATACAAAATAAAAAGAAAAGCTGATGGAAGCATTGAGAGGTTTAAAGCCATATTGGTAGTGAAGGGCTTTACTCAACGAGAAGGTGTTGATTATACTGAGACCTACTCTCCAGTTGTCAAAACTACCACAGTAAGATGTCTAGTGACTTTGGCAATCAAGAGGCAGTGGAAGATCTTTCAACTGGATGTTAATAATGCTTTTCTCCATGGAGAATTGCATGAAGAAGTGTACATGAAGGCACCACCAGGACTCCCCTCGCAAGATGCTTCTCTTGTATGTCGTCTAAGAAAATCCCTATATGGTCTCAAGCAGGCGTCTAGACAGTGGTATGCACGCTTATCTACTGTCCTTCGCTCCAGAGGTTACACTCAATCTCTTAATGACCACTCTCTATTCATTAAGAAAGGAGATGGAACTTCTGTTTTCCTGGCTGTTTATGTCGATGACATTTTACTCACTGGTGATAATTTGGAAGAGATAGCCTCCATCAAGGAATTTCTGGACTCCGAATTTCGTATTAAGGACTTAGGAGAGCTTGGTTTCTTCCTTGGGATAGAATTTGTGCCACACTCAGATGGTGTTGTCCTCACACAACGCAACTACATTGCCGAGCTCCTTGATGAATTTGATTGCAGCTCAGCTCGGCCTCTTGCCACTCCTCTTGAACTCAACTGTAAGCTATCCTCTACAACTGGTCAACCCATCTCTGATCCCTCATATTACAGGTGTCTCATTGGGAAGTTAAATTTCCTCGTTCATACGCGTCCAGACTTAGCCTTCACAGTCCAATATCTGAGCCAATTTTTGCAAACACCCAGGCAACATCATCTAGATGCTGCAATGCATACCCTCAGGTATCTTCAGGGCACATCTAATCTTGGAATTCTGCTGTCAAGACATTCAGATTTCTCCCTTCAGGCTTAATGCGATGCTGATTGGGCATCTTGCCCACAAACCCGCCGATCTGTGAGTGCTTTTGTTATCCTACTTGGTGGTTCACCCATTTCCTGGAAGTCCAAGAAACAGAAGACCGTCTCATTATCCTCTGCTGAAGTAGAATATAGGTCAATGCGTCGCATCTGTGCAGAGCTCGCCTGATTATCATGCCTATTACATGAATTTGGGGTCCCAGATATCACACCTATTCAGCTCAAGTGTGATAACTTAGCAGCCATCTACATAGCAAGAAATCCACTTTATCACGAGCGAACCTGATGCGGGGATAAGCCGCTGTTGTCCGATCTAGACACCAAACCTCGAACAGAAACTCGAACAGAGAAGAAAGGCGGAATTAGAATGAGATAAAATAAGGATAAGTCGAATGATAGGCCAATTGGAACCAAATCAAACAACGATAAAACCCCTGAACTTAAGAACAAGAACCTTACCGAATGATGAAGAAACCCCAACGGATGATTACAACCAAACACAATGACTATGGTGGGTCAAGGCACCTGGAGGATGCTCTATGGAGTCCCGATAGCACCAACCTTATGGAGGAGATTGACACACACAAGTACAACTAGGGCGAGTTCAACAACAATGCACACGGGGCACTCTTCTCACAAAGCTCTCTTTTGGGAGGAAAAACGATAAACGCTGTATTCAATATCAAAGTCTGGGGGGAGGGGGGGGGGGGGGGGCTAAACAATAACTACGGCAAACCTTATATAGGTTTCATAAGGATTCCAATTAAAAGAAATAAAGCAATAAAAGTATTTCCTAAAAATAGCTAAAAACCAATTAAAAGAAATAATCCCGGAAACAATCAAAACAAGATAATCTCGGAAGTCTTCAGCAGAGAATCCGCGAGCGCGGAAAAGGAGCCGCGGTCGCGGATTTAGTTCTGCGAATCAATGGAATCAGCCCGCGATCCGTGGGCGCGGATTTGTAGACATGTTGCCGACAGCTCTTTTTGAAACGGCTCGTTCTCTCTCGTCCGAGATCGGAATTGAGCGATTCCAAAGCCTAGAGTTTCGTTTTGAAGTCTAGTTTATTTCATCTTCAGTACTTGACTTCTCATCTTGACTCGAACCGGTTCTCTACGAGCTTTAATGGCTACAATAGGAGCTCGGGCTACTATCAATGACTTGAATGATGGCTCATAGCGATCTTTAGCCCTAGCTCCAGTGGTTAGCACATCTTTAGATTTAGGACGAGGCGTCCTTGATGATAGCTCAGATGCTCCCGCATCATTCTCCCTTTCTTGAAAAGGATTCGACCTCGAATCATATTTGATATGAATGATTGGACGATCTTCATAGCGTCATCCTCTTTAATGCACAACTTCCTCTTGAATGCCTTGAGTGCATAGCTCCACCTTGAGGAAACGATGGATTGCTGCTGGAGTGCATTGCTTTCCTTCATTCCTTTAGCTCCTTTGTCCTTGTCCTTCCTCTTGTCATACTTATCAGTGACCTGCAAGAGAACCATAGGTGGAAGAACAACATCTTTTCTAGGGAAGGTAAACGAATAACAACTAGCAAAGCCATCATGAGCAACTCTTTTATCATACTGCCATCGATATTCCAATAAAAGTTGACAAGCTTGCATAGGCACAACATCACATAAAATATTATCATAATGTTCTAATGTCATGGCTTCCTTAGCATGCTTGTTCAAGTTCCAATCAACACAGTCATTAATCCAACGCAGTTTTAAAGGACTAGGGTAGCATAATGTAGCAATTTGCAATTTAGTTTTCAATTCCATGCTAGCAATATTACCACAACTACCTTCATCAATAATCATGTTGCAATCCTCAACTTTATCTAGACAATGAGTTTCTCCTAAAATTTCAACACAATAAGCAGTTTGTACATGCAAATCCTTCCTATCAATCAATGAATCAACATGCTCATAATCAATTTCAACCTCATTATCTAAATCAGTTTTAGGATCATCAATACAAACAACATCATCAATACTATCACCTATTTCATATTCAATCTCAATTTGTTCTAGGTGATTAAGCATATCAGGACAATCATTAATCATATGATTTCTACTTTGACAGTTTAAGCACAAAACATCTTCAATTTTAGTAGAAAGATTAGAAGTGCTCCCTGGGTTAACTTCTTGTGATGGAGAGGCATGCCTTAGATTCCTTTCTGGCTTCTTATCCTTTTCCTTCTTCTTGGCAACCTCTTTGACTTGACAACTTCAACGCTCAAGCTCGGCTTCTAACTTAGCAAAGTTGTTTTTCACTACCGCTTGCACTCGCGCTTCCACTCGCGCTTGCCATTCTTCTGTAGCCTTCTCTATTTCTTTTTGCTTCTTGGCCTTTGTTCTCCTCTCAATCTTGATGGCCAAGTGCAACAATTCTTTCATGGAGGAGTAGCTATACAAATATACTTTGTTAGCTAAATAAGAGTTTAGTATATCAAGATACCTATTCATAGTAGTCTCCTCATTTTCATGCACATTAGCTCGAACCGTAGCAGCCTGCATTGCATTGTATGTCTCCTCTGCTGACATGGTCCCTTGCCTCAAATTTTCCAACCTTTGCCTGAGCTTACGCGCGAAATATGGAGGCACAAAGCGAGCTCTCATTAAGGTCTTCATTTGCCTCCAAGTGTTCACAACTGGATCAAGTGCTCTTCTCCTTTCTTCCTCAAGATTATTCCACCATTTCAGTGCATTGCCGGTAAATTCACGAACAACAAATCTTACCTTTTGGAATTCCATGAAGTTATGACAACTCCAAATCTGCTCAACCTTGGCTTCCCATTCCATATACTCATCCACGTCCCAACCTTCAAATCTTGGAATGTTCAGCTTGATCTTGGCAAGACCAATTTGCTCTAGCTCACGTCCTTTTCTTCTTTGGACATCTCGGTATAGTTACCAATCTTCACTCTCCATGTACTCCTGCTGATATCCCCTTGGAGGTCTCCTTTCGGGAGAAACTAACATGTCCATTATCAAAGAAAAGACTAACACAGAACAATGTTAAGTGAGTGTAAATGAAAACAACTCGCAAGTGTTTACTCTCGTATGTTTTCCTCTGCACTCTCTCTCAATTGTTGTTGTAACAAGCTTTTATTGATGAATTGCCTTGTATGGATCAATAACCCAATAGATTGAAACTAACAAGCTCCTAGCACTTAATATGAGTGATGGTAGAGATGGAGATGGCTAGTGTAGGGGCGGGGTTTCAACTTCAAGGCTCTGACTCAAAACAAAAATGACTCAACGAAAGAAAGAAACAAAGACTCAAAAACGTTTGCAAGAATGTAAATGCAAACAACTAATATGGCTCAAGTTTGAATTCAAGAGGGTAAAAAAGGAAGCGTACCTTAACTTGTCCCGACTGGTGTCGATGAAGGATCGAAGACGGAGTCGAGAGGGCTAGGTAGTAATAGGGATGGCTCGTAGCTGTAGTAACAGGGCAAACTGAGGCAGTAGAAGATCCGCGGTCGCGGTTCTGGGAGCCGCGGTCGCGGATTTAGGTTCTGGGCAACAGTGCGATTTCCGCGGTCGCGGTTCGCGTCTTGTGGCCTAAAACTCCTTCGTCTTCGTTCGGGCTCGTGGCAATCCCGATTCCTCCGATTTCTGAATTCCGACTCAAACAATATCAAACTAGACTTTGACTCAACAAAACGTAAAATAAAATGCTGACTTTGAGACTTTTCGATTTCTCTTTTTTTTTTGAATTTTTGTTTTTTGTTTTTTTTTGTCTCAGCAAAAACGAAAATTACAGACTCGATATGAGATGTTAATCTCAGCAAAAATTAAAAATAAATAAAATAACAACTAACTTGATTTCCTTGTTGAAGAAATAAGATTTTCCTTCTATAAGATAAGATTTCCTTTCTTGAAGATCTTGTTTGGGCTCTAAGGCAAGAAATTCCAGCAATTCCTTAGGGTTTATGATGGTTGCGTTTTTGGTAGGGATGGATGAATTTGTGATGGGTGAAGGGATGAATGGATTTTGGGACAAAGGTGCTCCAAACTCCAATCTTTCGATCTCCACCAACACGAATCGATTCAAGCTTCTTGTACACAACCTGAAACAGACTCAACAAGAAAGATCAAAGTACTAGAAGACTCAAAATCAATTTCTGAAAGAAACTGACAAACAGGCAAACAAAACTGACTCCTTTTTTTGTGATTTTCTGGATATGGGTCTCTTGATGTTCTCGTGAAGACAGATAGTGTCAACACAGCTCTGATACCAATTTGATGCGGGGATAAGCCACTGTTGTCCGATCTAGACACCAAACCTCGAACAGAAACTCGAATAGAGAAGAAAGGCGGAATTAGAATGAGATGAAAGAAGGATAAGTCGAATGATAGGCCAATTGGAACCAAATCAAACAACGATAAAACCCCTGAACTTAAGAACAAGAACTTTACCGAATGATGAAGAAACCCCAACGGATGATTACAACCAAACACAATGACTATGGTGGGTCAAGGCACCTGGAGGATGCTCTATGGAGTCCCGATAGCACCAACCTTATGGAGGAGATTGACACACACAAGTACAACTAGGGCGAGTTCAACAACAATGCACACGAGACACTCTTCTCACAAAAGCTCTCTTTTGGGAAGAAAAACGATAAACGTTTTATTCAATATCAAAGTCTGGGGGGGGGTAAACAATAACTAGGGCAAGGATGCCAATTAAAAGAAATAAAACAATAAAAGTATTTCCTAAAAATAGCTAAAAACCAATTAAAAGAAATAATCCAGGAAACAATCAAAACAAGATAATCTCGGAAGTCTTCAGCAGGGAATCCGTGGGCGCGGAAAAGGAGCCGCGGTCGCGGATTTAGTTCTGCGAATCAATGGAATCAGCCCGCGATCCGCGGGCACGGATTTTAATCCGCGGTCGCGGATTTGTAGACATGTCGCCGACAACTCTTTTTGAAACGGCTCGTTCTCTCTCGTCCGAGATCGGAATTGAGCGATTCCAAAGCCTAGAGTTTCGTTTTGAAGTCTAGTTTATTTCATCTTCAGTACTTGACTTCTCATCTTGACTCGAACCGGATCTCTACGAGCTTGAATGACTACAATACGAGCTCGGGCTACTATCAATGACTTGAATGATGACTCATAGCGTTCTTTAGCCCTAGCTCCAGTGGTTAGCACATCTTTAGATTTAGGACGAGGCGTCCTTGATGATAGCTCAGATGCTCCCGCATCAGAACCAAACATGTAGATTTGGACTTCCACTTTGTCACAGAGAAATTTCTCGAAGGAGTTATCTCCTTGTCGCACATATCCACAAAGCACCAGTTAGCCGACATTCTAACTAAGCCTCTCACTGGATTGCAGCACAACACTCTTCTTGGCAGTTGGGTGTAATCAGTCCTACCCTCCAACTTGAGGGGGATGATAGAGTTAGAGTTCTAATAACTGATAAAAGTATTTCCTAAAAATAGCTAAAAACCAATTAAAAGAAATAATCCCGGAAACAATCAAAACAAGATAATCTCGGAAGTCTTCAGCAGGGAATCCGCGGGCGCGGAAAAGGAGCCGCGGTCGCGGATTTAGTTCTGCGAATCAATGGAATCAGCCCGCGATCCGCGGGCACGGATTTTAATCCGCGGTCGCGGATTTGTAGACATGTCGCCGACAACTCTTTTTGAAACGGCTCGTTCTCTCTCGTCCGAGATCGGAATTGAGCGATTCCAAAGCCTAGAGTTTCGTTTTGAAGTCTAGTTTATTTCATCTTCAGTACTTGACTTCTCATCTTGACTCGAACCGGATCTCTACGAGCTTGAATGACTACAATACGAGCTCGGGCTACTATCAATGACTTGAATGATGACTCATAGCGTTCTTTAGCCCTAGCTCCAGTGGTTAGCACATCTTTAGATTTAGGACGAGGCGTCCTTGATGATAGCTCAGATGCTCCCGCATCAGAACCAAACATGTAGATTTGGACTTCCACTTTGTCACAGAGAAATTTCTCGAAGGAGTTATCTCCTTGTCGCACATATCCACAAAGCACCAGTTAGCCGACATTCTAACTAAGCCTCTCACTGGATTGCAGCACAACACTCTTCTTGGCAAGTTGGGTGTAATCAGTCCTACCCTCCAACTTGAGGGGGATGATAGAGTTAGAGTTCTAATAACTGATTTATGACGCGTGTACCTTGCTAGCACAAGTCACTCTCTGTATTTTATGGCTATATAATGCCTCTCTGTAATCAGTTTTCTCATTCAATCAATACACAGAAATTCCCCAAACTTGTGTTCTTGTTTTCAGCTCAATCCTAACACATATTGAGTCTATATCCGATAACTTTTTTGGCGTCCATAGGAGGTCAAGTCATCACATGGCTTAAAACAAGAACAATTCATAGAAGCGTTTCCTGCGGCACAACTTCACTTACCATAACAAAACCCATCTATGGCCAATGGCAGGTCGGGTATGCACACAACATGGAGCAACCCTTTCTCCAGTCCGGATGGAAGCTTAAATCAAAACTCACTCTATGTAGCACAATGCAGCCCTTTCTCTAGCAATGCAGCACTTCTAAGTCTGAAAACAGGGCAAACAATTCTAGAGTCGAAAGCAACAAAGTCTGGACACGGGGCAGAAAATTCTAGACTCAGAAGCAACAATGTTAAGACCATATGAGGAATACAACGTATTAGATCTGCTCATAAATGCTGAATACTAATTGAATAAATAAAAACAAGTGTAGATACATCTCAACACAAGTAAGAACAAAGCCAACGAAGATTTCATCAACTGTTAATCCTGATCAGTTCAACCGGCAAAAACTTCTTACAACACTGCTACATTTGCTTCGTTCCTAAAAGCTGAAATGAAGTACCTGGGTGGTCAAGACTTGCAAGTGATAATTAACGGGACATGAGATACTCTTCTGATATTTCTCTACCAAATAGAGCCGCCTAATCAAACAGGAAATCCAGACAACATGACTTTCACAAGTACTATGTCTGAAAAGCAGTCGCACCAACTCTGGCAAAATAGAACAGATTAAAAAAAATGCATATACGGAGTAGCTCTTAACAGCATTAAACTCCTGCTTACTTTGTAAACTTTTCACCTAAGCAAACTGCTAGCTGACAAGAGACTCATATCTCAAAAAGTATAAGAAAGAAGCACACTTTTAGAATCATATCAGTTGACACAAGTGGGTCCTGATCAGAACCTGTCAACAGAGATCACTGATTAATTAGCACAAAGTCAAGCTTGCTTTTGAATGGTTAATAGGACAAAGGAAAAGGAACAATGTCCTCAGGGACCCATACGTCCATCAAAGCACTTAACTTATTCCATGTTCTTGAGCACTAAAACAAATGCTTTCTTACCATTAATGTTTTCCTCACTACTTTAGAAAGTGAAAGGAATGTCATATTACCTTTACACTAAGTGTTCTTCTGCATGGGATTCGCAAAACCCAACTAAGAAAAATTCCTAGAGGATTTTGTTACTAAATATCATGGCCTCCAAAATCAAGGCAAAGTCACTCAATAACGTATCATTACCAAGGCTACCCAATAGATCATTCAAATAAAGAGGATCATGATAATAGTCAATTAAAGAAGTGTTACAATATGTTCTCTGTTAGTTCCTACATAAGGTAGACAAGATAATACTCACATTTACTTGATACAACTCACCGAGCTTTCTTCCTTGACTTATACGGAAAATTAGGAGGTGAAGGAGAAAACTCGAAAGGCAAATGTGGTGACTCAGTTTCGCCACAAAGCATTTCTACAACCTCTTTCATGTTGGGTCTTTTGCTTGGTGATCTTTGTAAACACAACAGTGCAACAGTGATGCACAACAATGCTTGCTGCCTATCCAGTGATTGAATTGATGGATCTACAAGATCCAACAGCTTGCCATTATAAGCTAACTGCCTTGCCCATGAGATTAAATTCGCCCTCTCAAACTCTGACATGGGAGAAGCCGTCACCTGCAAAGGTCTTCGCCCCGAAATAACAACTAACATGAGAACACCAAAGCTATAGACATCACATTTTACAGATACCAATCCACTGCCACCATATTCAGGGGCGACATAGCAGACGGTTCCTCTCATACTAGGCGTGCTACTGATACCACCACTCTTTGGGATCTCCCCACTCGCCCAATCCTGGCTGTTTCTCCGTCCACTTCGAAGCTCACCACTCAACCCGTCCAACCACCAATCAATGCTACCTAGACTGGTTCGGCTTTTCCTCTTCTTCCTCTCTGGTGCAAAATCCTCATCTCTTTGCCACCACAAATCACCATCCTTTTTCTTGTTCTTCTTCTTGTTTTTCCTTGCCAACTCTTCACAGAATTCCTCCTTCCACCACTCCCTCGGCTTCTTCCTGCTGCTCACATCCTTCTTCCAGAACCGATCCTCTCTGTCGAGAGAGTTCCACCAATCCAGTCTCTTCTTCTGCTTCTTCTTCTGCTCTGCTTTCATGCTCACACTGGAACTCGCATCTGGGGATCCTGAAGTGGCCATCCATTGGATGCTTTTAGGTCTCTCCTTCTTAATCTCACTTCCAATCCATTCCATTACATAATCCTTGACTCTCCCGGACTCTGAGGCTCTCTCATTGCCCTCCTGTTTCCACCACCAATCCCTTCCGGAATCACCCTTCTTCATTCCCCCAACCTTTTGATTTCCACTCTCGAGACTCAGCTTGTCGGTGCAACTTTCAGATAAGCTTACCTTCTCAAAAGCCTCAGATGGAGAAGCCTCGAGCACAGTTACACAGGTGCTCTCAGGGGAAGTGGCGTCGCAGTCCACCGTCTCCGGAGACCGATCCGCCATTGTGAGACTCAGACCTTCCTCGAACCCAGTGGCCAAGCTGTCGGCCTCTTCGACTATCGATCCGTTCTCGTCGCCCCTATTGATTGTGACTTTCACATCTGCCGCAATTGGCGGATCGTCGTCTCCGTTGTGGTCCAAAACCCTAGCTAGTCCGAAATCTCCGAGTTTGGCGTTGAATTGACGGTCGAGGAGGACGTTGCTGGGCTTGACATCGCCGTGGATGACGGGCGTGGGAGCGCAGAGCTCGTGGAGAAAATGCAAGGCCCTGGCGACATCGAGGAGGATCTTGAACCTCTTCTCCCAGTGGACAAGCTCGGCGCATTTGCGATCCAAGAGCTTGTCCTGAAGGCTCCCGTTCTCCATGAGCTCGTACACCAAAACCTTCCTCTGACCTCTTTTGTGAGAGGAGTAGCCGAGGATAGAGACGAGGAAGGGCGAGCGGGTTGCAAGAGCTCCGTCGCTGGAAACCCTAGAAGCAAGGGAGAGCTCGTTCTGGAACTCCCTCTCCCCCTGGAGAGAGCCAGCGGCGTCCATGAGCTTGACGGCGACGGCCTCGCCTGAGGGAAGGAGGGCGCGGTAGACGGAACCGAATCCACCCTGTCCGATGCGGCCGGAGGGAGAGAAGGAGGAAGTGGCGCGCCGGAGGAGAGAGAAGGAGTAGCGGCGGAGGGGCTGTTTCCCGGCGAGATGGTGATGGTCGGAGGGGGGAGCGGGTGCTGTACGTTTCCGGGTGAGCTTGCGGTATAGGATTGCGATGAGGAGGAGGACGGAGATGGCGGCGGCGGTTGCGGCCAGAGGGGGGACAAGAACGGAGGTGTGGCGATGGCGGAGCTGCGGGGGAATAGGGAATCGGGATGGCATAATGGTAAATAGGGCAAAAAATTAGAGGGTGAATGGATTGCTAGACCAGGGAAGTGCCAAATTTGGGTGGAGGAGAGAGAAGCCTTACAAGGGGAATACAGTGAAACAGACACCCACCATTTGCTAGACCGGAAGCAACCGAGTGACATCGCGTTCGAGCATCTTTATCCACGTTACTAGTAACTTAGATTATTATTTTAATGTTCAATGTGATTTTCATCCACAATTATGTTATTTATATCAAATAACATATATTTTACTTTTACTTTTTGTATAAATTTAAATATTATATAGTTGATATGGATATCAATATATAGATAAAAATAAATTAAAAATATTTAAAAAACAATTACAATAAATTTTTATATATTATAAGTGTTATAAGGATTAAACTAATAGAAAAATAAAAGAATATTATTATTGGGCCATGTGTAGATATATAATTGAAAGATTGAAATTAAATAATTAGTTAAAAGAGATAGGTTGTTTCAGGCTGGATATAAGCAAAATTTATGACTTCTCATCAAATAAAATAAAGTGATAAATAAAGTGATAGTGGAATGCATGGGGCACAATTCTTTAAAAAGGTTGCAATTTTTATCCTGGTTAATTTTCGAAACGCTTATATATACGCATTTATTAACTAAATGCACGCAATTCTGTACGTAAAACATAGGCGTACAGATCTTTACGCATAATATATGCGTAAAAGGGTATTTTGGGCATTAATTTAAAAATTTGGAGACGTTTGATAGAGACGGTACGCGTATGAGACGTGTACCATTTTATAATGTACGCATTACTTATGCGTACAACCTACAACATTTTAATTACGTTGTAGGGTTTAAAAGACCATGTACGCATAAATTATGCGTATAAGGGTCTTTAAACTCTACGCGACATCTTCTCCTTCTACCTCCTTCTTCCTCTTTCTTCCTCTGCGACGACGCCCAACCGAAATTCAAAAATCTGACCCCTCCTCCCATCCCTTTTACAATTCTGATAATGGAATCGCAACCACCTCGTTCTTCCGACCGAGATGACACCCCGATGCAACCGATCCCGACACCTTCAATGAGCGGTGATACGACGATGCAATTTCTGACGACTGTTCTTGGCGCTGACAACTTGGTGGATGGTGGCGGACACCGTTATGGGACTCTGGCGGCTCGATCTGTGGCGGTGGCGGCGACAGCGGCAACAGAGCTACCAACGACAGCTCCGACGGCGGTTCCGATACCTATTCCGACGACAATTAGGGTTTTGACGATGGTTCGGATTCCGGCGACGGGTCATAATTTTGTGACACCGTGTGAGCTTCATGAGGCATGTAATTTCGAAACCCGAGTTGTTCAATTCAATCATATTAATTTTTTTAAATGGAATAAAGATTCGATTATTAATAATAATTAGGAGTTTTAATTGTTAGTAATTGTTTCCTTTATATTAAATAGAAAGTAATTTTTAGAAATTATTAACAATTAAATCAGAATTAGTTATGATTTAATTGTTAATAATTTAAATTTAAATTATTAGTAATTTTGAATTGTTAGTAATTTCTATTGTTAGTAATTATGAATTAAATATTAGAAACCATTAACAATTAAATATAAATTAATTATGATGTAATTGTTAATAATTTCTATTGTTACTAATTATGAATTAAATTTATATTGTTAATAACTTTTATTGTTAGTGATTATGGATTTATAATTTCTATTGCTAGTATGAATTACTCTTTAGTTAGGTATTAAGAATTTAGTGTGAAGTTACAAATTATTATCGAATATTTAGTATGAATTAGTCATACTAAAAATGTTAAAATATGTAGACGTACACAACGGGCTGCCATGGATGAGACTGGCTATACACAGCCCGCACTAGTAGCGGAGAGGCCCCTACGTCGTATACATATGTCAGTTGATATTCGTCGGTTGAATGAGCTGATTGAAGGGGTTACACGCATACGGTAGCCGACAGTTCCCCCCTCATTATCATCCTAGTCCGCCTCGAGAGGATGATTGTGCTCACGAGGCAGCTGAGCAGACACATCAGATATTTGTGGAGCATATGGAGATTGATGAGCAGAGTTAGTAGAGGCAAAAACCAAATTTGGGTGCCGAAGATTTTCCAGGTCGATATTTAGAGACATTCTCACCCATACACGGTGTTCCATTAGAGACGTAGACGCATACCGACATGGATGTGACCACAAATGACTATGAGATTAGCGACACACCTCTGTATCAGGATACGTGATGTCTCGGGTCCAGTTGCAGATCAGGACGTTGCGTAGGGCATAGGTAGAGGTCAAGGCCTTGGTCAGGAGGTCGCTGGTGTTCAGGGGGGCAGTGATGTTGGTGAGGAGGTTGCCCCTCAAGTTAGGAGTATTGCTGGAAGGAGGCAGAGACAATGTGTAGGAGTTGCTGATCCTCCTCAGTCTATTGATGTTGCAACTGGTGATGAGTAGCCAGATGATATTGATCCAGTTCTCGTTGTTGATGAGGCAGATGTTGCGCCTCCTTTGGATATGGTATGTTTAATAACATTATGTTTATAATAACTTAATGTTTCTTATTTACTAATCTGAGTTGTTTTTTTTCTGTACTTATTTAAGCTAAGAAGATTTTGAAGATGTTGGAATAGGGACTTGAGGAACGTCGGTTCCTATGAAGTTCCTTTCCTTTGTTGATCATAGTGATAGCACCTGAATTCCTTACGATCTCTTTTGTTGTCGTTTTTTGTGAACTTACCTCTGTGAAATTTCCGAACAGTGCTTGTCAAGGGAGATGTCAATTCATCATCATCTTCATCTAAGTCAGCTCCAGTAGTTACATTTTCTAAGACTTTTGTTAAGGTAAGAGCTATTTCGGCTTCAGTGGAGTTCCTCTCGATTCCCTTCATTTTGTCTGCATGACGTTGAGCTTGACCAACCAGTTGGTCCAAAGGTAGTTCCCTTATAGAGGGAGTTTGAAGCATGATATCGTGTGTGATAGCAAATTTCGAATTTAATCCATTGATGAAAGACCATGGATTTTGACCATTCTTTTAACTTAACACCACATGCTCTGAGTTTGTTACACATAATCTCAAGGCGACCATGATAGGTAGACACGTTCTTAGTCTCAAGCATTTTGAACCTGTGATATTCTCCTTGAAGATCAAATTTCCTGCTATTCTGAAGATCTTCACTTCCCAAGTTGAAATTTTTTAAAGCCTTCCACATATCCTTGGCGTTCTTTTCTTGTTGAGAGAATTGTTCAATTGACCATTGTCGAAATTTGAGTACCTTCGATCAGTTGGATCTTTGGGAACTGCATAGTTTCCATGCTCAACAATTTTCCAGCAAATCATGTCATTTTTTTGAAAGAAACCTATCATATGATCCTTCCACCATTGGAATTCACAAAGTTTCAACAAGTAGGGCTTGTTGGTGGATATACCTAGCCTTGGTTCACTTGGACGAGACATTTTGATAACCTGCGAGTAACACAAAATCTAGAGCTCTAGCTCTGATACCAATTATAGGATCTGTATGTTAGTATCAAGAGAATTGAGAACCAAAGTTGTCCATTTCCTAGGCACAACGGAAGTAATAAGCAAGTTATCAACACTATTACTTAAAGTGGAAACCCTAGATATTGAAACTGTTTGACATAATAACGCTGTCAAATTTCTCATGCCATTGTTTAGGTGCTTGTTTTAATCCATATAAAGATTTCACAAGTCTACACACTTTGTGTTCCTGTCCAGGCACAGCATACCCCTCGGGTTATTTCATATAAATTTCCTCTTCTAACTCTCCGTTTAGAAAGGCCGTTTTTACATCCATTTAATGTATTTCTAGATTACGTAGAGCCACAATCGCTATTAGTACTCGAATAGAAGTAATTCTCGTTACCGGAGAATAAGTATCAAAGAATTCCAGACCTTCTTTTTGTCTAAATCCTTGTACTACAAGCCTTGCCTTGTACTTCTTCTCTATTGAGCTATCAGTTTTCAATTTTCGTTTGAAAATCCATTTACATCCCAGCGACTTTGTCCCTGGGGGTAAATCAGCTAACTCCCAAGTATGATTTTGCGTAATGGAGTCTATTTAACTTTTAAGCGCTTCCTTCCATGAAGGTGCGTCTGGCATAGACATGGCTTCCTTAAACGTACGAGGTTCGTTTTCTAGGAGAAACACCATTGTAAAGTCTGAGCCAAATGATTTTTTCTTTCGAACTCTCTTGCTTCGTCTAGGTTTATCATTTTCTTCTTCTGTTTCTTGGACAGAAGTACTCACTATTTGAATAGAAGTGCTTGCTTCTTGAGCAAATTCATTTGCATCTCGTTGTTCACGGGTCCTTTTGGGATATTCTTTATCCTTCCATGGAAACACATTTTCAAAGAAAGATGCATTTCTTGACTCCATTATAGTATTAGCATGTATATCCGGTATATCTGACTTGTATACCAAGAAACGATATTTATGTGCATACCTGATGAAAATACAATCAACGGTTTTCTGTCCAATTGAGACCTTTTTAGGAGGTGGTAGGAGGCCCTCAAACTTTGAGGTATTGGTCCGAAGGTACGTTACCTTTCCACAACTCATAAGGCGTCTTTCCAGTCACTTTATGTGGTATTTTGTTGAGAATGTAATTTGAGGTAAGCAACGCTTCCCCCCACATGTTCTGGGCTAACCCAGATTCTTGCAACATTGCATTCATCATTTCCTTAAGAGTTCGGTTCTTTCGTTCCACTACTCCGTTGGATTCTGGTGAATAAGGAGCAGTAGTTTGGTGAACAATGTCATGTTCTCTACAGAACGCATTAAAGGGTTCACTATACTCACCTCCCCTATCACTTCTTACGATTTTAATCGTTTTACTAAGTTGGTTCACAACTTCCCACTTGTATTTTTTGAACTTTTCTAAAGCTTCATCTTTGCTACGTAACAAGTACACATAGCAATATCTTGTGCAATCATCTATGAAAGGTCACAAAGTACTTTTACCTCCTCTAGTTTGCACAAACTTTAAATCACATAAATCAGTGTTAATTAATCCTAGAGTTACGGTTGTCCTTTCTACATGGGGTGATGGTGTTTTTGTGAGTTTCGCTTGAACTCATACTTCACATTTGTCTTTACTCCTTTTGCATTTTGGAATCATATTCAAACTTATCAATCTACTTATAGACTTATAGTTAACATGTCCCAATCTTGTATGCCAAATATTAAAAGACTCAACAACATAAGCAATAGGGTTATTCTTATTCAATGAAACATCGGTTACAATAGCATTTGGGAGGACTGTCATTACATTCATTTTGATCAGTCCATCTTGTACATAACCCCTTACCACATAGACCCCCTTCTTGGAGAGAACCAGCCTGTCATACACGAACTTGATCATGAACCCGCTCTTGGAGAGTAGAGTTCTCGAAATCAAGTTCTTGCGAATGTCCGACACATGAAGGACGTTGTTCAGTGTCAACTCCTTCTCGGAAGTAATCTTCAGCACGATCTTCCCAGATCCCTCAACCTTGAAAGTGGCGGAGTTTCCCATGAAGAGTTGCTCTTCGGTGTGGCTCTTCTTATAAGTCGTGAAAAGACCCCTATCCGAGCATATGTGCCTAGTTACACCGGTGTCATACCACCACTCCTATGGATTGCTCCCAGCCATGTTGACCTCAGTCATTACCGCACACAAGTCATCCATTGTGAGCGACCCTTCAGCTAGGTTGGCTTGAGACTTGCATTTGTCCCTCTTTGTGTCGATCTTGCTTCGACACTCATCTGTCTTGTGTCCAACTTTGTTGCACTTGTGGCATTTTCCATTGAATTTCTTAGCCCCTTGCTTCTTGAAGTTGTTGGAGTTTGGGGGTTGAAAGTTCCTTTTCTTCCCCTTGTCCTGATGCTCTGCCAGGTTCGCTTTGTTAGAAGGTCCATATCCATTGGCCCTCTTGTTGTTCTCCTCAACCCAAAGCATCACAATCAAGTCTTCAACTCTCATTTCCTTTTGCTTCAACATCAAGTAGACTTTGAATTGCTCCCATGATGGAGGAAGCTTCTCAATGAAAGCACCTACTTGGAACGTCTCACAGATGTTCATGCCTTCGAAGAGCACTTCATGGACAATCAGTTGCAACTCTTCAACTTGTTCCACTACCGACCTTGAATCTACCATTTTGTAATTCAAGAACTTTGCCACTGCCACTTTCTTTGAATCAGCGTCTTGAGTCTTGTACTAAGGTGTCGTCCTGATAATTATCGATGGGCAATTGGAACTCGAAACTGATATCACTTTATATTCCGATAATGACGCACTAAGGTGTCGCAACATATATTTCTCTTGCAATGTACAGATCCAATTTAGCATCACATGCAAGTAATAATTCTTCGATAATTCAAGATCAAGTTTAGTAATTACAAACAGGATCCGTGCATCGCACGGGTTCCGTACGACTAGTAGTATATAAAGTTGTAGCATACCGCATTCGCAAAATGAGTGAAAGAGCTAGCATGAATGAAGCGAGCCACTATAAACCTTGAAACAATTGATTCATAAAATAGTAAGCTAGATGAATATTTGGGTTGAAGTAAGTACAATCCATATATGTTTTGCAGATATATGTGGGGAAAAAAGAGTAGAATGGAAGAGGATAATTTAAAATGATGAAGGTAGATGGAAGTGAAGTTATATATCTAAGTTAAAATAGTGCATGTGTGTATTGCTTAGGTGATTGATCAACGAAAAGGATTGAAACCGTATCACATGGATCGAAAGGCACGACGTCGTTAGCCGCGTGCGAGTCCTTAACTCTCTCTCTTTCTCTCTCTCTCGGGTAGCTACTTGTCCATAGAGGAGTGAGTCTGGGATGAGGAAGAGCCCTGAGTATGGAAGGAGTCGTGGGTGTGTAGATCGGTGGGTGCATCAAAGAGAGAGGAGAGATCGAGGTGATTGAGAGGGATTGAGGAGGAAGACGGCGGAGGGAGATCCCAGATGGACAGCCGCGGCACCATCGTTGATGACGTTGGCGGTGTCGGAGGAGGAATTGAGATCTCTAGGGATGCAAGGTGGGCTTGCAAGTACGCCACTTCTGCTTGTAAATTTACCACCTGCATATATCATACTCAAACATTAGATCCATCCATTCAATTCCCGCCTCATATATCGTTCAATTCCTACAAACCTAGCTACTAAAACAACCAAAAACTTAAAAGAGCCCGGATTAGGTGCGAATGGTTTAACGTACGAATGTACGAATATAGTCATTCACATGCACATCTACCTAACTACAATATAAGGGAGAAGCCAAGTCTTCACAAAAGAATGCACCACTTCAGCGCCATGTCACCATTAAAAAAAAGCAAATAATTAACTAATCAATTATTTAAATAAAAAACTCATTTTCCACAATTTTCCACCTCCTTCATGATCTCCTACAAATATGTCAATCAAGTCACAAATTCAAAAGCTTTGGTCATTTACAAACCATGTTTAAGAGGAGCATACAATAAGGAGTATACAATAAGCTTTGGTCATTTCTAAAATTAATCTCTTTAAATAAGAAGTTAATTTTAGAAATTTATGATTAAGTGTTACCATTTTAGTGTTGTCATTTTAGTGATTTTTTCGTAATGGATTTATGCAATTACTTGTACGGGTAATTTCTTATTTAAGTATGTTTATCTTATGTCCTAGATTAAAAAACCGATCATTACTCAAAAGTTCAAACTTCAAAGAATATGATGTAGAACGATTATTTTTACAGTATTATTTTGTTGGTGGCTTGATCATTATTTTATGCTTAGACAAGACTATCTAATTGAGTTTTGGTTGACTATACGATAGGTTGATGTATATTTTATATTAGAGGTTGATCATTCAATGTTTTTTCACACTATTTTTACATGTATATATTTAACAATGAAACATATGTAACTTATTATTATTATTTATCTTTTAACTATAACTGATTTATTATTTTAACAATATTTGTATGGATTTTATAAGCATTTTATAAATATTAATGTAGATTTATAATCCCGTGATATTCACGGGGCATACGCTAGTTTCTCAGTAATGACATGCACACGCAGGTGTATGCATGTACTTTTCACATATTATCAATGACATGCATAATCTGTTAAATATGCATGCGAATTTTTTCATTCGCACGTTAATAATGCATTCGCACGTGAATCTTTTCCAAAACTCAATACCAAATTGTATCATTACTATTTCATCAAAATCAAGCAATTAGAAAAACATAATAGTTGCGATTTAATTATTATATGCACTTGAAAAATTAAAAATTACTCCGTAATTTTTTTATCCATTTAATTTGACCATAATTAAAATGGATCTCCTAGTTTGACCATAATTAAAATTCATTCACCTTAATTTAAAACCTACTCTAGCTAGGAGTTGGTTGTATGTGAGATTGACACGTTTCCAACATATGCTTGCAAGATACGCAGAGAAGGGGGTGATACATAGAGCAGGAAGAGTAAGAAACTTGAAAACGAGGGTGAATTAAATAAGCAGGTCCGGCTCGAAAAAGAGGAGTAACCGGCGACCACCTCCTTAATTTCTGCTTCTTTTATGTACCCGGACAGCTCTTTCTCGATCTGTACCAGCTATATTTTTTCACTCCTTTCTTGAACTTAGTTGGATCTGACTAGTATTACATGCATTTGGAGAATTTGGTTCGATCTGGATCGATCCATATTCCCCAAGTCAAGTACGGAGTACTCCGTATGCAACAACGTAACCCACGTGCATTAATCGGCCGTTTATATATTTGTATTGATCGCTTGTCAGCATGTATCACCTCTGCTTACGTATATACGTCCTTCATATCAATCTCACCCATCATTCTACCTTAACATTATATATACAGTATATAGTGTCCTACCGCTAATTAGCTACGCTATGTAGTCAAGTGTTCCTAAAGGCTCCCTCCACGTAAATATGTACAACTCTGCACAATGTATTATACTCGTCTTATAGTGTGTCTACACAGCTCATGATATGTACTATCATTCGATTAATATCATAATTAACCTTCCGAAATATAGTAAATGAATTTACCAAGTAAGAGTTAGGTCATCGATCTAAATAAATAAAAAGGGATCGAGCCAGTGTTCTCAAATCACTGATCAGCTAGCTAGAGATGGGTTTAATTGAAGAAAAGACGACAAAACAAATGATCGGAAGCAGGTAGAGATAGGCAAATGGACTCAAATCAGAAATGATATGTATATGTATAGTGAAAAAGGGAAAGAATGAATGTGTACAAGTTATGTCATAATGGGAAATTAAGATTTAATCACCTGGTGGTGGAGAGAGAGGATGTTGGCGACGCAACCATAAACAGGATCGCGGAGGCGCGCCTGTGCTTCATAGCAGAGAGTGAGGGCTGCATCGGGACGTCGAGGGAGGGGGACGTGAAGGAGTAACTTGGAGACGTTGCTTGCTCCGAAGACCTTATGGACGGCTGCGAATTGCACCGCCCCCTCCTCCGAGTCGAAGTAGGGGGCGAATATGCATCCCGTCGCGCACTTCCTACGAAGGAACTTGCACGCCCCACACGGGCTTAATCCACCTCCTCCACTCATCACGAATTGATCTTCAACCTGGTTTTGGTTTTAGGTGATGAGGAATTAATTATTCAACAATATAACTTTCAAGCCACGCGATCCATCATATATACACTACACACTTTGGGGTAGCTCCAAATTTATATATATACACACAATCACATATCCTGTTTTTGCTCTTCTTTGCGTGAAGCAAACATGCGATATGGCCTATCTATCTCCATCAAACTCACACCTCCACTTTCTCTATTTAACTATTCTCTAATTAATTAATCATCCACCTCATTCGCCTATGTATGTCAATATGTTCCCAATGCAACACTTAAATAAATATACACCTGTCAAAACGAGTCGTGTTCCAATTCAATTGATTCCGATCCTCATCATGTGTCAAAGTTGTATGCCTCAACGAACCGTATTTCCAAAGTAATCAATCTGAATGTGAATGAATTGTAAAGTACAGAATTAAGGAATTAAGAAATCGACTTAACTCTATCGTGTACTCGAACGAATGAACTGATGCAGAGTCGAGACGAATCTCTTTCCTTAATTTTGAAAATGTCCTGTATTGTGACAGTTATCGGTGTTCCGAATCCAGGATACAAGTGCTGTAAGTGTTATAATCCTAAGTTCATGTATGACCTAAGTAGTTTGCACATAGGTATGACAAAGTATAAGTGTAGAAATTGGTAGATTGCCTAGGACTTGGTTCTAGCTTTGGGATTAATCTGAAACCGGATATTATTGCAACCCCGGGTAACCGGTTGGATGACATAATCTGGTATTGGGTTATATCTGGAGTTGGGCTTTGATCTTGGGCTGTGTTGTTTGTTTGGGCCGTATCTGTCAATCATGTGGACGAAGTCCACTTGAGCTATCTGGTGTTACTTGTTGAAGAGAAGACCAAGCTATATAAGCTTCTCTTAAGGAGAAAGCTTGCCCTAAGTTCAATCGTTGTTCACGACGCCTCATTACAGAAAGAGAGAGAGATTTTAGAGAAAGAGAGAGAGTTCTTGGAGAACTTCTACAGAGATCCCAGGGTGGCGATTTCTGGCGATTGAAGACTTGAGTTCTCATTGTAGCCTCTGCCTTGAAGCTACAACAACCTATAGGGGGCCGAATCCCTATTTCCTTCTCTTCTTCGTCTCTTTGTTAGATCTGTGTTAGATCTTGCATATATTTTGTGTTTGCCGTTCTTGCCTTGCTTTGTAACTTTTGTGTGAACTCCCTGAGATTCTTAGTGCATTGTTGGGCCGAGTCTCCCCACTGAGACTTCGCGGATTAGGGATCACCGAACCGCGTGAACATACCTTGTGTCCCCTTGCATTCAGATTCTTAACTTGTTTGTTCAACGAATCGATTGTGGTTTGAGTACTGTCGGTTCTGTTGTCGAGCGAATAGGTCAAATCGATATAACAAATTGGTATCAGAGCCAGGTTGTGCTTCTGATATCGATTTCGTCCTTGGTTGCTTCCGCTGCGCCAATCTGATTTGACTCTGAGTTCTTGTTTCTCATCTCTTGAAGTATTCGAGCTAGAACTAGGGTTTCCTGTGTTGAATCTTGTTTCTTGAGTTTTTTCATTATTGCTCAAGCTAGGTTCTGAGACTAACTGTGTGCTCTGTCTGACAGGAAATATGTCTGACAACGCAAGACTCAAGCCCTTTGATGGCAATGGTGATTTTTCCATGTGGAAAGTAAAGATGAAGGCAATTCTGATTAGGGAGAAGTGCTTCAAAGCCGTATCTGAGGAGTGGCCACTTGGGATTTCCAGTGCAGACATGAAGGATATGCAAGATCTTGCACACTCAGAGATCATGATTAGGTTAACTAACGACGTGGCTCGTCAGGTGGTATGTTTCACTCAACCTAAAGCACTTTGGGATGGACTTGAGTCCATATTTCTCTCCAAATCTTTGCCTAGTAGAATATCTTTGCTGTGCAAGTTATTTACTTTTAAGATGAATGTGTCTGCTACTGTGCAAGAAAACTTTGATGCTTTCTTGAAAATGACACAAGACCTTAAAAGATGTGATGATGAGATAAAAGAAACTCACCAAGCCTTTTTGTTGCTTAACTCTCTGCCTAGTCAGTTTGATACCTTAAAAGATGTAATTCAGTATGGTAGGGATGAGCTTACCTTGTCTAAGATAACTGAGTCCATAATCCAGAAAAATGAGACCCTTAAGGTCTTTAAACTTAAAGATGGCACCAAATATGAGACTAAAACTGATTCTAAGAATGAGGTGATGATGGCTAAAGGCAAGTATAAGAACAAAGGAAAAGGTGGTAGACCTAAACCTGAAAAACAGCATGATAAAGACACTACTAATGTTAAGTGTTTTTACTGTAATAAGATGGGTCATTATGCTTCTGACTGTCATAAAAAGAAAAGGGATGAAAAGAATAAAGACAAGCCTAATCACTCTAATGTGTTAGAAGATAGGTCTCAGTATGATTCTGAACTTCTTGTTGTTAGCTCTTTGACTGAAAGTGACTCCTAGATCCTTGATTCAGGGTGCACTATGCATGCTACCCCACATAGGAAGTACTTTTGCTCTTTACAACTGTTTGATGGAGGTGGGGTCATCTTAGGTGACCACACTTCCTTGCCTATAAAAGGAGTAGGAAGAGTTCCACTTAGGATGCATGATGGTGTTATTAGAGTCTTACAAAATGTTAGGTGGGTGCCTAACTTAAGAAGAAATCTTCTATCTGAGTATGCTTTTGATGACTTAAATTGTCACATTAATACTTATAATGGAGTTAGGGAAGTAATTAGAAATAACACTATCCTAATCAATAGCATTAAGAAGGGTGGGCTTTACTATGCTATTGCCTCACCTGAGATTAATGTCTCCATTGATGCTATTAAGGGTGACAATTATGAAGTCACTAAGCTTCGGCACTCTAGGCTTGGTCACATAGGAAATCGAGGCCTTATTCATTTGTTCAAAAATGGCATGATTGATAAGAAACCCTCTGAACTTGAATTCTGTGAGAATTGTGTTTTTGGAAAGAAGATTGCTCATAGCTTTAGTAAATCCTCTTATGTGGCAGCTAGACCTCTAGAATATGTACATTCTGATTTATGGGGTCCAGCTCAGGTAGCAACTGTGGGAGGTAGGAATTACTTCCTATCTCTCATAGATCACTACTCTAGAAAAGTCTGGATTTACTTATTAAAGGCTAAGAGTGATGCCTTTGAAAACTTTAAGGAATGGAAAGTTATGGTAGAAAATCAATCTGGTCATAAACTCAAATGCTTAAAAACTAATAATGGTCTTGAATTCTGTAATGCCTCTTTTAATGAGTACTGTAAGCTTAGTGGTGTCAAGAAACACCTAACTGTTCCTGGTACCCCTCAGCAGAATGGGACTGTTGAGAGGATGAACAGAACACTCCTTGAGAAAGCCAGATGTATGTTGATTAGCTCTGGCATGAAAAGTGTTATGTGGGGTGAAGCTGTCATAACAGCTGCCTACCTCATTAACAGGTCCCCATCTTCTGTGATAGGATTTAAAACCCCTCAGGAGATGTGGACCAATAGGAAACCTAACCTATCCCATCTTAGGCCTTTTGGTTGTACGGCCTATGCTCTTGTTTCACAAGACAAGCTGTAACCTAGGGCTCAAAAATGTGTTATGTTGGGCTATCCTGAAGGAGTTAAGGGATATAAATTGCTTCTAATCCAACCCGGAGGTTACAAAGTTATAACCTCTAGGTCTGTAACCTTCAATGAGAAGGATTTTCATTTTAAAGCAATGCTAACACCTTTTACTGAGCCTACAGGTACCCAAGAGAGCTCTCCCTGGATTGCACAAGCTCAGTTTTATGCAAATAATGACCCACCACAAGCTGAGGAGGAGGAGTTTGACATTGGTCACTCTCACAACATCCAGTCTTCAGAGATTGGAACTTCTCAAGAGGGAATGGAGAACTCCCTAAATGATAGACTTCAAGGAGAAAGTCAGGACAACCATGTTGCTCTGCACTCTCACTAATTAGGTGGGGCAGTAATTAACTCTCAAAACTCTCCTAATAACATTGATGCTATAGATGAAACCTCAAACACTAGTGATTCTAATCCTATTGTGCATGATTTAGCTAATTACCAGCTAGTTAGGGATAGAGAACCTAGAACTAGGATTCCTAACAGAAAATACAATGTTAATTTGGTTAAGAGCTACAATAAAATTGTTGAGTTTTCTTTCATGGTTGCTGATGTTGTGAAGTCTTATACACCTGACACCTTTGAACAAGCTATACATTGTAAACAGTCAAATGAATGGCTTAATGCCATGAATGATGAAATTCAGTCTATGCATGCTAATGATACTTGGACTTTAGTTAAGAAACCATATAAAGCTAGGGTCATTGACTGTAAATGGATTTTCAAACTAAAAGAGGGTAGTTCTTTACATGATCCACCTAGATTTAAGGCTAGGCTTGTAGCCAAAGGCTTTACTCAGAAAGAAGGAGTGGATTACAATGATATTTTTGCCCCAGTTGTGAAATATAAAACCATGAGATTATTGCTTGCTATGACTACTGTGTTTGACTGGGAACTTGAACAGATGGATGTGAAAACTGCTTTCCTGCATGGTGATTTGATTGAGACTATACACATGAGTCAACCTAAGGGTTTCATAGATAAAGATAAACCTGATCATGTGTGCTTATTAAATAAATCTATTTATGGTCTTAAACAATCACCTAGACAATGGAATAAGAAGTTTGATGCTTGCATGATTTCTTTTTGCATGATTTCTTTGGGTTTCCATAGGAGTCAATATGACATGTGCATGTACTTTAAAAACATAAAGTCAGCTCATCCTCTGTATGTTCTATTATATGTTGATGACATTTTACTTATCAATAGCTCTAAGGTTGTCATTGCTGGTGTGAAATATGACTTAAAGAGACATTTTGATATGAAGGACCTTGGTCCTGCTCAAAAGATTTTAGGTGTTAAGATTGTTAGAGATAGGAAAAATAAAACCATGTTTCTTTCATAATCTGATTATCTAAAAAAGGTGCTTGATAAATTCTCTATGTCTCAGTCTAAGTCTTCTCCAATACCCTTAGGAGGGCATATGGAGTTGTCCAGGAAGGAGTATATTGTCACTGAAGATGATCATAAATCTATGGAAAATGTTCCCTATGATGTAGCTGTAGGTTCTTTGATGTATGCTATGTTATGCACTAGACCTGACTTGGCTTTCTCTGTGAGTGTACTCAGTAGGTACATGTCTGGACCTCGTCCTAGACATTGGGCTGCCATGAAATATATACTTAGATATATTAATGGGACTAATAATCTTGGTCTTGTTTATTCTGAGTTTGATTCCAGAAATGAGTTGAAGGGTTATGTTGACTCTGACCATGGTAGTAACAAGGACACCAGAAAGTCCACTACTGCTTTCTACTACACTTGGGCAGGTAATTGTATTTCCTGGAAAAGCCAACAACAATCCATTGTGGCTTTGTCATCTACAAAAGCTGAGTATATAGCAGCTACTGAAGCTTCCAAAGAAGCTATATGGTTGAAAGGTATACTGAAAGAGATTGAAGGTAAAGAGTATTTACCTATACTTAATATTGATAGCCAGAGTGCTTTATTTCTCTGTAAGGATCCTGTATACCATGAGAGAACCAAACATATTGATGTAAGGTTACACTTTATTCGAGATTTGGTTGAAAAAGAGGTTACAGATGTGAAGAAGATCAAAGGTGAAGTGAATCCTGCTGATTTTGGAACAAAAATTGTGCCTACTAACAAGTTTGTTTTCTGCAGGAATGCACTTCACATCGATGATGTAACCTGAGGTGTGAGATTGGGTCAATGATGACATGGGGAGAAGAGTTCGACAATGCATTATGATTTCTTGGGTGGGGTTAATGGACTTTGGATTAGGAGGGCATTTGTAAGTATTATAATCCTAAGTTCATGTATGACCTAAGTAGTTTGCACATAGGTATGACAAAGTTTAAGTGTAGGAATTGGTAGCTTGCCTAGGACTTGGTTCTAGCTTTGGGATTAATCTGAAACCGGATATTATTGCAACCCCGGGTAACCGGTTGGATGGCATAATCTGGTATTGGGTTATATCTGGAGTTGGGCTTTGAACTTGGGTTGTGTTGTTTGTTTGGGCCGTATCTGTCGATCATGTGGACGAAGTCCACTTGAGCTATCTGGTGTTACTTGTTGAAGAGAAGACCAAGCTATATAAGCTTCTCTTAAGGAGAAAGCTTGCCCTAAGTTCAATCGTTGTTCACGGCGCCTTATTACAGAAAGAGAGAGAGATTTCAGAGAAAGAGAGAGAGTTCTTGGAGAACTTCTGCAGAGATCCTAGGGTGGCGATTTCAGGCGATTGAAGACTTGAGTTCTCATTGTAACCTCTGCCTTGAAGCTACAACAACCTATAGGGGGCCGAATCCCTATTTCCTTCTCTTCTTCGTCTCTTTGTTAGATCTGTGTTAGATCTTGCATATATTCTGTGTTTGCCGTTCTTGCCTTGCTTTGTAACTTTTGTGTGAACTCCCTGAGATTCTTAGTGCATTGTTGGGCCGAGTCTCCCCACTGAGACTCCGCGGATTAGGGATCACCGAACCGCATGAACATACCTTGTGTCCCCTTGCATTCAGATTCTTAACTTGTTTGTTCAACGAATCGATTGTGGTTTGAGAACTGTCGGTTCTGTTGTCGAGCGAATAGGTCAAATCGATATAACAAGTGCAATATTCTTTTGTTGCAACACTCGGAAACAAAAGGCTACGAACTGTTATGTGATAGAACTCTTAAACTCGAGAAAAAAGAGAGGAAGAAAGTAATTAGAAGACTCTGGAGGATGTGAATGTTTATGTGTATGAACGTTGTGCATAACGTCTTTCTTAAAAAGAGAGAAAGACGTTCTGACATTAATTACGAAGTGAGTTGTCCCACTTGCATAGAGAGGTGGAGAGAATCTTGGGTTGTTGAAGACTTTTGCAACTGCTTTGTTAATTACGAGGTGCGCAGTCAGCACTATGTTAATTACGAAGTTAGAGCAGTTCACACTTAGGCCGAAAATATAGGAAGTCCAAAAGACATTTCAAGTTGGGCTTTTGTCCAAAAATAACTAATGGATGCATGGTAGGCCCACTATCCCTACATGCTCGGAAGGCCAATCCCTCATGCCTCAAGCTCGAGCCCGCCCCGCCCGCCCCGATCCGAACCGAATAGAACTGCGCGTGTGTGGTCTTGGAGGACCCCTTCCACTCAAGAGAGTCTCCAATCACTCAAGGACACATCCCATGTAGTGAATAGGGGGTATATAAACCCTTATATTTATCTCCCCACTTTCGACGTGGGACAAAACTTCCCACATGAAAAACCTCAAATGTTGCTCATAAACACTTTTCTTTAGGCTCTCATTTTGCATTCACTTGGAATCCGATTTTGGAATATGACCACACTACGAGATAGTGTTCGCGGAGACGAAGCCAACGCTTCCATCAGCCGACGCAAACGGCGGCCGAAGCCGACCAGAAACTTGCATGGAAGTTGCCCAGAGATCACACTAGTGGAAAAAACACTTGTTGAGGCGGGCAAAAACCCCCCTGTTGAGGCGGGCAGGGGTCGCTGCAACAGGGGGAGCTGCAACAAGTAAATACTTGTTGAGGCGGTCACTATACTGCCCACCTCAACAGATAGGCAAAATTTTGCCATAAATCTCACGTGCCCGCCTCAAAAGACTAGGCTTTTTTAGGCGGACACTTTACTGCCCGCCTCTAATATGTCATGCCCGCCTCTAATATATGCCATGCCTTTCAGTAATTTTTATTTCAGTATTTCAATAATATTTTGAATTTCAGTATTTCTGCCATTAATTAATTTTTACGATAACCAAATTTTACAGAGATCAGATTTACAACTCAAAAATTTAACAAATTTGCAAATCCAATTTACAATGAAACCCTAAATCTGTACACAGATCTGCAACAAATTAGATTATGAACAAGGCATCAAAATTTGATTTCTTTTGCAGACTCGTCTTCGTCGCCTATGACTGTGAACTCGTCTTCTTCTTCATACTCGTCTTTGTCTTCGGTGGATTCCAGTTGCAGACTCGGTCGGAGCATACTCGGTCGGAGCAGACTCGGTCGTCTTCGTCTTCGTCTTCGGTGGTGCAGACTCGGTCAGAGGCTTGTCTTCTTCTTCGATGGATCCTTACAGATCCAACAGATCTGGAAGCTAGCCGACGAGATCCAACAGATCTGTAAGCGAGCCGACGAGATCCAACAGATCTGGAAGCCAAAGTTGCTTCCGACGAGATCCAACAGATCTGGAAGCCAAAGTCGCTTCCGACTAACCAAGATCGAGCGGCGCAGATTTGGTGAAGATGAGGTGACAGAGGAAGAGATGGAGTGGCGCAGATCTGTTGAAGAAGAGCACGAAGGAGGAAGCTTCAATGGAGGAAGCTTCAATGGAAGCTTCAATGGAGGAAGCTTCAATGGAAGCTTCAATGGAGGAAGCTTTAATGGAGAACAGTTGAAAATCTGGGAGAAGGTAGGAGATTGTTGGTAAATATAAGTGTAAATGGTGAAGAATGAAAGAAGACTGTAGAAAAAACTTAAATGGAGGCGCCGCTTTTGGGTTAGGGTTATAATGGATGAGAGGCGCCACTTTACTAGGGTTATAAAAATTGGACTCTCGGCATTTTTAAGAGAGGCGCCATTTTTTTTAAGAAAAATTAGACTTGTTGAGGCGGGCAAGATTTTGCCCGCCTCAACAGACCCTATTGAGGCGGGCAGAATTTTGCCCGCCTCAACAAGTCAAGACCTTTTGAGGCGGGCAAAATTCCGCCCGCCTCAACAGATGTTTGTTGAGGCGGGCAGAGTGTTGCCCGCCTCAACAAGGGCGCTGCAACAAGTGTTTTTTCCACTAGTGTCAGTTCCAACAATCCCCACATGAATAGAAATGACCCATATACACATGTATATTCTAGACAGAAGGACTTTTGAGAGTTTGGACGAAGAATCACTGCATGTCGAATGTAGATAAGTCCTCTAGATAGTCCTGATTTATGGCTAGATTCGTCTGTAAGGTTTGAGTGCAAGCACAATGTCCATGATTCTTCCCTTCGTTATAGTTTTGATAAATTCAGTACTCTGATGTCAGTAGCTGATGGAATTCTAAATACAAATGCCTTCAGTAAGTGCAACTATTTCTGTCGTGGAGATTCGCATTACCTATAGGGGAGATAACCATCTCAATCTAGTCATGTACTCTCAACCAAGAAGGAGATTCTAAGATATAAACATCTCAATCTAGCCTGATTGTAATTCAAGTTCTGTTGGTAACTGTTGCTTTGTTGTTTCCACATTGGTATTTCAGTTCTTGTTCAATTGTAATTCATGAATCTAGCTAGCATTCAGTTTTTTTCATTGCTAAGTTAACTGTTTGTTTTTTGTTTTGTTTTAGAAGTCCAAATGTGTCAATGAGTGTAGTTGCATTCATGGTTTTGAAGTTTGAAAAATACTGCAAAGTTGAACAGGATCCAATCATCGTACTCCCATCTCCTCAGAATGCAAAGCATGAGAGAAGGATCAAGATGTTGGTGATTTTAGTAAATCAACGTTCGTTTTAGTGTATCGGGACTCTCATATTGCTAACGGGATATCGAGTCGTTAGAACATGAGTTAGGAGTGTGTGGAGTACACACCCATGTAAACGAACTTTGAATCCAGATTTCTATTTTGGAGTGTAAGGTTTGAGCATATGATCCGAGATATTAATCGGGTTGGAAGAGTTATGAACATGTTATTTGATATTAAGGTAATATGTTAAAGCAAGGTATATAACCCGGACATGGTCTGTCCGTGTTATTTATGTGCTAGAGGAATAAGGGCTTATAACCCGGTCCTGTCAGTCGGGATAATATCCAACTGCTTCAGAATATACTCCGGATCAGAGAAGATCCAGGTTATAAAGTGTCAGCGTGGAATATTCCACAAATATGCTCTTTGGGCGGTTGTAACCGTTTTTAACCGCCATTTTGTCTTCTCCAAGACATGAGGGACGACCCATACTCTATATATAGAGTCTTTTGGGTGTTGGCAAGGTGTTACGAACTTCATCAATCGATTTTACGCAATCAAAGTCACAAGTACAAAACACACATGTAAACTTCAAGTGTTTCTAGTTGATTGTCTTGATCTTCTAGAGTTTGCAACGTCTTATCCCACTCCAAATTTCGTGTAACCCAAAGGCAAGTGAATAAGGTCGAAATATTGGTTTCGAAAAGTGCGTTTAGCACGATTCGTTTGCTTATCCAAGCACCAAGATTGATCAACGACACACCCCTTGTACAACATTCGAAACCAATATTCTAGTTGATCAAAGGGTGGACTTGGAGAGAAGGTAGACTTCCATGTTCCATGATCGAAAGATCTTGGGGACCATGCTTTTGATCGTGATGGATCATGTTATGATCATAAGACTTTAAGAAAAAATTTGTCTTGTTGTCATCTGAAATTTTGATGATGGGTTTTGATATATGTTATCTTGTATGTCAAAGGAGATATACCATTAATTTTGGTAATAGTATTGTACGGTAAATTTCTTGGTTTTGAAAAGTACATGCTTGACCTTGTGATTGATCCTTGACTGTGAAATAATACGGTTTCATTATTATATCCGGATGAAAATGGTTTATATGACCGGTTATCAATCTCGTTTGTTTGGCCATACAAGATGTACGTTTTGATCGGTTGTAACTAACCGGTGATGGAGTCCAAAGTTCTTTCAGATTTGTGAAATGACGCATACAGGTATGTAAATTATTGATCCATGATTAATACAAACATGATATATGTGAACATGTTGACGGAAGTGATGGATCGATACAGGGTTTTTAACGAATTATTCATATTTATTTCATTATCTTGTTAACCATAAATATGTGTTGAGATGTATATACGGAGTTAGTATATATTAGGATAAAGCCTTTATATATTATTATACAGTGCTTATATATATTTTGCATGATGTGCTTACGTATTATTAATCTTTGAAGATATGAATTGAATGGTTATATTCATTAGTTTTCATATTCATGTATGTATGGACGAGCGGTTTTGAGATTTGAAAACCGTTAAAACCGAAGTATACGGAGTATACTCCTTTACTGATTTTGATAGATATTTCCTGTACATGTGACATGTGTATGACTGAATGCTTGTCTGTGTACATGACATAGAATACATGATAATGTATGATCATTAACTTGGTGGTAATTGATTCAAGATGTTGTCATTTGTTAAATGAGTAGTTGGATCAAGGATAAATAAATATGATCGGTTTGTTAATATGTCTTGAGATTTTCTTTGAAGCATTATTGATTCCTATGATCTATTGTGATATGGATGGAGGAAAGACCCATTTAGTTTTATGAAGTTGTACAATGTAATGTACATGGTTAAATGGGTAGATGAGAAATATTAAGTTCTCATGAATATATATGTACGTGTGTGCATGTGACATTATCATAAGGTTTGTATGATTTTGGATTTTCGTTGGTTTAAACGAAAGATGAAAGGACGGTGTTAATCGTTCGGATTTAGTCTCAAGAGACTAATAATAAGTATCTCATTAGCTAAAGTGAGGTCGTATGAAATTGATGGGTCTACTATACTTTGTATAGACTACTCATGATTCTAGATTACTTGATTCAAGTCTACTAGATTGACTAGACTACCTCTTGTCTACTAGTCATGTGATGCCCTATAATATTCTTGTACCGATTGGCTTTGGTTGACTAGATTACTTTTAAGTCTACTAGTGATCATGTGATGCCCTACGGTACTCGTTTGTTGATTGGCTATAATTGACCGTACTATACTTTGTATAGATTGGTCGGTAATTTATAAATGTTATTTATATTGTATTATATATGAAATGTTATTTTTATGGTAATATTATATTGTTTTATATTTTATAATGGATACTATGCAATTGATGGTTTATGTATGACCATGTGTTACTCTATGGAGAAAATCTTGATCATGAATGACACACTTGTTATGATGGGGATATGTACTAAGATTTTGATTTATTTCAATTTCTAAGGTTATGATTCATGTCCTATTGCTCGGAAAAGATTAGGCACATAATATGTATATAAATGTCGAGTTGTGCCTAGTCGAGCAATGATGTGTGCTAAGAGTACACATGTATAGAAATGGGCTTTTCTATGTTTTCTTACTCTAAGAGTAAAGTGACAAATATGGGTGAAGTCATATTTTGGCTTGATATTGATAAAATATAGTCCATATAAATGGAATATATTAGACCCATGTGAAATTTGGTATAAAGGTGACATAGTCTAAATGATATTAGATATATGGTAATCATAGGTTTGCCCTAGCCCATGTGAAATATTTTGGTGATAAAGGTAATGATTACAAATGTTAGACATTATGAAATGTTCTAAATAAAGTTCTTAAGATAGAACTAAATGACTCGGTTGAAGCGTTTATATGTTTGAGTCATGCGGTGTAATGATAACACCTAGCTTCTTAAATGCCTAAACCAAATGGCTTGTTTCTAATGTAAATTAGATCAAGGTTAAAGATGATTTGGGTGTGATACCCATTTGAGATTAGTCACTTGGATCCGTGAGGAAAAGAATGTAATGTCATTTGATTCTAAAGTCCGTGTGATTTGGTAAAGGATCAAGGATTGACACGAGTTATGTATATGGATTCTCCACCAAGGTTGTTAGCTTATGAGCTATGAAAGTACCTTTAACAAAGAAGACGAGTGTCTTTGTAAGATTCTTAAAAGTATTGGAACTAGGACCAATTTTGGATAATCAAGGTTGATATCCATGGGTCGGTTACTCGGATCTCCTAAAGTGGAAAAGGCTAATGAGTAAACCGTGAGTTTCCTATATTGGAAATAAGGGAAATTAAGGTGCGTGTTGGTCAAGTGTTATAAGAGTTAAGGTGATTTCAATGTCAATAAAATTGTATAGTGAAACTTTAGTCAAAACTAAAGGTGAAGTATGTCTATATAAAGGTTGCGATTCATGTTATGAGTCGTCTTGAACATTGTCTTGTGACATGTTGGTGTTTGATAAAGCACATGTTTATTAATTGAGATATACTTGTAATAGGAAAACCATGAAGGATATGGGGGAGATGTGTGAGATCCTTGATAATAGGACATGGGGGAGGTGCGTGTAGAGGTACATAAGAAACGCTCCCTCATAAGCACACTCAAGTTGTGAGCTTGAAAATTTATACCTAGTAATGGTGTAATGACATTTAGCTCGGATATTCATGGTTAAATGAATATGTTTATTAGTGTTATCTAATGATTTATTTAAGGTGGATATGCCTTGAGAAAGACCATTGATTATGGGCTTTGGTATTGTCATTTTCTCTCGGTATTAGAGAGATTTATGGATGCTAGATGATTGCATAATAAGTGTGACAATGGAATGGAATTCCTAGTATTGGTCAATGCCGGTATAGAGGTGGTATGACTAAGGAACTCGAATTTTGAGATCTCGGTTGTCTAAAGCAAGATTGTTCAAGTTTCGTTGTTGATGTGCACATAATGACTTGGGCTATTTCTTAGTCAAGTGAACAATGAAAGGAAAACGCCTTTGGTGTTGGAGGATTAATTGTGGTAAGACGATTACTCAAGAGTTGAGTTGGTTTAAGTTTGTACGTACATGTTATATCAAGTTGACCTCTTGTTGATAGGGGTTAGCTAGGGACTTGGTTGACAAGTCATTTTTAGGGATGGGTTGAGCCCGTTTGAAATCTCTAATGGTGGGACACCCAATTCCCCTCTAATACGACGTTAGGGGCTGAATTCAATGTGGAAAGCCCACACTTAGAGATTGGAGCACATGATATATGTATCATCCCAAAGTTGTGCTTGTGCCTGCAAGAATGAGTTAGGATGAAGTTCTCTTCTTAATGGACCTTTTGAAAAAGTGCATTTGCGGGTGCATGATTGAAAAAAGTCCACCTATATGAGTGTGAAGTGGTGCCGCTTCAATTAGCATGGGCTTGGCTTTGTATGCACTCATTAATGGATTAGGACACATGGCCGTAAAAGTGTCAATTCAAGTAGCACTTGGAGTAGTGTGGAGACTTATGTGTGTTGTATCTTCAAGTATTCAAAATCGGTTGAAGGGTTCAATCCGTAGGACACCCCGATTCTCGAGTATTTGAAATGTGTATGACACTAAGGTGGAAATTCAATCCTAAGGAAATTTTCATTTATGCATGAGTTTGGTACAAAGACTTGTTTTGAAAGGTGTGAGTCAAGGATTATACTAAAATGGGGGAGGAATGTTGGTGATTTTAGTAAATCAACTTTCGTTTTAGTGTATTGGGACGCTCATATTGCTAACGGGATATCGAGTCGTTAGAACATGGGTTAGGAGTGTGTGGAGTACGCACCCATTTAAACGAACTTTGAATCCAGATTCTTATTTTGGAGTGTAAGGTTTGAGCATATGATCCGAGATATTAATCGGGTTGGAAGAGTTATGAACATGTTATTTGATATTAAGGTAATATGTTAAAGCAAGGTATATAACCCGGACATGGTCTGTCCGTGTTATTTATGTGCTAGAGGAATAAGGGCTTATAACCCGGTCCTGTCAGTCGGGATAATATCCAACTGCTTCAGAATATACTCCGTATCAGAGAAGATCCGGGTTATAAAGTGTCAGCGTGGAATATTCCACAAATATGCTCTTTGGGCTGTTGTAACCGTTTTTAACCGCCATTTTGTCTTCTCCAAGACATGAGGGACGACCCATACTCTATATATAGAGTCTTTTGGGTTTTGGCAAGGTGTTGCGAACTTCATCAATCGATTTTCGTAATCAAAGTCACAAGTACAAAACACACATGTAAACTTCAAGTATCTCTAGTTGATTGTCTTGATCTTCTAGAGTTTGCAACGTCTTATTCCACTCCAAATTTCGTGTAACCCAAAGGCAAGTGAATAGGGTCGAAATATTGGTTTCGGAAAGTGCGTTTAGCACGATTCGTTTGCTTATCCAAGCACCAAGATTGATCAACGACACACCCCTTGTACAACACAGGAAAGAGAGCTCGGCTTCACAGAACGATAAAAGGAGTTTGAATGCAGGTTTCATGGAGATAAGGATCAAGAATTATCATCGGATTGTTTCGTGTAAGAATCTTCAAGCTAGAAATCAGCCCATCACTCAGGGAGGTATAAATATCGTAGCAAGGTTCAAATTGTTGTCTTACTTGTTGCTTTTCTCTGTCGTGCTAGGTCATTCTGCTAGGCTGATATAGAGCGCTAAGTGGTAAATTGGCTTGCACCAATGAGGAATCTAAGTAGCATTTCTGTTATTAATCTGATTGTTGTACGAGGTGGTTAATGCTTCGTATATGATAATCTGTTGCAACTTAGGATGGTCTTTCTTACATTCAAGTAGCTTTTGATTGGATTTATCGCAATGGAGGGTTTCTACATTATGTGCTCGTATGAGTGTAAGCTCAGCTTCATCACTGATATTCTTTTTCATGTCTATAGTCTCAAGTATAGACTATATAGGATGTAGAATAAAGAGTTTGATCAATGAATGTGTTATGCACGGCAATGAATGTGTTATGCACGGCTGTGGGTGGGCCTTTTCAGTCTCTTTATAGCCAAATCCCACAGCCCAAGGGTCCAGGACAAAACTGGCTCTGATACCAAGTGACAATCTGGGGTCCACGGGCTAGAGAGCAGCGTGGACGGTTAGATATACTGGGGGGCGTGCACACACGAGCGCCTATGCGCATTAGGCCCAGCAGACAAGCCCATGGGGTTGTGACAATCTGGGGTCCACGGGCTAGAGAGCAGCGTGGACGGTTAGATAGACTGGGGGGCGTGCACACACGAGCGCCTATGCGCATTAGGCCCAGCAGACAAGCCCATGGGGTTCCACCCTAAAACCAATTGACAATAGGGGGAGTAATCCATAGGATTATATACTAGGCTTCTTTATTCTCAACTTCCGATGTGGGATACTTCTCTACACACCCCCGTAAGTGCAACGGGCGGAAGCCCAGTTGACACTTGAACAACGTGATTGTTGGACAACTGTCCACTGCGTCCCAAGAAATAGTTGGAAGTGGGTAGTGAAAACACTCAAATTTAGATAAAATAGCAAGTAATCATATCATCCTTCTCATGAAATTGCTTACTTCCTATGTCCTCGTATTCCCCATCATATATGACAAGGAGAATTAAGTAACTAGATCCATTTTGCCTGGATTTCAGTTGCTATAAACTATAAAATACTAAGGGATAACAGATCAAAGGTATGCTTTTTATTTCTTTTCTTTTATGTGGGGATCTGACATTATTTTGGCCCCAGTTGTATATTTTCTGTTTATGGAACTCGGTGTAGATTTGTGATGGCAATTGCATTTACTAAATCGACTCTTTATTTCTTCTTCCAGATACTAAGCAATGTAAATTTTTCAATAAGCACAGTGCTCTTCTGTCTTCTGCAAGTGCTATGGGAGGTAAGGTTCTTTAATAATTCTGCTCTCACATACAAGTATAGCAACAAAATATAATGGGGATGGTGTCTCGCCCTGAATTTCCAGGTGGTGTTTTTGGCCTGGCATATTTACTGTATATGCTCCAATATCAAAACTGATGAAAGGGTAAGCTCTCTTCATAAATAACTGCTAATTTTTTAGTCTAATGGTAATCAAAATTTAACTGTTAATTTTTCTCAGATAAACTAGAAGAAATACCCAGAGTTCCAACTGAAGGGTGAGTGCCATTTACATGTAGGAAAACAGTGTGTGAAAAAATATCATTGTGCTAATGCTGATTATTGTATTCAGATAATTCTTCAAGTGTTGTGGTGTCCACGAACCCATATGACAAGGGCATCCTCATCAACTTGAAAGAGTTCCTATGGACTGAACATTGAACCGAAGCATCTGCATCATAGTGAAAATTTTGAATGTAGGACTAGGAATAAATTATTCTTTGCAAGATTAGTCTACGGTGCAGCCTGTTGATTGTACAGTCAACTGAGCAGGCCGATTTGAATTGAAGCTCGGTTTAGAGGCCTGGGTTCAGCACCATTACAATTGGTATGATGATGCTCCTGGATCCTGATGATTCTGAGTATGAAACTGATGATTCGAATGATATCATATTTATTAAGACTTTCTGATCTAATCAATTTACTTGGAAGCTGATTCTGATTGGTTATACCTTCTATCCTGGTTTTGCAGCTGAATGTCATCCTATGAATGTTTATCCTATGGAAATTGATGAAGATGATGAAATGAAACCTTTTTGGACGAATGAGAAGCTGAAGAAGGGATTGGGAGCAAGTAATCAACATCTGATGAAGACTCCAAGAAACTAACATTTCAGGTTCTCATGTAGTCATATGGATAACGAATATTTTGATGACAATGTCGATGATAATGACCACTACTATCACATATAAGTCTTGAGTAATATTCTTTGTTATTTTTTACTGATTTGAGATAGATTTGAACCTGTAATAGTACATTGTTGAACCTGTAATAGTACATCGTTGAACCTGTAATAGTAAATCGTTGAACCTGTAATAGTAAATCGTTGAACCTACATGAATACAATGTTGAACCTGTACCAATTAATTACTGAACCTGTATAAGTACATTGATAAACCTTTCGTTGATACATGTAAATGAACCTTCATGTTACAGTTTTCTAAACCTTTCGTTAAGTTTGTGAATTTCAACGAAAAAACTCATGAATGTACAAGATTAGTTTAACGAGCCTTAAAAAAAACTAATGAACCTAGGTGACTTGTTCAAAACAAGTTTGTAGATACAAATGAACCCACCCGTTATAACCATGAACCTCATTATTATACTTGAGAAAATTTATAAACTACACACGAGGTTCAAAAACTTTATACTAGAGGTGCAACAAATATATACCATTTATAGGTTCATGTCGACAAGAAAAAAGATCCATTAACGTGTAAGTTCACAGGTTTACGGGTTCAAGGTTTCACATGCAGTCCAATTGATTTTCTTAGCATTATATTGAAACATTTTGAACCTAATTATTCAAAATTACATGAACTTGACATGTTTAATACAATAAAAAGTGCATGCTCATTGATTTAGGCAAGTTCATCAATTCTAGCTTGCAGGTTCATCAATTTTGTCTTTTGTATTCATGATATTTTTCAACGATTTACATTTGATACATGTCAAGCTTGAACTTCTTGTATTTTTATAGCTTTTGATTTACACCTCTTCCTCATTTCACCGACTTAGATAGAGAGGTTCACGAACATTTAATTGTAGGTTCACTAACTTAAAATGGAGGTTCATAGACTTTGAATATTAGAAAAAGGCTTGTTATTCATGTCCAATGTCTAAAATACATGTTATAGTGCACTTGACAAGGGCAAGACGATTAAGATTTGAGTCAATAGATATGTTTATAATTTTAAAAGCTTGCGAACCTATAGTTTAAGTTTATGAACCGTGAATCATGAGTTTGTGAACCTATTTTTTAGATCATATTATGAACCTTTTAATTTTAATTTTCGTAAATCAAAAGGTTCAGTTCATGAAATTATACTATTTAAGTTATTAAAACAACATCTTGATGAACCTGCCTATTTACATATACAGGTTCAACCATTTACACATATAGGTTCATTTGTAAGTTCACTAGTTTTTACTTGGAGGTTCATTTGTATTCACTAGCGAATTCATTAGTTTAGACGTTTTCGTTACTTCTTACTTGTGGGTTCATAGGTTCAATGAACCCATAAACATGAAAAAAAATACGATGATCCATACGACAAAAATCATGAACCTGCAAGAAGAAATAATTCATCAATTAAGAAAAATCATGGACTCGCAAGTTAGATTCAATGAACCCATAAATTAAAACTCGTGAACTTTCAAGTTAAAATTAGGAATTAGATGTTAAAACGTACAAGTTAAAATGTAACAATAGAAAAAAAATGAATAAACCTGGAAAACAAAAATTAATGAACCTGCTTGGAAATCCTATTAACTCGTGAACCAGTAAGTTAAATATGATGAATACGCATAAATTGTTTTTGTTAACTTGGAACAAAAATTCGATAAAAAAAAAAGGTTAGGTTCATAGCAGTGTAATAGTTGGTTCATCGCATACGTGAACTAGGTTCATCGCATATGCAAGTTCATGCTATACTTGAGTTAAGGTTCAAAGGTTCATGAACCTACAGAATACAAGCAAACGAAGGGCGCTATGCGCACTTCGTATGTTTATTATTCTTACGAGGCGCGCATAGCGCGCTTCGTTGTAAACCATTAATGATAAAATGATCATGAACTTTCTTGATGATAGACACGAACCTACTTGCTCAAAACCATACGTGAACTAGGTTCATCGCATACGTGAACTAGGTTCATCGCATACGTGAACTAGGTTCATCGCATACGTGAACTAGGTTCATCGCATACGTGAACTAGGTTCATCGCATACGTGAACTAGGTTCATCGCATACGTGAACTAGGTTCATCGCATACGTCAACTAGGTTCATCGCATACGTGAACTAGGTTCATCGGGGGTACGTGAACTAGGTTCATTGCATACGTGAACTAGGTTCATCGGGGGGTACGTGAACTAGGTTCATCGGGGGTACGTGAACTAGGTTCATCGCATACGTGAGTGAACTAGGTTCATCGGGGTACGTGAAATAGGTTCATCGGGGGTACGTGAACTAGGTTCATCGGGGGTACGTGAACTAGGTTCATCGGGGGTACGTGAACTAGGTTCATCGGGGGTACGTGAAGTAGGTTCATCGCATACGTGAACTAGGCTCATCGCATACGTGAACTAGGTTCATCGCATACGTGAACTATGTTCATCGCATCGCATACGTGAACTAGGTTCATCGCATCGCATACGTGAACTAGGTTCATCGCATATGTGAAATGTGTTTTAGAGGCTGGTTGTCATACATGAGTCGCAACCACACCAAACCCTAAACCGAAACTCAAAGAGTAAGAGGCTGGTTGTACATTTACTTATGTGTGTTTCTACAATTCCCGCGTCTTGCAAAACACATATTCTGAAATTGAAATGTGCTTTAGAGGTTGTTTTGGTGAGGAAATTTAGTGGAAGAGTGCCTCTCTTGAAGGCTAAGCTGTTTTTGGAGGACTATCTGCTTCCTAAACCGCTGTATGAACACGTCTGCTGCGTGATCTATTTCGTCTTCCCCCACAACCTCCTCATCCGATGTCTCATCCTCCATGTCTTCTAAAATCTTCACCATGGTGTTCACTGATGTGTTGTCTTCATTTTCTGTGGCCTTCATCTCCTTTTCCAACTCCTTGAATAGCGTTTCTGTCAAATCTACACTTCCATCCTCTGAACTCTCTGTTTATTCAGATACCAGTTAGTCTAAACACACTCACACCTCTCTATCAAAGAATAACTATATTATATTCCATTAACCAAATACATCTTTCAAGAGTTTGTTTGTGATACATGAGTAGCAACCACACCAAACCCTAAACCGAAACTCAAAGAGTAAGAGGCTGGTTGTAAAACACATTACTTATGTGTGTTTCTACAATTTCCGCGTCTTGCAAAACACATTCTGAAATTGAAATGTGCTTTAGAGGTTGTTTTGGTGAGGAAATTTAGTGGAAGAGTGCCTCTCTTGGGCCACAAATGACATGTCAGAGGAAATTGAAGGCCAGAGTATTTTACTGTTCAGAATGTTGTCAAAGATGATCTGCATAGACAAATGTACAGAAAGATTAGCTTATACGAGTAACTAGATGCATGGATAATGATTGGCAGGATTATTTGACTTGATACAACAATAAATTGTCTAACTTTCTAGTTAATTTGAAATACCTCTGGAAGTTCAGCAGCAAAAGGTGGAACTCCTGTAATTAACTCGAAGAAAATTATTCCTACCGACCACCAATCTGCAGCATGACCTGTAAATATTCATCATATAACGCCAAGAATTTAGAAATTAGCAGTGCTGTTTATAAGACCAATTCTTGACAACCCAAAATCAATCCCATAAACAGAGTGCAACTTTATGATACTGCAGACATGAGCTAGGAAGCTAGCAAATTCAATCCCATAAACAAAGTGCAAGCTCAGTTGAGAACTCAATACAAGGAAGATTCATGAAACTAATAACAGCCTAAATAAACCTAACTCACTTGGTAGAAGGAACACAGGATTAAAGAAGGAACCATACAAAATTTGTTTACTAACTCACTAGAAGATCGGCACAGCTAATGATTAATTAGGTGCATCAGGAGAACAGCCAGGTACGATACCTTCAAAAGTACCAGCTTATGTCATCACTTTTATCCCTAGCCCCAAATTCAGTGAAACAACCTAAATGACCCTAACTGACTTAGTACAAGTAAGAGAGGATTAAAGAAGGAATCAGCCTGAACCTACTGAACTCCATCACCAAAAATGAATCTCATCCTAAGTCAGTTCAAGCATAACATACACATATCATCTGCTCAACTACCCCGGAATCTCAATTCTCATCTGCATCAATCTAGATGACACAAACCATACAAATGACCAAATCAAAATAAAATCGAATACAATAGACTAGATAACTATCTTGATCAACCAAATTCATTTCATATATTCTTCCCCGCAACAAGAATTCTCGTATTAGTAGTCAAAGAGGATACAAAACACTTTTCAGTGACCAAAACACAACAATATACTAACAACCGTAACAAGACATTGATCAAAACAACCATTTTCAGAACATGCCAAATCCATCATGAACTTTAGTCATTCTACTAAGAACCTTAGGCAATCGGTTTACTACAAACATGCCAGCATATATTCATGAACCTCTCAGTTATCTTTCATGAACCTCCAACCACACTAGAATGAACCTAATTTAATTTATTTCAATCATCAAAACTGTAATGAACCTCTATGCAAATAAACATGAACTTGTAGTCACTGTACCATGAACCTAAGACAGTATAGGTGAAACTTGGAGATACTGATTCACATTGTTGACGGACTTCTCTGTAATCATCCAAATCGAGGTAGATTACAGCAAATTGAGACAGTATAGGTGAAACTGAAGAGGTAATTTGTGATGAAATCTTACCTGCTTCACTCTTCTTTGAATCAATCTCAACCTTCTCCTTCTTTCCATCTCCAACAGAATCCGCATCAGTGTTTCAAGAACTAGACCACGTCGACCTTGTCGGAGAAGTAGGTTCTAGTTGGTTCTTAGTTCTTATGTTAAGAACTAATCTCCCTAGAACCCACCTCTAATATATATATATATATTAAAACAGAATGAAATGGAGCTCTCTCCTTCATTCTAGGTTTTTTAATCCTACGTGTCATTTTGTAGATTTTTAAAAAATTTCTTAAGCATTTTGATATTCTTAATAAATTAATTAAATACTAAAAATTTGTGTAGTAGTTAGTTTCTATTATTTAGCTTTTCATTTATTAATAATTTAAGATTATTCAATAAGTAATTTAACTTATAAATTTACATACATTTATACACTACTCACTACTTTGCTAAACCAATTTTTTTGAATAATCAATATAAAAATTAAAATGTGCATACATTTGAAACATATTCTTACTTATACTTATACACTATAATTTTTTTGATCCTCAATTTTTACACTTATACATTATTTTGAATCATATTGTTTTATATGAATGACAAAAGAGTTTAAATCAATATATAAATTTGTTAAAAATTGTCTTATGATAATTTGATCAAATAAGAGGCATAAAACCTTATTTATATTTGTTCCATATTTTTCAAAACTCTCTACATATTTTTCAGATAAAATTATATACAAGATTACTTATTAATTGATTCATGAACTAAATAAAACTCGCGCATGGCGTGGGGAATATAATTATTATGAATGTTCTAAAGTTTACTCACTATCAAATTTTCCATGTCTTCCGGAAGACGAATGAAGTTGTTCCCCTTATAGTTAAACTTTATCATTTGACTACTCAACCCGACTTAACAGCTTTTTCAGATCTATCGGATCTCATCCTTTGAGATGCTTAGAGCGTTCTCATTTTCAATGAAGAATTCCGGATCAGGTGAGAATGATTATTATTGTGCGAATTGCGAATGGATGCACATTTAGGCGATTGACATGCACTTTCTTCAGTAATGACATGCACATTTAGGCCATTGACATGCACTCGTTCAGATTTGCATGTCATTGATAATTTGTCATTGACATGCATTTTCCGGGTGTGTGCATGTACTTTTCACATATTATCAATGACATGCAAATCTGACCGAGTGCATGTAAATGGCCTAAATGTGCATGTCATTACCGAAGAAAGTGCATGTCAATCGCCCAAATGTGCTATCCATTCGCAATTCGCACAATAATAATTATTCTCACCTGAATCTTTTCCTTCAATGAACCCCTAAACGCTTTTGTATTTGAGAAAAAAAAATATTGTGTGGTATAACGAATTGGCTAAAAGAACGCAATTTAAAACTCATAGATATATTATTAAATATTTTTTCCACCAAAAAATTGAAGAAGAAATTAATGTTTCTCCATATCAATTGGAATCTTGAGAAAGCAGAAAGATCAGATCAGGGAACCTTAAATCAATTTCAATGGCCTCCGCGATATAGGCAAAAAAGTGGATCAATCACTTGCGTAAAATCCATAGCTTATGATACGATTTGTATCAGCTACCTCTCTACTTATTAGTCTATTTTATTTGTTTCACATGGCCAATCCCTCTGCGTTTTCTTGCTCCAACCAACCATGATTCTGATTATTTAATTGATCGGGGGATGACTTAGATTGTCCTTTTTTTCCCTTACATTGTCATCGATCTCTTTTGGCTCGACCGTAAATACATAGAATTTCGGGGAAACATGGGGTTGATTTCCGGAATGGTATTGGGGATGGTTGTAGGAGTAGTATTTATGGCTGGATGGCATAGAATGATGCAATATCGAAGTGCCAAACGTATTTCAAAGGTACCGTAATTTTATACATGCAGCTTATGTTACAGATTAACGTATATGTTAATGTGGTGTTGAACGTAGAAAAGTAAGTTGGGTTGGTGATATTTGGTGTGGTGTAGGTTGCACAAATAAAACTGCTAACTTCACTTGGTAGAGATGATCTGAAGAAAATCTGCGGTGATACAGTTCCTGAATGGATATCATTTCCTGTCTATGAACAGGTTTGCTGTTGCTTCTTCATAAAAAATATATGGATCCAAGTTAGGCCTGATTTTATTTGATGGATTCTCAGGTGAAATGGCTGAACAAGGAACTAAGCAAGTTATGGCCATATATTGCTGATGTAAGTTCTTTTTCAGCCAGCCTAGCTAAATGGTATTTACATAGCAACTTCAGTGATGTAGAAAAATGTAGCTAAATGCTCAACTAATTTGCCTACATCATAGCTAGGTGTAGAGCACGGTCAGTACTAAACTGAATTTTAATAAATAATGCTAGGCAGCACAGATGGTAATAAGGGAATCAGTTGAACCAGTTCTTGAGGAGTATCGACCCGCAGGAATTTCCTCACTAAAGTTCAGCAAGTTGACTCTTGGAACCGTAGCTCCTAAGATTGAAGGTATTCGAGTTCAGAGCATGAAGCCAGGGCAAATCACCATGGACATGGACTTCAAATGGGGTGGTGATCCAGATATTATTTTAGGTGTTGAAGCTGCACATGTTGCTTCAATTCCCATACAGGTTTCTATACATTTAAACAACTATCTTTAATTCATCAGCTTCATTGTCATCTTATTAGATACTTTTGAGTTTTTTTTTTGATGCTTTTAATGATGTATGTACATGCAGTTTAAGGATCTTAAGGTTTTTACTATAATTCGACTTATATTCCAATTGTCTGATGAGATTCCCTGCATATCTGCTGTTGTTGTTGCTCTTCTATCAGAGGTACTACTACATACTTAAGTATATTACAGTATGAATTAATTAACACAATGCTTATAAATTAGTTATTTATACATTCTGCATTGTAATGCCGTAGCCGAAGCCTAGAATTGACTACACTCTGAAAGCTGTTGGTGGAAGTTTAACAGCCATTCCAGGAATCTCAGACAAGATCGATGTAAGAAGAAGGAAATACTTTGGTTTGTTACTGTAAAGTATTTATGACATACAAAAGTGTTAATGTTATTGTGATTGTAATGCAGGACACGGTAGATTCTATTGTGACAGACATTCTTCAATGGCCTCATAGGATTGTTGTTCCCCTTGGCGAGACTCCAGTAGACACAAGGTCATCATTTTGCTTTAATTTCTTTTAATATTTTTTGTTCTTAATCTGTTACTTGTTTGCTGTGTATTTCATGCAGCGAGTTAGAACTGAAACCCCAAGGGAAGCTATCAGTGACGATCATTAAGGCCAATGATCTGAAGAATAAGGAACTGATTGGAAAATCTGATCCCTACACAGTTTTGTTTATTAGACCGCGTTTTAAGCTTAAGACAAGGGTCATTAAAGATAACTTAAACCCTGTTTGGAATGAGACATTCGACTTGATTGCAGAGGATAAGGAAACTCAATCACTTATACTTCAGGTTAGTTAACTTCTTTCTAGGTAAGTTATAATGAAATTATCATATATGCTTGAATTGTTGTACGTACGTTGATGTAGGTTTTTGACCATGATATTGGCGAAGACAAGAAACTTGGTATAGCAAAATTGGCTCTACTGGATTTGAAAGCTGACACTTATAAAGAGATTGAGATGAGACTATTACCGGCTCTTGACATGACTAGAGTCAAGGATAAAAAGGACAGAGGAACAATAACAGTAAAGGTAATGTATCACGCATTCAGCAAAGAAGAGCAATATGAAGCGGTTGAAAAGGAGAAAAAGGTGTTAGAGGAGAAGAACAAACTTAAAGAAGATGGTGTGATTGGAAGCACGATGGACGCGCTTGATGATGCTGTTGGTGTAGTGGGTGCAGGCATTGGAGCAGTAGGGAGTGGCTTGAGTAAGGCTGGGAGATTCATGGGCAGGACCATAACCGGCCATTCGGGTGCTTCTCGCAAGGTCGACTACTCACATATCAACCCCAACCAAGACTATGTTGATGGCTAAAATAAGGTACCTCTAGTTGCAATAAGTCTCATGGTTAATTCCCCTGTGTTTCTAGTACTTATTTACTAGCTCATCTTGCTTGTTGCTTTCATAGAACGATTTACTTGTGTACGATACTTGCCAAGTTCGCAATTAAGCTTAAACTATTGTTAGTTTTGTTTCCCGTACGGGATTATAATTTGGTTGTATTAAGATAAAGTAAAATAATGAATACTATTACTCTAAAAATAATATTTATTGAAATGCAAAATATAGAATGAATAACAAATTTGTAACTACTAAAACATGTAAATCATATGTTTTGGAGCACCTTCAAACCTTACATGCTTTCTACACTTGATAACCCAACATAAAATTGACCATGAGTAAATACGGGTCTCGACAGATACAACCCAACCTGAGATAAGATAAGGAATGTCCTTGACTTTTATTGATTGTCATGTCAAAAGACACTATTATAGGAAATTGCCGACGTTGAAGAGTGAATGTTAAGGTTGAATCTGATGGACTCAGTAGCATTCGAGGAATGGGAACTATTTGTCCAATATTACGCCCACTAATAATTTTTGCTTCCACCATTTTCTTCCCCAATATAGTTGTCATCAATCTTGTTCCCTTGCAAAACCCATTAGCTTGGTCTATATTTCGTAGAAGCATGACGAGAACACCTACTTTTAGCTTTAATTCATGATTTGGGACACCAGAGCATTTGATATTGTTTAACATATCAGATGAATACATCAGCGCATTAGGTCCATCCATTTTGCAAATGCTATCTGCATTGTAATAGACTTCCTCTTTTCCTGGCATTAGAGAGAACAAATAGTCGTTCACTTCATCAATGATGTCATGAGTTGGTGACAAAATTGCTTTCTCTTATAAGTTATCATGCTCTTTCAAGAGTTGAAGCAAAGAAGGGTATGTAGCATCACCAATAGAAGCAACTAGCCTATTCTAGTTTGTGATAGAAAATAAAAAGCAAGAGAATATGAATCTTTTTTTTTCATTACTGGTGGAGAGAACAATATAAGAATATGAGTTTTTCTTTTTTTTGTGTGGATGGTGATTAAAGATATAATCACTAGTATATAAGAGAGAAAAGAGAGGAGAATTAAGATCATCTTCAGAAACACATAAACACAAAAGAGAGAATATAATTTCATCTACGAGAGGGAAGGGTAAAACACAAAGAGCGGTTTATATTTCTTTGTAAGGGTATTTACTCTTCTACGACAAGCTTGTGGTTTGTACAAGTTGTCGGGTATATCCTTCGTATAGTAGCAAACGTATCACCCCGAGGACGTAGGCAATTTTCCAAACCTCGTTAAATTCTTGTGTGTTCATACTACTTTATTATTCCATATTAGTCGAAGCTTCCGCGGCTACTCAACAATTGGTATCAGAGCTAAATCAAGATCTAAGGCAGTAAAAGTCTGATTTTTGAAAAAATGGCTTCTAGTAGTGTAATCGTAAAAGTGGGTAAGTATGAGATTGAGAAATTCAATGGGAAGAATGACTTCTCTTATTGGAGGATGCAGATGAAGAATCTGCTAATTTCTCAAAAGTTGCACAAGGCATTATTGGCAAGGATAAGAAACCTGCAGATGTGAGGTTGATGACTGGGGTGAGCTCGATATAGAAGCACGTGCCGCCATAATCTTATGTCTTGAGAGAGACGTTGCATTCATGGTGGACGATGAGGAAACTGCTTCTGGCGTGTGAGAGAAGTTGGAGGCAAACTTCATGACGAAGACTCTAACAAATAGAATCTATATTAAGTCACAATTATATACTTGCAAGATGGACGAAGGAATTTCACTCCGTGATCACATCAAAAAATTTGATAGGATAATTTCAAATTTGAAGGATATTGATGTGAAGGTTGAAGATGAAGATCAAGCTCTTATGCTTCTACTTTCATTGCCGAAATCATACGAGAATCTTGTTCAAACATTAATGCTTGTGGGCGAGACACTGACCATGGATGAAACCAGAACGACGCTTCTAGCTGATGATCTACGGAAGGTGGCCACTAGTGGTATGACTAGTGCAAGCAATGAACAAGCACAAGGTTTGTTTGCAAGAGGAAGGGGTAATGACAGAGGAAATAACAAGAGGGGAAAGTCTAGATCAAAGTCTAAATCTCTAGCGGAAACTCATTGTTATAAGTGTGGTGAGCTTGGACATTGGAAAAAGGATTGTCCTAATAAGAAGGTACAATGGAAGAACAAAAACAACAAGAATAAGGGAGATCAGAATGTGAAGCACGAAGCTAGCATCACTTCAAATGAGTGTGGCGCGGAATGTAATTTTGTTACATATGAAATCACGCATAAGAGAGATCAGAATGTGAAGCACGAAGCTAGCATTGCTTCAAATGAGTGTGGAGCGGAATGTTATTTTGTTACATATGAATTCAAGCAATTGGATTCTTGTACTGGATGCTCTTATCATATGTGCCCAAACAGGAAGTGGTTCACTTCTTATAAGGCCATGGATGGTGGAACCGTTTTGATGAGTAATGATCATGGTTGTAAGACGGTGGGAATTGGTAAAATTAGAATCAAGATGCATGATGGTGTTATTAGGACGTTAATGGATGTACGACACGTGCCCGATTTATGAAAAAATCTGATTTCTCTGGGTGCATTAGAATCGTACAGAGTACACAGATGGCGCTTTCAAAAGGTTTTGTGATGAAGAAGGCATTGTTCGACATTGGACAATTAGAGACACACCACAACAAAATGGAGTCGTAGAAAGACTGAATCGTACACTACTTGAGAAGTCTAGATGTATGCGCTCCAATTCTGGGTTAGGACGTGAATGGTGGGCAGAATCGGTTACCACAGTTGCTTATATTGTGAACCGGTCTCCACATTTGACATTAGATGAAGATACCCCTTTTAGGGTGTGGTCAAGAGAACATGTTGATTATGGAAAACTTAAGAGTGTTTGGATGCATAGCATATTATCATGTCAAATATAACAAGCTTGATAATAGGGCGAAGAAGGCAATTTTCTTGGGATATGCAAGAGGAGTCAAGGGATATCGTCTTTGGTGTTTAGAGGATTCTAAGTTTGTAATCAGCAGGGATGTTACTTTTGATGAGAACTCCATATCGGCTTTATCAAAAGCAGATGTGCCTAAATGTGGTGATGTTGCAATAATAAAATCTCAAGTAGTTGAAATAGAAGAATCTGAAGACGAATCGGATTCAATTCATGATCAAGAGGAATCTCATGGTGACAGATACGGTCAAGATAATGATGAGCTTGAACATGAGGAGGTTCAGCAGGAAAATGCACAAGTACTACAACAGCAACAACAAGAATCTTTGGCTTCCACTAGGCCAAGGAGAGCATATGAATTAGTCCTGAAGTACGGGACTGACGAGCCTTTGAAACATTATGGGCATGTAAACTTGTTAGAATATGCACTCTCGGTGGAGGATGATGAGCCGATCACCTTCAAACAAGCTATCAAAGATGTTAATATAGAGAGATGGTTGGTCGCAATGGAGGAAGAGATGGAATCTCTCCATAAGAACAAGGCATGGGATGTCGTCCCATTGCCCAAGGGTAAGACTGCTATTGGTTGTAAGTGAGTGTATAAACAAAAATCACATTCATCTGAGCTCGGTGGTACAAGATACAAGGCAAGATTAGTGACTAAAGGTTTTACACAGAAAGAAAGTGTGGATTACAATGAGATCTTTTCTCCTATGGTAAAGCATACTTCTATTCGGGTGCTTTTGAGCATTGTTGCTCATGGTGATCTTGAGTTAGAACAACTTGATGTGAAGACAACCTTCTTGCACGATGACTTGGATGAGGAAATCTTCATGTATCAACCAGAAGGGTACAAAGTAGAGGGAAATGAGGGTCAGGTATGCGGCTTGAAGAAATCCTTATATGGGTTAAAACAGTCGCCTCGACAGTGGTACAAGCGATTTGACTCTTTCATGCTAAAGCATGGATTCTCCATAAGTGATTATGATTGTTGTGTCTACATTCAAAAGCTTCATGGGGGTGACTTTATTTATCTTTTATTGTATGTGGATGACATGCTTATTTCTTCAAGAAGCGTGGTGGAGATAAATAAGCTAAAGGCCGAACTTGATAAAGAGTTCGATATGAAGGACATGGGCGATGCTAGGAAAATACTGGGTATGGAGATCAGAAGAGAACGGAAAACTTGTCAATTATTCTTGAGTCAGAAAAGTTACATCGAGAAGGTTATTGATAGGTTTGGTATGCGAAATGCTAAGTCGAAGGTGACTCCATTGGCACAACATTTCAAACTCTCAAGCAAGCAGTCTCCTATATATTACACCACAAGAAAAGGCACACATGAATGGTACACCCTATGCTAGTGCAGTTGGAAGTTTGATGTACGTTATGGTGTGTACACATCCATATATTTCACAAGCTGCCAGTGTTGTTAGTAGGTTCATGGCGAATCCTGGTAAGGCACATTGGGAAGCGGTAAAGTGGTTATTTGAGGTACTTGAAGGGTACTATCAATGTTGGACTATGTTTTGGTGATAATACATGTCTAGTTAGGGGTTTTGTGGACTCGGGTTATGCAAGTAATATTGACAAGAGAAGATCTACCATTGGTTATGTTTTCAAGATATATGGTGCTCCGATTAGTTGGAGATCAATGCTACAAGCTACAGTTGCACTCTCCACAACAGAGTATGAATATATGGCTATGGCAGAGGGAGTGAAGGAAGCATTGTGGTTGAAAGGTGATGCGCCCCTGCCTAGCTCCAATACTAGTCCAATGGCTCCTCCGAGGCTCACTCAACACACCCGGCGAATCCTAGCTGAAATGGACAACGTGTGGAGTCAAAGCGCCAAGGCTCAACCAATGTTGAGGTTAGGCGTCCGGAAGCGAGCCAAGCGCAAGAAGGCTCCGTGTCATGCCATGACACTCAGGCCCCCTCTAGGGTCGCCGAGTCAAGTGTGTCACAGCGCCCGGACAACGGCTCCATGCGCCCGGACAACGACTCCTTGCACCCGGCCAGCGGTGCCCGTCCAAGTGAAGCTCGAGGACTTCTCCGAGCGATTTCCATGGATGTCCAGCCACCTCATCTGCGTCGGGAGCAGTCTTGTCGACACCTGCTTCAAAGCCTCCTCCAACATCTTGGTGACCAGAACCACTCATCCCAGGCCGAGTCTTCTCGAGCGCCCAGCAGCGAAACCACCAGATCAAGAACAGCGGCACCAACATCACTTCCACCGGTGCTCCTTGGCTCATCTTGAGCGCCGCCCCCTGGTTGTCGGAGAAGAACCAATCACCGCCGACAAAAGACTCCTCCAGGAACGTCGCTTAAGCGCCGTGTTCAACATCTTGGCCATCCAGCGCACTGTGCCCATCCCTCGTCCTTGGCGACCTCCTTGGCTTGGCACTATGGCGCCTCATCAAAAGACTTGGTCAACTTGGTATGATCAAGCCATGGTTTTTCCATGCCTCCTTATCTTTCACATTTAAGATTCTTTTAGTTGTTTTTTAGGCACACTCAGGAAACTTGCTATTTTTAGCAATTACTATTTTTAGCAGGTTGCTATTTATAGTAGGTTGCTATTTTTAAGTCCTCGTTTCCCGAGATAGAATTGCATTGTTGAACTTTCTATTTTTAGTAACTTTCCATATTTAACAGGTTTCCTTATTGGGAAGGTCTAGGTTCGGGTTTTGCTAGAGTTTTAGAACTTTCTATTTTTAGAAGGTTTCTAAATATGGAGTGGTCCAGCCTTGCATGGTTTGAGCCGTCCTAATGGGCTCTTGGCACTCAAGCCCAAGAACACCCAACCCTAGCAAGCCCTAGCCGTCACCCCCCTTCAGAAACCCTAGTCGTCATCTTCCTTGTTGTTTTCCTTTATAAGGCTTTCGCCTCCAACATTGTAACTTACGTTTAGAATTTGAATCAAGAACCTTGTTGAGACGAAAGCATTCCTCCTCTTCTTGATCTAGGCGTCACCAATTCCTTCGGGCTCTGTCTTCCCATCTCCTTCACCATAGGCTTCTAATCCCTTCGTCTACATCCCTAGCCTCATAATTTCCCATATCTTCTAACCCCTTTCTTCTACGTCTCGTCTCATTCACCGTTTGAGTATCCCTCAATCACCATAACCGAAATCATCACCAAACCAGTTTGTTGAAGCTTTCAGCACTCATATCCCAATTCGTCAAGGAAACTTGTCGTCTATATCCAAATCTTCCGCTGCATACTCCATATCGACCCTCATCCCCACAAAAGACATCCACAATCCCACTTACAAGGTTTCAGTTGAAGATCCTCGAGCGCCTTTGGCATCCCCGGAGACCAAGCGTGCATCAAAAGGTCTTTTGTATGACTTGGGAGTGACGCAGGATAGCGTGGATTTATGGTGTGACAGTCAAAGTGCGAATCACTTGGCTAAAAACCAAGTCCATCATGCTCGTACCAAGCATATTGATGTTAGGTATCATTTTGTTCGAGATGTCATAGAGGATGGTGATATTTCTCTTATGAAGGTGCACACAAATGATACTCCTGCAGAACTGTTAACCAAAGTTTTGACAAGCGGTAAGTTCCAACACTGCTTGGAATTGCTTCAGATTGGCCCGTGCTAAATCGCCCGGAAGGGGCATAGTCCTTCGGGACGATTACGGGTGAGGTGGAGACTATATGGAGGACATGTAGAACTACGGTCCACTTGATCCCTGTCAAAGGGGTACGTAGACAGTCATGGTTAAAATGCTGCAACCCAGATGGTGAAGTCTATTACGGACTATTCTCATATTCGTCCAAAATTTGAGGTTTTTTCAAATTATGTACGAGGTGGAGAATTGTGAGTTTGCTATTATAGTTTGTGATAGAAAATAGAAAGCAAGAGAACATGAATCTTTTTTTTTCATTACTGGTGGAGAGAACAATATAAGAATAGGAGTTTTCTATTCTTGTGGATGGTGATTAAAGATATAATCACTAATATATAAGAGAGAAAAGAGAGGAGAATTAAGGGTATGTTTGGATAGATATCCATAATGTATTTTAATGCATTATGAAAGAAATAATGCATTAAAATTAAAAACTGTGTTTGGTTGTGTAAAATTTTAAAATGTATTATTGCTGAATATTAACACCGAGAAGAGTTAAGGAATTAGGAAGGTTTCAGAAATAGACAACGGAAGACCTTAGTACACTTATGTTGTCAAACACACTCAAACATTTAATATATTTTAATAACGTATTATATTTTCATTTAACGCATATTAAAATTTAATGCAAAATAATGCATTATTGATTTAATGCTTGGAATCCAAACGCACCCTAAGATCATCTTCAGAAACACATAAACACAAAAGAGAGAATATAATTCCATCTGCGAGAGGGAAGGGTAAAACATAAAGAGAGGTTTATATTTCTTTGTAAGGGTATTTACTCTTCTACGACAAGCTTGTGGTTTGTACAAGTTGTCGGGTATATCCTTCATATAGTAACAAACGTATCACCCCGAGGACGTAGGCAATTTGCCGAACCTTGTTAAATTCTTGTGTGTTCATACTACTTTATTATTCCATATTAGTCGAAGCTTCCGCGGCTACTCAACAATTTTGTATCCCGTACGGGATTATAATTTCGTTATATTAAAATAAAGTAAAATATGAAAACTATTACTCTAAAAATGTTTAAAACACGTGAACAATATTTATTGAAATGCAAAATATAAAATGAATAACAAATTTGTAACTACTAAAACATGTAAATCATATGTTTTGGAGCACCTTTAAACCTTCCATGCTTGTTACACTTGATAACCCAACATAAAGTTGACCATGAGTAAATACAAGTCTCGACAGATACAACCCAACTTGAGATAAGATAAGGATTGAACTTGACTTTTATTGATTGTCATGTCAAAAGACACTATTATAGGAAATTGCCGACGTTGAAGAGTGAATGTTAAGGTTGAATCTGATGGACTCAGTAGCATTCGAGGAATGGGAACTATTTGTCCAATATTACGCCCACTGATAATTTTTGCTTCCATCATTTTCTTCCCCAATCTAGTTGTCATCAATCTTGTTCCATTGCAAATCCCATTAGCTTGGTCTATATTTCGTAGAAGCATGACGAGAACACCTACTTTCAGCTTTAATTAATGATTTGGGACACCAGAGCATTTAATATTGTTTAACATATCAGATGAATACATCAGCACATTAGGTCCATCCATTTTGCAAATGCTATCTGCATTGTAATAGACTTCCTCTTTTCCTGGCATTAGAGAGAGCAAATAAGCGTTCACTTCATCAACGATGTCATGAGTTGGTGACAAAATTGTTTTCTCTTAAAAGTAATCATGCTCTCCCAAGAGTTGAAGCAAAGAAGGTTATGTAGCATCACCAATAGAAGCAACTACCCTAACTGTCGCGCCATGCGCGGGTTTATATAACTCGGTATAATTAATAAGTAGTACGGAGTATTATGTAATATATAATTTTATATGAAAATAAGTTGATATCTTTAAATGATATCGATATATAATTAAGTTTTAAAATTTTAAATATAATAAACTACGAATATAAATGAATTTTTATATCAAATATCTTATTTGTTCAAATTATCATAGGTAATTTTTTTAACAAATTTAAATAAATTGATTTCAACATATATAAAACTATATAATTTAAAACACTACCATAACACATAAATATAATATTTTCTCTTATTTATTAAGAAGTCAATATTTTTGTCATATGTCACATCATAAAAATAAAATTATAAATTTGTAAAATAGTATAATAGGATATTGAGAGGTCAAAATCTACAAAATTAACACATACATTTTTTTTTTGTAATCTGGAAGATCTTAAGCAATCTTTTTGTGATATTTTTGCACATGATTTTCTAAATTTAATCAATTTTTTTAAGAAAATTACAATAAATAGTAAAAATCGTGACCAATGGAATGACGACAAGTGGATAGCCTAAATGAAGAGTATGTCACGTGGCATAGCTAGAATTGGAGAAAGGTGTTTTACTTTAGTAGTTATATAGGGATTGGTTTAGCATTATCCATAATTAATACCTCCTCTGGGAACTCTATAGTTGTTTCACCGGCGTTTTCTCCTCCAATTGTTCCATCACCAACTTCTAGAATCCAGTCTGCAAACTTTTTAATAGAATCTGAGTTTGAAGATTTTTATCCTTGTCGAAGCCTCATATTTTTTGTGAGCTTCAAAACCTACATAAATATTTAAAAATGAATTGTTTTCATAAATACAGTTATCAATAAGAAGTTATTAATTAGATAAGAATCATTGTACCTCGCAATGTTGACATATATGTGAAGAATTAATCGTAGCTTGTACAATATCTTGTCCTGGTCCGCGAGTTACAATCGGCAAGATTTGTCTAAAGTCACCACCAAATACAACCACTTTTCCTCCAAATGGTTGTTCTGTACTCATTGGATTTGAAGATCTTAGAACATTATTTAGGATTTTATCTAACGTTTCAAAGCAAAATGTTTTTGTCATTGGACATTCATCCCATATGATAAGTTTTTCTTTTTGATAACAATGCCACTAGTGGAATTCCAACTTTAATATCTCAGGTTGAATCTTCATTTATATTTAGTGGGATTGCAAATCTTGAATGGCCAGTTTGTCCTCCAGGAATCTATAAAGATGATATACCACTTGAAGCAACTGTTAAAACAATATCTCCTCTACATGATTGCAGCTGACAATGCTCTCCAGAGAAATGTCTTGTCGTTCCTCCATGTCTATAAAGGAAGAAAACACCACCTGTGTTGTTTTTAACAAGAGACATTATCTTTTCATAACAATTTTTTTGCTCGTCTGTCATGTTGGTCAGAAGGTTTGTATGCTCACTGATTAGTTGATGTTTATCATAATGAAGTTCTTCTTGTATCAACTTGTTGCTCCCTTCTCTCAAAAGAACATCTTTAGGGAAAGGCATGGATGGAAAGCGTCGAAGGCTGCTTCCATTTCAACCCAACAACTCTCAATTTCAGCCAATACATAGTTTTTTAGTTGGTTATCACTGAGTTGTAAATCTGCAAGAATAAAATATTGTTAAAATTATAAGATTACAAGTTCAAAACTTGTAAGCATGTATATAATATTCCTTCAATAGTAAAATATTATCATTATCATAATAGACCTACAGAAAACATGTACCTGGTATATGTAGGAGTCTTCCGTGATTTCGAAGCATATCTTTTGCTAAATGAGGCCATGTTTGTTCCCATACATGCTCTGGTCTTGTTAGAGTATTTGATAGCAACAACATTACGAACAAATATCGTAAATAACGTGGAGATCCCCAAGTACTACACTCATTAATTCCTTCAATGTATTCCTTCTCATCATCTAGCAAGCCTAACTGTATAGGATAATACAACTCTCTAGTACCCGGTGTACAATGGAAGATTCGACCAAGAGACAAAATAATCTTTTTTCTTTTTGTCCACATCTTGTCCTTATCATTCCATGCATATTTCTCCGGGAATTGATTGTAGTGTAATTTTCCGGCATCTTCGTCTAATTTATTAATCTCCATCCATACAAGAAACATATAGGCATCAGTCCATTCTCTATTCACAACCTCATCAATTGGATCATCATCCTCAAACATAATATTATGTTCATATGGTAGGTGGAAGAATAATCTTTGAAATGACGGACGTCTAAAATGTATGTTGAAAGCAAATAATCTCCAAGTGGCCTCACAAGCTGAAACATGTTTGCAATCGTAGTGCCTTTTGATCTCATCAACATCTTCATCACGATTCAATGCCAATTCAAAAGTGATACGATCATTCCCCTTGCTTATGTACTTGAACAAATATTTGATGCTTCTAGTCTGATTACATGCCTCGACATTGATATGTGCCATGTATTTTAGTGATAGAAATCTGATATATGGGACCACATACTCATTATCAAATACGAATTCATTCTTCTCAATGAAATTTCCATTATTCCTTCTTTTGTAGATTGGAAATCCATTTGGATCTAAATGAGTTGTTGCAGTGTATTCCTTGGGAAACTATTTAGAACATTTTCCATCTGTTCTAAATGGAGCCAATTTCTTTAATGCACCACAAGGTCCATGCAACATGTAGTCTTGCACCACTTCGTACAACTCCTTTTCAATTATGGGACCAGGAATTTAAACACATTTTTTAAACTTTGATGTGCGTAATTTATGTTTCAACTTTAGAAACAACACTATATGAGCGTGTGGGAGACCACATTTTTTAAACTTAATGGTGCAAAATTACTGCAAGAAAAATATTAGAAGTAAACATCATACTTTCGCATATATAATTACATATTTCATTTTAAATTAAAAAGTATTTATATGTGTATTAACGTAATTTTATATATAGAATGGAAATTATTTTGTCAAATACTAACTAAATTATTTTTCAACTACTAAGTAAATGTTTTTGCCAAGTACTACGTTATTATATCATAATCACTTTTACGTATCCTATATTACAAGATAGGAAAAAGTAATATAACTTAATAGGTAGATGTGAGCATAATTTATGGTTAAGAATAAGGAAAAGTTTCGGGTGAGAATAACTTTTAAAATGCGAACGTGAGAATGGTGCACATTAGTAGTAAATTGGTGAACATTTAGTAGTACTTTGGTGCACATTCGTTGACAAACTTAACAACATTCAAAATTTGAAGAACATTCATTTTTAAAGAACATTTATTGAGAAACTAAAGAACTTTGAGGCAAAAGTGTATATGCATCACTTTTTCAAATGACTAGAAACGGAAACTCGCGCTTCGCGTGGGTATGAAACGGATGACCTATGCTCCGCGTTTTTTATGAAACGGTTAACTTACGCTTCGCACGGGTAGATAATTTTTTACCTATGTATATGTATCATTTTTTTTCGTATCGCCCACTTGTATTTTAGGATTTTTCTTCTTTGACGTTTTTTATGCATTCTTACGTCTTGGTTGGTTTATTGTTATTTCTTTATTGTACTTTTCCTATTTAATTTAGTTAGCTTAATCCGTTAATGACGGATAAGAAATGAAAATTCTCATACCAAAAAGGGGTTGATGGATTGAATGACCTATATTTGGTTGTGGGGTTTTATTTTTTAATGGGCTGAATTTGTAGTTGGTCCATTAACAATTTCATAACCTTCTTAATGGGCTGAATCATACCCTTTATTTCGTTTGCTGGCGTAGCCATTCTTCAACTGAAGATCGAGGGTTCAAGGTAAGCAGCTTCTTTATTGTGTTCTTTCCTTCAATTAATTCATTCATGCATGTTTCTGATGCATCGATTTACTTAAGTTTTCCAACGTTTTTTGTTCATCATTCTCTTGTTTCCTTGTAGGTATGGTTGTTTGTCAATTTTGTAGGTTGTCGTTATTATGGGTTTGCCCCATTTGCTTCTGATGTTGTCATTTCTTATTTGTTTGATTGTAGTTTCCCCGGAATTCTGTTGTGGGCTGTTGTGCATGTGAATCTTGTAGTTGTTTATTAAGCATTCCTGAATTTATTTTCTGTTTTCTAGGTTAGTCAAGTGTCATTGTTTTTTTCGGTTTCTGTAAAGCATATTTACTTCTTGTGTTTCTTACTGTTACTTGTGTGTGTATTTTTGTTTATTGTTCTGTATGGATCTGTGTATTGTTGTCTCTCTACTTAATTTCTTTGACTGTTTTTTCACTATTTATTTGCCGTTTCAGTTCTTGTCCTATTACTTAATGTTGAATTATGTTTGATGTTAGCTTGTTGATCTCTCTTCCACCCTGTGTTTTTTAGTGGTTGTCTTTTCCAGCTTCAATTTCATGATTGAGTGATGTTGTTTAGCTCTTTTTGTGTGTGTGTAATTGTGTTTACGTAATCTCTCGCTTTATGTATAACACTGGTTTCAATTCTGTCATAGCGAGTCTGTGTATTCTCTTCAGAAGTTTGCGTTTTTGTTTGTTTTTTTTCATTATCCTCCACGTATTTCTTTATGGTTGGTAATTTGGCCTTATTCCCTACCTTGTTGTGTTTTTGTTTTGATTCTTTCTGATTTAGTTCATGCGAGTTTGCTTTCATGTTCTATGTAATACATGATTGTTTCCATATGATTCTGGATTGTATATTATTATAGGTGTTTATTTCCCCTATTTACCATCCATTATTTGGTTTGTTGTTGATCAGTATATCGCCCTCTATATAGGGTTTTTTTGAAAATCTGACCATGGATTCCTCTTTTGCTGCGGCTAACGACCTTCGTGCCTTTTTTCGCCCAGTTGTTGATAAGAATTCCTTGGTGGAAATGGTAATTTATTTTTTTCGTTGATTTCTTTCAATTTATGTTGTAATTTGTGATTTCTATTTCTTTGCAACAGCCGCTTCCCATATCATTTTCTGCTTCTACGTGTTCCCCCGGTGATAGGTGTGTTTTTTTGCACACGCCGGATGGCAAGATGTTCAAGGTTTTCCTGCGCAAACGAAATAGGGAATTTTTCCTTGGTTCAGGATGGTCAGAAATGACGAAGTATTATTCTATTGGTGTTGGTTTTTTTGTGGTTTTCAATGAATCTTCTTCTGGTCATTTCAATATTAAGATATTAGGTTATTCAACTTGTGAAATTAATTATTGGGAAATAAGCGCAGCGAAAGAGATATTAAGAAGTGAGTATTCTGTCGTTGTTGTTGTGTTTTGGTTAATTTTCCTTTTATGGATGTAATATCGTCTGTCTGCTTTTCATTGATCTTAAAAACAGGGGGCCATCTTCCGATTTTCATGTTGGGGTTGCAAATTGGGATGAGTTTTGCATGGAAATGAAGTCTTCTTATGTTCAGAAGCCTTTCCGTCTTGTAAGGTTTTTCTTCACAAACTGTTTTGTTTTTACGTTTTTTATTCTCATTTTTTGTTGTTATTTTTCGATAATGCAGTGGCTTCCCGTTCCTCACGCTTCCTTAGTTTTTTGGCACACTTTTGCTAAGGAGGTCATGTTGTATGTTGGCGATCGTAAGTGGGATGTAAGCCTTTCAGTTGGCGAGGACTTCACTTATTTCTCTTCTGGTTGGAAAGTTTTTGTTGCTGATAACGTTGTGAAGGAAGGTGACATTTGTCAGTTTTTGCTGATGGATCCAGGGTACCCGGTCTACAGTGTTGTTGTGTCTCACCGCCGTTAGTTAGGTTGCGTTATCGCGAATCAAGTTTTTTTTGGAACAATGACATGTATTTTCATCGGTCTAGCTTTCACTTCTGTTCAGTGTTGTTGTTGGGTTGGTTTCTTTATATGTCTAGACGTTGCGACCTATGTTTTGAATACTCTTTCAGGACATGTATTTCGTTTTTTGCTATTGTAAGTAGTTCAGTAGAACTGGTTTGAGACATTGCAAATTACTAAGGGAATGTTTGTATCGTTCTTGGTTATTTCTGTTTTATGTGGCCGTTGTGGGTTGTCATATTATTCTGATAATTATCTTGTTGTTATGATATTCCCTATAATTGCTTTGCTTTGGAAGTTGTTTTTTGGTTTTGCCTATACAGATTTTGTATTTTATGATTGTTCAATGTTATAATAGTTTGTGGTGGTAATTTTTTATGTCTCACTGTATTGTTTTCAAGATTACTTTCCACCAATAATGTTTTTCCTGGTTATATATGTTGTTGTTGTAATTTTGTTATGATATTGTGTTCTAGATCACTGTAATGGTAGTAATTAGTTTTGTTTTGTTTTTGTATTTCACTTGGATTGTAGTCATTTCTGTTATTTTTTTATCGTGTCTTCCTTTGCTGTCCCAACATATGTTTTTTTCTTACTCTTTTTTGTTTTTATACATATTTGAAGATGAAATTTACCTAGTTCAGGTAATCCTTTTGTCATCTAACATTATTGCTCTTAACTTTACGTGAAATTTACATTTGTATTTAATCACCTGATTTTCCTAGCTCTAACTATTTTCAGTTTATTTCAGGGTACCATTGCTTTGGTGGAGTTCAGTGTGGGTAGGTTTTGTGGTTAAGTTATCTTTCTCTTTTTGCCTTTTTATTAATTTACACTGAACCAAGGTCTTGGAAGTTTTTTATATGTATTGTTGTGTTGTTTAGTTGATTGCATTATTAGCAGTTATACTGAATTCATGTAGAGGTAATGTTGGAATTACTGTGAATTTTGAAATTCATAGTTGAGTATTCTTTTAAGGCCACAACTCAATATAATTCAGTACCAAGTTAACAAAGAAAATCAGCAGTCTGTATAAAAAAAGCTAATATAGTGAGTCATGTTGTCTTCCATGTATGATTGCATTTCCCATTTTATTTGGTCTGTGTTTGTTTTTTCACTTGCCCATCTACTAAAGAGTCCACTAGTGGAAAAAACACCTGTTGAGGCGGGCAAAAACCCCTCTGTTGAGGCGGGCAAGGGTCGCTGCAACAGAGGGGGCTGCAACAAGTGAACACTTGTTGAGGCGGGCATATGTTCACCTCAACAAGTGACTTGTTGAGGCGGTCAAAATACCGCCCGCCTCAACAAGTAGGCAAAAAGTTTGCCTCAAACTAGTAGTGCCCGCCTCAAGAAATGATGCATGTTGAGGCGGACGAGCATGTGCCCGCCTCTAATATCTGCTGGGCTGAAATAATTACGATTGAAATAATTAATTGATGCTTGTTGAAAGCTTCAGCTCATTTTCCAAACCAAACTGAAATAAGTGCGAACAAATAAATCAACGAACAACTTCAAGTAAACAAATTTGTCGATTAACCGATTGAAATAATACATGAACATATCGATCTGATAATTTACAAGAATATGACTATATAAATAATTTAATGAAATAAATAAACAAATCAAAATAAAATAATACAAGAGTATCAGCTTCAATGGAGCTTCAATGGAGCTTCGATACATATTGCATATTTGAACTTGGATCTGAGGCGATGTGAGTCGATTTCGAGACTCCGACGCTCGGATCTGAGGCGATGTGAGTCTCCGCCCTCGATTCTTTCAGATCTGGCTCGTCTCCGCTCATTTCCATCCTGAATTCTTCCAGATCTGGCTCGCCTCTGAACCTCTTTCAGATTCAGCTCTTCTAGGAACCATTGACTCGCCTCCGAGATCGCCTCCGTCCTCCGTCCTCCGAGATCGCCTCAGATCTGACTCGTCTCCGTCTGCTCGGTGCCTTTAGACAAAAAAATCGCCTCCGTCCTGCGCTTTTCTCCGGGATTTGAGAGGAAGAAGAACCCGGATAGCAGCGAGAGGGATTTGAGAGGATGGGAGGAGGGGATGAGATTGAGAGGATGAGAGGAGGCAACGAGAGAATGAGATGGGATGGGAGATTGACGAAGATGAGAGGAGGACGTGGGTGGAGGGGACGGAGGAGAAGAGCACCGCGAGGGTGTTGGAGTCGTTGATGTCGGCCTGTGCAGCGAGATGTTGTGGAAGGAGAGGCTGCAGGCGTTGAACGAGGGAGGAAGAAGGAGACGATGGGAGGAGGAAGGAGATGAGACGTTGACAGGAGAAGGATGTTGTGGAAGGAGAGGCTGCAGGCGTTGAACGAGGGAGGAAGAAAGCACAAATTATCTTAAGCCGTCAGATTAAAACATTTAGACCTAATCAACGCCTCAAAATGATGATCCGTGCGAACAAATAAATCAGGCGTTTTTTGAAGCATTTTTTGAGGCGGGCGCATGACTGCCCGCCTCTAATGTTTGTGTTATTTTGAGGCGGGCGCCTTACTGCCCGCCTCTAATCTCTTCGTCGCATCATTTGAGGCGGGTGTCTTACTGCCCGCCTCTAATTTTGGGTTCTGTTGAGGCGGGCGCATTACTGACCGCCTCAATAAGTCAAAAACACAAATATTATTTGAGGCGAACGGATATTTGCCCGCCTCTAAAGTACCTGTTGCAGCGAACTAAACGACTGACCGCCTCAACAGATAGTAGAATAAGACTTTTTGCGTCGGTTTTTAAGGTGACCGCCTCAACAGGGGGGCTGCAACAGGTGTTTTTTCTACTAGTGGTCCTTGATCCTTTTTTCCGATTCCGATGTATCTATGATCTCTGCATTTGATTTCTTTCTTGCACAAATTCCCTAAGACTATTAATAACAGTATATATATTACTGATTGGTTATAAAAGTTGAAATGGGCCATAGTAATTTTTTACAAATAAACAAAGCTCTTTACAACAAACAAAGATAATTATTACCTGGTAGAGAGGATTTCCATTTATGACATCACTACACTCGAATGATTCATATGTCCCATGATCATAATAAGAATGGGTCTTTATCTGAAGCCTTTGTTTCATGTGTGTTAGACAACTGATTGCAGCAGGAAAATTAAGATCACTTTCGCTGTCCTGTTATTTTTGAACAACAACAGAAAGTTTTATTTTATCTAGGTTAATAATTTCACATTATTTAATAGTAAAGGAACAAACTTACTGCATTTTTGGTTAATAGTGTGTGGGCCAGAATGTTGATGAGTTTTTCAGCTACCGACCCAAACAAAATCACTTCTGTTGTTGATGTGTTATCCTTTACTTCTAAACAAAGGCGATACCTTGTTTATCGGTTATTCTTATGTCAGATTTGTGTACCCTATTTTATCATCTCTTGTTCACTGTTTTATGTATCATACCTTTTTATTGGGTTATCGCACTTTCCGTGCCATGTTGTGCACCAATATTCTTCATTAAGTTTGAGTACACCTCTCTTGCAGTCCCCATTTTGGCATGACAGGTAATACCAGGTGTATCTTGGAATAATTTGCTTTATTTCAACATTGCAATATATTGTGTGTGATACCTGAATCATGAAACTTTTTAGTTTTTTATTGTTATTGATTCATTATAACAGATACTTGTATTATGCTATTTGTCACCTTATGTTCTGTAGCCTCTGATTTTCTTCCCATCTCCAGAAGCTGCAACACAGTTTTATATTCACTGCAGTCTATATTTTCATCCCTGATCCTGCCTGGGTATACACCATATCTGTCATAGTATTTAACATATGAAGTCCCTATATATCTCTATAATCAGTACACTTGATCTGTCATAATCTGGTTGATCCTAATAAATCATGGTTAATTTTCATTTGTAACTTGTGTTTATTGAAATAAGGAATAATATATTTCTTTGATATTTAGATACATACATCGCTGCATTCTGAGAAGTTGATATTTCTTGTTCAACAGGCACGCAGTGAACTCCGTTTACCTTACTCGGTGATGCACACCCACAACCTCTTCTGGTCTTATAACTCATTCTTGCCCTACCGGCGGCAGACAACTAAAGTGATGAATTAGAAGCCATGTTTGTTGATATATGTGGGATGGCAGATAATTGAGAAAACAAAAACACTGGCTGAACAGTAGAATGTAAGTTGAATGAAGATGGGGACTCAATTTATAGGGTCTAAATTTCGTATTATTTACTAATTTTGTATTTCAGACATGAATTTCACCATAAATGAGAAATTCAATGTCTCATTCATTTTGGTGGTTTTAATGGTAAATTGATTAGGAAATATATTCAGAATATTATAAATGCATTTACCATTAAGTCAATGACCATAATAAATTGCATAAGAAATAGGTCATTTTCATCAACTATTATATGATGATGATGAAAACAGTAGTATAACACACAGTGATGAACAAACCTCCCATTAGAATATTTATAGTAGATGAATTACCGGTGAAATTGTAATTTAATTAATTTTGTTTTGGTTCTTTATAAATTCTGATTTAATGTATTTTTTTTGTAAGCATTGTATTTCTTTTGTAATAAGTTGATATGTATGTTGTGCTGCATTTGTTTTGCACAGAATTAAGTAGTATTATTAATGTTTATTTGGGCATGTGTTATAACTCTTGGTCATGTTATCGAAAATGGTTTGTGGTTATGTTTTCTTGACATTAATAAATAGGATACATATTATTATTCATTGTTGCTATTTGTATTACAAAGTTTTGTATTTCTGTTGTCTTCATTTCTGCATTTCTAATCACAGCTTCTTCAGTATGTTGTATAAGGAGCTGCAGATGTATCGTACTGTTTGACCATAGCCTTTTTTTTCACCGTTCTTTTGTATTTTCCGTCTGATGATAATGCCTTTGTTCTGATTTGAGAAACCGGTCTTCGAATGTGGCATTTAGACTCTATCTCCCATATTCTGTTATCTTTGATTATATCGCTGCATGTGAATCCTTCGTGTGTCCCGTAATCGTAGTATGTATCCGATTTTATCTCGAGTCGGTGGAATGTATGCCTTAGAATGTATAGTGCTTTTGGGAACGTGCAGTGGTCCTCCAAGCATTGTTTGTTCTATGAAATTATGCAACTAACATTAGGTTGAAGTCACTTTATTTTGGTATTATAGAATATTAAGGTTTAACGACTTACTGTTGTTGTTGAAAGTAGGATTTGAGCTGGTGTTCCAATCATCTTTTCTGCCAAATTGTTGGAAACAATGACCTCCATTGTTGTTGTTTTGTCACCAACTTCAAGTACCAACTCATATCTGTTTTTGTGTTTTTATTTTCAGCAAATAATCTGTATATCATAACAACACTAATATACTGTTTTCCATTAAACTTACTATGTTTGTGGTGTTCAAACAACGGGCCACACTCCGTGCAGTAGTAACCGTCTTGGATATGCATAAGCTTCATATTGCAGTTCTTTATTGGGCATGAATAATAGAACCAACTCCATCTTGTGATTATCCTTTTTATCTCAACAACGCAATATATGGTGTTTGTTGCCTGTTGTGAAGGTTTTTATATTACGCTTGTTTCTAGTACATCAGTTTTGTCTGTTTGATTATGAATGTCTAATGATACCTGTTTGTTTAGTGCCTTCCGATGTCTTCCAATTTCCAATAGTTGGAATATTGTGCCATTTTTTCCGAACGCGTCCTTATTGCCTTGATATGAATTTTTGAAGAGACCAAACTTGTTTAAAGAAATGGTTAGTTTATGTTATCAATCAGTTGAGACTAATTTGTATTAGATTAATTCTTGTGCTATTATATAATCTTGTATTTAGATATAGGTTAGGTTTTTCGCCGCATATATCATCACATTGTGGTAGCTTGCTATCTGTGGCACGTTCGTATCTTTATAAATTACAGTTGTTGTAGTGCTCTCCAAATATAGGATTCCTGTATCATGGCATTTGTTTACAAAAATAGGTTAGAAATAGTTATCCATTGTTTAAATTAAAAATAAGTAATTTAATGGCTTGCATTGTATACCAACCTTTGTCTTCATTAATATCCATAGCTGTTAGGAGAATATGGGGCATAGGTGTTGATTGCTTTGTATGAATTTCGAACGATGTTCATGATGGTCCAAGCATCTTCACCTTAAGATCTAATCCATGATCGTCCACTAACCAAAATTCGATACACATGAGTCCTCTACTTGTACGCGTACCTGTGTTGACGGCATATATAGTTCCAACCACATCTGCAATAGAAAATATTCCAATTATCTTCGTTGAATTTCAGTTGTGTTGAAATTTTGATCCAGAATAGTTTACCTATTAGATTTTCAGATCCATTTGGTTTGATATTTTGAAATGAAGATAAACCAGTAGGATATTGGCAGAAACCAATGCAGCAGTAATCTAGTTTTGTTATCTGAGTATACTCTTGAATATTGATCATGATAATGTCGTTTTTCCTGATGCGTGGATATCCTGTGATGTTTGAAATTGTAAATCCTTGGATGTTATAGACCTCTTCGGTTCTGAGTTTTTGTTTGAAGGAGTTTGCCACATCTTTTGTAGCTCGACAGATTAATGTGTTGCCTTGCCACAGTATTAGTAAAACAATGTCAATTAAATATAATACAAATAGTTTAATTCAAATATTATGGTCTTAGTACAATACCTGATCATCTGATATTAGATAATTTACATATAATAGAGTATCAGTCTCTGATCTTTCCTCTCACTACCTACATACCATGATGTTGTACACAGCTTTTGGCATTGCGTGCAATTGGAGAAAATTTGCATATATGTTTCCATCATCTGATGCTGCTGATTTTTCTTCTTTGGGAATAAATTTGGGGATTGTAGGTTCATTCTGTTTGGAGTTGCTGTGGACCTGAAGAAATAGTTGTTTCTGATGAGTGTTTGGATACAGCTTGAGTTTTGAAGTAGGCATTGGTATGTATTGTATCTTCTCTGACAATTATGTTTTCTTCTATTATTTTATGTACTATTACTTGAAGACTTGGGATGAACTTCTATTTTTCAACTGCTGTATTTTATATTTGAATTTTGACGACTGGATTCCATATGGAAACCGTATTTATTGTTATATATTGTGTATCTCAACTTGATTGATATAGCCGTTGTTCTTTTGAAATGTTGGTATCACAACAATTAATGTTGTCGATATTAATGTTTTTCCTAATTTGGAATTAAAGATGAATTACGTTGACTGTCTAATGCTCTTCAATTGGAAAATGAATCCGTGATATTTTAAGTGCATAATTGTTGAATGATAATCCATTTTATAGAAAATAAAATGCATTACTTTGCAATGTAATAATTTAGATATAGTATGGTTTTTCCGGTTACAAAAAATTCCATTATCTGGTAACAGCTTATTTCTTTTGTACTTTTCAATGTAGTCTTTGATTCTATTTATATTGGCTCATAATCTGGTATAGTTACTTTGAATATTATCGTCGTCTTTTTAATTATTTAAGCATATGCTTCATCTTATTATATGAATAACACATGTATGTGAATAACACATGTATATGAATAACACATGTATGTGGTTTTTTATTTTTTTGATACGGGGACTTAGATTCGTTAGTCTGCAAATTCCTGCGATTCATTTTATAATTGGTTTAGCCTTTAGATTTTGTAATCTGTTGAATTGTTATAGCAATATTGAGAACCTTTTGAAGTATAAACACAGGAATACACTATTCTGAGTAATGATAAACATTTTATTTATAATTATTCTAAATAGATACATGAATTAAGAATTATTTATTACAATTGTTGCTTCAATGTTGTCCTTTCTGAGATTTGTCATGAGATGATGATCTGGATATTTTCTGCAAGTTTCATATATTTTGTAGTCTCAGTTAATCGCTTTGAATGGTGTGAAATACTGATGTTGTGAATGCATCCTCTTAATCTAATTTGTGAATGCATTTTTTCTTTATTTCCTTACAAAGTTATTTTATATATCGAGTATGGTTGATTTACCTAAATTTATTTTTCTTTCTTGGTTGATGCTCTTGTCTAATTTGATTTCTCCTCAATCAGGATCAATGTTTGATGACATGCATAATCCGATATCATAAACTTAGGTTGTGTTCGGAAAACAAATGTTAATAAATTATAATATATTATTTTTTAAAATGGATTATTGAGATATGCTAATGGATTTGGACACGGATGAATAAAGAACATACTAGAAGACCAGGAAGTGGGCGGGGAAAATGGTTTATTTAGATATAGGGCAGAACACACCTTTTAATTTTTAATTTATTATAAACCATTATAATGAATAATCTACTAGATGCCGAACGAGGCCTTAACCTACAACACGCAAACGCTTCTAAACAACTTGCCTCAATCGACGATTCAACACAAGTAATCCGTTTGTCGTATAAAGATGTCGCAAGGTTCACTAAACGGTCGCCTAAGTCGAACCTTCACGAAAAACGTCATAACTCATCACATATACATCCAAATCGAAAACCGTAAAATTCCTCATACTCGTAGGGAGATTTCTCACCTTAAAACGTCAGCCACAACTTCTCAGAAATTACGAATTTTGCCCAGAAATTTCAGATTCACACAAAAGATCCCAAATCTCTTACTTCTACCTCCAATCTCCAAATTCAATCAACCTACACATACCAATGCATCAACTAATTGCTATTATTCCCCAATTGGTTAGGAGGACCTCTATTCCTCATAAAATTGAAAATTGAAAAGCTAGGGTTCATAAATTTGGGGAAAAACTCACACAAGGCAAGAGCTGCTGCGCAGAGCAAGAAAACGCGAGCTGCTGCACATGAGCTGCTGTTGGGATGTGGGTTGTTGTCACACGAGCTGCTTCACAAACTGCTGCGCAGAGTGCGAGAGTGCGAGAGTGCGAGAGTGCGAGCTGCTGCGTAGAGGAAGAAGACGCGAGCATGGTCGGGCTGAGGTGCTGGTCGAGCGCGCGGCTGAACAAGGGCTGCTGGCTGAGCGGTTGGCTGAAGTCCAGAGAAAGGAGGAAGAATGTGGAGGTGCAGCGTGAAGGGAAGAGAGTAGGTGTAGCAGCTTGAAACAAAACGTGAAAGAGAAAGAGGTGGGGCCCAATGGTAGTAATTTGTAGAAAATTCCAGATAAGGGGTGTTAATTTAATTTTGGGTATATATCCTTTATGTAGGGATAAAATAGAGTACGTCGCATTTTTAATAAATCCCGATGAAACGAGGCAAATTCCGACAATTGATAATTACCCAATTATTTGAAATAGACAAGAACCAGAAGTTCCCAACTGAAATACGTAGCTATTAATATGAAAGCTTCCAGGAGAATCAAGTTCGGCATAATTATACTGGAATATGTTACTACTAGTAAGTGAGTTTGATATCGCCATATATTACAGACCCAATAATTTACAGGGCATTTCACTTTTGTCGCTGTTCTCGATCCTGGATTAAATCGTTTAATGGACTGTTAAGTATATATAGACGATTTATTGTTAATCAGATTGTGGAAAAAACATGGTTCTTACTTTTGCCTGACTTCATTTTTTGCAATTGCTAATTGGTGATGTACTGCAACAACCTGCTTCATTCTGATGTATGTCTCTATTGTAACACCCCCAAATTACATTGGGAATATTACCGCCAGTGACCCCAGACTTAACTGTCCAAAGTCACCCAAGGCTTTATAGTATGCATCGCAAATACAAAATAGTAATTCAAATGCAATTGTATTATTAAAATACTTAACCGAGTTTAAAAATGCGGAAGCGATTACATTAAAAGTCATATTATATTACTTAACTGAATTACAAATGCGGAAGCGTTATAATGAAGACATTATTCTTAACTTTATTACAGAGATTACAGCGGAAGACTTAGTTAAAATATTGGAATTACAGAATAGGTCTTAAACCCTATTACTGACCTCAAAATCTTAATCTTATAAATAGAAACTCTAAAACATTATCAGCTGCCTTCAACATCGGGAACTTGATTCTTCACTTAAGAGAAACTACCATCTGATGTGCCGTATAGGGACGGATGACACCAGCCAACCATGCAAGGAAAGAAAACGATTGGTTAGTCTAATGAAAGACTATGCAAGTGGAATTTATGTGAGGTTCTATGTGGTTGTACTAAGCTACTATCGTAGTCTTTCGAGTTAAAGCCGAAAGACGATCTGTAACTACATACTTCCACTGAAGAGGGAGGATAGACCAAAAGATATGCAACAAGAGAATACCCGAAACGAAGGTGGGTATTATGGGAGGAAAATATGATTCATTTGGGAACGTTTTAAAAACATCACACACATTAGTCTCCTTCGAATAATCGGATCCGATCAACCTCACCACATACGTATTGTGCGAATCCAGATTGGAAAGACGACCCTCTTAATCTAGAGAACGAGCGGTTTCCAAGTTGTACTCCTCGCCGAGGTATATTAATTATGTGCTCATCCGACACTTATCTTATTTACTTTCAAAACGTATACATTCACGTTATAAGCTTTTAAACCACGTCTTCCTCTCGGGATACTTAGTGAAAGATTTCCAGTTTGTAACTCTTGAACCATATCTTCCTCAAAGGATACCTAATGGAAGAGAACCAGACTAATGGCACTGGCTAAGTGCACCTCCGCTTATACCCGATTAAACGGAACGGTTATGACCCAATCGAAGGGCAACATGGCTTTTCTCATCCAATCCCTTATATTATCAAGAAGCAACTAGCCTCCCGCAGGGCATGTAGCGCTCCTACATATGATCCACTCGGGATTCTTGTGGGAATGGATCCAAAATAACGGCACTGGCTAAGTGCACCTCCACTTATACACGGATAAGTGGAACGGTCATAACCCAATCAAAGTATTAGGGCATATTACCTCCTAACACTGTTATCAAGAAACAACTACACCGCGCACGGTTAAGTCGTGTTCCTATGCAAATTCTTCTTTATTAAGTTCTAAATTAAAGACTATAAATAAGTTCACACATAGCACGCAAAGTCCACACACACAACGTCATAAAAATGGGATCAACCTATATTTATACCTAAATATAGGTATCTAAAATATCTAACAACCAAGATACAAAATATTTAGCACACAGTGTTCCCAAACAAATTAATTAGGTTTTAGAAATTACCCAATTATTCAACAATTAATTTCAATATTAATTGTCAGTTAAATATGCAAAGAGAAGAGAAAGCAAGAGCGAACCGCCACTTGCCTGAAATAGAAGGCGGCGAACGGATGAAGTTGGAGTTGGATGTCTTGTTAACGAACTCGATCTTCAAGAATCTCGATCCATATGTGATACCCAAATCACAAGAATAAATTAAAGTCAATAATCTAATTGATATAATAATTCTATTAATTATATCAAATTAAATAAATTATTTATACTCAAATTATATTTACTGCAATATAATTTATAATGTATAAACAGAGTCATTATAATGCAATTTATTAACATAATGCATTAAAATAATTCAGTTTGGGCTTTAATTAACAATCTGATATTAAAGGGGATTGGGCTTCCTTGGCCCAATATCACACTCGGCCCTTATCAAATCAGCAGCCATCCACTAAAGGAGATGACTAGTCATCTTCTTCTTCTTGCTAAAAACAGAGACATGGAGCTCACCCCAAAAATGGCGGACGGATTCCCGGCGAAGGCTAATCCGGCCACGAACAAGGCGACGCGACTTCCGGCGGGAATGAGGTTACTCCGACAATGCTTCCTAGACAAGGACGGAGTTAAAACGTGGTTCAACGAACCCGAAATAATATCGAAACGATATCGAAAATCGAAACCGTAACTTACCGAAAGTTTGACGGATCGACTCGGGATGGAGACGTCGTTAATGAGGTGACTTCGGCTATGCTTCTGGTACACAACGAATCTAAAGATAATGTGTTAACGCCCTCGAATTAATATCGAAAATGATATCGAAACGAAACCGAAACCGTATCGAAACCTTACCGAAAGCTTCTCGATTCTGCTCGGGAATGCGATACGAATAAAGTCTGGTGTTCAGGGATGAACGGGCAACTTCGAATCTGGGATTGAAACGAAGGTTACGGTTTGAATCTTGGATGTTTAGAAAACAGAGAAATAACAAATGGTACCTTTGGCTTTGATAGAAGTGAACGAGGATGATTCCCTAGACTTTCTTGACTTGATGTGAGTATATGAACAACGAAAACAAAGGTATGAAGAATAGGGATATGCCCTCGGTTTGAACTAAGGGCTCGTTTGTTTGTAGTGTTCGGAAACGGAAAGGAAACGCAAATGAATCTAGACAATTATTAAGTGAAGATACATTAACAATTTGACTTTGGATTTTAAAATTTGTATGTCAAGAGAGGAGAAAAGATGAGGAAAAGGAGGGGAGGTGAGTTGGCATGGAGGGGTGGTGAGTTGGCGAGGGGATTTGGAAACCCCTCACAAGAGGAGGGTTATAAATATCCCAACATTACCATTAGGAGAAAGGAGAAACGAAATAAAATCACAATTTTTATCAATGAACAATTCCACTAAAATGAAATATGTTCGTTTTCTTTTCGTTTCCGTTTCGGAGCATCTAAACAAACTCCCCCTAAAAAGAAAACAGAGAGATGCGAATGCGATGGAGTGATGGAGGCTGTACAAAACTACAAACAAACGAAGGAAGGATATAATATATACCCGGTAATTTCAAAAGCTCAGCGCTAAAAACTTGCCAAAAGGTAGAGATAAAGGAGCGCAAGTATTTGCACATGAAAGGAAAATAATTTGTTTTGGAAAAATTGGTACGAAGGGATCAAGGGAAGCAAAGATCGGGTTTAAGGCAATTGGGATTATTCCCAATTTTTATTCCTTCTTTTATCGAAATTACAAAGACGGCCCTAACTTAATTTTAAATTCAGTGCGGTATTTGGATTTTATAAAGAGTTAACAATTGACTTTAAAGGGTTTATAGAAATGAAGAAAGTTTAATGTCTTAAAAGAATCACTGGAACGCGAGAAAAGATAAATTTGAGCTAAAAAGATTGAAGAATAATAACCGTATTTAAATCTTAACATAGACTTGTTAATCTGATTTAAATATTCTAGGTTATATATTATAAGTTTAAATTAAGTGTGACATTACATACTTGTACAACTCTATGTAACAAATTTTAATTTAGTCTCATAATTAATTAACATAATTATAATAAAATTCTCTTTATAGAAAATTACCAAAATACCCTTATTGAAAATGAGGGATATTACATCTATTGCTCTTGTTGGATACATTTTTTTGTGATGTGCTTCATTGTTTTTCTGCTGTGTCTATTTATATTGTAATTTGTGAAATACCTAGACTCATTTAAGTTTGCTGTGATTTTGTATTTAAGTCGTATGAATACAAAAGATATTTCATTTATGTTGTGCTTGACGCGTTGTTTGTCATATAAATGCTATGAAAAGTCATTTTTTTGGCACTCTTTTTTACTATATATATGATATTTCATACTATTGGAACAAATATGTATTACATCATTCAGTGTGAGATTCTTATATGGAATAGTTCAAAACTACTAACCTTTCATTTTATTTTTGATTGTTTCTTTGATGTGTCTATTGCTATGGTATTGTGATATACTGCAACTTATTATGGGTTTTTTTACCAACTGAATTGAAGGTATTTACTTTTCTGATACTGATTCTTACTTATATGATTTGTGTATGAATTCTGCCATTGTTTTTTTGAATGGCATAATTGTATGATGTTGAATTATTTGTGTATCAATAATAATTCATGTTCTGAATACAAAATTTTGCTTACTTATATTAGTTATTTATTTTGTAGTTGGTTATTGGATGGTGTTTTAATTAAGAAAAGTTTATCCGAGAACTTCCAATTATGTTATTCTCAACATTATGAAATTCATGTTGTTAGTTGATCGTTCTATACCTTTGTTGAACCATATTCTTTGTACTAATTTATATATTGCATTAATATGAAATTGAATAACATACAAAAATAAAATGACTACTTCATCTAACCAATTTGGAAACGGGTCCAAAGTAATATATTTTTGTATGTTAAAATGTTACAAATGTTCAGACACTAATGTCCTTTATTTCTGTTGTACTGATGATAACTGTCGAAACGTGTTGGAGAAACGTGTGCTTTGTTTGTGCAGGGTAGTTAATATATTGCTGCACATAAAAGCATGCGCACCCATGTAACAAGAAAAGTTATAAGTATTTGGCATGATTTCAACACTGTGATGTGTGCCGATGAGTGCCTTGTAGACACTACAAGAAAAACCATTTATTGCAACAACTTTTGGCAACGACTAAAATTTTGTCGTTGCAAAACATATTATTTGAAACGACTTATATTTAGTGTTGTTATAGTTGTTGCGATACATATAAATTTCTTTTGCCTCCCTCCGAAATATGGGCGGGAAAGTATGAAATTTGAGCTAATATTTTTGGCAGCAAAAAGGTCGTTGCAATAAAAATTATATAAGTAGGGTAACAAAAATTGTCGTTGCAAAACTTCTCAGCAAAAACTAAATCAAAATCATTCTTATTATCTGAAGAAACCCTAGCCGCTCAACATATCTTCTTCCCATTTTCCTCCTCTGCGCTCTCCTCCTTTTCCTTCCTCCTTCACTCTCGAAGCCATTAACAATTCTCGCGACATCAAAAGTTCTGGGAGTAGCAGTGTTGGCACTAACGGACGCGCCAGAAGCCCATTCTTGCCGCTTTCGAGTCAGATCTCTGGTGCGAAGGGGAAAACGGAGTGATTAAGAAGGAGAGACGAACCAAACAGAAGGGTTGGGCGAAAAGAAGCGAGCAAAAGAGCGAACGTAGCAGAAGGAGTGACCTAGGGTTTCGTCAAGAGGCTGGTTCGACCCCAAGACGAAGTCTGGTTCATTCGTCGCGTAAATATGGTGTTCTTCGGATTGAGGCCTGGAATCTGTTGGGAGAAGGCGGTTCCCGTCACATTTGATACCTAATTCCTTCTCCTCCTCCGGGTTTCTCTAGCTTTCAAAGTCGAAGAGTTTTCAATTACAGGTTTTTAGTTTCCTCCTTTATATCTCAGCTCATTGAACAATTTTGTTTTTCGTGTTTCTATTTTGATCTACTGTTGTAAATGTTTCGAGAATCATTGAACAGTTCTGTCGGTGAACTCAACTTCAATTCCAGATAGTTTGTACTGAATGTGGCTTGTTTTGAGAATTTAGCTTGCAGTAAGCTGAATTTCTCTGTAGGTTTAAGAAATATTGAACTTGTAGAATAAATAAATATGTTTTGTTTGATGCAGTTGTGGTTCTTGTGGCTATGACTTGTTGTCCTTGTTTATTTTAACATCTGATCAAGTTAATTTTTTTCTTCAGGGATATGATATATTGCATTATGTGGAGCCTTATATCAATCAGGTATTATTTGAGTGCTTTGGAAAATTTCACATTACAGTGTTAGTTATAACATGTGTAACTAAAACCATGATAATGCAGGTTCTGTCGTATTCAAAGCAGGCAAAGGAAACCATGATAATGCAGGTTCTATCGTATTCATATGTGACACCTCTTTCGTATTTCCCTTGTCTTGATTCAAACAGATGTCTGAGCTTGCCTTATCTTCTCTTGAGCTGAAGAAGTTGCGAAGTTGTGATATTCTGTCTTCCAGTTGGGTTTCTGTACCATGGTATGCATTAGTGATCTAGTCATCTTAATTTATACATGTACGCAAATGACTGTATCCTCATTACATCTTCTGGATTTCTGTAGGTATCCAATATGTAGAGTACCAACAGGACCAGTGATGAAAGATCTGGAAGCATGCTTCTTGACATATCATTCTCTTTGTTTACCTTTGGGAGGTAAGCTGGACTACTTTTATCTACGACTAAATAATAGTTAATTCTGAGGAAAGAATGAGTTGGCTTCAGTTATTACATTTGTTATCAAATCATAGGAAATACGTCCATTATTTTTGCAACTATTCATAAATTGCAAACGGCTTTTGATCCGACTTATGTTCCTTTAGAATGATAATGTTGTCTTGATTTTCCTTAAACAACCAGTATGTTTTTTGTTTCAGAATTGTAATATGAATCATTTATTTAGTTTTGCTTTGTTATGTGAGATGCTTTGAAATGTTTCTTGCACAAAGTTAGCTTGCTGATGTTACTAGAGAGTTGATGAGGATGGAATTAGTCAAGTTTCAGATGGTGAACTTGAATGTGCGCATAGGATATGCATATTTGCACGTGACATCCATAGGGCGATGCCGCTTCTTGTCCCTGATATGAATTAAAAAATGAAGGTTATGTTGCAGACTATGATGAATATTAATGGTTAGTCCCTTGCTAGCTATTGTTATTTTTTTTGCTGCAAATTATGCAATATTCTATTTTTTAGGATAAGGCTACATTAAGAGGCTTTAATTTGATATTTTTTTTGTTTCTATCACATTTTGATATGATATTTCACTATTGTTGATCATTAATAGTATAAGGCCACAAGGAGGCTTTGTGGTCCAACATATCAAATTTGCAGGGAGCCAAACTTTATTCAAGAAGTTATTGTATTAAGTGTGAGTTTCCCCCCTGATTTACTGAGACTATATGCTTACTATGATACTTATAATTTGCTCACAGTTGAGTTGTTTATGATGAGGAAGAATGATATCATAAATATCTTTACAGGCTTGAAGTAGCACTTCTGCTTATCATTTATATTTGCTATGGATACACAGTGGAAGGTGCTGTCTCATTTGTGCTGCTAGCTCTCAACAGTTAGCTTCTTGTAATCTCCCAACTTTTTGCTTCGTACATCTTTATACTTGGAACGGTATTGAATTGGCTTTCTGCCTATTGGATGTAATTTTTTGTTATATCCGAGAATTCTTTGAAATGATGTACGTTTCTTTTATTAATAACACATTATTATTTGGTCTCATATAATTTGCTATGTAATATTTTATTTAAATTTCTAAAAGCTCATATAGAAATAATGTTGTCATCTTGGAGAGAAAATCTGTTGCAACAACAATGTCGTTGTGAAATATATATGTAATGCAACGATAAATATTCTTGTGAAAAATGGTCTATCTTTTGCAACGACTAAAACTGTTACTATACATAAAAAACAATTCCACAATGAAAATGTTTTTGCAAAGACATAATTATGGCAACGAACTTAAATCGTTGCTAAAATTAAATTTTCCGCAACGACAAAAGTCATTGCAATAGCCTTTAACTACGGGCTTACAGGCAACGACCCTGCAACGACAAATGTCGTTGCGAAAACTTGTTTTTGCAATGACTTTCCTTTTTTAGCAACGACTTTGTTCGTTGCAAAAAACAAGTTTTCTTGTAGTGAGATATCTGGTATTTGAAATGGATCTGAAAAAAACTGTTTGGAAAAAGATTATGTAATGATGTGGTGATGCTGAAATGTGCTATATATCAACAAAAATATTTATATATGGGGATAGACTTACTGTTGTTGATTGCCGAAGATATATGGTCATTGGACCCAGGAGATATTCTACCAATCTAGGACCTAAGTCTATAAAATTTGTTCATGAGTAGTCTTTGATTTCCAGTTGGAGTTGTAGACTGCGTGTGAAGGAAGGGACAAATGCGTTACATGTGCTGCACCATAAGTTACCTTTTGGTGGTTGAGCTGGCTTCTTGCATTTTGAGCATACATCAATGTACCATCCTTTGCATGCCATAACAGAGATTATTGTAATTGCGACTATGAGGGGTATGTCTTCCTGATGTTACATTTAGATAGTTAAAATATGGATATGATATAATCCAACTGTTAATATAAAATGACTTGATAATTTTCACCTTCGAATTGTTTGCTATCTGATCATGAGCAATGTTCTTTAGTTGCATGATATTTGCCTCTATTCTTTCACGTCGTCCTTCAGCGCTGGATATTCATTGCATGAAAATAATGTAAGATAAAATGATTTATACTTACAGTTATATGTATTGACATTGTTTTTTTGATATTGAAATATAAATTTACCTCTTTTCAGGCTTAGAGATCGGTGTCATTTCTGTATTTGTTATGAAATTCTGATAGGCTGAGCTCTTTGATTACTTGGAAAATGGTAAAATTGTTTGGAAGATATGAATGTTTGAGAATTTGATAGGCTTTTATAGGCAGCTGGTTTTTTTGGGCTACAAGAAAATGTGTGAAACCATTGTGGAAAGTATCATTAAATGTCCTTTTTTAATACAATTTATTTTTCGATAATAAGTGCACAATCCATATATGGTAATTTGTGAAAAGATTTAATTTGTGGTCGTTTTTTCTTTGACCAGATTTATGTAAATTGATTATGATTATAATTATGAGATTGTATTTTATTATGAAAATTAAATCTTTATTTCTGTTATTATACATAATCTTATTTCTAAGTTGGAAAAATAATTACTGTGCTGTATTTTATTTTTCGATACAAATAAATTTTCGAAAACGATATTTGTATGATTTTATTTTATGTGTATTTTTATACAGTTATTAATGAATAAATGAATACGAACTATTTTATGGCAATATAGAATCTGTAACCCCTTTGTTTGGGATCTAAGGTTGATTACATTTTTGTCAGTGGTTTTTTTTGGGGGTTTTATTAATATAATTTATTGTTACTAAAATATGGTATAATATATGTCACTGTATTTATTATAATATATATTTAAGATGTTGTTCTATATGTGAACTTGTAACCACAGTTATGTAAATTTATATCAGTATAGGATGTTTTGCTTGTTTTTTTTAGAGATAAAACAGAATTTGGTATTTCATTTATCAAATCATTTTACATGACTGAATTAAAAACCCTAATCCATCTTCTTCTCCCACCACTTTTTGTTATTCCTTTGATTTTTTCACCCTTTTTTTTTCCATGAATGTACATTTTTTCTTTCGTCTGCTACATTTCTTGACATCTCTCATGCTTAGTTTACCAGATTCCATGATCAATTGGTTGTCGATTGTATACCAATACCACTGATATTGCTTTCGTGTCCTGGAATGACTATTGTTTAGGAGGGAAGCAGAAGATTAAATCAAAATTTTCCATGCTTAGGTGACTGATTTTAATAATAGTAGTTTGAAGTAGCCAGAAGGCAATTTTGTTTTTGCTAATCTTTTTTAAAAGTTCATTCATAATATAAAAATGATTATTATTTGATATGATTTCTTAATGCCACTGAGTTTGATATTTTCCTGTTTCAGAGGTTTATTATGTTGCATGGTATTTGTGTGTTATAGTGCTGATTTGGTAAATCTTTGGCACAACATTATATTACTTGTATTTATTCATTGATTACTTAATGAAACCCAGATATTAATAAATAAAATCATAAGCAAAATTATGTGACATGTAACATAAAATGGAAATTGATAATGACAAATAATCCGAAGAAACATATTGAAAAACAAAATGATATTGCAAAGTCTTCTTTCAAAGCTTATTCCTAGGTAGCTTCTCATGAAAGCATGTCTGTATTTTTCTTTTTTCTTTATACGAACTTTTCATCTTTGGTCTTGACATCATAAGTAGCTTTGCTCTTTGTAGCTCGTCCATTTGCTGATATGCTGTTTTTCCTTCCCATCTTAGTTTCAACCTTTTATTTGAACAAAAATAAACATCAGATCCTGTTTTTGATTGTAACAGAGTAGGTACATTGTAAACTTTGTACTTTTATATACCTCCAAGCTATGCTTGTCAGTTATGACATCACTGTAGATAAATGATTCATGGGTTCCATGATCATAGTAAGTATGGCTTTTGAGTTCCAGCATGTGGGTTGTCCTGTTTAAATTCTTAAGTTCAGTGGGTAATTTTATTTCTCCATCTTCTTGCTGCAATGTTGGAAAATTTGCTGCTTATGTAAGATACTTAATGTTTCAGTCACTTATTCATATTTAGTAATATACCAATTATAGTACCTCAGATATACAATAGAGTTTGTGGTCTGAAATTTTTATAATCTTCTCTTCTACAGAATCATATAGACTCACTAAAGCTGTCGTTGTCATATCCCCTATCTCTAGGTATAGCTTGTACCTGCAGTGTTATCAAATAATATATAATCGAGTAATAGAAAATACCTCTGTTCTTTGTTTGTTTTTATTTTGAATAAACAAACCTAATTAGGGGATTATCACACTTTCTCTCACAACCCTTGCACCAAAGACCATTTTCCTGTTTGACAACTCCTTTCTTGCATTTACCATCTAAACAGGAATAGTAAAACCAGTTGTCTCTTATGAGGACATTTTTTATTTGTACAATACAGTACATAGTCATAGTGATGAAGGATCATCTGGACAACAACCGACACCTCCGGTCCCCGAGTTTGAAGGTGCATTGACTCGTTCGAGAGCTAAGGAAGTCCAACAAGAGCTAGACAAGTTAGTAGCGTTCTTCAGGTCCAAGAAGTTGAATACAGACGAAGAACCACCATTGAAGACTGTTCTAATGATCGAGGTTCGAGAACGAGCAGAAGACTGCAGAGAAGAACCGCGACCGCGGCTGGAAACCGCGCCCGTGGCTCCATAACCGCGCCCGCGGCCGGGAAACTCGGCGAGTTCATTAACTTCGCCGAGGCTTCCTTTTGAAACTTTATTTTCGGATGTTTAATTGTTTTTCGGGATTATTATTTTAGGAGATACTTTTTATTGTTTATTTCTTTAGTTGGCACCCTTATGAACCCTATATAAGCCTGCCTTAGTTGTTGTTTTGCCCCCCTCCCCCCCGATATTGATATTGAATACAGAGTTATTAAGTTTTACTCCCAAAAGAGAGCGCTTTTGTGAGTCGAGAGCCCTGTGTGCATTGTCGTTGAGCTGGCCCTAGTTGTGCTTGTGTGTGTCAATCTCTTCCATAAGGTTGGTGCTATCGAGGCTTCATAGCGCATCCTCCAGGTGCTTTGACATACCATAGTCATTGTGTTTGGTTGTAATCCATTGGGGTTTCTTTAACATTCGGTAAGGTTCTTGTTCTAAAGTTCAAGGGTTTTATCGTTGATTGATTTGGTTCCAATTGGCCTATCCTTTAACTTCCCTTTCTTTCATCTCATATCTAATTCCGCTTTTCTTCTCTGTTCGAGTTCCTATTCGAGTTTGGTGTCTAGGTCGGCAACTGCGGCTTATCCCCGCATCAAATTGGTATCAGAGCTGTGTTGACACCATTCGTCTTCACAAGAACATCAAGAGACCCCCTATCCAGAAAATCACAAAAAGAGTCAGCTTTTATTTTCTTGTTTGTCAGTTTCTTTCAGAAATTAATTTTGAGTCTTCCATTGCTTTGATATTTCTTGTTGAGTCATTACAGGTTGTGTGCAAGAAGCTTGGATCGATTAGTGTTGGTGGAGATCGAAAGATTGGAGTTTGGAGCACCCTTGTTCCGAAAATCCATTCAACCCTTCATCCATCACAAAATCTATCCATCCCTACCAAAACGCAGCCGTCAAAATCCTAGAAGAGTTGCTGAAAATTTCAGTCCTTGCACCCCAAGCCAAGATCTTCAAGGAAGGAAATCTTATCTTCTCTACAAGGAAATCAAGGTGGTTAGTAGTTTCTTTTATTTTAAAATTCGAATTTTCTGAGATAGTATCTCAGATCAAGTCTGTAATTTCGTTTTGTTTAGTTGAGACAAAATAAATTCAAAAAAAAAAATTCAAAAAAAAAAAAAATTCAAAAAAAAAGGAATCGAAAAGTCTCAAAGTCAGTAGTTTATTTTACGTTTTGTTGAGTCAAAGTCTAGTTTGATATTGTTTAAGTCGGATCTCAAGAACTCAAAGGAAATCGGGTTGAACGAGCCCGAACGGAAGCGAGAAACCACCAGGCCGCAACAGAAACCGCGCCCGCGGCCCAGTAGCCGCGCCCGAGGCCCAGTAGCCGCGCCCGCGGCCCAGTAGCCGCACCCGCGGTTCAAGCCGCGCCCGCGGCCCAGTAGCCGCACCCGCGGTTCAAGCCGCGCCCGCGGAATTCAGGCCGCGCCTGCGGCTCCGCCTCAGAAGCCAGTGTTCGAAATCCGCGCCCGCGTCCGCGGAACCGTCACTATTTGCCTTTCCATTCCTCTCAGATACGAGCCTCAATTATTACCTAACCCTCCCAACTCCATCTTCGATCCTTCAATCGACATCAGTCAGAACAAGTTAAGGTACGCTTCCTTTTGGCTCTTCTTGAAATTCGAAGCTTAACTCATATCTCTGTTTTGCATTCTCATTCTTGCAAAATGCCTTCGAGTCTTATTTTCTTTCTTTCGTTGAGTCAGTCTCTTGTTTGAGTCAGAACCTTACAGTCGAAACCCCGCACGACGCTAGCCATCTCCATCTCTACCATCATTCATATATCGCTAGGAGTTAGGTAGTTTCAACTTAGTGGGTTTTTGATCCATACAAGTCAATTCATCAAAGAAAAGCTGGTTGCAACGACAATTGAGAGAGAGTGCAGAGGAAAACATACGAGAGTAAACACTAGCGAGTTGTTTTCATTTACACTTACCTTAATATTGTTCTGTGTTAGTCTTTTCTTTAGTGATGAGCAGGTCAGGTTCTCCCCACGGGAGGCATGAAGCCCCGGAGACCCGCGCCATTACCCCGGAATTTATGACCAACATGTTTCGGGAGATGACGTCGGCCATTACAACCGCCATAGAGCGGCAGAAGCGATCCACCCCTTCCCCAAGGGTTGTAGAGCACATCGGGACCTCCTATGATGCTCCAATCGACAATCGGAGGCCCCTGCCTCCTCAGCAAGAAGCCTATGAGGCTGCCCGCACGGGTCGGGAACCCAGACGCAGGCCTACACCCCGAGACGATCTCCCACAAGCTCGGAGAGGACGCTTTCGTAACTCTCCTATACCTCACTTTAATAGATACAATGCTGCTAACCGTTTGATGATGCATTTCAGGACCTAGGTGATAATGATGACGAAGAAGAGCCTGAAGAAGAAGATGAGGCGGGATGGCGACCCTATCATTCCCAAGGAAGGCGAAGAGAGCCTGAGAAAGATGGAGTGGGAAAGATAAAGGTTAAGATCTCGAGTTTTGAGGGAAAGTGTGATCCAGACATATATATGGAGTGGGAGACCAAGATTGAACAAATCTGGAATTGTCACAACTTTCCTGAAGCCAAAAAGGTGCAGCTGGCATCTTTGGAGTTTAGTGGCTACGCTTTAGTTTGGTGGGATAGCTTGATCAGAGGGAGAGCTGCCAATGGAGATTATCCTGTCACTACTTGGGAGCTCATGAAGAGGATGATGAGAGCTCGATTTGTTCCCCCACATTACACTAGGGAACTTCTTCAGCGGCTCGAGAATTTGAAGCAAGGATCAATGGCAGTCAAAGAGACTTACAATGCTATGCAAATAGCAATGGTTCGAGCTAATTTGGTGGAGGATGAGGAGACAACCATGGCTAGATATCTTCGTATCCTTCACCCATATGTGTCTAGTGAGATTGAGATGTTCCCTTACAACTCAATGACTAAGTTGCTACATTTGGCTATCAAGGTGGAAAGAAAGACCAAAATTAGGAGCCAAGGGAGCAAAAACGCAGGTGGCTGGAAAAATCAGCAAGGAAGGAACTCCTATCCTTCAACCCGAGAGGTCCCTAACAAGGAAGACAGTGGTTCTCGAAGGAATCCGCCACCTACTACTCAAGTGCCCTCCAAGACAACACTTGGCCCTTCTAATCCACCCCGAGGGAGTACTTCTAACCCTACTTCTAGAGCTAGGGATATTGAATGCTTTAAATGTAGAGGAAAGGGTCATATGATGAAAGATTGTCCTAATTCTAGAGTATTAATTGTTAATCAACTAGGAGAACTTGAAAGTGAAAGTGAAAAAGAAGAGAACCTAGGTGATATGCATGATGAGGATGATCTTAGTGATGAAATTGGTTATGAACATGGTGATTCTTTGATTTGTAAAAGAAATTTACATATAAAACCCGCCCCTTGTGAAGATAATCAAAGAGAAAATTTATTTCACACTAGGTGTTTAGTTCAAGGAAAGGTATGCAATATGATTATTGATGGTGGAAGTTGTTGCAATATTGTTAGTACTGAATTGATCACTAAATTGCATTTTGCTACTATTTTCCATCCTAGACCTTATAAATTGCATTGGATGAATGAATGTGGTGAATTAAAATTTCTAAAACAAGCTAAGATAACATTCACCTTAGGAAAGTATACGGATACGGTTTTATGTGATGTAGTTCCTATGCAAGCTTGTCATATATTGTTAGGAAGACCATGGCAATACGATCGAAAGGTTACTCATGATGATCATACTAACCGTCATACATTCATCTTTAATGATAAGCCTATTACTCTTAAACCTATGACTCCAGCGCAGATAGCAGAAGCTTACGAAAAGAGCAAAGGCAAGGAAAAGGTTTCAGACAAATCGCAACAGAAGGCCCAACACGAGAACCGCGCCCGCGGTCCCGAGGTCGCGCCCGCGTCTCACTCGCCCAACCGCGCCCGCGGTAATTCAGCCGCGCCCGCGAATCCTTCTTCTGGCGCGATGCTGGATCCTGCATTGACGAATCGAGCCCTATTGTCGTCCAAAGCCGAGCTGGAAGGTGAGTATTTACCCTTTGATACTACTCTAATGATGCTTTGCAAGAGATCTGTGCTGACAGGTACCAATGCTCGCCCTAATCTGCCACCGAGTATCCAAGCTATTCTTGATGATTTTTCAGAAGTGTTTCCGGATGAGATTCCAACAGGCTTACCACCTTTTAGGGGTATTGAGCATCAAATCGACCTCATTCCAGGAGCATCTCTACCTAACCGACCAGCTTACAGAATGAATCCTCGGGAGTGCAAGGAGATTCAGAAGCAGGTACAGGAGCTTGTAGATAAGGGCTATGTTCGAGAAAGTATGAGTCCTTGTGCAGTCCCGGTCTTACTTGTGCCCAAGAAAGACGATTCCTGGCAGATGTGTGTTGGTTGTTGAGCTATCAATAACATAACTGTCAAGTACCGTCATCCCATTCCAAGGCTAGACGACATGTTGGATGAACTCCATGGAGCTACAAAATTCACCAAAATTGATCTTAGAAGTGGCTACCATCAAATCCGGATGAGAGAAGGTGATGAGTGGAAAACCGCCTTCAAGACCAAATTCGGTCTTTATGAGTGGCTAGTTATGCCATTTGGACTTACTAACGCTCCCTCCACTTTTATGAGACTTATGAATCATGTTTTGAGGAAGTTTATAGGGAAATTTGTCGTTGTCTATTTCGATGATATCTTGATTTACAGCAGGTCCCTCGGAGAGCATGAACAACATCTCAGGGAAGTACTCGTTACTCTAGGCATGCAAAAACTTTATGCTAATTTCAAGAAATGTGATTTTTGCACTGATAGAGTTATATTTCTTGGTTTTGTAGTGAGCTCCCAGGGATTACAGGTTGACGAAGAGAAGATTAAAGCCATTCAGGAATGGCCGACACCCACGACCAGCAGCCAGGTACGCAGTTTCCACGGGTTAGCAAGCTTCTATCGGCGCTTTGTGAAGGATTTCAGCACCATTGCTGCACCGCTGACTGAGGTAACTAAGAAGCATTCAGCATTTGTTTGGAAGGAGGCTCAAGAAAGGGCGTTTGAGGAGCTAAAACGCAGATTGACCGAGGCACCTTTGCTTGTGCTTCCCGACTTCACTAGGCCTTTCGAAGTGGAATGTGATGCTTCCGGAGTTGGCATTGGAGGAGTGCTTATGCAGGAAGGTAAGCCTATTGCCTTTTTCTCTGAAAAATTGAAAGGTGCAAGTCTAAACTACTCTACTTATGATAAGGAATTATATGCATTGTATAGAGTGCTTAAGACTTGGCAACATTATCTATGGCCTAGGGAATTTGTTTTGCATATCGATCATGAATCTTTAAAGCATTTTAGGAGCCAAGATAAACTTGATAGAAGGCATGGTAGGTGGATGGAATTCATTGAAACTTTCCCTTATATTATCAAATACAAGAAGGGAAAAGATAATGTAGTTGCTGATGCACTATCTAGGAGGCATGCTTTGATTGTTCAACTTGATTCTAAGGTGTTAGGCTTTGTTTACATCAAAGAATTATATCGTAATGATGCTGATTTTGGTGCTATTTATAAGCAATGTTTAGGTAAAGGAACTTTGGATAAGTTTTACTTGTTTGATGGTTTCTTGTTTAGGGCTAGTAAAGTATGCATACCTAAGTGTTCTTTGAGATTATTGCTTGTTGAAGAAGCCCATAAGGGTGGATTAATGGGACACTTTGGTAGAGATAAGACATATCATATGTTGCATATTCACTTTTATTGGCCCCATATGCTTAGGGATGTTCAACATTGTTTGAAAAGATGCTTGGAGTGTCTTAAGGCTAAGTCTAGAGTTAAACCACATGGATTGTATACTCCTTTGCCTATTCCTACGACCCCATGGGTAGACATTAGTATGGATTTTATTGTAGGGTTGCCTAGGACTAAGAAGGGGAGAGATTCTATTTTTGTGGTTGTTGATAGATTTTCTAAAATGGCTCATTTTATTGCTTGCAACAAGACGGATGATGCTCATCATGTGGTTGACTTGTTCTTTATCGGAGTTGTTAGGTTACATGGAGTACCAAAGACTATTGTGAGTGATAGGGATGTGAAATTTCGAAGTTACTTTTGGAAAACTCTTTGGGGAATACTAGGGACTAAACTACTATTCTCTACATCTAGTCATCCTCAAACTGATGGTCAAACTGAAGTAACCAATAGAACCTTAGGAACCCTTTTGAGAGCCATTCTTAAGAAGAATTTGAAAGCTTGGGAAGAAGCCTTACCCCATGTTGAGTTTTCCTACAATAGAGCCATCCATTCCTCAACCTCGCTGAGTCCCTTTGAATGTGTGTATGGTTTGAATCCACTAACCCCTTTTGATCTTATGCCGTTACCTACGAAGGAGCGAGTGGATTTCAATGCAGGAAAACAGGTTGATCACATCAAGGAAATTCATGAGAGGACAAGAGCTAAATTGCTAGAAGTAGCTGCTACAAATGCTAGCAAGGCAAATAGGAAGAGGAAGAAGGTCATCTTCAAGGAGGGAGACCTCGTGTGGGTCCACTTTAGAAGAGAGCATTTTCCCAGCAAACGCCACTCAAAGCTGTCCCCATGAGGTGATGGACCATTCAAGGTGCTTAAGAAGATTTGAGATAATGCTTATGTCTTGGAGCTTCCCGGTGACTATCAAGTGAGTGCTACCTTCAATGTGCAAGATTTGACTTTATTTGAGGGTGAAGAAGAAGAGGAGCTGGATGATTCGAGGTCGAATCCTTTTCAAGAAGGGGAGGATGATGAAGGATCATCTGGACAACAACCGACACCTCCGGTCCCCGAGTTTGAAGGTGCATTGACTCGTTCGAGAGCTAAGGAAGTCCAACAAGAGCTAGACAATTTAGTAGCGTTCTTCAGGTCCAAGGAGTTGAATACAGACGAAGAACCACCATTGAAGACTGTTCTAATGATCGAGGTTCGAGAACGAGCAGAAGACTGCAGAGAAGAACCGCGACCGCGGCTGGAAACCGCGCCCGCGACCGGGAAACTCGGCGAGTTCATTAACTTCGCCGAGGCTTCCTTTTGATACATTATTTTCGGATGTTTAATTGTTTTTCGGGATTATTATTTTAGGAGATACTTTTTATTGTTTATTTCTTTAGTTGGCACCCTTATGAACCCTATATAAGGCTGCCTTAGTTGTTGTTCCCCCCCCCCCCCCCGATATTGATATTGAATACAGAGTTATTAAGTTTTACTCCCAAAAGAGAGTGCTTTTGTGAGTCGAGTGCCCTGTGTGCATTGTCGTTGAGCTGGCCCTAGTTGTGCTTGTGTGTGTCAATCTCTTCCATAAGGTTGGTGCTATCGAGGCTTCATAGCGCATCCTCCAGGTGCTTTGACATACCATAGTCATTGTGTTTGGTTGTAATCCATTGGGGTTTCTTCAACATTCGGTAAGGTTCTTGTTCTAAAGTTCAAGGGTTTTATCGTTGATTGATTTGGTTCCAATTGGCCTATCCTTGAACTTCCCTTTCTTTCATCTCATATCTAATTCCGCTTTTCTTCTCTGTTCGAGTTCCTATTCGAGTTTGGTGTCTAGGTCGGCAACTGCGGCTTATCCCCGCATCACATAGATTCCTGCATAGTAAAATATAGTAAGTAAACTTAATAGATTTATGTTTGTTTTGAAATATATCTTTATTATTCAGTATACCTTCATTTTCCTTGCAGCAAACATTCTACCCGAATGTAGAAGCTGTAACAGTGTCCCATTTTGTTCTACACTTTCATTGCTAGCACAGTTTGTTCCTTCATTTATATGAAACCTGCAATGGTGAAATACTATTTAGATTACATCATTATAAAGTCTCACTTTTGTTTTTCCTATGTGTTTAATATTTTTTGAATTTTTTTTAGTTAAAATAATTATTCAATTATATGTGTGTTGAGTTAAATGTATCTCTATATTATATGTTATATAATATTAAGAAACAATATCATACCCGCAAGCTGCTTGAAATTCCTGAATTTGTGGCACATCCGTGTTTGTATATATCGATGTTGCTTGGGTGCTTTGTAACATTACCTTGCCTGATACAATAGACCGTTTTTCAAATACAATGACTATTACTTCTGTTAAAAAATAAATCTTGAATTGTACATGAGTAGTAGCATTAGTTAAAATTTCTAGGTTACACAGAAATATCAGAATTATTAGAGTTATGTATGAATCTTTTTGTCTTGTGTAATGAACTAAATAATTTATATGACACTGAGATACTAATCTAATTATGATACTTAATTCTTTGTAATCTTATAATTTCATTGTAGTGTGAAGATGAAACTTCATTGCCTGTTGTCCTAAACATGTCAGAAATCAAAGTAAGCAAAAACTTCACATGTTCTTAATATTCTTCTAAAGAATAATGTATTTATATATTATAAAATCTAAATCTGGTATTCAACAATGAATTCTACTACAATTTTATTTTTTTAATAACATAAAGAATAACAAATTTATGTGTTTATGGTTACTGATGTTTACCATATTCCTCTGTGATCTCCATCGATGTCAGCAATATGGTCATCAGATGTTTGGATTTTTTTGTCTTTTTGATAAAGTCGTCACATGCAAAGCCAACCATTCGGGCTTTAATTTTTTGTTTTTTTTATCATCGATCATCCAACATTCTATATACTCGAAACCGTCGTAGGTCTTCTGCACGCCTCCAACTGTTGATAGATTTCCAACAACATCTATGGGATGAATAAACATAAATTATTAGTAAATATGTTTTTATAAGTCTATACCAAATTATTAATAAAAATAGCAAACCTATGAAATATTCTGACCCATTTGGTTGGATGTTTCCAATCGGTGTAATATCGATCGAAAACCGACAAAAACCATTTGAAGTGTAATCAGTTTGTTTGATTTCATTGTATTCTTGTAGTGAAATCAAACACGTAATGTTTTTTGTAGTGAAATCAAACACGTAATGTTTCTCATCGTCTTTTCGAACACGTAATGTTTTTTGAGTTTGTGAAAGCATAAATCCTTGTAAGCTATAAACTTTCCCATCCTCAAGCAGTCCAAAATACTTATTTGCAAGATTCCTATTTGCCCGGAAGATGATTGTATTTCCCTGATTGCATTAGTGAAATAAGACTATATTATTGCTCATAACATGTGTTTTATGCTGTGTAAGGTTTTAGTAACATACCTGATCATCAGAGACAACATAGCAGCATGCTTTAAGGTTGTCATATTGAAATGCCCCGTAAATTATTGGCTCTGTAATATATGACGATATCGAGCTCACCTACAAGTAGTAACATATTCCAGTATAATTATGCCGAACTTGATTCTCCTGGAAGCTTTTGGATTAATAGCTACGTATTTCAGTTGAGAATTTCGGGTTCATGTCTATTTCAAATAATTGGGTAATTAGTGATTGTCGAATTTGCCTCATTTCACTGGGATTTATTAAAAACCCGACGTACTCTATTTAATCTCTACATAAATGATATATATCCAAAATTAAATTAACACCCCTTTATCTACAAACTACTACCATTGGGCCCCACCTCTTGCTCTTTCACGTTTTGTTTCAAGCCTTATCTCTTCCCTTCACGCAACACCTATTCTTCCTCCTTTCTCTTGACTTCAGCCAACAGCTCACACACAACAGCTCAGCCAGCAGCCTCTCGCTCAGCCTCGCGCTCAAACGACACCCCAGCCGACGTTGCTCGCGTCTTCTTCTTCTCTACGCAGCAGCTCGCACTCTCCTCTGCGCAGCAGCTGTTCAACAGGTCGTGTTCAACAGGTCGTGTGCAGCAGCTCGTGTGCAGCAGCTCGTGTGACTACAACTCACAGCCCAACAGCAGCTCGTCCGTAGCAGCTCGCGTCTGCTTCCTCTGCGCAACATTCTTTTGCCTTGGGTGAGTTTTTCCCCAAATTTATGAACCCTAGTTTTTCAATTTAGGGGTTTATGCTAAAATTGATGTTTGGACTGAAATTGGTGGAAGTAATGGATGATATAGGTTGTTTGAAGTTGAGATTTGGAGGAATAAGGAAGGATTTGAGTTTTGGGCCATTAGGTAAACTTGCTGGAAAATCTGGACAAAATTCGTAATTTCTGGGAAGTTAGGGCTGACTTTTTAAGGTGAGAAATCTCCCTACGAGTATGAGGAATTTTACGGTTTTCGATTTGGATGTATATGTGATGAGTTATGGCGTTTTTCGTGAAGGTTTGACTTAGGCGACCGTTTCGTGAACCTTGCGACATCTTTATACGACTAACGGATTACTTGTCTTGATCGTCGATTGAGGCAAGTTGTTTATAAGCGTTTGCGTGTTGTAGGTTAAGTTTAGAATATCGGATTATGCATGTCATCAAACTTCTAAATAGTATATGAGCTTTAATCTTAATGAAGTATGGAATACGAATGCTATGTTAGTGATTACATGAATATATGCTCTATTGTGATTACTTGATTATGTGTTATGTTGAACATGTCTTCTTTCGTGAGAATCTTGACGATATGTTTATCCTTGTGATTGTGCTTATATGCTTGAGATGCGATTATGTGAAGTTATCGGTGTGTACACATTGTCCTTGAGATTTATATGTGGGGTAAGGATTGTTCCGATCCCTCACTTGATTGTGAACGGTTTTATGTCGTAACACCCTCGATTATGGCTCTATCGGAAGAGTGGGTCGTTGGTGGGCCTTGTCAATTGGGTAGACCGCATCACTTGGCCCGTGATTCCGTTCCCTACCCTTTGGTATAGGAATGATTTGGCCCAATGTACGGGCAAGAAGGTACCTTCGGGTTCAAGACAGTCTTGGACTTGTTTTCGAAACGTTTTCGTAATTTGTTTTCCGATTGGATCTCTATTTACTTGATACACTTGTTTGTGTGTTGCTTGTGATTGATCGCTTGTTTGTTTGTGAATCTGTAAGTAATCGTTACTCGTGCATGATCATTTCTAAAAACATAACTTAGGTTTGCATGTCTGCTAATCTGTTACTCCTTTACTTGCCCTATTACTCGTATTATGCTTATGAATAACTTGCTAGTCTGGTTGGAGACTAACCCCCATTTCGGTGGGGGAACTGGCTGTGTTTGACATGGTCAGGTACCCAGTCTGTTGCAGAGCATGGAGGAGGTCAGGCGACTTGATGCAAGCTAGGATGGGTTTACTCGGGTTCGCTTTCGCTTTGGTTTTAAAAACTGTTGCTTTGCTAAACTAGGCATATTTTGATACTTTGATGCATTTGTAGTCTTTGGGGACAAACATGTTTGATAACCCTCTTGAAGCAGGTTTTTGGTATTTTGTTCGTATGACCGTGTTAGGTCATTTTCGACGTACTTGTATGGACGTCTTGCAAGACTATTACTTGTTTTCATTTCTAGTTGTTCTTTCGTATTTATATCATCCTTTAAACTTGCCTGTGGGGATTCCTAGTATGAGATCCTTGGCGCTGTAACACTCTTTAAGTTTTGGGGCGTTACACATATGGCCCGATTTCCACCCATTGTCTACATATCAGTATGTGAAATATCCCTGTAGCCATCACATGCAATTGGTAAAAATTTGCATATATCATCCCATCTTCTGCGACTGGAAGCAGGTGCGTTTTTGGACTCAATTTCATGTTTTCCATTGCCATTATCAGAGGTAATTTGTATTACAGTTGTCTTGTTTTTTCCTGTAATTTTTTTCAGCTGTAAAAGTTCTCTAAGTTTGGAAGTTTATATAGTACTGATGTCTTGGATCTTCACGACTACAAGATTATCTAGAGGTTTGTAGCCAATTAAATGCAAATGCCACATATGCTGGGTTTTTTCCTTTTTTGATTTTGATTAAACGTTTCAGAAATTTGTTATTATTATGGGTTGAAAATAAATGGTATAGTAATGGTCTTTATTTCGATAGAGTAATTAGCATGACATTAAGTAGGGGGTGTGATGATGAAAAAATAATTTCTGAAAATAATGATGGAGGAATCCAATGTACCAGTTTCCATATAGAAAATATATCATACTGTCATGGTCATTTAGTTATTTTGAACGTAACATGTATATATCTTAAAATACAATTGTATGAATGAGAATTTTAAATCTATTTGTAATCTGCTGTACTGACTTTGGTATATTTTTTCATCTTCAACAATAGTTCAATATTCTTCGCCACCAAATAATTAGATTGCAACATATGTAACAATATATATATACATACTTTTATTGTTTTGATTACTTTTGCTTCAGTGATAATACTGGAATGCTAACTGTTTTGATTTTCATATTTCAAATGTTTATACAAATGAGCTGTTTTTATCATAAAAATCAACCTGATATCCAACCAAGATACGTTTTTGAGTTCAGTGTTCTTGATAGGTGTCAATGGATAAATTTTTTATTCGTTAATACAGAAACAGCTTCATGAGTTTGTACTTCCTGAATATCATTGTGTATGTCAAAGCGTACTTTTGGTTTGCGTAAATGTGAAAACAAAAACCTTGTCTTGTTCTTAAATAAAATGGAATATATTGTAATGGAAACACATAGATATAAGAAATAAATATTCATTGTTACACAGGTTTACTAAATAAGCTCTTGTTAATGTCGCAAACTGATTTGTGTCATAAGAGATCTTGATATTGACATATCTCTTCTTTGGGGATATTGTTGCATCATTGTTTAGACTTCTTCATTTGGAAGTCTTCTATTGTTGCGGTTGTACTTGCTCCACGTAAAAAACAATAGTTAATCATATGGAATATAGAGAAACAGATATATGTTGAAGTTTAGATAATAACAATTATGTTATGAAAGTATCCATAAAAATACTTGTCTAAGAGGGTGATATTCAATAATATCACTACATAAGTTCCATTGTAGTAATATGTGTGTGTTTTCAACACAAACATGTGGAATGTATGCTTCAGGTTAAGAATATCCATTGGAATAATGCTTGGTTTCATCCTTTCTTTGAGTTGTTCATTGAATATTGAAAAGATTGTTTCAACTTTCTAACATTTCAAATATGAAATTTAATGTTATAAGTTATTTGGATATACACTAACTGATATAGATGGCATATCCGTAAGTGAGTTTTGTTGTAATAGCTTTGCTGCAGTACAATCTATGACTGTGACTAAAACTTTGCTAGGTTTATCCTCAATTAGTAGTTGAAACCTGTACCTGTTTTTGTTCAGAAACCTTCTTAGATTTTCATTATTTCGTAGTCCTATTTCAAATCAACAAAACGAATGATAAAATGAATACCTGACTCTTGGTTCTTTACATGGCTCTTCACATGATTCACACCAATAGGATTTCCCCTTTTTGACAATGCCTTTTACGCATTGTTTCTTCCCGCATGACAGATTGTACTAGTTGTAGTCTACAGAAATGTCAATTATCTTTGCAATACACGTTAACGTAACCGTAAACAGCAGTTTATTAAATGATGTTTTTGTTATTCGTGGAACCACTGAAAATCACATTTTGCTTTGTTTGAAAAATTTATGCTGTTACCGGATATTTTGGTCCATAATGCCACCTTCCCAACTCTAGTAACTGTCATATTGTTTTCGCACGTTTCATATGTGTACTGCGTCCTTTTCCTGCATCCCATACGTATTCGGCCCTGCATATTTTAGTGACAAATATAAATGTCTAATTGTATCCTATTTGTTGATTGCGTTCTTTCATTTCCTGATATTATTTCCTTGTTTTCATACCTTATTTTTTTCCGTTTAGCGGTTAAGTGTGGTATGCCTTTCTCATTATATAGATTTGTTGCAGGTATGCTCTTCAAACTAACATGACCTGATCATGATATATGATTACAAAATGAAAGAAAAGCATTGCTATATTTTTTTCAATAGTAATAAGTGTTGATTTTGGCTTGAAATTACCGTTTGTATTGATTACTGTAAGTCCGGAAAGCAATATTGTATGTGGACCCTCTATCGAAGCAACACGCTTGATGAAGGTTGCACATATGAATCCTTGGAGGATTACGCAAATTCTCTTGCCTCTGTTATTAGAAAACATTGTGTTACTGTGTTAGCGTGGACAATTGAAATAATCTGCATTCAATTCTATATCTTTACCTATTGTTGTTGAGATAACATTCTATTTGTTGATGTCCTTCTTCATTATTTTGGATCTCCATGTAAGCAGCAACAGATCCAGCAATGTCTATGTTTTGACCATGTTTGTTTTAGCTTCTATCAAGGTTTAATGCACATAATAACATAGTACGCTTGAATTACCTATATGTTCCATTCCTGTTTTTGTATCCAAGTGTTCAAATTCAATTGTATTGAAAGGATAACGATTGTATCCATCTGTTTGATCTTCAATTTTTATAATCTGTGTATCATTCTCCAGTTGGATACATAGTCCAAGAAGATGTTGGTTAAGATAGGATCTTGGTGTTGGTCCTATTTTGAAGTTTTGTAGTGTGTATACGTATCCATCTTCAAATCTTGAGAAGAATTTGTCTGCTGAAGCTCCTTCTGCACAACATAGTATTATTCTTCCCTACAAATGCAAGTGTTCATATTGTGATAAGAAAATGAAGAGTTTTTGTCCTGACAGTAGTAGACTTGTAATTGTTCATTAGAGATGAAAAAGAAGAGATGAATAAAATGTGTAACCATTATACCAGATGTGATGCTGTAGCAAGCTGTTAAATTGTTGCTGATATCCATTTCAATCCATTGCCTACATATCATGATGGTCGCTCTTGAACTGTTAGAACTCATAGTTGAAATTCAGCTTTTGTTTGAGAGAGGTATAAACAATAGGTAGATCTGTTGGTTTTTTGTGATTATGGTCAAAGAACAATAAGGGTCTTTTTATATATTGGTTCGTTGTTCTGTGTAATTAATGTCTAATTAATTAATACAGCACCATACCATTACCATTACCATTATTAACATTCTATATCCGTCTCAGACAAAATTTTTTAATAGTCCATGAATAGTGCAATGGCGTATTATCTAATGTGCATACGTGTAGATTAATTCAATTTGATTTGAAGGGCAGAAGTATCACAAATATACGTTGGAGTAAAAATTTTGGTGCACAAAAATTAAGAATGTCGTATGTAGTTCCTCCATTTTGAATGGTATGTGCGAGGCATTGTTTACATTTGTGTTATGGCTATCATTTGTACCGCTTTATGTATTTGTGCTTGAATATTTCTGTTGTTTTCCTTAGTGGGTTCCGAAGGAGCACGTTGAAGAGTATTTAGGACATTGCAGTCACAAAACAGTCACGGTGAACGTTGAAACAGTCGTGCGGGTATGAAACGGTTGACTTATGTTTAGCGTGAGTATGAAATGGTTAATTTACGATTCCCGTGCGTATGAATTTGGTAACATATGTTTATTAATCATTTTATATTCCTAACTGGCACATGTGTTTTACGCATGTTTTTCGTTTTCTTTTTTTATGCATTTTTACGTCTTAGTTGGTTTGTTGTTCTTTATTGATTTTTTTTTTAATTTACATAGTTCAATCCGGTAATGATAGATAAGAATTGAAAAAAAAGGAGTTACTCAAACAATGGGGATTTCTTATAGGACATATATGTATCTTTGTGGGCCTTTTTTTTAAAAAATGGGCTGAAATTGTATTTGGTCCATTACTAATGTCATAACCTTCTTACTGTCCTTTAGCAGCCTTCATACCTCGTTTCATGTGTGTGGCTTGTCGATGCTCTTGTGAAGAGGTAAGGAGCTTCTTTAATGTCTTTCTTCTTTCAATTGATTCCTTGATGTATGTTCCTCGTTCATCGATTTCTTCCAGCTTGTATCGTTTCTGGTTCATTATACCGTTGTTTCCTTGTAGATATGGATGTGTTCCTATTTTTTGGTTTGACGATAAAATGTGTTTGCTCCATTATGTTCTGATGTTGGCATTTCTTATGTCTTTGTTTGTAATTTTCCCGCAATAGTGTCGTGTGCTTTAGTGCATGTGAATGTGTGAGTTGTTTAATAACCATTGCTGATGTTATTTCTTGTTTTGTAGGTTACTTAATTCTGATTCTTTTTCCCCGTTTCTGTACAACATATTTACTTGTTCTGTTTCTTACTGTTACTTTAGGGGTATTTGTGTTTATTGTTCTTTATGGGTCTTCCCATATTCACATAATGTTTTTTTTTGCCGTACTGATCTGGATTTTATATTGTGCATGCAGTATGGAAGTGATTTCTCTTTCTTCGAGCCTGAGTTCTTTGGGTGATGACACCTCGGATTTTGATTCTGATGCCTCTGCTAAAGACGATTATGGTGGACATTTACCTGTTGCTTTCACTCGCTTGATTGCGTCTGACCAGATGTTGTTAGAGGTGGTATGTGTGCAGTAGTTTGTTGTTTTCGTTCATGTGTTTTTGAACCCATGTTCTACGTTCTGTTTTTTTCTGTTACAGCGTTTGTTTACCTGGTACGTTCACAACTGAAATGGGAAAGAGTATGGATTGGATAATGCGCTTGTTTGTTCCCGGCCACTACGAATACACTGTGAGAGTTGTTAGTGGAGTTGATGGGTACTGCTGGCTAGAGTTGGGGTGGGACGTGTTTGTCATAGATCACGGAATAGAGGTTGGTGATGTTGCTGTGTTTGTGCCCAAAGGTGGTTCCCTGTACCAAGTCAGGGTGTTTTCCCCAACGTCTGTTGAGATAGATTACTCTGATTGAGTGTCACGTCATCTAGCAGGTAAGAATTTCACAATGAATTTAGTTATATGGATGATGTAACATGTCGTTTTATTCTGTTTATGCGTTGTTAGATTGGGGTCCATACTAATGTGTTTAATTTAACCGTATTGATGAATAGGATCACCCCATGGTGGGACTCAATCAAGGTTACGTAAGAAGGGTGGCCGGCATGGGGCAGGTTTCTGTTTTATTGATTCTGTTTACCTTCTTCATCCGAATTGTATAACTTCGTATCACTTTTTCTGAAGCTGATTATGGACTCATCGCAGGTCCCTCCCGTGCGGGTGCTGGGCCTTCCAAGAATAACAGAGCCATCGGTCAAATGGTATTCATGAAGTTATTGAAGAAGTCGTATGTCAATTCACCTTTTCACATGGTATGTATGTTTGCATATGTTTCTATTTTAGTTGGTTTTTGTTTTAGCCAGCGGATCTATTTCTTAGGTCCGGTCTTGTTTTTGTAGTGGATTCCCAAGAGTCACGTGAAATAATATTTAGGGGGGGGGGGGGCAAGGCTTTCTTCAGCCATGCTTAAGATCGAAGGGTTCGAAAGGATGGTTGACATATCAAGGTGCAGCAGAGGCATTTGTTTCGGGCAGGGATGGGAAGATGTTGTCGTCTGTCACGATTTGAAGATTAATGATGTGTGTAAGTTTGAGTTGATTGATACGGTGAATGGAGTTTATGATGTTAATATCACGCGTCAGTGATGTGTATGACTGTTTATGTAACATGTTTTGCAATAAGGTAGAGGCCTCGTTAGGTGGAGGTCCATTTTGCTGAATTACAGGATGTCATGTGAAGGTTGGCTATGGTATTTTGAATGTTGTAATCTGGATCATTCGGTGCTGTTGTTATTGGAATTGTGTTTTTCTGTTTTGCAAAGTTAACATCCATATGAATGAATTAAGATATGTTTATATTCGTCTTCAAACAGTGTAGTTTGTGTGTTTTGGCCTTTTTATTTTGTGTAGCCTTGCATCCCCGGCTTTTGTGTGTGAGTTTGCTTTCTCTTGAAATCATAGTAGTGTAATTTATTCTACTCTACAAAGAATTCAGTAGTAAACTGGAAATAAAGTAAACAATGTGTATTATTCTTCTTACACTATTGTGGATGTCCTGTATTTAACCCATATCATGATTAGACAGGAAATGGTCATTGCAACACTGCTAAGTCATATGAACGTAGTGTCTTGGCACAAATCAATTTTTCTTTCTGTTATGTTTTGCACAGAAAAGACTATTCTGACGGTTACCTTTGCACATTAATATAGAGTCATTTATCATAACTCTATAACAGTTCTAAGGTGTGGTTGTATTTTTTAATTCATAAGAATATTATATCGATCTTATATCTTGATAAATTGAACCAAAATATATATGAACATTTACCTACACAGAACGAAACAAAGCCGCAAAAATTTGGTTCTTCCAATCATAATTACGTTGAATGATAATGCATATACTCATAGTACTCTCTTATTTGAATTTGAATTTGATTTTTGTGTAACGCATCATTTGTTTTTACTACTGAATTTTTCGTTTATGGTAATTTTCTAATATAAAGTTAATGCCCCTATTAATTGACAATTCAATACATTTAGTAATACATATCATTATAAATTGCACATTTTGATCGTTGATCAGTTCTTCAACTAACAGTAACCTTTTGTTTGATTTCACATTCAATTTCATAGTTTTTTTGAATCCATGGGTGAGTGTTTTGTTAATTATATTTGTTCTAATTCATGTTTCTTAAATCAAATGGATGCAGTCTACAAACTACAATCATATTCTATGATAGGTAAGTTTGTTGGTGATATTCTCTGTATTTCCTTGCTATCATGTTTGTAAAATTATAAATACCAAAGTTATATTTGTCGTCATATCAGGAGATTTCATTGCGGAAGGAGCAGCGGTAGTACGACAAATGTTAATTGAAGGGGATAAACAAATGTCAATTTCTTTGATGTTGAAAGATGATGCTCTTGGAAAGTTGATTGTCTTAACTGAAATTATACGAACCAAAAAAGATACGTCAAAAGAATTGGTGGCTGATATGCAGAAGGTTATTTGTGAATTTGATTATATTTATGTTTATCTTTATGTATGTAATGTTTTCCTCTATTTCAGGCGTCACAAATGTTGGGTGATGTTGTTGATGGAATAGCAAAAGCACACGATATTTTATTACTGGCGAAGAAAATTACAGATGGATTTTGGATTTATCTGTAGAAATATGGACGAATATACTGATGCAAATTCTGGACAATCCTTGAAGACTTTTTGAAGTTATTTTTTTACTAAAGGCAAAAATTACAACCTTTTGTTGTGGTTTTTTGTTTAGTTAATGTTTCATATTTTTTCGCCTTGAATTTGTAGTTCCTGCATCTAAATTTGTATCAGTGGTAACACAACTATGTAGATTATTTTATAAAATGAATGATAATGTGGGTGTCATATTTCTTCCAAGATACAGAACTTAATATGGAAAAAAAAAATTAGTTTCAAATTTACATATGGATAACCAAAGATGCAGTATATCAAACTTCCATTTATAAATTACATTCTTTGGACCTAATGAATATGTTCAAGTTGTTACAGTAAAAAAGATTTAGATAATATTCAAAAATAATTTGCTGGAATTGTAAGTGTATAATCTAGAATATATTGAAACATGAAAATATCTCTGGCATTTATTTGTCGTTTTTTGTATTTCATTACATGTGTAATTTGTATATTGACCAGTTATTCATTAGATACTGATATCTTTTGACAATCTTCTATATTTCCTGTTTTCATTGAAATAAATCTTCTATATCTCCTTTTTTATATTTGACAGGATTATCTTAGTCAATAGATGGATATTGATATATTAGATGTCGTTTTAGTTTTGTTAATTTTGACTGTCTGTTTTCGTTATCTCTCATTTGAATACAGGTCCTCTTCTGATCTGTGAAAAGGTTTGTTTTGATTACTGATTTTGGTTTGTTTGTTTATGAAATCTGATCTTAATCCTTTTACATTGGAGAATTTATATATACGATACTGTATTATTTTGTTTCTTATGTGATTGATATTCTCTATGAGTTTGCATTTGTATGTTTATTGAGTTCCATTGACATTTTACAATACGATGTTTGTTTTTGAGTAGTGTTTTAATTTTTCTAATTTTATTCCATACTGTCTTGGAATTGTTATTCATATAATCCTTGTTTTTTTTTCCATAAATCCAACTATGTCTGGCCATAACAATGGTGTTTTTGTGGGAACCGATTTCTATTCGAGTGTATTAGCTGACTACAACCTAGCTTGCTCAATTGGTAGTCTCCAGGGTGGTTAGTGAATTTTTATTTTCATTCGATAACTTTCCATCCCTTTGTATTATTTAACAAGTATGATTTGTTTTTCTGTTTTATCAAAAAGAGAGTCCAGAAATTGTCTCTCTAAAAGAAGAGATCTTACAATCAATTCTTCATGGTGATGAGATTATGTGTACTGCATTTGCCCGGAATGAGGCAATTGAGGAGCGAATTGTTTTCAGCCATAATCTGTTACCTGGTACAGAGACTGAATGTCGATTCAGGATAATGCGTCTTTCCCTTGTATGTTTTTTACTCAATCCTACTGTTATTTCAGATGTCCAAAACGTTCTGTGATAAAAAGTTTATTTTCCATTATAATGTTGGACATATACAAAAGGACTTAGCTAATGTTACGGATTCCGTCAACCAGGCATTTGACTACTACAGAGCTATATGTGTTTTTGTTCGGGATTTAGTTTCTCCAAGTTCAAGCAGCTAACCAAGCATCTACTTTTCTACTGAATCAATTCTTAGTTTGCAGTTCTTGGTTAATCCATAATTCAGTTAAGAAATTTGGCACCCATGTATGGCAGATGTTCATTTTATTAAACTAAAAGTTCTATAATTAGTTGATCAAAGTATTCTATAGATTGTATTTTTATGTGTCTTGTTGTGTTCTTCCAAATTGATTATTCGTTTAGGTAAAGTTTTATAGATCATACTACATTGCCTAATATATGGGATCTGAGATAAATTATTTTGTATAAGTGACAAAACACAAACAAAAACATCAGCTGAGCCATATCAAGGTTTTTTTTTATTTATATACGAAATACAAAAATATAAAACAGATACTTATGTAATCTGAAAATTGAGTATACGATATAATTATTTCAAACAGTCCTAAATTGGGAGGAATAATATAATGTAGACAAAGGAAGTAACAGTCTGGCAATATTTATTTGCTGTATAAAATGAATCAAAGTGTCTGAATGAGTGCAAATCATTGATTCTAATTCATTGTAATATTGTACTTCCCGGCCAGCATTAAGATAAGATGCAAGGTGTTTTCCTATAACCTGTTATTGTAGAAGAATAATTAGATATTTTATTGAGCAGATCTAACAGATAAATATATTTGCTGAACTAATACATCATACCTGACAGCAATTTAACATGTTATTCCTTCACTAATTGATCATTAGTTGTACTGAACCTCTATTTGTGCATAGTGAAAACATTTATATATGTTATATAAATACTTAAATCAATCAAATCATGATACGATAAATATTGAAATAACATACCTCCATATTGGCCATTAAATTTTTGAACACTTCCTGGTACACAATATTCCTGGTGTAGTTTGATAAGCGGTGTTTTACATACCGCAACTATGGATTATTAGCTAGTTTTGTATAGGATTATGTTACTTGTTCCTATGTATCTGTATCATGGAGCTGTTCGAGAGAAGATTTACATACGAGATTCCAAGAGATGATACAAGCATTGGAAACATTGAAGCATAAGGAAGAAGCTGCTGAAGACGAAGACGAAGACGAAGACTTGAAGAAATCAGCAATTCTGCCTCAGACAACAAGCCGCACCCGCGGGTCTCAAGCCGCACCCGCGGGTTTCATCCTCAGACAAGGATTCGGGAAGGCTAAAACCGCACCCGCGGGTATCAAGCCGCACCCGCGGTTCTCACTTTCAGCCAACCCATTCGAGAAAGATCAAGCCGCGCCCGCGGGTCTCAAGCCGCGCCCGCGGCCCTCTGCCATCCAGAAGAAGCTGAAGAAATCCAAAACCGCGCCCGCGGCTCTCAACCCGCGGGTGCGGTTCCTCGACAGAAGAATCAAATTGAAGTCTTTGCCATTTGAAGTAATTTGTGTTTAATTTTGTAACTTTCCATACGTTTTTTAGACCTTAATTAGGCTGTTACATCAGCTGAGACTATTTAGGTAGTGGATGATCATCCTTGATCATCTAACCTTTGTTTTGCTTAAGTTTTTGGAAGAGTTTTCACAAACTTATGAGTTGCTAAAGTTTCTTTGTTTCACTTGGCGTTTGAAGCTTTTGGATTCAACAAGTTGTGAGTTTATCCTTTCCTTTTGTCTACTCTTTGATTGTCTCAACTCTCTTGTTTGTATTGTCGATGAACTAGATTTACTACTTTAGATTGATCACCTAAGTTAGTTGCGTCTTGTTCATATTGCTAGAGTTTGATACTTCTAGTTGAATTATCATACTTGTTGTGTAGCACAATCTACTTGCATGAACTAGTTGTGATTGTTATTAGAAAAGAGAGTTGAGTACATGTCGAGTATCCGACTAGTTGTCCATGATATTGCATGTATCTATCTATTCCTGAATGCATTGCTACTTTGTTATTGAACTTCGATAGTTTCGAGGTTATAATCGAGTAAGGGTTATTAGGACTAGTTGGACTAATAACTATTCAAGAACAGGAATTAGAACGATCACTTGAGAACTTGACATAAGGATAAAAAGGATTTTATGATCAACTTGTTAATCTAATTGTGGATAATAGCTAAGTGGAACACTTCGCTTAATCTTGTTAAAACCAAGTTGACATTCGATACTTCGTATCAAAACCCCAAAACCCCCCCCCTTGGTTACGTTTATTGGTTAGTCATTGTGATAACTTAAGAATTTGATAAACTGATTCTCTTGGGATTCGACCCTTACTTGCGCACTATATTACTTAGTTTGCATGTTAGGATTACTTGACTTGGCACACGACAAATTCGCCTCGTCAAATTTGGCGCCGTTGCCGGGGAATCAAATTTTCTTATTTTTAAGTTCTTATCTTGACTAACTTTAGTGTTGACTAGTGAATGGTCAACACCCGTTCTACTAATCAGCCTCTTTCTAGTCTTGATTCAGAGATCGAGAGAACTTTTCATCGGAATCGAAGAGAGAACAGAGTCGGGACTGAGACAGTAGAAATGGCCGATCGAGAAGCTCTTGCTGAAGTGCAACGTCAATTGGCTGACATGCAGTTGGTCGTTAATGCTCAACGAGAGCTAATTGAGACAAGGCTACCAGGAGGTGGTGTTAATCGCACTTTGAGAGAACGGCAAACACCGAACCTGACACAGCAACCTCAAGCTGTGGTTATTCCACCCCTTGCTCATGGGGTGACTTTCGAGCTCAAGTCGGGGGTGATCAATTTGCTCCCAAGTTTCCATGGTTTGGCTGGTGAGGATCCAATCATGCATCTGAACCAATTTCATGACATTTGCATGACAACCAAACCGCCAAACGTCACGGAAGAGCAGATTAAGATGAGAGCCTTCGGGTTCACTTTGAAGGATGGTGCTCGTTCTTGGTATTACCATTTGCCAACCGGTTCGGTTGATAATTGGGAAAAATTGCACAAGGTGTTCTTGAGCAAGTATTTTCCGGTGAAGAAGGCAAATGCTCTCAAGAAGGAGATAGCCCATGTCGAGCAAAGTGAAGACGAAACGCTCTATGACTACCTTGAACGCTTCAAGGGGTTGTGTGCTTCGTGCCCTTTTCATGGGTATGATACCGAGGATCTTGTGCTCTACATTTGCAATGGTCTCCTTAACCAAGAAAGGAGGATGGTTGATGCTGCGTGTGGTGGGAATATTCTCAACATGACGCCGGAGGATGCCATGGAGAAATTGCAAGATATGGCTGAGAGCACAAGAAGTTTTGGTAGGATATACACCAAAAAGGGAGTGCATGCAGCAAGTTCAGGGGATCCCGCTCTTGTAGCTGAGCTTGTAGAGTTGAAGAAGATGGTCTCCCAACTGCAAAAAGGACAACAACAACAAGTAAAGGTATGTGGTATTTGTTCTGACCCTGCTCATTTTACAGATAAATGCCCTGAGCTTGAAAGCGAAGATGTTGCTGATGTCAATGCTGCTGCTGGTGGGTATGGACCCCCACGACCTCGTGATGATCAACAAAATAACTACAACCCGAGGTATAGAGATCATCCCAATTTTCGGTGGCGTGATCCAAATGAGCCCCAACAACAAGCTCAAGGCCCTCGACCCAATGCTGGACCATCTACTGCGGAGCTGCTGAGATCCTTGACTCAGCACTTCACAACTCATGTTCAAACGACCGAGTCGAGCATCAAGAACATGGAGAAGCAAATTGGGCAGTTGGCTGAAGCTGTTACCACCATTGCACAACAAAAGTCCAATTCTCTACCGTCCCAAACGGTGGTGAATCCAACCAGAAATGTAAGTGCAGTGACAACAAGAAGTGGTAAGATTTTGGGGGAAACCAAAAACCTTGTCGAGGCTTCGGCAGAAAAATTGGATTCTGAGGACAGCCAAGAACCGCGCCCGCGGGTAGAGAGCCGCGCCCGCGGTTCCTCCACTGCGCCAGAAGTCAGTCTTCCTGAAGAGCCGCGCCCGCGGGTAGAGAGCCGCGCCCGCGGTTTTTTCACTGCGCCAGAAGACAGTTGCACTGACGAGCCGCGCCCGCGGGTCGAAAACCGCACCCGCGGCTCATCCACCGAAGTAAACATTCCAGATTTTCCTTCACAAAATGCTGAACTCGAAGTGGAGGATCGGGGGGATTTCCAGTTGAGACAGGACAACTACGTTCGCCCCAACTTTCCACCTCTCCACTCCACCAAACCTCCCGCCCCGTTTCCCGAAGCCCTTAGGAACACCAAAAGGCCGGAAAATGACAAGGAGTTGTTTGAGACGTTCAGCAAATGTGAGGTAAACATTCCCTTGCTCAAGTTAATTAAAAGCATTCCTCGATATGCAAAGTTTTTAAAAGAACTTTGCACAATCAAGAGGAATCAAAAGTTGAAAGGGCGACAAAAGGTGACGGTAAGCGAGCGTGTCTCCGCTGTATTTCAAAGGCGAATGCCTAAGAAGTGCAGCGATCCGGGCATGGTCAGCATACCTTGCCGTATAGGCGACACACATTTTGAACGAGCCATGCTCGATTTGGGTGCATCGATAAATGTGTTGCCTTACTCTCTCTATAAGATTCTCGGGTTAGGTCCACTTCATGAAACCGGAATTGTTATTCAACTAGCCGATAGGTCCACCGTGTGTCCTAAAGGCGTAGTTGAAAACGTTTTGGTTATGGTGGATAATTTGTTCTTTCCCGTTGATTTCTTTGTGTTAGACATGGAACATGATGGGCAAGCTGCTCCTATTTTGCTTGGGAGACCCTTCATGCGAACCGCTAACACAAAGATTGATTTAGCTAGTGGATCTCTTACTTTAGAGTTCGATGGGGAAATAGTTCAATTTAACATTTTTGATGCTATGAAACACCCCGTCGAAGATGCTGCGTCTATTTGTTCAATTGATGTAATTGATCCTATAGTATTAAAACACAGCATCGTTCACTCACCAACAATTGATTTGTCTCTTCCACCTGAGATTCAAAGTGTTCTAGCTCGTCTAGACGCTTCGGGTAAAATTTTGGCCGGTCGGCCCATGCTACTAACTTTGGAGAGCGAAAAGCTTCTTCCTTCTATTGTGCAGGCACCGGTTGAAGAGCTTGAAGAGATACGCCGGGATGCGTATGAAAATGCGGTGATCTACAAGGAAAAGACGAAAGCTTGGCATGACAAGAACATCTTGAGGAAAGATTTCAAGGTGGGAGACAAGGTCTTGCTCTACCAATCTCGTCTTCAACTTTTTCCAGGTAAGTTGCGATCCCGGTGGAATGGCCCGTATGTTGTTGCTCGCGTCTTTCCTCATGGCGCCGTTGAGTTGTTTGACAAAGACAACCACAACGTCTTCAAGGTGAATGGTCAAAGGTTAAAACCTTACCATGAGGGATTCACCAAAGTGTCTTTCGATGAAATGGCTCTAGAAGAGCCAACTTTGGAAAATTGAAGACGGGAAACCAAGTCGAGCCACGACTCTAACCAAGGCGCTGCTTGGGAAGCAACCCAGGGTATTCTTCTTTTTCCCTTGAATTTCATTTTCTTTTTAATTGTTTTGTTTTCTATTTTCTAGGAAGTCAAGACGAGAAGACGATGGTCGTTTGCTACTAAAGGAATTGACGGTTCTTCTTTTCGTTTATAAAAAAAAAAAAAAAAAAAAAAACAAAAGAAAAGGAATTGACGGTTCATCTTCTACCCTTCTCCATATCAAAATTCATCTTCTAACCTTCTCCATATCAAATTTCATTTTCTACCCCCTACCACATAAAACTCTCCCACCACATAAAAGCCTCTCTTCCCACTTCCCACCACATACCCTACCTCTCAAAAATCAAAAACCTCCCACCAAACCCCTCTCTCCCAACACCAACACACCCCCACCAAATCCTCCTCACCAACCGCACCCGCACCCGCGCCGGGATCCAACCGCAACCGCGGCTCAAAAGTTTCCACCCGCACCCTAACCCTGCGCAGAAATCCTGTCACGACGAAACCGCACCCGCGGCTACAAACCCGCACCCGCGGCCTCGCCCCTGTCAAGAAATCTCCAGCCCGCAATAACCGCACCCGCGGCTCTACAACCGCGCCCGCGGCTCCCTCCTCGCCAGAAATCAGACGAAGCAAAAACCGCACCCGCGGCTACCAACCCGCGCCCGCGGTTTCCACCTCTGCGTCCATTTTACTGATTTCAGTAAGTTCTTCTCCCAACCGCACTAATCGTTGTTGATTTGCTTACGCCTCGGGGAGGGCTTTTTGCTATTGTGCTGCTGCTGCTGTTTGGTATATTTGTTGTGTGCGGATTTGTGGTAGCATTTGTTTTGCGTATACACTCTGATGGCTGCAGCAGGAACATCCCGAGGCCACAAAAATGATTTGTGGCAACAACAGGTTCAGACCAACTTAGCTTATTTAAGGGCTAAGCAGTGTGTAGCCACGAGATTTCTTCATCCACGTACCCTCGATGATTTGGGTATGTCTGCATGCACTGAAGCCATGCTTGAGCACGCAGGGCTGCAGGGTTTCTTGTACAGGTCAGCCCCCACTCATGCCGAGGCTACCTATCAGTTTCTGGCAAGCCTCAAGTCCAAGAACGTCTCGGAGACCACCTTCATCTCGGCCATCCAGTTCATATACAATGGACGGTCCTTTACAGTTCAGGCCGAACAGCTGCGCCACATCTTGGGGATCTCTCAGGTTCCCTCTGCAGATTATGACACTACAGTTGGCGACAGCCCGACACAGGTCTGGTATACATGGACGGGACAAGTTCGGGACACTCATGGTAATGACTACAATGCTAAGATGTCCCATCCATGTCTCCGCCTGACACATAGGGCCCTGTCTATGGCCTTCTTTGGGCTATCTGAGGTGAACAAGGTGCCTGCATACCAGTTGAAGTATCTGTATGCTCTGATGCCGGAATGTCAGGTAATTCCGGATTGGCTCTCACTTTTTGTTCACTCCTGTAAGGTAGCCCGCTCAAAACCAAGGGGGCAGATTGCTTTGGGTGGCATGATCACCCTCATCCTAGAGGCTGTCGTCCCCGACTGGGAGACGCTTGACTGCGTAGGTAGTCCGGACCCCTCACTGGGTCCCTATTTGCTGGATACCACGTTTCTGCAAACCCGACTTAGGTGGCTCAAGTTGGTTACAGTAACTGAAGACGAGCGGATGTGGGTTTGGCTCGGTCCTCCTGAGATTGCTCTCACCGAGGATTTTGCTTATGGGCCAGCCCATACCTTTAGGCTCAACCCAGCACCCGCTCCCCCTCGTGCAGCTGCTAGACGACGAGCTCGCGGTGGGATCAGCATCCAGGAGCCGGTTCCGCAACTGGATCAGCAGCCAGCTGACCTTGAGGATGATGATGATGATGACTTCCAGGAGCCTGCCCCTCGTTTTCAGCCTCAGAGGCAATGGGGCGAAGGCTCGTCTTCTGCAGCTCCTGCTGACGTACCTTGGGAGCAGCGTCTTTTCGAGCGGATTGAGTATGTCTACCAGTCGGTTCAGACGGTGAACCAGAATGTTGAGAGGCTGCAGCAGACGGTGAACCACAATTTTGAGAGGCTGCAGCAGTCGGTGGATGACTTACGGCTCGACATGCATGCTCGTTGGCCCGAATATCCAAACCGGGATGACCCGGATCAGTGAGCTTCTTTCTCTCTTCCTCATTATTTTTCTATGTCTTACACACTGAGGGCATTGTGCACTACAAGTATGGGGGAGGGAAATTAGTTCATTGCTTATCCTAGAGTAGCTTCATTTTCTTGTTATTTCCCTTCGGTTTTTATTTTGTTGTACTTTGCATGGAATTAAAAACAGAAAAAGCCACAAAAATACGAAAAAAGGCAAATGAAAATCCTGGGATGGAAAAATCCATGCAATAAGCGGGTAGTTCGGCTTGCATTAGGCTTGGCAAAAAAGGACTTGAGGGCGGTAAGGAATGGTGAGATTGAAAATGAAATGAGTGGCTAGGTGAAAACCTTTTCGAGGCGCCTAGGCAAAATGAGTGACATGAGTGTCTTAGGACAAATTTTTTTGCATGATAACCACTATGGAAGACCAAACTTGATAGATTTCTTTCTCATCATATTTTTTGTATACTAAATGTGTTAGTAATTTGTAGTTTCTTTCTTTTTCATACTTCCTGAGATCTTTGAGTGATTATTGTAAAAGAGTAAGTTTCTTTTAGCTTACTCGGGGACGAGCAAAGTCTAAGTATGGGGGAGTTTGATAAGCGGTGTTTTACATACCGCAACTATGGATTATTAGCTAGTTTTGTATAGGATTATGTTACTTGTTCCTATGTATCTGTATCATGGAGCTGTTCGAGAGAAGATTTACATACGAGATTCCAAGAGATGATACAAGCATTGGAAACATTGAAGCATAAGGAAGAAGCTGCTGAAGACGAAGACGAAGACGAAGACTTGAAGAAATCAGCAATTCTGCCTCAGACAACAAGCCGCACCCGCGGGTCTCAAGCCGCACCCGCGGGTTTCATCCTCAGACAAGGATTCGGGAAGGCTAAAACCGCACCCGCGGGTATCAAGCCGCACCCGCGGTTCTCACTTTCAGCCAACCCATTCGAGAAAGATCAAGCCGCGCCCGCGGGTCTCAAGCCGCGCCCGCGGCCCTCTGCCATCCAGAAGAAGCTGAAGAAATCCAAAACCGCGCCCGCGGCTCTCAACCCGCGGGTGCGGTTCCTCGACAGAAGAATCAAATTGAAGTCTTTGCCATTTGAAGTAATTTGTGTTTAATTTTGTAACTTTCCATACGTTTTTTAGACCTTAATTAGGCTGTTACATCAGCTGAGACTATTTAGGTAGTGGATGATCATCCTTGATCATCTAACCTTTGTTTTGCTTAAGTTTTTGGAAGAGTTTTCACAAACTTATGAGTTGCTAAAGTTTCTTTGTTTCACTTGGCGTTTGAAGCTTTTGGATTCAACAAGTTGTGAGTTTATCCTTTCCTTTTGTCTACTCTTTGATTGTCTCAACTCTCTTGTTTGTATTGTCGATGAACTAGATTTACTACTTTAGATTGATCACCTAAGTTAGTTGCGTCTTGTTCATATTGCTAGAGTTTGATACTTCTAGTTGAATTATCATACTTGTTGTGTAGCACAATCTACTTGCATGAACTAGTTGTGATTGTTATTAGAAAAGAGAGTTGAGTACATGTCGAGTATCCGACTAGTTGTCCATGATATTGCATGTATCTATCTATTCCTAAATGCATTGCTACTTTGTTATTGAACTTCGATAGTTTCGAGGTTATAATCGAGTAAGGGTTATTAGGACTAGTTGGACTAATAACTATTCAAGAACAGGAATTAGAACGATCACTTGAGAACTTGACATAAGGATAAAAAGGATTTTATGATCAACTTGTTAATCTAATTGTGGATAATAGCTAAGTGGAACACTTCGCTTAATCTTGTTAAAACCAAGTTGACATTCGATACTTCGTATCAAAACCACAAACCCCCCCCCCCTTGGTTACGTTTATTGGTTAGTCATTGTGATAACTTAAGAATTTGATAAACTGATTCTCTTGGGATTCGACCCTTACTTGCGCACTATATTACTTAGTTTGCATGTTAGGATTACTTGACTTGGCACACGACAAATTCGCCTCGTCAAGTTCTTTGGCTGCTTCCCACCTTGAAGCATTACAATTTTCAGGCATTTAGGATTTGTAACACGTGATATTGCTACGTATAACTGCCCATGGCAGGACACGGGTTTAGGTAAATATAGCCCAACATAATTCAAAGATTGTCCTTGGCTCTTATTAATCATCATTGTGTAGCAGGGTTTTATTGGGAATTGCCTCCGCTTCATTATGAATGGCCACTTTGATTTTGATGAACTTAATGTAATCCTTGGTATTACAACTCTCTTCCCTATGCATATTCCGGTAATTATCTCAGCTTCAATGACCCAATCTCCTAATTTTGTAATTATCAGCCTAGTACCATTGCATAATCCTTCTGTTGGATTGACATTTCTCAACATCATTACTAGCAACCCCTTTTTGAGACGTAGCAAATGTGGCGGCATTCCTGAAGTGTGCAATTATTATATGTAAGATATAAATGTAGTAGAATATAATTATCAAATGTCAAATGAATACCTGAAAACTCTAGAGTATTCAAGAACTCGGGAGGGTACATATGTTCTTGATCAGATGAATCTGTAGATGCAAGACAAACCTCGTCTGAACTACTGTATATCCTCACTTCACCGTCAATTATGTTGAAAATATGATTATTGATTAAATCTGCATCGGTATTTAACGGTGTAAGAATGGCTCTTTCTCTAAGATAACATGGCATCTTCTGTTTTTCCTTGAAATCAATGAACACAACATCAATTAGAGTTTGAATTGGGTCTGCTCCTGGATCAACTACAAAATCTGGTGGGATTTCAATCCATGTGGCTTCATCTTCGTCTGAAAGGGATATTACTGGAGTTGTTCCATCACCAACGGCTTGGATCCATTTATTGAAATTCTTTTTTTCAATGTCCACATTACCATCATCCATCCGCTCTTTCACATGCATGCTTTTTGAGAGTGTAAGCAATTCGCAATGATCATAGAGAGGAGAATTGTAAATAGAAGCTTCAATAATATCTTGCCTTCTCCCTTTAGTTATGACTGGTAGGATTTGCCTGAAATCGCTTCCAAGCACAACAGTTATGCCTCCAAACAGATTTGACCTGTTTTCTTCATTTTTTACACCTAGAATATCCTGAAGTGTTCTATTAAGAGCTTCAAACGCGTTCCTTTGCGTCATTGGTGCTTCATCCCATATAATTAACTTAACCTCTAGTAACAATTGGGCAAGATGAGTGTTCTGACTTATACCACATGTACTGTTGTCTAACAGTTCAAGTGGAATCACAAAACGACTATGTGTTGTCCTTCCTCCAGGTAATAATTATGCAGCAATACCTGCATTAGGAATATCATAAGTTTTGTATATTTTTGGAAACATATATAAATAACAAATTATTGGTCATGTACAATACCAGAAGATGCTACCGCCAGAACAATATTGCGTTCACACCTAATACGTGCCATGATTGCAGTGTATAAAAAGGTCTTCCCTGTGCCGCCAACTCCGTAAATAAAAAAAAACTGTCCCATCCCTTCATTTACATATTTCATGACCTTTTCGTAAATCCTTAACTCATCACTATTTAAATTGGCAAACAATTGGGTATGGGTTTTTTTCATCTCTGAGAAGTTGAATGCAAGTTCTTCCCTGATTAGCCTGTTATCTACCTTTGATATCAAAGACTGGTCTCGTTGAGGAATTTCAGGGAAATCAGAAAGAGATCTTCCATTCTGCTGTAGGATTTCTTCAATATATAACATCGCATAGTTCTTTGTCTGATATTCTGTTAAGGTCAGATCACTATATCTGAATTGTTGTTTTTTGTGATATAGGATATCATCGGACAATATTTCCCAGGTTGCATTCCATAACTTACCGGGTGAGCTCACATCGCAGAAAAGCAAAATTGTTGAAAACAATTCACGTAACTGGTATCCTGTAGCCCATTGGTGTGCTTCCTCTATCGCCTCAATCCATTCAACAATCCTCTTTCATAACATGCCTCTCTAAAAGTATCACAAACTTTTTTTTTCACTGTGCGAAGATCTTCAAAAGATTTAGGACCCTTTACCACATTAAGTAGCATTCACATGTAATAACACTCTCCTGGTGTAGGATGAGAGTAAACAATCCGGCCAATAACATCCACACTGCCCCTGATCGTCCACATCTTATAACCTTTATCCCACGTATAATGTTGGGGAATTTGAGCATATGTATACTGCCGTGCACTCTCGTCTAACTGATTGAGCTTAAACCATTCTGTAAACATGGTCATCTTCATTCTCTTTCTGCCCACAATTTTCCTTAAAGACATCCCATCTCTAATAGTTATCTGATTTGCACCCGGTAAATGGAAGTTAAGAGTAAGAACTATTTTGGGCAAATAATCCTTATGGACTATACTGCCTTTGATATGAGGTTAACTAATCGAATCAAGAAATAAATACTACGACGTCCTAGCAAATTCAATCAGATAATGATAATGAACGTAGAGACAAGAAAGCTTAGCTAGGTGGGCACAATGAACAATCGATGAATCAATGGAACAATCTGCAATCAAGATGACAATATCAATCAAGGGATGAATGACTTCGATTACAACTCTAAATGATGATTACAGAGAGACTTGATACTTCTGAAAAACGTCTTTATACAAGGAACCCTAAAGTCCTATTTATATCCTATCTCATCTTCACGAATCTGCCGTTAGCCATCTCTACCGATCACTCCTAAAATCTCGGCCTCACTCAACCGCCTTCGGATTCTCGTCGCCCATGATCTCAGAGCAAGATTCTTTAACGGTCCAATCTGTTACCAGTCTTCAAACGCGGGTCTTGGGCCGCATAAGTTAATGGGCTGAAATCTGGCCCAACAATTTGCCCCAAAAGAAATCGCTGATATGATAAATCTGACGGTTTCTGTTATCCTTATCTTCGCCCTACACGTGTCTCACATCTGTCCGCCCATTTGAATTCTGCAGTTACCAATTCGGGTCTTTAAATGGACGAGACGTTTGAGAGAAAAGAGCATCATTGTTCTTCTGCAAATTTTGAGTCCCAAGGTACTCCCTTTACCCTTCTTCTTCAATCCTTCTTCCTCCTTTGATTATGTCGTCCGATACGCTGCTCCAACTTCCGATCCTCTTCCCCCACTTCTCACGGAGCAAGACGCTGTTCCCAGTGATGTGACTACCGAAGAATTGGAACAATTTCGCCTCTGGTATGGCTTTCCTTCCGGTGCGGTTCTCCGAGCGCCGAGAGAGGATGACATAGACGACGACGAGAATGATGAGTGGGTATGTTTCTTCGAATACCCATTCAAGATAGGGCATAACTTCCCCTTTTCTCTGCTGGTTCGAGGCGTTTTAGCCAAATACCGCCTTGCATGTTGTCAAATCACACCGCATGGGTGGAGGCTGTTAAGGATCCTAGACCGCCTTAATGAATGGTATCCCACTCTCCAGTTTGATCTAGAAGCTTTTGTATATTTTCACAATCCGTGTACCATCAAGTCGAGTATGTATCGCTTCAAAGCAAGATCGGGCTACAACGCCATAGCTCTGGGCCAGAGTCCCAACGACAGAGGCTGGAAAAAGAGATATTTCTTCGCCAAAGTTGCGTCACTGGGGACGGAAGAGGGTCGTAGGTTTCTGCAAACTAGTTGGGTGCGACAAGGTTTGTATCTTTCCCTTATTTGTTCTTCAGTTACCGTGTCTTAACTTCTTCTTACTTTTTCTCCTTTGCAGCTCCTGAAGAACTAGATTATCCGATCGATCCCACATTGGAAGCGAAGTTGGACAAGGTGTTCGCCGTTGCAGATCTTCATCGCACGTTTCAAAATGTGACAGCTTCTCAGCTTATCCCAGCAGAGGACATGGGTCCTACGCCTTGTCCTTCCAAGTGTAAGTATCCTAAAAATTGTTTCTTTTTGCTTTAGTTGTCTAACCTGTTGTCTCACCGTGGGGCTATGTTGTGATGGCAGCTGTTAGCACTCGTTCGGAGCGTTCAAATATCAGGCTATCCTTCAAGAACCTTCTGGCTATCCAGGGGAAAGGTCAGACTTCGACGGCCCTCGCTCTACCTCCTAAACCCAAATCCGGAGACAAGAGGAAGGCTAGTGATGTCATTGATCTGTCCATCGAGGCTGCTTCCCATAAGACCGACGTAGGAGTCTCCAAGCTTATGGACATGGTCGTTCCGGACGATGTTCAATTGATGAGTCTTCAAGACAAGCTACTTTATGCCGGGGAGAGTATCTGGGCGGTGAGTCGTAAGGCTGTTTACCTGTTTTGTTTATCGCCGTGGATTTCACCTTGTTGTATGACTTTCCTTTTTGTCTGACAAGCCATGCAACATATTCAGGTTTGTCGTGACAAGGCAAGTCTCACGATTGATGAACAAGAAGCTAGAGGAGTCTGTGACCAATTTGTCCAACGAAGCCAAGACGCATGGCGAGCGCAACAACGACCTAGAGAAGTTGTTGGACGAGGAAAAAGAGTCTGTTGGGACGAAGGCGGTAGTGATAGGTCTGTACTTCGGGGCTAAGTCCCGGCTGGAGATTATGGAGGAATACGCTAAGGGTCAGCACTCGACTTGGGATCTGCAGGTGGCTAAAGATCAATTCGAGGCTTCTTTCCCCTATGGGTGTCCACATCAAGAATACCTGAAGGATCTCCTGCCGCAAGACGAAGCTATCGACGAGGCGGAGTGTAGCTCTGGTCGTACGGATGATGTTGCTAATGACTCGCATAAGGACGACGACGAGAAGACAGTCGATGATGCCCCTACCGGCGGTAATTAATCTCTCTTTGCTTTTTTCAGTATTTGTTTTTGTGTTCCTGGTGTGAGTACCTTAGACATTCCGGTGTGTTTTGGCGGTCCGTCCACCATCGCGGACCACAGGATTATGTTTCTAAGACAACGTATTGGCAGCCCGTCCACCATCGCGGGCTGCATGTTTTTGTAAGACTTGTGGCCGTGTGGCCTTTTATCAATGCACTTCTGTTGTTTTCTTTTCCATAACGAGAATCATACGACCTGTCACAAGTTTTATACATGATGAGTACTTGTGTCTTAGGAATGTTAACGCGTGCAGTGTAATGTATGCAGACGATTTGTTACCTTACGACGTATGTAAGGTCGCAGGGTACGTGGACCCAGACGTCGTCTTCTTATTTTGTCTTAGGATCTGTTGGACCCTTGTGTGTGTCGGCTCCTCCTAAGGCAAGAAGGGAGGCCTGTGATGTGAATGTGCACGTGTAAGAGTCATGACGTATGTCTGAAGGATAGAATTTTAGCAATAATGTATGCGTAGTGTGAGTCAGTCGTACCTTATTGTTGTCATAAGGCAAGCGGGGTACGACGTGCCTTTGTGATCCTTCATATTCCGATCGATCGTGTGTGTGTGTGTGAGCTCGTGAACATACGTATGTGGATCCACTTATTCTTCATAGGCCTTTATTGATTTATCTGACATAGTTTTGAAACGAACAGAAAACAATAGATAACGGGTATACCCTTGGGTGATGATCGGTCGTACGAAGCGACCATCCTAGGATACTTATGTCAGTATTTATTTTGAAGTAAAATGATAAAGCTAAAGAGCGGAAAATTTATTATGTAACGAGAATAAGTAAATGAAAGGGTTTTAAGAAGTGATACAGTTTTAGGTGAGTCGCATTCCAGCTTCGTGGGATGGGTCGTCTTGCGATGTCTTCCAATCGATATGCTCCTTGTCCTACAACTTCGACTATCGTATATGGTCCTTCCCATTGTGGAGCTAGTTTATCGTCTCTGGGATCTTTCGTGTTTTGGAACATCGTTCTTAGGACCCAGTCTCCTTGTTTAAAGACTTTGATCTTGACATTCTTGTTATAGCTTCTGGCGGCTTGTTGTTGATACTTGAACATCCTGATTCGTGCCTTTTCCCTGAGTTCGTCGACGGTGTCTACGTTATGGGACAAGGCTTCATCATTGATCTCAAAGTTTTGAAATCCGTATCTTGTGGTTGGGAGAAGTACTTCGGAGGGGATCACTGCTTCGCATCCGTAGAAAAGCGAGAAGGGTGACTGCCCCGTTGCGTTCTTCGGAGTCGTACGGTCTGACCATAGGACATATGGTAGATCTTCAGCCCATCTCCATTTGGCACCTTCTAATCTCTTTTTAAGTTGTTGATGATTATTTTGTTGCTAGATTCTGCTTGCCCGTTGGCTTGGGGATATCTTGGTGTCGAGGTGACCAAGCTGATGTTCCATTGAGCGCAGAAGTTTCTTGTCTTGCTCCCTATGAACTGGGAACCATTTTCGCACACAATTTCTGAAGGTATGCCGAATCTGCACAGAATATTACGTTTAATGAATGATATCACCTGACTCTCTTTTATTTCTCGGTAAGCTTCTGCCTCGATCCATTTGGAAAAGTAATCTGTCATAGCTAAAAAGAAACTCTTTGCCCCGGTGCTGGGGGAAGTTTGCCGACTATGTCCATTCCCCATCTCATGAAGGGCCAGGGAGCGATCGTAGGATGCAATAGCTCCGATGGTTGATGTGGGACGGGTGCATGTCGTTGGCATGCGTCGCACTTCTTAGCATGGTTCATCGCTTCGTCGTTCATGGTGGGCCAATAGAATCCCTGGCGCCGAGCTTTACATGCTAGGCTTCGTCCTCCAGCGTGGTTTCCGCATTCGTCGTTGTGGATTGAGTGGAGCAACTTTTGTGCTTCGGACGGCGTTAGGCATTTAAGCTTTCCCCCTGTGACGGATCATTTAAAGAGTAAGGAATCGATGATATCGTAAGAGAGTGCCTGTACCTTTAGTCTTTTGGCTGCGGCCTTATCTGTTGGTAGGATGCCCCGGACCAAGTAGTCTAGGAAGTGTTTGGTCCAGTCTTCGGCGTCTTCTGTTTGTTCTCAATTAGCATCTTCTTCGTTGGTTAGGACCTCTGATGGTGGGTCCCTTACCTTGGAAATGGCAGGAGTTGTCACATGAACAATGGGGATCACAGGGAATTCTTTTGGATTTAATGCAGATCCTAGGTTAGCCAAAGCGTCTGCCTGTGTGTTTTGTTCCCTTGGGACTTGATGTATCTCGAACTTGACGAATCGAGAGATTAATCCTCGAACTACTACTACGTAAGCTGCCATCCTGTCGTCTTTTATAGCGTATGATCCTTGTGTCTGATTAACTATAAGGAGTGAGTCGCATGCGACTTTGATATCCTCTATCCCCATGTCAATCACTAAGTGTAGACCAAATATGAGTGCTTCGTATTCGGCCTCGTTGTTAGTTGTGTCCCATTCACATCTCACAGCTTGGGCTATATTGTCCCCTTGTGGCGATTTTAGTACGACACCTAGGCCTGTGTCCCTGAAATTTGACGCTCCGTCCGTGTGGAGTTCCCATGTGCCTTTCTGGTCTTTCACTAGTAATTCCGACGTTTCTTTCATCGCTTCCTCTTCTAGTGTAGGACTGAAATCAGCCACGAAGTCAGCTAAAGCTTGATATTTTATAGCTGCTCTTGGCTCGTACTCTATATCGTATCCGCTTAGATATATCGCCCTTTTTGTTATGCGTCCAGTGAATTCTGTTTTCCTTATGATAGCTTTCATAGGATGGTTCGTCCTTACGATGATAGTGTGAGATTCGAAGTATGGACGTAACTTATTGGATGCCATGACTAGAGCGAGTACTAGCTTTTCCAGTGATGAGTATCGTGTTTCTGCTGATAGTAGCGACCGACTAACGTAGTAGATTGGCAACTGCTGTCCATCTTCCTCTCTTACCAGGACCGCACTTACAGATGATTCTGAGACAGACAGATACAAAGGTAGTGCTTCTTCGACCTTAGGTTTCGCCAGTAGTAGAGGGTTTGACAGGTACGTCTTGAGGTCTTGGAAGGCGGACTCATGCTCTCCACTCCACTGAAAAGATTTGGTTTTCTTCAAGGCGTCGTAGAAGTGCTTGCATTTGTCGGAGGATTTGGAGATGAACCTATTGAGGGCTGCGATTCGTCCTGTCAATTTCTAGACGTCTTTGATGCACCTGGGTGATCTTAGGTTCATGATTGCTTTGATTTGCTCCGGACTAGCCTCGATCCCCCTCTGGTTCACCAGGTATCCTAGGAATTTTCCTGACGACACGCCGAAAGAACACTTAGTAGGATTTAATTTCATATTATATCTTTTGAGTACCTCGAATGCTTCTTGTAGATGTTCGATGTGATCTTTCTTTTGTTTGGACTTTACAAGCATGTCATCGATGTATACTTCCATTGTATCTCCGATCTGATCTTTGAACATCTTGTTGACTAGACGCTGATAAGTTGCCCGTGCGTTCTTGAGAGCGAAGGGCATCACCTTGTAACAATATGTCCCCTGACTAGTTATGAAGGCTGTTTTTTCCTGGTCGTCGGGATCTAGTTGGATCTGGTGGTACCCGCTGAAGGCATCCATGAACGTGAGCATTTCGTGTCCAGTTGTCGCATCTATCATAGCGTCGATGTGAGGTAGTGGGAACGAGTCCTTTGGACATGCTTTGTTTAGGTCCTTGAAGTCGACGCAAACTCGCCATTTGCCATTTTTCTTTTCTACGACTACGACATTTGCCAGCCACTCAGGGTATTTGACATCTCTGATTTTTCCAGTTTCTAGGAGTTTGGTGACCTCTTCGTCGATCACCTTGTTGCGTTCAGCGGCGAATTTCCTGCCTTTCTGTTTAACAGGGGGGAAACTAGAATCGACATTAAGCTTGTGAGTCGTAAAATGTGGGGGGATACCTACCATGTCTTCATGAGACCATGCGAAGCAGTCGGAATTCGATCGCAAAAATCGCAGCAAAGTCGTTCGTGTCTCGTCATCTAGGTCAGACCCGATGCGGACAGTTCGTCCGGGTGAAGCGGGATCGAGGGCAACTTTGTCGAGTTTTTCTGTTTGTGGCTCAACGTATCGTCTCGACCCCTCTTCATCCCTTAATTGCTACGCCGATCTCTCCTCGACAGCTTGCTTCATGGACACCATGTAACATTCTTTTGCTAGTTTTTGTTCCCCCTTGATTTCTCGAATTCCCCACTTCGTAGGGAATTTTAATTTTTGGTGGTAGGTTGACGCGACCGCTTTCATGACATGGATCCAAGGTCTCCCTATAATGCAATTATAGGGTGACTTGCAATCCCCGACATTGAATCTTACTTGGAGGTTCACGCCCCCAGCATAGACGGCAAGGACAATGTCCTTGAACGTGTATTTCACCTCTCCACTGAATCCGACCAGGGGAATACGATTTGGACTTACGTCGTCCTCCCCCAGCCCCATTTCTTTCAGTGTGGAGAGATTCATTAAGTTGCTGGAGCTACCAGTGTCGATTAAAATTCTACGAATAAGACAGTTACCAATAGATAGTGATATAACCAAACCGTCGTGGTGTTCGACCTCACACGCGTTGGCGTCCTCGAAAGTGATTGAGGGCAAATCGCTCACCCTCTTTCCTTTGGACTTCGACGGTGGAGGCGCGTCAAGGTTAATGCTTTTGATGTGTCTCTTTGCTGCCGAGTACGATATCCCACACAGTTCCGACCCACCTGAAATGCAATTAATAATTTTGGCCGGAACTGGAGATACCGGACGATCGTCCTGGCCTTTACCTCGACGGTCCAAGGTAGCTTTTGCTCTCTCGGATCTGACATCTTTGAGGAAACCCTGAGCTAGCAGCCTAGCGACCTCTTTCCGGAGAGCTACGCATTCGTCTGTGTAGTGGCCATGGTCGCCATGGAATTCGCACCATCTGTTCATGTCCTTCTTCGACTCTGGCTTGTCACTTTTGCGTGGCCATCTCACGTCCTTTCCGAATTTTTCGAAAGTTTTGACCAATTCTGCAACAGAGACACTAAAATTATAAGATTGAACCTTTGGTGGGAGGGATGGATGATCCTTCCACTCGCTTCCTCGATCCCTGCTAGGACCGGCTCTGTCCCTATCTCGTCTGTCTCGAGAATAGGGTTGGTTCCGATGATCCCTGTGACTGTCGTCTCGTGACTTACGATCGACTCGGTCTAGACTCCTGTAGGGAGCCTCATCCTCCTCGAGTCTGACTTGAGCCATCGCCTTCGCTTGGACGTCCTCGAAGGTTTAGCAGGGGTACTTGGTCAATTCGCGATAAAGCTCGCTGCCCCTGACCAACCCTCGTCGGAACGCTTGGATTGACGTTTGATGTGGCTAAAACTTGATGTGGTTAAAACGTACCCGCAAGTGTACGGGGTCAGTTGTAGTAGTCAAGTGTCGATCCCACAGAGACCAATGTAATATTAATTGAAACGCTATCAGTGAATTAGGTCGAATAGATATGGATTGGATAAACTACTAAGCTAACAAGAAATAAATAAAACAGATAAAAGTATATGGGATAAATGTGTCTAAGGTTAAGGATCACCGCAACAATGCTTCAGTAAATATAATCACACTCTGCCTGAATCTAGTCCAATTAATTGAAGGTAAGTCATCTAAGGTAATCTACTAACTCCTTTCAGACGATAGTGAACGTGTTTGAACTAATTAACAATCGCTGTCGCGCAGAGCTAATCTCATTCAAACCCATTAACGCTCTTAGAGTCTAGGAATAAACTGAAATAACATTCGCTGTCGCGCTCCGCTAAATCAATCTAAACCTAGAACATCTATGATGACTTAGTATCCTCAAGAGTAATTAAGTCGCTTTCGCACAAATAAAACTCGCGTTCAATTCCTAGGATTCCGATAAAAGTTATCACCTTTCAGTCTCAAACTCTACCTGATTACCTATTAGTGTTTTCACCTTTCAGTCTCAAACCCTAATAGGATCCAATTCGCATAAACTCCTATGGGCATAAAGCATCTAGGAATGAATCAAATACTATTTCAATTCAGGCAAACATATAATTCTATTTACATACGCATTGTTTGGATCACCGTAACCTTAGAACTAGGAATTTAGCCAAGCATGATTGAAGACATATAACAGATTAAGCTAATCATCAACATATATGGATTATGCAATAAACACAAGAGATAAAACTAAATCTCAATATCAAAATAATCCAAATTGACAAAAGACTAGAACGATAATACCAATCTTCAATCAAACGAGGGGTAGAATTCCTTCTTTAAAATCTCTGTCTGCCGTCAAAACTCCAACCAGAAGAACAAAACCAAAACAAAAACTAGAACTAACTCCCCCAAAAGTCTAACCCCCCAAAACCTCATAAAGTGTACGTAACCTCCTCCTCCATTTATTGTCATCATTGCCATGTCATCTACTGCTGCTAACTTTCTTGTTTGTAATGGGCCGACCCACTCCTCTTGAATTAAGCCCATGTGCACGGCCCTTTGGATCAAGCATCGTGTGCACAGTGCACTCCACAATTCAGCAACTCCATCCTTCTCCTCGTCTTATATTATTTAGCCTAAAAATACCTGAAATACATAAAAGTACGAGTGTAGACTCCGAATACAAAATAATGCAAAATTACCTATAAAATATATCAAATATGTATGAGAATGACCTAATCTAATATGCAACTAGACACCTAAAATATGTATAAATTAGGTGTTATCAGTACTTGGTCAATTCGCGATAAAGCTCGCTGCCCCTGACCAACCCTCGTCGGAACGCTTGGATTGACGTTTGAGTGTCGTAGTGTGGGATCGACACCTTCGCCTTATTGTACCTATTCAAGTAATCACGAAGTGTTTCATTAGTCTTTTGAGTCACGTGGTATAAGTCGTTGGACTCCTTTTCCAGTTTACGACTACTAGCAAATTGGTTTTTGAAAGAATCGACTAAATCAACGAAAGAACTAATAGATCCCCGTGGCAGGTGCATGAGCCATGTGAGGGCGGGCCCGGACAACGACGTCCCAAAGCTTTTACACATGACTGCTTCACGACTCCCACGAGGGACCGAAATAGCCATAAGCTTGTGCTTGTAAAGGGCGACGTGATCCTCCGGGTCGCTGGTACCGTCATAGCTTGCCATGCTTGGCAAGTGGAACTTCTTGGGGATCTCTTCTCAAGCGATGTCTTCGACGAACGGGGAATCTTCGAATCCGTCAAGGGCTTCTTTCTCGATAGGACGAGGTACCCCTGGGATTCTCGCGATACGATCGTCTAAGGCCTTGAGACGCTCGTTGAGGGCCTGATCTATGAGCATTTGGATGCTGTTGTTTGGTGCGACCTGCATCTCAGTTACTCGGGCCGTGGTGGGATCGGTAGGAACAACGAAAGTAACAGTGTTAGTCGAAATAGGGATTCCAACATTGGGTTCAGAGTTACCGATGGACGCTCTACGGTTGATCGCAGGGGTCATGTCCACGTCTTCCATGTTAAGACGGGTCTGAACGTCGGCGACGTTCACGGGTCTCCTGGTTCTAAGCAAGTTGGACCCCGATGATTGTACCTGCGCTTTAAGAGATAAATTTTCATTCAAACGATTATTGTTAGACGCAGATAATGTCTCTTAGCGTTGGCGTTGGTCGGACATCTCTCTACGGAGGGCCTCCATGGTTTGGGCCATCACTCGTATCTCTTCTCGGGTTGATTGTGCTATATCTTCAGGAGTGAGATTGTTTCTTGGACTCGCTTCAAGGTCATCCCTAGTTTGGCCCGGTGTCTCCACGATGGGGGTGCCGTCAGGATTAGTAGTCATGGGAGCCAAACCTAGGATAGGAACCTCGGGGGTCTCATTCTCATTCACCATCTTAACTAGTTGCCAGATGACTTAGCTTATACCTGAAATCGATTAGTTGCCCCACGGTGGGCGCCAAATTGTTTTGGGCAAATAATCCTTATGGACTATACTGCCTTTGATATGAGGTTAACTAATCGAATCAAGAAATAAATACTACGACGTCCTAGCAAATTCAATCAGATAATGATAATGAACGTAGAGACAAGAAAGCTTAGCTAGGTGGGCACAATGAACAATCGATGAATCAATGGAACAATCTGCAATCAAGATGACAATATCGATCAAGGGATGAATGACTTCGATTACAACTCTAAATGATGATTACAGAGAGACTTGATACTTCTGAAAAACGTCTTTATACAAGGAACCCTAAAGTCCTATTTATATCCTATCTCATCTTCACGATTCTGCCGTTAGCCATCTCTACCGATCACTCCTAAAATCTCGGCCTCACTCAACCGCCTTCGGATTCTCGTCGCCCATGATCTCAGAGCATGATTCTTTAACGGTCCAATCTGTTACCAGTCTTCAAATGTGGGTCTTGGGCCGCATAAGTTAATGGGCTGAAATCTTGCCCAACAAGAACTGCAGGTTTTGATCGATGAATACCATAACCGTACAATCTCCATGCGGATTCACATGCTGACAGGTATCTACAGTCTAGAAAATGTTTTATTTCGTTAATTCCTCTGGTGAATGATAGATCTCCCCCCCCCCCCCCCCCCCCCATCTTCTGAAGTTTTCTAACGTTGAAAAATGATTGTGGCTTTATCAGGGCCCTTGTTTATATACTTGAACAAATATTTAATTGCTCGAGATCTATTACACCATTCCACATTGATGTGTGCATTGTATTTAAGCAAAAGATATCTGTTGTACGGGACGACAAACCCGTTATCAAGCTTTGTTGTCCCTTTTTGTACAAAATCTCCATTATCTCGCCGTCTATACACAGGAAAACCATCCTCATCCATTGTAGTTTCCAAATAAAAGGGCTTGGGAAAATGTTTGATGCACTTCCCATCAACTGTGCATGGTGTAGTTGGATTTTTGTCACCACAGGGACCATGCAGCATATGGTCTGTCACAATTTTGTATCCTTCAGGGTCACCTTCCTTTGATGGAATTTCCGCACAAATAAACTCATCAATGTCTGATGCAGTTTTGACCTTGTGAGAATCTTTCAGCCATATCAGAATATGTGCATGAGGTAGTCCTCTTTTCTGAAACTCTATTGTATAAACACCTATATTCAAGTAACAAGAACAATACATATCATAATAATAAATTCAAAGAGGGTACACCAATTTATATATGCAAAAACATTTGCATGAATTAAATATTTATCATTAAATAAAATTACTAGCATTGGTTTTGCCAAAAATGTGATTAACATGTAGATCTTCCATGAGTTGAGTAAGCTTCCGCTTGAACGGTTTGCTCATTACCTCCGGTCTATCATTTTCTGTTTGATTTGGTATCTTGTCTAAGTTCTCAGCGATTTCAGGCCAACCGGGATTAGCAGTAAAAGGGATGAAAAGGGATGGATTTCCATAAGTGCGACAAAGAGCCATGGCATCTTGATAATTTTGAATCATGTGGCCCCCCGGTAAAAGAAGCAGTTAATATTATTCTTTTGCCTACAGTTCTCGCATCTGTATCTCCTTTTGTGACTGCATCACATATGTTATTATATAGTTCCCACCTCAGCTCATTTTGATGGTTCTTAATGTATAAAAGCCTCTGTTCCTCAACAACAGTGTAGGCATCAACAATGTACTGTTGGTATAGTCGTCCACCCTGGAGGAGGTTTGTGCCCTCATCACGTTCTTGTAATCGTGCCCTATAAAATTCACGCATTGTCACAAATCCCCTCTTGGTTTTCCGTTTTCCTGAGTTTGAGTCATATGGTATTTCTTCATGAAAACCATCTTCACCAAATGGAAAAAGAATAGGATATTGAAGAGACATGTATTGCGGGTGGAGCTCAGAAATCCTTTGAAATTTCCCTCCCATCGTCTGAATTACAACATCACGTTCAGATGTGCTTTTTCCAAAATCACCATGAATTAACCCAGCCACCTCATTTGCTGATGGGAGATTGTATTGCCTCTTGTCTACTTTTCTGTCTCCCAGGAGTTTCAACTGGAAATCATAGGTTTTGTGTTCTTTGGCCCAGTCTGTCGCCATTCTGAAACCCTTGGCAATTGCACTTTGTGAATCCAGCATGGATAATAACTCTTTAACAATAGTTGAATCAATGTCATTCTGTTGTAGATTCATGCAACCAAGACGGTTTGAAAGCTCATTTTTAGTGTCATAGAAATATAACTGCGAATATTTAGGCCGTGCCCCAGACTCTGGCAGCAAAGATCCGGATAAGTGATAGTTCTGACCAGAAATTCTGAATGCATAAGGGCCACGTGTCTTGCTATGTGATTCATCAATTCGTGCTCTGAATGACGTAAAGGAAAATAAGTTGTTGTACACATGTATTTTCCTCTTGAATGTTGTTGATTTAGAACCTGTACCATTCAGCAGTGTCTTCAGTGGCTCCGGAGAAGGATGGAGCTTAGCAAGTATTACTTTCCCTTCCACGCACCATAATGAGAATCTTGGGTTCTTAATGGACGACCTCTTTGTTTTCTCCTCAATCCAGTTTTTTGCACCACAAAAAATAACACTTGATATTTGGTTCTTGTAGCTTGTTATATTGAACTTGGGAATCTGGAATGTTGTATGTGATTACATTGTGTACAATAAAAACTAATACCAGAATCATTAACTACAATAGTTTATAATATATACTTTTGGATTTGAATGTTAAGTGCAACTCTAAAGATGATGACGATGTGTTAGTGACAGTAACAAATGGTTGTACTGAGTCTGCTCCTTGTGTACCATCCCTGATTCCTAAAAATTTTATAGTATATTGATCATTGGTGAACATAACATACTATCCAGTAGAAAAATCAAGGAGAAAAACTTTTCTGGATAATTATAAAGCGCATAAGATTTGAATTGCTTTCCCATAACATGTTGTTGTAACAGTAGTAATTTGTATAGGGAAACTCACACCAGCAAAACATGGCAAGCCTACAGATTATGTTATAAAAATAATGAAATCAACCAAAAGAGTTTATAAGAATGCTTCCTTTTTACGACATTTCACCTCTTCTAGCTTGTTTAATTCTGATTCCATTATCTGTTATGTAAAATATAAATGAGAGATTATTAGATATATAATAAATAAAATGAATCAAATTATAAGATAAAAATAACAACTCTATTAGTAACAATTTTCTTCTCCAAAAAAAAATTATACCTGCTTTTTTTTTCTTAGTTCTTATGACTGAATCAATTACCACCAGTCTTGAATTGGAACCTGGTTTTATATATTCAACTAATCAGAAGACAACAAATCTACACTAAAATCAGATACATTATTTGTTACTGACTACTCTCATTACATACCGGTTGATATCATAAGCAATCCACACAAATATCTATTCATTCCATTGTCTCCAAAATAAGTTGTTGTGGAAATCTGAAGAGGAAAATTGTATCCACCGAAGCTAGGCAGTCGATCTGATGTTTTTTCCATTAAGTTTCTTAAGTAATGTTTAGAACAGGAAGTGATATAGAATATAAGATAGAAAATTCCAAACACCTTTATCAGGATCAAATTTCATTCTGACAATCTTCAACTTCAAAAGCTTTATAGTTCAGCTTTCTCAATATGTACATGTCTTCTAGTATACAAACCCAATTTATATTCATTCGTTCTTTGGTAGAGGTGTGATTAATGCATTAATGATAAAAAAAATTCAAAGAAAACATTTATAACCACAACCAAAATAGGTATTCTAGGACCAATACTAAATTGTAACGCCAACAGTAATCACTAATGTATTGATTACATTGACAAAGATATATATAGTATATATTAATAATGATGATTATTCCCAAAAAACGGGCTACGAATATAAATTAGTACAGAACAATATTGGATTATAAAAAAAAACGAAATTGTGAAGTGATTATATTTAACTAATGTTCATATATACAATAAATAAATAAGTGATTTACAGATCATGAACAGGTATATTTTTTATTCACTACAAAATGTGAAATATATACTTATTCGTAAGAAAGTATTGATAACAGATTTCTCCTTACTTTGTGCTGCACTTTATCACAATTTATTTTGTTAGATAAAATTTAATAAATAAATAAATAAAACAGTATCGACAGTAAATTGGATATCTGTAATACATTCATACAATTTACCTGAATTTTTTGGCTTGTAAATTTTTGGATTCATCTTTTAAAGATGAAATAAGGCATTCAACACATATTTATTCTGCTTTGTCCTATTCTGTCAAATGATACTAATGTCTATTACTTGCAGATGAAAATGTCATTTAATGACCAGAACCTCAAATATGGGAAAAAACAAAGTGAACTTACTGATATAAAAAAGTATATAAAACTAATGAAAATTAGTCTATATTACTTGGTTAAAGTACTGTAATATGGTGAAAAAAAACTCTGTTAGGCCAACCTGATTTCAATTTCTTACAATACTAATCATACTCTGGTATACAACTTATAATGTATTTTTTGTTAATTTTGGTACAACTTAATAATTTTTAGTTTATAGAAAAAAAATAGATGTTCAGTAAGCAGTTGCTTTCTATCTTAAAAAAGATGTCTCAAAACACTAAGCATGTACACATATACTTCCTACCTTTTTCAAGATAGAGGAGATAGATCCAGAAAGTAACTTACAGGTCATAGATCACTGGTGATTTCTCCTAAGAAATACTGTTTTTTGGAAAAGACTCGAAATCTTTGATAACAGAAATTGCTAAATCATCCACTTTCGTAAAGTAAAAGATGCGTATACTATTTCACACTATATGATCACACCTGATTCTGTAGATGAATCAATATACACAATTTTGAGTGAGAGAAGTAAAATTACCAAGAAAGGAATTGTCAATACAAAGCTATGAACAATATGTAACCTGATTTAGAACAAATATGCAATTTGTTGCAGAGAAAGCAAAATTAACTTCCAGACTACATATAAAGCTATGAATAATATGCAAATAACAAATTGATATTATAAACTAAAATACTCGAATATTTGATAACAGAAATTGCCTAATCATCTAGTTTTGTAAAGTAAAAGACGCATATACTATCTCAAACTATATTATCAACCTGATTCTGAAAATGAATCAATATACAAAGCTTGAGTGAGAAAAGTAAAATGACCAAGAAAGGAAGTGGCAATATATTGATGTCATTACATAATTACTAATGTACTGTATTGTTTAATCTATACATATTCATTTTTATTTTTATTTACTGTCTACTGTCATATAAAAAGTAGAAATTTCATCACTATATCATGAAATTAGTTAGAAAGACAGATTACTTGCCAAAAATTAATAGAGTTTTGATCAACTGTCAACTCATGCTCACAAAACCATACTGTTGAAATTGATGATCCTATCTTTAATTTACTGTCATGTACTTACTTAATTTTCTATTGTAGTCAAAAGATAAGTAGTACAACTGTGTTTCTTGTATATTTTTAATTATGTGTATTGATATCCACATGGTTTTGTCAACATAAGTATTTCAACTGATATGTTGATGTTGTCTGAAATTTCTATCACCCAACATTTGTACTACGTCCAAGTTTGATGCCATTAATCAAAATATACGAAGGTTTGATCGACGAAAACGCTTAGATCATCTTTCCAATTTCTCCGTCTCGATCTCTTCCTGCAACATATTGTGAACACAGTTCAACAGGTCGTTTTCATTTGGTCGCTGCTAGGAGATACATATCATCTTTTGAATTGTGTTTATACCTCATTACAGACTTGAGGAAATTAAAGTGATGAACAGTGCAATGTGGAAGTTAGAGGTTATTTCTGGAATTTATCTACCAACATATGTTAAACCTTGTCTTGATATTATTTGATCAGTAAAGAACATTATTGAATCAAGGTTTGTACAATTTCATCTTTAATAGTGATTTCTAAAATAAAAATCAAACAATCTTCCTAACCTTCTATTAGATTGTACAACTCTTTTTATTTTATAAGATTTGGTATGAATTAAAAAAAGCAGTTAGGCAATTGGTATCAAGTAGTAACTTCCACACGGTAAAAATTTTTTACCTGGCAGTTTCCAAATTCAAAAAAAACCGTTTCGTATTCTCTTTACACCAGCAGCGTTTCTTCCTCTATATAAAGAGCAGTTGTCTTCCATTTTCCCATCCTCATCACGTCTTTCTCATTTCTCTATCTCTCGCACAAATATTGTCACTGAAATCTCACATTACCAGAAGGTACGTTCTTCTTTTCTCATCTACATCTACTTTTCTATTCTTGATTGTAGTTAAGCAAATGAAACGACTGAATCAATTTTTTCACAGTAATCGTGTTTGTTGAATTCGGAATTTGAAGGAACAAAAATACTTGATGCATGTTGCTTTGATTTATTGTTTTGACCATCAAAGTACTTATTTTTGGTTGTAATTGTAAAGAAAAGTAAAATTCCTACTTCTAAACAATATAGACTGAGGATTGTTTGTATTCAAGAAATACGACTGCTCACCTGTTTTTCCTATAATGTTCTGATTCCTAAATGAAAACCTAGTTTCCAAAGCAGGATTTTATTACCTATCTCAAAAATTAACAAAACTTGATGTTTCGTATTTTTCCTTTTTCAACTTCAATCTTTTTAATTGTTCGGACGAAATTACTTGAAGCATGATGGTTTGTTGTTTTCAATATGTTATGTGCATTACACCATGGTAACAATTTCATTTACATAAAATTTATACTAATGTAATATTTATTCTGTATCTTTTTAGAAGCAATGGATGTGAACAATGTCAAATCGTTCTATACGTTGTTATATGATGCAAATATGATCGACAAAATGGTATATTCAGAATTTTTATTGACTCTTATTGTTTCAATTGCTTGTTTTCATTCTAACTAATTACTCTGTATTCAGCCTTTGCCTAGTGCATTTCCTGTGTCACTTGGCCCCAAAATTGACTGGCACATGCATCTTACCGCACCTGACGGTGCAAGCTTCAGAATAAACATCATTGCAGAAGACGGCATACTCGTACTCAAGGCAGGATGGTGCAAGTTTCTGCAATATTATGCAGTTGTTGTAGGTTCAATGATCCTCTTTATTAGGGAGAATGAAAATCTCTACAAAGTACGCATTTACCACATGGATTTTACTGAAATAAGTTACCGGCGTTGAAGAATGCAGGCAGTGCTTCGTCATGGTAACGATTAACTATTTAATGTGTTGACATTAGTTTACATTTCAGTTTCAATTGGGTTAATAATCACTTAGGATGTTGATTTAACATTATTAATCATTCAAGGGGCCTTCTGGAACTGTTCCTGCGACTGAATTCCTTAACGAGAATAATCCTACGGTTATTGCTCCAAGAGTGGAGTTTGAAGTCAATCTGAAAAAATCCTATGTTGAAAACAACTATCCCCGTGTGGTAAGCTATCTATATGAATATCAATCACACAGTTATTTGTTGTATTTATTAGAATTACAATAAACCAATTCATTTTTCTTTGAATAATTTTGTAGCTGATAAGGGGAATGACTGCTCAGCAATATGTGAGGAATGTTGTTCATTCGCACATGCTTGTATCTTTTGGGGAGAAATCTTGGTCTGTTTTACTGAATAGGACCGAGAAGGGTGTATTTCTGTATAAAGGATGGAAAACAGTGGTTGATGATGTGAAGCTGAAGATTGGAGATGTTTGTTCATTTGTTTTTCACAATGAACATGATTTATGGTTCAAGATGACAGTCAAGCGCAGTGAATAGGTTGATTACAGACATTTGTTGTTAATTAATTTCTAGCAATAAATATTTATAGATTTCAGGTCTTTAGTAAAATGGGATGCTAGGTTTGTAGATGTCTTGTGTTTTGAATACCTATACTATGCATTAGCTTTTGTATTTTGATCTAAGTATTGTACTGATGAACAACTTTGGATGTTATATATATAAGATTTATGGTTTCCGTTTCATTTTTGGCACAACTATTTCAATCACAGACTTTTGACCGACGATCTCACAAAGATCTGTTTATCTGATGAGGAAACAAAGATCTCCGCCTTCGGTCCTAAATCTCCATCGGCTAAATACCACCGTTTCTGCTTCTTTTTCCTACAGATTTTCTGATAAGTGATTTTCACTCCAGGAATGTTCATGCTGTATACTAAGGAAATGATTGCAAGGTGTGTCCATGTAAAAAAAATGTTAGCTCATATTTACAATTTAAGGAAGAAAGTGATCCAAATGTCAAAACATATTTCAAATTTGTCACCTCATATTGACATTGTTCATTGACTAAAGCTGTTGTTCAATGATTTGACTATTTAATACAGAAATAGGCCTGACATCAAAGAAAAACAGTAGAAGAAACAATATTTCAAATCAAATACTGTACGTGTACTTGAAGGGGACTTGCTGCAAGATAATATAACTTTCACATGATTTGTAAAAGTGAAAAAAATAAGAAGATACACAAAAAAACAGAATATCATGATCCCTAGAAAAGAACCACAACATTTGAACAATAACTGATGATTTGCAAATCAATCTTAATTATTTGTATTCCAAATAGAATAAAATAATAGTAAAAAGTGGATGTAAAGATTATTATTTACAGACTTCATGTTCATTGAATAAAAATAGGCACAGTTGGCACTTATAGGTATAAATAACAACCTCCTATCATTTACAATTTCAAATACAGTGTTGTACATTAGATTAACATAATACACAACTACAAATCAAAGTACAGGTAATGTTTTTTTGTTAATATCAAACCCTATCAAAAAACTTTAAGTAAAACACAATGTTTGTTCTCTTCGTCTATTGTTCGGTTACTATGTCAACGACCAAATTGCTGTCTTCTTAGTCTTCAGTAAGAAAATGATCTCATTCTTTCTGCATTCAAACGGTTTACCATGCCAAGAATCTGTCGCTCATATCTGATAAAAAAAATGGGAAGAAATAATGAATGAGGGTATTTCGCATCAATGGGAATAATCACTACATATAAGGAATAAATTGGAATTAAGATAACAACACGGTGATAAAAATAGGAAAATTCACATATTTTTGGAAATTTTAATCAAGATGTTGATTCAATAATGTATATCAAACAAATGATAACACAATATGAACGCAGTGTCTTGAAACTATAAATTGAATTGGAAAGAACTTACTTGTACTGATACCACACCAATTCTCCAATCCTTTATCTCTACTTGATGAGTAACGGTTTGAATCTTAATCAAGTAAACAGGTTTATTCTAATACTTTTACTGTGCTGTAAAAATGGTGATAAAAATAACAGAGTTATATGATAAAGAAACTTCATTGTAAGAACAGTATTAGTAATTTATTCTTGAAACTATAAACTAATTTGAAACAACTTACTTGTACTGCTACCACACTGTTCATCCATCCTTTACATCTGTTTGATGAGTAGGTGTTGAATTCTAATACTTCATTGTAAAAACAGTATATGTTCATCCATCCTTTACCATTGTTCATCCATTCTTGTAACTTCATTGTAAGAACAGTTTGACTCTAATACTTTTATAATAAATAAATGTGGTGTCAAATGTAACAGAGTTCTATGATTAAAAAACTTCATTGTAAGAACAGTCTGAGTAATTTGTGCTCAAACATCTTTCTGAATTAAACAAAACTAAAGAGTTCAATAACAATTACTATCAAAATAGATAAAACAGAAAACAATAACATATAACATGTTCAGGAACTTTTAATCCAGGAAAAAGTATTTCTTTTGATAAATTTTCTTGAGCAGCCTTCCAACAAATTGGCTCAGTCGAAGGCAGGAAATTTTCTCTTTCTCATGTTGCACTTATCATGTCCCGAATCTGCTTCTAAATTGTAATCCTCATCGGAATGGCTGATTAATTAATTTTCAATTAGACCAAATAAATGAATTTCAATCATTAATAATAAAAAACTATATAAAACATTACGCATTTTCTGATTCAGATGATGATGACTCAGAATGTCCAATTTCCCCATCTTTTGCATCAGAAGAAAGCGTTGGGTTAATAGCATAATTCCCAATCCTTTTTGTGTATGGATTTCCAAGAATGTATGCACTTCCAATCACATCAACTGTTTGTCTAAGAACAGATATATACAAACATAGAGTAATTGTCAAGATTTGTGATTCAAGTAATTCTTGAAAAAAATAGACAAAACGAAGGTGCTTTACAACTTACTCTTTGTTGTTTGAATTGTCAGCAAGGATGTTCTTTTCAGCTGTGCATTGTTCTCCATTCACGATTGGTGAATCAGGAAAAGTGGTATCTTGGCCAATACCAAGGTTTGGTTGTTTTTCAACTGGTGAAGATGCACACTTCAATTCATTTGGGAGGTGTCAAAACACACGTTGAAAGTTAATAATACTACAGATAATATATGTTTGGAAAAAAATAACAAAATAAAAAGGGTAGAAAATATCAATTTCATAGTCAAATAAACCTCTGTGTTTGTAGACGCTTCTGAAATCCCACTAAAGTGAAGCTCTCATACGTACCATGGTTATAGTACGTATTACTTTTAATCTCAAAGACATGCTTCGTTCCTTTCAGAAGTAATATATCATTTGGTATTGCACCAGCAGCTGCATCTTCATTCTGTGAGTTCAATTATATTACGAAATAAAATTATTTAAAACAAACAGTTACATTGGCCATAAAATTAGCAAATTGAGATAAAAATTCATCCACCCATCTCCTCCATCAGGGTTGAAGCTCTTTTGGAGAGCAACATCTCTGCAATGTCATCAAAGATGGTGACAACCAACTCACTGACTTCATTTGTTACATCCATGTGAATCCTATACCTGATTACAATAGTAGTTAGGAAAATGGTTGAAAACAAATAAATGATAAGTAATAAAAAGGAATACCTGATCAATGGGAATTCACAATTGCTCTCGCATGAATCACACCAGAACTGCCCAACAGAACGTGTAAGGCCTTTCTTGCAATTTCCTTTACCACATGAAAAGTAATGCCAACTGCTTTTTTGGCGAACATCGACTATCCTAAGAGTTACAATGACTGTTTTTGATGCCTGAAACAAAAAATTGGTGCTAATTAGTAGAGTAATTTTTTTGTAAAAAATTAGTATTCGTGAAAATTATATACCATGTATTAGATTTCGTATTGATAGTATGAATTCAAAAATACCTTTGAGTCTTTCCGAGCACGTCCCATATCAAGAAGCTGACTGAGAGACCGTACTTCCTTCTTAATTGGTTCTGAAGTCAATACCGGCATAGGTATTTTGTCCCCCCTATGAATAAAATACGCAATTGAACAATATTTATATGGACAATAGGGTAGACAAAAGAAAACACGTGATAATGAGATGTACCCAATTAGCTCACGGAATTTACGAATATTGGGGATGTCGCTTTTATCAAATATACACGTTGCTGAAGTGTTGGAAAGATATACATCATCTACACAAAAATAAAAAATTCGGGATGTGGGTTACAATAGTAATTGTAAAACATAATGCACAGTAGATAAAAGAATAGTACTTCTAAATTCTTTGACATTCATTCCAGTGAGAATGACAATGAAAGGTGGTGAGTAAGCTTTGTTGAGTTTCACCATATTACTGCACAATGAACCCCATAATGTCACCTTAATACTTCGGCCTCTGCAGACAAATAGAATTATCCGAAATATAAGATTTGGTATTTCACTCGTAAATTGCTGCAAACCATAAGAAAACGCAGTAAAGTAATAGTATTGCAGGTGAAATATAGGATCAAGCTTCCCTGGAAATTGTTTGAAAAAACATTTTCAAACATTTAAGCAGTAATCTTTGTTTTGAGTTCATTTTGAATTCAGTTAGCAACTCGTATTCTACAGACCTATCAAATTGACTATGTAACAGATATAACAGCAAAAGAAAACACATAATGGAAAGAAAAAACAAACTAACATTTCATTCATCAAGTGGAACTCAAGCATATGAGATGTGTTCCTAGTTGGTTTGATCTTCCCAATATTAATAGCACATCCGATGACATCTGCGAGTATTGTATTATCATTATAAAAACAAAACAATGAAGGTATAAACAAAAATAAAAGAAGAGATACCTATTAAAAATTTGGACCCAGACAACTCAATCTCCTGAATGGGTATGAGATCAAAAGGGTGTCTTACAAACCCTCCGGAAACAGATTCCATACGTTTAACAATGTTATTGCCTTCTAGCTGAATGATACTAGTGTCTTCTTTGCGCACACGATATGAATCCTTATTGGGAATCAATGAATAATTGCCAATTGAATAAATTTCACCTTCCAATAAGCTGCCAGAAAAACAATAAGCAATAGCACTGCGAGAAATACAATGTAGAATATCCCCCTGAATGAAAAAACATTAAAGGATAAAGAAACAGAACATTGGGAGAAAAAAAAAACAGAAAATAAGTTGAACCTTAGAATCAGACAAAAGAAATTCAGTTCCAATATATTTCTCAATAACATTAACAACATCCCATCGATGGCACACCATTGCAACGACAGACTGGCTTGAATTTTCCACCAAATCAGATAAACAAACAGTAGAAGCACCGAGGACACCAGATTGCTTACTCGATGACGCACTGGAACGACCTTTTCTGGACTTTGGAGTTCTTGTAACACCCCGTGTTTGTAATCCATTATAAGGATTAGATTGCTACCCATGTCAACAAGAGCTCTTCCTTTTCCTGGTTCGAGTGAGGACAAAGAACTAGGAAGTTAAGTGTGCTAGGGTGGGAGTAGTCCTGGGATAGGTGACCTCCTGGGAAGTTCCCACGTTGACATGGGGATAGCGCTTCTAAGGCGTGGGCCTTACAAATGGTATCAGAGCTGACTCTGGGCTCCGAGTGGGCTTAGTTGTAGTGCAGTCACTCGACCCGGGGGTGGTCTTTGGGCTTGGCAGGCGTTGACCAGGTCGTCAAGGGTTTAAGTGGGGGTGATTGTAACACCCCGTGTATGTAATCCATTATAAGGATTATATTTCTACTCATATCAACAAGATCTCTTCCTTTTCCTGGTTCGACTGAGGACAAAGAACTAGGAAGTTAAGCGTGCTAGGGTGGGAGTAGTCCTGGGATGGGTGACCTCCTGGGAAGTTCCCACGTTGACATGGGGATAGCGTTTCTAAGGCTTGGGGCCTTACACAAATGATTTTTCCTTTCGAGCTCTCTTGCTCCGTCTAGGTTCATCATTTTCTTCTTCTGTTTCTTGGACAGAAGTACTCACTATTTTCATGGAAGTGCTTGCTTCTTGAGCAGATTCGTTTGTATCTTGTTGTTCATGAGTCCTTTTGGGATATTCTTAATCCTTGCAAGGGAACACATTTTCAAAGAAAGATGTGTTTCGTGACTCCATTTTTGTATTAGCATGTATATCTGGTATATCTGACTTGTATACCAAGAAACGATATGCACTGCTATTATGTGCATACCCGATGAAAATACAATCAACGGTTTTTTGTCCAATTGAGTCCTTTTTAGGAGGTGGTATTGCTACTTTTGCTAGGCACCCCCACACTTTGAGGTATTTGTACGAAGGTACGTTACCTTTCCACAACTCATAAGGTGTCTTTCCAGTCACCTTATGTGGTATTTTGTTGAGAATGTAATTTAAGGTAAGCAACGCTTCCCCCCACATGTTCTGGGCTAACCCAGATTCTTGCAACATTGCATTCATCATTTCCTTTAGAGTTCGGTTCTTTCGTTTTGCTAATCCGTTGGATTCTGGCGAATAAGGAGCGATAGTTTGGTGAACAATGCCATGTTCTCTACAAAACGCATTAAAAGGTTCACTATACTCACCTCCTCTATCACTTCTTACGATTTTAATCATTTTACTAAGTTGGTTCTCAACTTCCAACTTGTAATCTTTGAACTTTTCTAAAGCTTCATCTTTGCTATGTAACAAGTATACATAACAATATCTTGTGCAATCATCTATGAAGGTCACAAAATACTTTTTACCTCCTCTAGTTTGTACAAACTTTAAATCACATAAATCAGTGTGAATTAATCCTAGAGGTTCGGTTGTCCTTTCTACATGGGGTGATGGTGTTTTGTGAGTTTCGCTTGAGCGCATACTTCACATTTGTCTTTACTTGTTTTGCATTTTGGAATCATATTCAAACTTATCAATCTACTTATAGACTTATAGTTAACATGTCCCAATCTTTAATGCCAAATATTAAAAGACTCAACAACATAAGCAATAGGGCTATTCTTATTCATTGAAACATCGATTACAATAGCGTTTGGGAGGACTGTCCTTACATTCATTTTGATTAGTCCATCCTGTACATAACCCCTACCCACATAGACCCCCTTCTTAGAGAGAACCTGCCTGTCAGACATGAACTTGATCATGAACCCATTCTTGGAGAGTAGAGTTCCCGAAATCAGGTTCTTGCGGATGTCCGGCACATGAAGGACATTGTTCAGCGTCAGCTCCTTCTCGGAAGTCATCTTCAGCACGATCTTCCGATATCCCTCCACCTTAGAAGTGGCGGAGTTCCCCATGAAGAGTTTCTCTTCGGTGTGGTTCTTCTTATAGGTCGTGAAGAGACCCCTATCCGAGCATATGTGCCTAGTTGCACCGGTGTCATACCACCACTCCTTGGGGTTGCTGCCTACCATGTTGACTTCAGTCAAAACCGCACACAAGTCGTCCTCTGTGAGCGACCCTTCAGCTAGGTTGGCTTGGGACTTGCCTTTGTCCCTCTTTGTGTCGACCTTGCATCGACACTCATCCACCTTGTGTCCAACTTTGTTGCACTTGTGGCACTTTCCATTGAACTTCTTAGCCCCTTGCTTCTTGAAGTTGTTGGGTTGAAACTTCCTTTTCTTCCCCTTGTCCTGATGCTCAGCCAGGTTTGCCTTGTTCGAAGGTCCATAGCCATTGGCCCTCTTGTTGTTCTCCTCAAACCGGAGCCTCACAATCAAGTCTTCCACCCTCATTGCCTTTTGCTTCAGCAACAAGTAGACTTTGAACTGCTCCCATGATGGAGGAAGCTTCTCGATGAAGGCACCTATCTGGAACGTCTCACAGATGTTCATGCCTTCGGAGAGGACTTCATGGACGATAAGTTGCAGCCGTTCAACTTGTTCCACTACCGATCTTGAATCTACCATTTTGTAGTTCAGGAACTTAGCCACTGTTGCCTTCTTCGACCAAGCATCTTGAGTCTTGTACTTCTTTTCCAGAGCGTCCCACAATTCCTTGGCGGTATCATGGTTGCAATAGACCTTGTACAACGAGTCTATCATGCGGCACTCGACATAGCCTCTGCATGAATAGTCTCCCCTGACCTAATCAGCAAGGGCATCAGTGTTGTTCGGGGAGAACTTTGGTTTCTCCTCCGTCAGAAATCTGTCCAGACCCATTGTGCTCAGGAAGAATTGCATCTTCTGAGACCAAATCCTGAATCCCTTCCCGTCAAACTTATCGGGCAAGACTCCAGCATGAAATGCACTCCACATTTTAGTCGTGTACGACCTTTCCGGTACCCTCACATGGGGCATGTGAACATCTGACAAGTCCAAAGGATGGCTTGCTTGAGACTGTCCACCCGGTTTCGATATGACCCGAGCCTGGTTCTCGACCACAGGTGGGTCATTGACCTTAGTTACTTCAGGGTTCTGAACAGTATTCTGTTCCAGAGTCACTGATGGCAGACCATCTCCAAACTGAATTTGGAGTGTCGAATCACCACTCTTAGTTGTAGCGGTAGTATCCACAACGTTGTCGTTTCCGTTAGTCATTTTTCAAATCTGATACCAAATAAAATTGAAACAGATTAGAACAAATGCAAAAACGAAACAATAGGAAATAAAATAAAAATTATTTCCGTTTTTATTTAATTAATTAATTAACCAAGTTTAATTTAATTAATTAATTATTTACGAATTTAATTTAATTAAATAAATTAAAAACCGATTTACAATATATTTAACTCGAATAAATATATAATTAATTTAATCAATTCAGATTAAATTCGAAATAATAAATTAATATTTTTTTCCGGATTTTCTCGTACAAAAAACGAGAACAATTTTCAAAGTCGCCTTAACCTGTTTACTCAAAAAACAAATTTGTTAGTAGTAGAAACGTAGGAAAAAAATTTCAGAATTAAGATTGTAGGAATCCTATTTTCTACAACTTATAAATATGTATAAAATACAAGAATAAACCAGAATTAAGGTAAGAAAACGAATGAACCACTACCGAAGTCGAACGGTAGAGCTTGAACGGAGTCGAGATATTATCTCTTTCCTTAATTCTGAAAACGCCCCGTAGTGTGACGGTTACCGGCATTCCGAATCCCAGGATATAAAACCGATATCACTTCTGCTTTGCACAACCCAAAAGAAGAAGCCAACGAACTCTAGACTGTGTGTACTCTCGGACTCGATCAAGAGAAGAGAAGATGTGAATAGAGACTGGAAAACGAGTGGAGGAAGGAGAATGAGAAGCTTTCGAATGTGTGTATTTTTGAGTTATGCAGAGCCTCCTTTTATAGGCTGCAGAGGAGAATCTGTGACTTGAATGGCCCAATCCGCGTGGATTAAATGGCCCAATCCGTGTGTAATGAATAGGCTGATCAGGTCCAAGTCAACTACGCGTGGCTTTAATGCCCGAGATCTGCAGCATGAAAACTGTCTCTGACTTTGAACGAGGCCCATTTGAACGAAGCCCAAAATTCATATCAAACTTGAGCTAGGCCCAAAAAGACAACCTCCTCCTCGGGCCTACGAGTCACGAGCCGATCCGAACCGAACCGAACCGTGCGCGTGTGGTCTTCCAAGGCCCAAGCCCACAGGATAGCCTCCTCTGGCCCAATCACATCCATTACAATCCACTCCTAGTTTATATACTAGTGAGTTTTTCTCCTCCTAATCAATGTGGGATACACATTAATCCTCAAAATTCAACTTAGTTACATTAAATGTAACTCCCTTATTTCTCATTCCAACGGAACCCGAATTATACAAATGAGCATACTATAAAATAGTGCTCGCGGAGACGAAGCCAACACTCCCATTATCCGACACCAACGGTGCCCGGAAAATTCGGTTCCAACAAACTCTGCTCTAGACGAAGGCTCATGACACACATAAACAACATAGAATACCCATGCAACCTCGCCATCCCGATGAATTCTCAGAGTGACCGCTTGAGAATGTGCATCAAACCTAGGGACAGAAACTCGATCGCTCCTCCAAAGCACCCACATACCGCCACGAAATCCAACGGCTCGTGTCGAATTAGCGAATTAAATCCAAGTTTTTCACATACTTTATCCGCCTTCTTCCCACTAACACGAGTACCAAGCAACACCAGAATAGTCAAGTCATGCATCATGGTAACATCCTCGAGCGTATTGAGAATTCTGAGACTGACACACCTTTGACATTTCAGGATAAGATTTTCATATGTGATACTAACACTCACCACTGATTGTAGAGGGGTGAGCACGCCGATAACCACTCAGGGAGTACTCTAGAGATCGCATGAGACCATGCAATCGTCTTTATCTTGTACATCGTCTTTGGAGCTCATTGATTCTTATACTCTTCCTGAAATTGTAATGGGTCCAAAATGAAGGAATTGTGTCTTTTAATCAAAGGTGCAATTACTAATTATGAAATAGGACTATTTATGGAGATTTATAATCCAGATATTTTAGGAGTCGTATGCTATTGCTAGTGGCCAATACGACTTATGAGATTAATCAGGTTAAGCCCATGGCTAGAATAATTGGGTCTTATGAGGTCACACACTTAGAGTTTATGGACTGGATCAAGCAAATCTGCAGGCCCGATAAGCCTATTGGATTTGAAGTACTCGGGAGAATTAAAGAGATAAACTATTTAAGTAAAAGATAATAGTTATCTATTACTTAGTGATAAAATAAAATATATCTTTTAGATATATAATATATCGGATTTATTAATATCTACGATTTCCTTATCTTTTAAAGAGGAACTAATTTAGATTAGTTGTCCGTATACAATACGTGGAGATATAGCAATAAGTTTCTTGATTGTATTCACGTGATTGAAATAAAAGGATAGAGATCTCTTATATGGTTAATGTGAGATTAACTATATATGGTTAATGGGAGATTAACTATAGATATATATACGGAGGAACGCTCCGGTAAGACCATTCTTATAGTAAAACGGAGTTGACGAGTATAGAGCGTTGGATGAGAAGTAGATGGAAGGCTGAGATTAAATGCAATATAATAAAAGGAAAATAGCAAAAAATTACCAAATATATCATCCTAATTTTACGCTTCTCTATCTCTTTCACGATCTTCTCTCTCTCTTCAAGCCCAAATCATGATTTTCTCTCTCTCTTCTTTCTTCTCTCTCGATCTTCAAGCCCAATTTGATTGAGAGTTACCCACATGGTCAAATATCTCTAATAGACATTGAAATCAAGTTTCAATCCATTCAGACATCGTTTTGCCAAATTGGACCTTAATCTCATTTAAGGCCTTTTAGTGTTTACACATAGTTTCGAGCCTCGTTTTGTATAATAAGACTAAGTTGTACATTATTGGTACTTTATATGCCTAATAAGCGAGACCTTACTTTATATGCCTAATAAGACTAAGTTGTACATTAATGGTATTGGCACTTCATTTTAGTAGTGTTATTGATAGATTATTAGCGTTGTTGACAAAGTATTAATGATGTTGACAATTTAGTTAGCCGTGTTGACAACTTAACTAGCCATGTTGGCAGTCTATTGGTCTCGTTGACAGTTTAATTAGTCGTGTTGACAATTTAACCAGTCCTGTTGACAGTTTATTTAGTCTTGTTGACAATTTAATTAGCCATGTTGACAGTTTACTTTACTAGTTCTCTAAAAGTTTAATTATCCATATTGACAGTTGATTAGTCTTAGTGACAGTTTATTTAATTGTGTTGACTAATTAATTAGTCATGTTTGCAATTTATTATATAGTGTGTTGACAATTTGTCCAACGTGTTGACAGTTTATTAATGTTGTTGACAATAGTTATCTAGTGTGTTGACAATTTTTTGGGTAAAATTTACAATTTCCGCTTCTTTATTACTTTTATCTTTTTGGCCAAATTTTCGGGTCAAAAACGGGTTGGGGCGGGTCAACCCATTTTTGACCAAAAAAAAATCGGGTCAATCGGGTTTGACAAAAACGGGTCACGGGTTCAATTTGACGGGTTATGACCTAGAAAAATCGGGTTGGGTCGGGTCGGGTTTGCGGGTCGGGTTAATTTCTGCCGGGTCCAGCTGAGATTGATACGGGATTTAGGGAAGTTTGGGGAATATTTTTTATTATTGAAAATTATGAGTGAATCCTGGCCATTCCTCTATATTTGATTCAACGCCTACAAATCGTTAACTCAGTTGTACTATAAGAGTTGGTTTGTCAGGAGCTTAAATCTATATATACGTTAGATTGAACGAAGGAGGTTTAGGAGTTCTCTGACAGTTTATTTGAAACCTAAAAGGGGTTCCTTCGTTCATGATCTTCCTCGTTCCAAGATTATACCTTTGAGTTGCTCGGTCTAGAGAAGAGACTTAAATGTGATCCAGTTTATTGCTCGTGTGGACTAATTAGAGGAGTCACACTTGGGGCTCTAATCTCTCCATTTCAGCGAGATTCAGACACACATCAAGAGGTATTATTCTTTCCTATATAAGATCAATTTAGTTTATGCATGAGATCCTTGGTTAGATGTTAGGAAAATGTTTCTTAAAATTACGCTTTAAGCATCTGAAATCCCTTCACAAAATCCCCACCTGAGGCTTGTAATGGGGTCGAAATAGGGTCCAGTGATTCACCATTTTGACCGGATGGATCACTCAAGTGTACAAAGGAAGAGGCTTTGGGGTATAGAGGATCCTCATCCATGGACGACAAATCATTCAACAAATCATCTTAATTGCGTCCTTCCTCCCAGAACAGGGAGTTGTAGTGATCCGAAGAATTTTCATTTGCATTCTCATCAATAATACAAGAAAAGGACAAGGGCCCCTGGGTTACTCGCACTTTTCAAAGTATATTGCATCTTCTGTTGGGCCACTGTTGCTTCCAATTGAGGGAATTCCCTCTCCATATCATCTTCCATGCATGTCATCCTCCTGTTGCTTATTTCTTACTCGATCATGAAGCAAATCTAGTTCCTCTGTTGATGAAATTGTTGTTTTCTAATGATAGCGCGATAGCCCGAGACGGTGAAGCCATAGAGATCTTTTTTGTTTTTTTTTGTTTTTTAGCTTATCTACCTAATATATTGAAACTATCCTCTTTCGGGTTTGATTCACATGAGGATGCCCCTTAGTGTTAAGAATAAGGATCAATTCCATCCGTGGGATGAAATTGATCCAACAACTCAAAAGAGCTTCCTACATAGCTTCTAGCTCTTCCACGCGACTATAAAAGCCCCCCTCCCTCTCACTTTCTTCCCCGTAGACAAAATTTGAAGCCAGATCTCCATGCGAGTTGAGAGCTGAGATACTAGCAATTTCAACCGAATTCCACTCTCACTCAACGCAATTCAAAGTCGTTTGCTCATATCTGAGAGAAGAAGCGGTGATTTGTGCATTTCTTCACGATTTCTCACGATTTGCACTCAATGCTGCTAGGTTTGCAAGTTCTCATACCTAACTAGAACAAAATCAAATTTAGAAGCGTAAGATGACAAAGCTCGCGAACAAGGTCCAGATTCAAGGTATTAGTCTTTCGATTTCATACTAGTAACCCTAATAAGGTCCAGATTCAAGTTATTAATCACATGTTTGTTAAGAAGCATGTGAATCTCATGATGACCAATGATTCATGATGATTGTGTGGATAACTAATTCGTATGTGTTCATATGAAAAGATTGATAAGAATACTTGGTTAATGTGTGTGTGAATCTCGTGTATTTTGTGATAAATAACACCGACTTATGTATGTGTTCATCAATTTATGTGTGTGTGTTCATCAATTTATATTTATGTGTTCATGAACTAGGTCATGTTTGTTCGGTGAAAGTTCATGTGTTCGTGCTTTTGTTTACTAAGAAGCATGTGAATCTCATGATGACTAGTGGTTCATGATGATTGTGTGGATAACTAATTTGTATGTGTTCATATGAAAATATTGACAAGAGTATTTGGTTAATGAGAGTGTAAATCTCAGTTATCTTGGGATAATTAACACCGATTTATGTATGTGTTCATCAATTTATTGGTATGTGTTCATCAATTTATATGTATGTGTTCATGAACTAGGTCATGTTTGTTCTGTTAATATGGAAGGCATGTGTTCATCATGTAAGTCATATGTGTTCATCAAATAATATGTTCGTGTTCATCAACAAATTCATGTATATTCAAATAATACGAAAAACAAGTGTTCATCATCTAAAACATGTGTGTTCATTGGTGAAAGCACATGGGTTCATATACTAATTCTTTATGTGCATTAATATGTATGTGTTCATTAAAATATATGTATGTGTTCATCAACTAGGCCATGTATGTTCTGTTAGTATGAAAGACATGTGTTCATCATGTAATCCATATGTGTTCATCAGAGAATATGTATGTGTTCATCAACTAATTCATCTATGTGTGCAGTTCATATGAAAAATAGGTTTTCATCATCTAAGAAACATGTGTTCGTGATCTAAGTCACGTGTGTTCAATGGCGAAAGCACATGTGTTCAGATAATAATGCTTTTGTGTGCACATTGAACTTAATATGTATGTGTGGATGTCATGCATTTTGTGTTCATTAACATTCTTGTGTGTGTTCATGAGTTAATGGAAATGTGTTCTTCTGTAATTGTCTCATGTGTTGATATGCTAACACTTTTGTGTCCCTAATGTTTATGAATTATAGGTGATAAAAGTGAAGAAATTAGCTCATGGGACAATATCCATTGGTGATAAAACAATTTCAACATCATATGGGACCTCTGAAGAAAATATGTACAAGACAAAGTTGAAAAGAGCAAAACATCAACTCCCTCTTCGAGCAAAAGTGATTTGTAACCTCTATAAAAAAGATTATGATCGTTATTATGGAAGAAATTCAAATTAGTAAGGGAGGTAGTAGGAAGAGGGATAAGAAGATTTGATTGTTGAATTTAGTAGGCAAGTTATGTAAAAAGTAGGTTTGTTGTTTTTATATATTAGTACTTAAATATGTTTATGATTAACTCTTTTTGTGTACATTGCTTAAGGCATATGTGTTCATCTGTCTAGGCATTTGTGTTCATCAAACAGATTGAGAATATCACGCGTGGATTATAACTTTGTTAATCATTATTCTACTTGTGTTCATCTCTCAAGCCATATGTGTTCATCTTTCAGATAGAAGAATATATGTGTTCGATCATGAATATCAAAACTGGAATATATATTTCTTCATTATTAAATCTAGTCGTGTTCATCTCCAAACCAATATGTGTTCATATATCTAGACATATGTGTTCATATGTCTAGCCATATGATTTTGTCTGTTAGATAGAAGAACCTATATGTTCATGAATATCAAAAGTGAAATATAATTTTGTTAATTTTTAAATCTACTTGTGTTTGTCTCGTAAGCAAAATGTGTTCATATGTCTTGGCATATGTGTTCATATTGAATATTGAGAACATCTCCGTTCATGAACATCAGAAGTAGAAAGTGTGAAACTCATAAACTTTGTGTCTGTGGATAAGTCTTTGTGTGTTCATGCAATGGCCAAAAGTTACAATAGGAATTTATGAAAGACTAACATAAAGAAAAATATTTGACAAAGTTTGGTATCTGATTCATTACATCAAAAACAAAAAAAACATAAAATGAAAAATAAAATTGTAGCGACTAATTAAGGGCATGCAATGAAGTTCTGTCTAAGCTGACTACAAATGAAACATGTTCGACGTTGCTTTGTTGGCCAACATCTTGGGCGCCCCTAATTGTCTCTTTTTGAGCTTATTGGTTGCTTGTTGAGGAGGATGAACATTAACTTGATCCGATGTAACACCAACAAATTCCTAAAACATAGACTTTCTTCGTTGGGGTTTCAATAGAGGCTCAACTTCGCTTGAACTTACAAACAGTCTCTTTTGTTCCTTTATCACACACAAAAACTCTTTCAGTATTAATGTCAACACACAAGAGTATAATACTGAGCACTTATGCTAGGAGAGATATAAGACAAGTTCACTTAGCTAAGAACAAGATAAAAACCTATGATTAGTTTTTGTATCAGCGTGTTCATTGCTAAAAGAACTTATGTTCATTCCTGGATCACGTCAAAGAAAATATTTGTTAATTTGAAAATAATTAATAGAATATAAAACACAAAAAGAAAGATCTAAGTTAGCATGTTCATTATAAAAGGAATATGTGTTCTTATATAGATGTCAATGTGTTCACATGTATCACATAAGTATATATCTAAACAAGTATAATAGGGATGTTAAGTATGTGTTCGTCTCCAAAAACATAGGTGTTCATATGGATATAATTAATAGCAAACGTGTTGGTATAGACATGAAAAGACAATCAAAGGAACTCATGTGTTCATTTGTAAAAGCATATGTGTTCATACAAAAACACATATGTGTTCACATGACGACAAGTAGTAGAAGATAAATATGTTTCTGTAATTTGCCATGTTAAAGAACAATCTGGTTTTAAAAAGTACTACAACCAGACGAATTTGATTCATACAACAACCTCCAAGAACAAGCTACAAGCTACAACGCACACACAACACTCACAATCAAATCAAGCTAAGCAAATCCAAATTCAATGTAAGGAATTCCAAACTCATTGTCACCAATTTTATTTTATTCAAAGTGAGGAATACAACCTCGAAACTACACATACAATGAACAAAAAACATAAACAAAGGTATAAGAACTTCTAGTTAGATCGAATAATCAATAGAACACAAAATCAAAGCTACAAATTAAAAATACCTGTTTCAAAACGAGAAAGGGAGACGTGAGAGAAGAAGCAATAACGTGATCGAAAAACGAGCAGAAGAACACATATGAGAGGTGAGGAAGAAGGTGAGCAAAGAAGCGAGCAACATGATTGAAAGAGAGAGCGAGAAGAGAAGAAGCGGGCTTGGAAGAAGAAGAGCGTGAAATCTGTCTTTTATCATGGACGGTTGAGATTAGAAGGCAAAAGGTCAAGATCAACGGCTGTGGTACATCCTCATTCTTTCCTTAAGCCCTTGTCCTCATGTGATTTTTTTCCATAGCCTTAAAGTATTTTCAGGGCTATAATTCATCAATTTATTAAACAAAAATCTATAGTAGATACATTTTTTAAGTAGAATATTATACAATAGAATTTTTTAGTAGAAGTTTTAGAGCTAGAATATTAACTTTTTTTTAACAAAATCATATATATCAATTTTTATCTAATAAAATTTCAACATCCCCCTTTAATGATTCAAATAGTTTATACATATTTTATTAACAAATTTACATATTTTTGAAATTGTACGTAAATTTACAACTTTTTTATTATTCTAGCTCTAAAATTAATAGATTTTTCAGACTTTTTAAAATCAATTTACATCTTAGTACTTGAAAATTATCCGTAGCTTTTATGGTTCCAAAAGATTGATTTTACAAAATAAACAATTTTTTGAAACCATCTCAACGGGTTTCTACTATTAAATTATTTTTAAAGTTTCAAATTGATTTCAAACAATGTGAATAACAAATTTTGTTAGGAATAAACTTTTGAGCCGGAAAATTCATTTTTGCATTGATTTAAAACGCCTCTATGTGGAGTTTAAAATTGACGGTTCTGTAAAATTCGGGTTATAAGGTATAATGTTTACCTCGGTTCTGAAAAATTATGGGCTATAAAGTCTCTGGACTGTTTGAAATCCGAATTTGGATTTAAAATGCCACATTGTTGCGAAATTTTCAGAACAGTGGTATAAAGTTTCGATTTAAAAAATCAGATGTTAAACACCACATGATAGCATTATTAATTCGTTGTAAAAATAAAAAACTTGGTTTAAACAAAATTCCTGAATTTTTTAATTGATCTTAAATTAAAATCTGTGTTTGGGACAGGGTATTACAGACTTAATTCTACATGGGTCTTATGAAAATTCATCATTAGTCTACTTTTTCAGAAAAGTCAATATATTTATTGTTGTAAAGTGATCAATGAACTCGTAGTTTGGTGATGTGTGTGGTGTTTTCCTTATCGAGGCCATGAGTTCGACTCATCAAGACAACATCTAAATGTGTACAACATCAAGTCAATATATTTATTCGTCCTTTCTTATCAGTAAAGAAAAAATTCTAAATGTGTGTACAACTGATTCCCGGTGAGTATTAACAAATATTATTCTTTTGTCAACAAAGGTCTGAAAAAAGGTATGACCAAGGAAATATTATATTTTGTAAATAAAACAACATATCTCCTTAATTTATTGTATGCTTTTTCGTCTCTATAAATATTATATAAATTTCCATACCTCCTATTGTATTGTATGTTTCTCCGTCTCTATTTTAATATTCATTCGTCCAATTTAACGGATTTTTAAAATAAGTGAAAAATTTCATGGGCTACAAGCATATTATTTTGATTGTTCGTAAAAAACATATGCATCGAAGAACGAATTTTTTTTTTAAAATAAGCACTTTTTTAAAATTAATTACTGACATAGGCTTTATTTATCAAACCTATTTTTATTTAAAACATAACTTCTCTTGTACGTGAAATGTTTTAAAAAAATAATCCCAAAATGAGACGTTGTTTTCAACAACGTCTCACATTAAATTCGTTTTTTAAAATAAAATAAATTTGAGACGTTTTTATTAACAACATCTCATACTTCACATTTGTTTTAAATATTTACAACGTCTCTTATACTGTTTTATTTTTAAAAAAGTAATTCCAGTTTAGGTTTAGGGTTTTGTTTTTTCATTTAAATAAATCGATTTATATTACGTAAATTTTATTTATTGATTGGAATAATATAAATATAAAATTATTAATTAATAAATCCGATTAACATATGCATAAATTTCTAAAATTCAATATAAAACATCTCGTTGTAACGTGTCGTCTTCGTCCCCATTTACTCTAGGAAGGATGTTAATGTAGGATCAAACTCAAACCCCCTAGAAGTAGGCCTAGTGGGAGAAATAAGTTCACTTGAAGCCCTAGTTGACATAAATGAACTTGGGAGGAGGGTTCAAGTAAAACGACAATTAGGGTGAAACGTGTGTATCAACGAGACACGTTGGATTAGATGTGATTAACGGTTGGATGAATGCACACGATATATTTTAAAAAGGTAGTAATTAGATATTACATAAAACAAGATTATTAAAGATACTATCTGCTTGTAGCGAAATTACCTACGAGAAGATAACTAAGCAATTGTAGGGCAAAGATCAAAGAATACAGTATAATCTCAACACTCAAGAACAAAGTAGGAAATTAGGGTTGAAGCTTTAACTTGGTATTACTCGAATGGAGGATGGATACTTACAAAGCAGGCGTTAGCCTCTATTTATAGGATAACCCTAATAATATCTTTAAGGAAAAAGAGATCTTATTTCTTCCTTCTATCTAAATGACGACATAATAAACAAGGTAAAAGATATTCTTCACCATATCTTTTACTAATTACAAGAATACAATAAGAAATAAGGTAAAATCCACTCGGCCGACCTAATCTTCAAGATAAACGAGACCTTTGCCCCGTCTCGTCACGTCGACGACATCTTCCATTTCACTCGTCGCGTGGAGGCAGTTCTTCCTACGCGTAACTCTTCACGCGTTCCTTACTCGTCATATTTTTAGGCACAAACAATACCCCTAAGGCGTCTTACAGGGCTTAACGTCTAATAGAGCTGGGAGACGCCTTCTTTCTTCATGGAATACGCCTTCATCAGATTCGGAACGCGTTGAGTATTCACTCAAACCGAAATTTCGACTTCGTAATAATGTATTTTCTCCGATTCTCATTTAATGCGGCTAACCGACTCGTATCCGCTCCAACGGCTATTTCCCCAACGTTCGGATTTGTCCCTAACGGTAACAAATTGATTCTTAGAAAATCCCAAACGAGATCTTTTTTCCTTATTTAAACACGTTCCGGCTTTCTTCCTTTCATCCGTAATCTTCTTGCAAAAACCCTAATGTTTTCTTTCTATCTTCTCAATGGCTCCAATTATCTACGATCCCAAGATGATCCTTAATGATGTTAACCGCCGTTCTTCTTCGGCTCGCAACATCGAGTTCTTTCGTTCCATAGCAGGGCTTTCTTCTCACGTGGAAATTGCTATTCCTCCTTCAGACGTGTTCGCTGACGCCTTACGCCCGAGATGGGTTTGTGTTTACGAGTATCCTTTCTTGGTTGGACATCGCTTTCCTTTTTCCCCTTTGGTTCGTTCTTTCTTGACTACTTTGGGTATCGCGGTCGGGCAAGTCCTTCCGATTGCTTGGAGAGGCTTGGCGGTGTTGGACCATATTTTGGCTAATTTCGATATCGCGTTCACGATTTCCGACGTCATGCACTCTTGCATTCTCTCTACTCCTTCGGCGGGTAGAATCAACATCAAATCTCGCGTCGGGGTTCCTCCTTTGGTGAACGAAGGAACTTCGTCCGACCGAGGTTGTGCAGATAAGTTCTATTTCATCAGGAAATCTACCTTGGGAAAGGATTGCGCTTTCTTTCTTGAAGAATGGACTCCTTCCAGTATTTTTCTTTATCCTTTACGATTTTCTTTAGACTTATGCATCTTGACGCTTATTCTTGCGTGCGACTTTGTGCGTAGTTGATATCCATGCTATTGTGGCGCGAGAGGAATCATAGGATATTACCAAGAAAATCATGGCGATTCCATTGGTAGAACGTATCTTTACCGGCCGTGACGGGAGGGGATATCGTCTCGCGACCTCTATTCCTTCTCGAGGTGAGCTTTCTTGACAAGTTTTGCTTCAGGCGTCGCGTCTCGTACTCATCAGGAATCCGCTCATGACTTGATTACCACGAAGAGGAGATGTATTTCAGAGGAAAAGTTGAGAGCTGCGAAGGAAGAGGCGGCTTCCACTCCGGCGTGCGTAAAGGAGGCGACTCCACCAGTTACGGGGGTGCAAGTCTCTTTGGACGCGCCTTTAAACGTTGGGGTAGAGGAACTTCCCGTGGATCCTTCGAAGGAGAGTGAGAAGTGCGAAATAAAGGATCCTGGTGCAGCTTCCGTTAGATATGTTGAGGTAAGCGACTTTCTTGCGATAGTGTATCGTTCCGTAGCGCCTACGCATAACTTCATCCCGGCGATGCAAGATTTGGCTTCTACTTCTTCTTGGAACCATTATCTGTCTATGCAAGCCGTAGATGTCTTGGGAGATTCTCTCGTAGCACAATTGCAGGTGTGTACTTTTTCTTATCTTTTTTTTTGTTGTTGTTGTGTCGTTTCTTATTTGTTGGGATCTTTCAGGCCTTCCAAGCTTCGCTGTGTTCCTGGGAACGTCTTCATAAGTGTTCTGAGTCCGAGGAGGCCTTGAAGGGTGAGGTGAGTGATCTTGGTAAGAAGATCAAAGACCTTAACAAGAAGATTGCTCGCCTTACGGCGTCTGAGAAGGATGCTCGTATGGAAACGTTGGACACAGCGAAACAGAGGGGTGTGCTAGCGCGATGCCTCAAGGTGTTGAATGGAAAGGTCGCGTCCCTTGAGGCTGACGCCGAGGAGAAAGCAAAGGTGTATGAGAAAAACTTGCGAGAGACTAGTACTTACCATTCGTGGTCATCTCGTATTGAGGTTATGGAGGAGTTTCGTGCGGGTCGCCACGTAGATTGGGATGTGGAACGCGAGCGTGGTGAATTTTCCGTTCTTTATCCTATTCCACCCGAGGGGGTTTCTCTTCTACGCGTTCCCTCAAGTTCGCCAGTCTTAGCTCCTAGCATTGAGGATGTAGCTTTAGATGGCAACGTTGTTTCCGCAGATAAGGATGTATCTCCTTCTTCTTAGTTTAGCCAACTTTCATCTTTTTGCTTGTTGCATGGCTGCTTTTGTGGAACATGGATTTTAGCTTTTCGTCACGTTCTTGTGTGGCGAATTCTTTTTGAATACGTACTGGATGCTTATTGCTTCTTTCTTTGCGTAAGGCTTTCGCTTATCTTTAACTTTTGGTGGGACTACTATCCCCTTTTGGCGAATTTGACTTCGAATCTTTTATGGAGTCGGGTTCGCCAAACATTTCTTAGTTGTGACACGTAGGTCGATCTTTGACTTCGAGGTTTCGATTTTTCTACCCCTGGTTTTATTGTGGTCGTCGCGGCTGCTTTTGTTATGTTGCCGGCTTACATGAAAGTTGGGTCCAGCATTTTCTCCGAACCTTGAAGCGAGTGGCGGACATAGGTCAGTGTTTGTGCCTAAAAATACGACGACTATGGAACGCTAAGGAGCTACGCGTAGAAGCATAGAAGCGACACGACGTGAAGAACGAAGGATGGCGTCGACGTGACGTTATAAGGAAGAGCACGTCGTTCAGCTATGGGAATTAGGTCAGCCGCCACTTAGTTACCTTGTTCTGTATTATATTCATGTAAATGGTAAAAGGTAAGATAAAATAATATCTTTTACCATATTTATTATATCGTTAGAAGATAGAAGGAAAAGAAAAAGATCTTATTTCGTTAGTAGGATCCTAGGGTTAACCTATATAAAGGTTAACGCCAACCTTTTGTAATGATCGGACGCTACGCCGTAATATCAATACCACAAGAAAGTTCAAGTTTCAACCTTATTCTCTCGTCTCGTTCTCTTAGTGTTAAGATTATACCGTTCTCTTTGATCTTTGCCCTACAATTGCTTAGTTATCATCTCGTTGATAATTTCGCTACAAACAATTGGCGCCCACCGTGGGGCTTGATCAAAAAGGTGTCATCTTTCCACACAAAGGGAACCTCTTTTTTTTGCAGGAAGCCATGACGTCTCCAACCAATAGCCCTCGATACAACAGGGATTCAGAGACCGAAGAACGCGTAAAGGACTCCCTCAGTCTCAAGAACAAAGAACGAGTTACAAACCCCAACGATCCAATGCAGGGAGATTCGGAAGAAGAATTCGAGAACGTTTCCGATGTCGCCAGAGACGACGATCCCGCAACCAAAAAGAAATCCGACGATGACGTCACCAACATGGCCTCCGTCAAGAATCACTTCTACAGCGTCCAAAAATCCTGGGAAGAGGCTAAGAGCGCCAGTGAAGAAAAAACGATGGGACTCGCCAAAGAAAACGAGCGACTACGCTCTGTTATAAAAGAACTCAGGACAGAGTCCGCTAAGCCTCCCACTTACGTTCGCGATCGGAGTGTCGTTCGTCGTCTGGACATGGATGTCGTAGCCGACGAGGAAGAAGACCTTGAGCTCTCAAGACGCCCAAGACCGATCACATCGACGAGAGCGGGCCGAGGAGAGCCATCCAAAAAGCAAGCCCTAACTCCCAGCGCGGTCGCGAGTATCGTAGCCCAACAAGTCGGAGCCTTAAGAAAGGAGATGATGCTTAGGCCAGGAGCTCCAAATTCCATAATACCCGAAGAAGAGCATGCGTTCGAGGAAAGCCCTTTTATTAGGAGTATCGCCACCCAGAAGATCGCAAAGAAATTCACCGTTGCGGATCTCCCCGTCTACGATGGGTCAAGCAACCCCGAAGAACATATCTTACTGTAGAAAGCCAAGCTCACCACAAGTCCTATCGACCCAAGATTTAAAGAAGCAATGATGTGCAAATTCTTTAGCTCGACATTGAAAGGTCCCAACTTGACATGGTTCATCCACTTGCCTCAAGAAAGCATCTCGTCCTACGCGGAACTATCCAACCAATTCAGGCTACAATTCGCCAGTAGCAAGCTCTTTGCGAAACAACCGTCAGATCTCCGCAACATGCGTATGAACAGGGGTGAAACCATAAGGGAGTTTCTTAAGCGTTTCAACGACGAGAAAGTCACGATCCCAAGTTGCACGAAAGCTACCGCCTCCGACGCATTCGGACGCGCCCTCCCCAAAGATAGCGATTTATATATAGAACTGGCAAGGACATGTACCGAGTCGTTCGAGATAACGAGAGCAAGAGCAATGGAAGCAATACGCTTAGAGGAAGATCTTCGAAATCACCTCGAAGAAAGGTGTCGATCTCCACGAAGGCACTCTCCATCGCGAAAAGACTCTCCTCAGAGACGAGAGGGGGATCGCCATGATAGAAGGACTAAGCCTTTCCATAGAGAACTCCCCATGGTTCACAACGTCAGCAAGATCAATAACGTCTACGCGGTCGAGAGAGGGATATGCATGAAGGTCGAAGCGTTAAGAGTCATAGGATCAATGGAGAAGTTACACGACGTAAGGTGGCCCAGAAAACCCAACCCCTAAAACAAGCCAATATCAGGAAGAGGATATTGTGAGTTCCATAACGACTCGGGGAACCCAACAGACGATTGCTATACCTTAAGAAAAGAAGTTCTCCGTCTTTTGAAAAGAGGCGACCTGCTAGACCTACTCTGCAAAGAAGGTCGTGACGCGTTCGAAAGAGGCAGAGAAAGAAATAGATCCGCCTCCCACCGCCTCCATCAAGCCGGTCAAGGGCAGTTAACACAATCTTTGGAGGATCTCCGGTTAGCGGCTATACAGTTTCAGCCGCCAAGAGGAACGCCAAAACACTACGCGGAGAAGGAAGCGTCTTACCGGTGTATCACATGAGGACCATCAAGAAAGACTATCCCATCACGTTCGGTGAGCCAAACGGGTCGGTGGATCATCACGACGGCTTAGTTATTTCCCTAACCATTAGCAACTGCAAGGTGAAGAGGATCCTTATAGATAACGGAAGTTCAGCAAACATCGTCACCTTATCCGCAATCAAGGAACTCGGGCTCTCTAGCGACGACGTAGTGAAGAAATACATCCCTCTAGTAGGATTTAGCGGCGAAGTGGCCGACATGCTTGGAGAAATCACTCTAACCACCCTAGCGGAAGGGGTAAACATGCAAACCAAGTTCGTAGTAATGGAAGCCGAGTCGCCCTATAACATGATACTGGGAAGGCCATGGTTACACGACATGAAAGCCATCCCATCCACGTCTCATCAGTCCCTGAAGTTTCCATCCCCCTGGGGAATACAAGAAATTAAAGGCGAACAACAAGTAGCGTAGGGATGAAGAACACCAGTAACGCATCAATAGAAAGGAAGATCAAAGCATAGCAACGAAAGGACCACGGAGAACGCCTAAGATACGCTTGACGGAAGATTTGCGACATGAAAGAAGAAGTGGGCAAGATAGGCGATGAAGTATACGTTCTAGAAGTAAAGTTGCATACTATCCGAAAGATAAAGAAGAGAAAAGCTTCCTCATGGTCAGAACGCCCAAACAACAAGAAACTCAAGAAGAACAAGAAATTAGAGAGGAAAGCCAAAAAGAAAAAGACGCATCCCAAAAGATTAAGAAAAGATTCATCCCCTACGCCGAGCAAAGACGTCGATAAGAACAACGTATCCCTAAGGAAGTACAAGCAGAGTCTCCGAGTCCAAAGATGAAAAAAATTTATGGCGGAGAACCCCGATCTAAGCTACATGTTCCTGAAACACCATCCGCTGTGATAAGTCATGGTCGAGAGAGTAATCAAGATGGTTTTTATGCGTCCATTAAATTACCCTTCTATTTCCTTTGCATGAGTAGTTTTTAAGTTTTCTATAAAGACATGTCGTTCTCGATTAGGTCAATACGACAGGGGGTCGTAGAGACTAGGGGTAGGCGTCAGTGTCATGGTTAGTTCAAGTATGATGCATCTTCTATTTTATATACAAGTAGACCTTTCTTTCCGACTTGTCAAGCATGCTGAGATGTTTCATTTCCAATTACTTGCTCCATGTCTATTAAGAGAACATGCCTCTCGAGTACGGTGTACCAAATAAGAAACAAGAAGGCCGCGGTGAAAATCCGCGCCGGGGGAGAATTTCGTTAGTTTACGCGTTCAAGGCCACATCTACGCGTAGGCAACGTTAGCCGAACCGCCGACCCCGAGTCGACGCTTCCCATGATTGTTAGCGACGTGTGGCAATGGTCATGGGGAATGAAGCCCGGTACCTCACAAAGCCGGTCGGATCCTCTGAACAAACAAGGGAAACCTATTTGACACGATCATTCTCCAGGAACGCGTCTTAACGCCTTCCAGCCCCTCTGAGAGTCATGAATCCACGGGCAATTCGCCAAGTCGGCAGGGACGCGTCCACCGGCATCGTAAGTCTTAAGAATCAAGAAATCGGACGCCATACACGATGAATAGGCCCGTCGATTAAAAGAGTTCAAAGAAAGCAAAAGGCAAGATAATAAAACCCAAGGAAAAGAGGGGTAACAACGTCTACACGTAGATATACACGTCACCAAAAGAAAAACAAATACATAAAGTTACAAAGATCTGGATTCACCTTCGGACGACCCGGAAGCACCATTCGCATCCTCCTCTCCTTCCTCCGAATGATCTTCTCCATCGACATCCATATCTTCAGGACGAGACTCTGGACGCGTCGGACAAGAACCAGCTTGTTACTTGATGACTCCTCCGAATGATCTTCCGAATGATCTTCTCCGAATGATCTTCTATCCTCTTTTTAAGATTACTCACGATGACCTTGTTACTTGATTCTGCTTGCTCGTTCGCTTGAGGATATCTTGGCGTCGAGTAGACTAGACGTATACCTTTGTCTTCGCAGAACGATACGATGTTCTTGCTAATGAATTGCGATCCGTTTTCGCATACAATGGTGTGAGGGATTCCGAATCTCATGATGAGGTTTCTTTCGATGAAGGAGATGACATGGGAATCTTTGATGTTCTTGAACGCTTCGGCCTCTATCCATTTGGAGAAGTAATCTATAACGGCGAGCATTAGTGTCTTTGGTCCTATGGTCAAGGGCATAGGTCCTACTATATCCATCCCCCATTGCATGAATGGCCAAGGAGACGTTATGGAGTGGAGTTTTTCTGCCGGCTGATGTGGGATCGGGGCGTGTCTTTGACAAGCGTCGCACCTCTTGACGTGATTCATCGCGTCTTGTCTCATCGTGGGCCAATAATACCCCGCCGAGTGTGCTTTGGTTGCTAGGCTTCTCCCTCCTAAATGATTCCCATATTCTCCGTTGTGTAGCTCGCGTAGGATATCTTGAATCTTTTCCTCTGTCGGGCATGTCAAGAACACACCGTTTTACGACCATTTTAGTAATTGGCCCTTATCCACTACGAAGGTGGTCGCTTTTTGCTTCAACAGCCTTGTTTCGTACGCGTTACCCGGGAGGCGTCCGTGCTGCAACCACTCGTAGTAAGGCGTTATCCATGAATCTTGACTCCTTACTGTGAGTGTTTGTTCTGGACTTGCTTCTTTGTTGATAGACGCGTTGCTGAGGTGAAGGAACGAAATCTTTTGATAGTCTCTCGGGTCAATGGATGAACCTAGCTTTGACAACGCGTCGGCTTGCGCGTTAGCGTCTCTGGGATCTGCCTGATTTGGCAGCTCTCGAATTTCTCGACCAGTTCCTTTACTACTTTGAGGTACAGGGTCATCTTCGAATCTTTAGTGGCGTATTCACCTCGAACTTGGTTGACTACCAGCAGTGAATCGCAATAGATATCAACCTTCTGAACCTGTAGGTCGATGGCGACGCGTAGACCGGCAATCAAGGCTTCATACTCGGCTTCATTATTCGTCGCTTTGAAGTCGCACCTTATGGCTTGGACGACCCTATCCCCTTGTGGCGATTTCAGGACGATGCCTAGTCCTACCCCGTTCTGGTTCATCGCTCCGTCCGTGTGCAAGATCCACTTTGCGAATTCTACCTTGTTTACTTGTGAGATTGCTTCTTGCTCTAGGTTTGGACTGAAATCTGCCACGAAATCTGCTAATGCTTGGGATTTGATTGCTTTTCTTCCTTCGTAGATGATGTCGTAGCCGCCTAGATGAACCGTCCACTTCGTCATTCTTCCTGACAACTCTGGCTTCTTCACTATGTTCTTCAAAGGTGACGTGGTTCTTACTATGATGGTGTGGGATTCGAAGTAGGGCTTCAACTTCACCGACACCATTACTAACGCCAAGGTCAGTTTTTCCATGGTGGAGTACCTCGTCTTTGTTGGCGACAGCGTTTTACTTACGTAGTAGACGGGTTGTTGCTCTTTCCCTTCCTCTCTTACGAGAACGGCGCAAATAGCAATCTCGGAGACTGCTACGTATACGAACAAAGGCTCTCCTTCCTTAGGCTTCGATAGGAGTAAGGGATTCGTCAGATAATTCTTAAGCTTCGTGAAGGCTTCTTCATGGCGTTTCGTCCAAGAGAAAGACTCGTTCTTCTGAAGAGTGTCATAGAAGAGTCAATTTCTCTCGGAGGCTTTGGAGATGAACCTGTTTAATGCGGCGACTCTTCTTGTCAGCTTCTGGATGTCTTTTACGTAACGCGGAGATTCGAGATCAAGTATGGCTTTAATCTGTTCGAGACTAGCTTCTATCCCTCTCTAGGTTACTACATATCCGAGAAACTTCCCGGAGGAGACCCCGAAGGAACACTTGGTAGGATTGAGCTTCATGCTATATTCTTCCAGGATCTCGAACGCCTCCTTCAGATGTGTTACGTGATCTTTTGCTTGTTTAGACTTCACGAGCATGTCATCTATGTAAACAATCATCGTGTCCCCTATCTGCTCCTCGAACATCTTATTCACCAGTCGTTGATACGTAGCTCCGACATTCTTGAGGCCAAAAGGCATGACCTTGTAGCAATATATCCCCTGGTTTGTCACAAACACGGTCTTTTCTTGATCGGCGGGATTCATCTGTATCTGGTGATATCCGCTGAACGCGTCCATGAACGTTAGCATCTCATGCCCTGTCGTCGCATCTACCATGGTGTCGATGTGAGGGAGTGGGAAGGAATCTTTAGGACAGGATTTGTTAAGATCTGTGAAATCGTCGCATACTCTCCATTTCCCGTTCTTCTTTTGGACGACTATGACGTTGGCGAGCCAGTTGGGGTACTTTGCTTCTCGTATCTTACCTATTTCGAGGAGGTTCTTAACTTCTTCGTCTACAACTTTATTGCATTCGGGAGCGAATTTCCTCCTCTTCTTCTTGACTGGAGTGAACTTTGGATCAACGTTTAGCTTGTGGAGCATCACGTCTGGAGATATGCCTGTCATGTCCTCGTGGCTCCATGCGAAGCATTTAGCTTTTGACTTCAAGAATGTTATCAATTCTCCTCTAATCTCTCTGGGGACATCGGTTCCTATTTTTAGGACTCTTTCTGGTCTGGAATCTTCGATAATCACGTCTTCTAACTCGGGACACTTTGGCTTCACGTACATAGTCGGCGTCTTGACTTGAAATTCTTTTACCTCATCTTTTTTGATTTCTGGCATCGTGATCCCTTTCATCCCAATCCGGTAACACTCTTTGGCCGTATAGGGTTCGCCTTTGACTTCGCGTATTCCCCAGGGCGTTGGAAACTTCAGGGATTGGTGGTACGTAGATGGAACTGCTCGCATATCATGGATCCAGGGTCTTCCTAGGATGGCGTTATAAGGTGACTCCGCCTCCATCACGGCGAATCTGGTCGGGAGATTGACGTCTTGGGTTGTTGTCTCGAGGGTGATTTCCCCTAACATCTCGGAGATCTCTCCGTTGAAGCCTTTCAAACGGATACGCTTCCCAATGACATCGTCGATTGAAAGTCTGAGTTCAAGAACAGCGGAGAGAGTGATGATGTTGGTCGAACTTCCGTTATCTACTAGGATTCTTTTCACGTTGCAATTCCGAATCACCACGGAGATCACCAAGCTATCGTGATGCTTGATTCTTTCGTCTGGATCTTCGAACGTGATAGGCAGATCACGATTGGCCGCTCTGGAGTGGCGAGTTGGGACGGATTCGTCTTGTCCTTTGATATTCCTCGCGAGCCTCTTAGTGTCGGAGGTTCTATAGGACGACGGACCTCCTAACACGGTGAAGGCTCCGTTTCGAAGATTTGTGATCGAACTGGAATCTTTGATGGCTTCTGCGGGCGAGGTTGTTCCCTTCGTATGCAGAGACGACACCTTTTTTATCATGCCCCACCGTGGGCGCCAATTGTTTGTAGCGAAATTACCTACGAGAAGATAACTAAGCAATTTTAGGGCAAAGATCAAAGAATACGGTATAATCTCAACACTCAAGAACAAAGTAGGAAATTAGGGTTGAAGCTTTAACTTGGTATTACTCGAATGGAGGCTGGATACTTACAAAGCAGGCGTTAGCCTCTATTTATAGGCTAACCCTAATAATATCTTTAAGAAAAAGAGATCTTATCTCTTCCTTCTATCTAAATGACGATATAATAAACAAGGTAAAAGATATTCTTCACCATATCTTTTACTAATTACAAGAATACAATAAGAAATAAGGTAAAATCCACTCGGTCGACCTAATCTTCAAGATAAACGAGACCTTTGCCCCGTCTCGTCACGTCGACGACATCTTCCATTTCTCTCGTCGCGTCGAGGCAGTTCTTCCTACGCGTAGCTCTTCACGCGTTCCTTACTCGTCGTATTTTTAGGCACAAACACTATCAGTTACCAAAAAATAGAGAGAAAGAGTTGTTACTATAAAAATTAAACATTTTTCTCTCCCTATCGCCTTCTCTCTCTTCATTCTTCATTCTTCAGACCAACATCAGGTGATCTTCATCAAGGTAAGTTCATTGAATATGGAAAATGGTTTGACTATTCTTCCTACTCTTCTGACTCGAATTTGATTGCGTTTATAATGTTAATTTGTCTATCATTCTCGATTTTTTTATCATGAATTAGCTTGTTCACACCATATTTTATGGTTTCTTTGTTCAAATCAAATTCAGTTTGTAAACCGATGAAACTTCCGTGATATCCGTATACATTCATCTGATATTCGTCTGAACACTGGTAATGTTTCATAAATGTTCGTTAATGTTTCGTATATATTCAGCAACACATTAATGCATAGGATGATGATCACGTGCGGACTCAAATTAGGGTGTGAAATGTGAAGCTCATTCCTCCGTCTGATCTCATATCTAATTGCCAATATCTGATGCGCTCACTTTTAAAAAATTATTTTGTTAAGGGCAATTTTGTCATTTCATGTTCTATTTTCTGAAAATCGTTACTGCTCATCTTCTCCTTCCCCTAAAATCGTGTGCGCATTGATGTTGGAATTCTCCTTCAATTCCTTTGGTTGTTTTAATTGATCATTTGAATATTAGTGTTCAACATCTAGATCAAGATGATTTTGCTTCTATCTTTCCTGATGCGGGGATAATCCGTTGTTGTCCGATCTAGACACCAAACCTTGAACAGAAACTCGAACAGAGAACATAGGCGGAATTAGAATGAGATGATAGAAGGATAAGTCGAATGATAGGCCAATTGGAACCAAATCAAACAACGATAAAACCCTTGAACTTAAGAACAAGAACCTTACCGAATGATGAAGAAACCCCAATGGATTACAACCAACTTATGGAAGAGATTGACACACACAAGTATAACTAGGCGAGTTCAACAACAATGCACACGGGGCACTCTGCTCACAAAAGCTCTCTTTTGGGAGTAAAAACGAAAAACACTGTATTCAATATCAAAGTCTGGGATTCTAAAACAATAACTAAGGAAAACCTTATATAGAGTTCATAAGGTGACCAATTAAAAGAAATGAAACAAATAAAAGTATTGCCAAAAATATCCTCAAAACAAATAATTCCGGAAGCAACTAATTATGGAAAACTCGCACACTTCTGTCGCCTGAAAGATGGCGATCGCCAACGAATTCCCGCGATCGCGGTTTTAAGACTTTAGGTATGGCTTTTGGTGAATTAGTTCACGTGAGTAGAACTGTTGGATGGCGATCAGGACGCGATCGCTATCTAATTCCCGCGATTGCGGTTGTAAGCGTGTCAGCGTCAGCTCTTTTCAAAACGGCTCGTTCTCTCTCGCCCGAGATCCGAATTGAGTGATTCCAAATCCCAGAGCTTCTTCTTGAAGTCTAGTTTATTTCATCTTCAATACTTGACTTCTCATCTTGACTTGAACCGGATCTCTACGAGCTTGAATGGATACAAGTGTCCTCAATCATGGCGATCTTTAGCCCTTGCTCCATTGGTTAGCACATCTCTAGATTTAGGACGAAGTGTCCTGGATGATAGCTCGGATGCTCTTGATGGTAGCTCAAATGCTCCCGCATCATTCTCCCCTTCTTGAAAAGGATTCGACCTCGAATCAGCTTTGATATGAATGATAGAACAATCTTCATAGGCGTCATCATCTTTGATGCATAACTTCCTCTTGAATGCTTTGAGTGCATAGCTCGGCCTTGAGGAACAAACTTGATGTTGTGGGGAATCCTTGCCTTCCTTTAGCTCCTTTATCCTTGTCCTTCCTCTTGTCATACTCATAAGCGTCCTGTGAATGAATCATAGGTGGAAGAACAACAATTCTACCATAGAAGGGTAAGGAATGAAGATTAACAAAACCATCATGGGCAACTCTCTTAGCATACTGTCATGGATATTCCAATAAAACTTGACAAGCTTGCATAGGCACAACATCACATAAATGAATCAACTTGACAAGCTTGCATAGGCACAACTACCTTCATCAATAATCATGTTGCAATCCTTAACTTTATCTAGACAATGAGTTTCTCCTGGAATTTCATCACCATGAGCAGATTGTACATGCAAATCTTTCCTATCAATCAATGAATCAATAAGCTCATACTCAATTTCAACTTCATTATCTAAATCAATTTTAAGATCATCAACACAAACAACATCATCAACACTATCACCCTTTTCATATTCAATCTCAATTTGACCTAGGTGATTAAGCCTATCAGGGCAGTCATTAATCATATGATTTCTAATTTAACAGTATAAGCACAAAACATCTTCAATTTTAGTAGAAAGATTAGAAGTGCTTTGTGGGTTAACTTCTTGTGATGGAGAGGCAAGCCTTAGATCCCTTTCCTTCTTCTCGGGAACCTCTTTGACTTGACAACTCCAACGCTCAAGATGGGCTTGAAACTTAGCAAAGCTGTTTTGCACTTGCACTTGCACTTGCGCTTGCCATTCTTCCTTAGCCTTCTCTATTTCCTTTTTCTTCTTGGCCTTTGTTCTCCTCTCAATCTTGATGGCCAAGTGCAACAATTCTTCCATGGAGGAGTAGCAATACAAATATACTCCGTCAACTAAATAAGAGTTGAGTATACGAAGGTACCTAGCCATAGTAGTCTTCTCATTTTCAAGCACATTAGCTCGAACCATAGCAGCTTGCATTGCATTATATGCCTCCTTTGCTGACATGGTTCCTTGCCTCAAATTTTACAACCTTTGCCTTAGCTCACGTGCGAAACATGGATGCACAAAGCGAGCTCTCATCAAGGTCTTCATATGCCTCTAAGTGTTCACGGCTGGACTAAGTGCTCTTCTCCTTTCTTCTTCAAGGTTATTTTACCATTTCAGTGCATAGCCGGTAAATTCACGGACAGCAAATCGTACCTTTCGGTGTTCTATGAAGTTATGACAACTCCAAATCTGCTCAACCTTGGTTTACCATTCCATATACTCATCCATGTCTCACCCTTCAAATCTTGGAATTTTCACATTGATCTTGGCAACACCAATTTGCTCTAGCTCACGTCCTCTTCTTCTTTGGACATCTCTATATGGTTGCCAATCTTCACTCTCCATGTACTTCTGATGATAACCCCTTGGAGAGTTCGATGCCCTAGACATGATCAAAGAAAAGACTAACAAATAATAATGTTAAGTTAGTGAAAACGAAAACAACTCACAAGTGTTTACTCTCGTGTGTTTCACTCTGCACTCTCTCTCAATTTTTGTTGTAACAAGCTTTTCTTGATGAATTGTCTTGTATGGACCAATAACCCGATAGATTGAAACTAACAAGCTCCTAGCACTAATATGAGTGATGGTAGAGAAGGAGATGGCTAGTGTAGGGGCGGGGTTTCAACTTCAAGGTTCTGACTCAAAACAAAATGACTCAACGAAAGAAAGAAACAAAGACTCAAACACGTTTGCAAGAATGTAAATGCAAACAACTAATACGACTCAAGTTTGAACTCAAGAGGGCCAAAAGGAAGCGTACCTTAACTTGTCCCTACTGGTGTCAATGAAGGATCGAAGACGGAGTCGAGAAGGCTAGGGTAAGATTGGGAATGGCTCGGAGGGGCTCGAAGTCGCAGAACAATCAGCAGAAGACCCGCGGTCGCGGAAATACCCGCGGTCGCAGATTTTGTCTGGCAGGCTAAAATCCTTCGCCTTTGTTCGGGCTTGTGGCAATCCCATTTCCTCCAATTTCTTGAATTTCGACTCAAACAATATCAAACTAGACTTTGACTCAACAAAACGTAAAAATAAATGTTGACTTGAGACTTTTCTTTTTCTTTCTTTTCTTTTTATTTTCTTTTGATTTTCATCTTTTTTCTATTTTTTTTGTCTCAACAAAATAAAGAATACAGACGCGATATGAGATATTAATCTCGGCAAAATAAAATAAAAACAAAATAACTAACTAACTTGATTTCCTTGTTGAAGAGATAGGATTTCCTTCTTTAAAGATTTTGTCTTGGGCTCCAAGGAAAAGAATTTCAGCAACTCTTCTAGGGTTTGTGATGGCTGGTTTTGATAGAGATGATGAATTTGTGATGGTGGTGATGGGATGAATGGATTTTGGGACAAGGGTGCGCCAAACTCCAATCTTTCGATCTCCACAAAAACAACCTGAAACAGACTCAACAAGAAAGATCAAAGTACTAGAAGACTCAAAATCAATTTCTGATAGAAACTGACAAACTGGAAAAACAAAAATGGACTCTTTTTTATGTGATTTTTGATAATGGGGTCTCGTGATGTTCTTGTGAAGACGGTGATGGTGTCAACATAGCTCTGATACCAATTTGATGCGGAGATAAGCTGTTGTTGTCCGATCGGGACACCAAACCTCGAATAGAAACTCGAACAGAGAACATAGGCGGAATTAGAATGAGATGATCGAAGGATAAATCGAATGATAGGACAATTTGAACCAAATCAAAAAACGATAAAACTCTTGAACTTAAGAACAAGAACCTTACTGAATGATGAAGAAACCCCAATGGATTACAACCAAACACAATGACTATGGTAGGCCCAGGCACCTAGAGGATGCTCTATGGAGTCCCGATAACACCAACCTTATGGAAGAGATTGACACACACAATTATAACTAGGCAAGTTCAACAACATTGCACACGGGGCACTCTGCTCACAAAAGCTCTCCTTTGGGAGTAAAAACGATAAACGCTGTATTTAATATCAAAGTCTGGGATCCTAAAACAATAACTAGAGCAAACCTTATATACATTTCATAAGGTGTCCAATTAAAAGAAATGAAACAAATAAAAGTATTGCCAAAAATATCCTCAAAACAAATAATCCCGGAAGCAACTAATAATGGAAAACTCGCAAACTTCTGCCGCCTGGAAGAAGGCGATCGCCATCGAATTCCCGCGACCGCGGTTTTAAGACTTTAGCTTCGACTTTTGGTGAATTAATTCACGCGAGCAGAACTGTTGGATGGCAATCAGGACGCGATTGGCATCGAATTCCCGCGATCGCGGTTTTAAGCGTGTCACCGACAACTCTTTTTGAAACGGTTATTTGATCTTCAATACTTGACTTCTCATCGTGACTCAAACCGGATCTCTACGAGCTTGAATGGATACAATATGAGCTCGGGCTACTATCAATGACTTTGATGATGACTCATAGCGATCTTTAGCCCTTGCTCCATTGGTTAGCACATCTATAGACTTAGGACGAAGTGTCCTCGATTATAGCTCGGATGCTCTTGATGGTAGCTCAAATGCTCCCGCATCATTTACAATCTAACAGTTGTTTCGAACCAATTTTCACACTCCTTCGTCTTCAAACTTAATCTTATTAGCACGTGTTTTCATCCTCCTAAATCGCTTTTGCACCTCTCCAACTGTTGCATGTCCCTCCTCACTTTGCTCACTGTTTCTCCTAGTGACCTTTGGTGGTGGTTTCACGTACTTTCTTGGTTGTGCCCTAGGAGTTACAAAGTCTTTCATGCTATCTCCATCTTCCTCATTTGGTGGTTGTGCCCTAGGAGTTACAAAGTCTTTCATGCTATCTCCATCTTCCTCATTTGGAATATCAACTTTATATTTTTTATTCGTGTTGTCACTTCCACTTCCACTGCCATTGCTGCTTCCACTGTCGTTTTCTTCTTCACTTTCATCTTCTTGTTGACCATCTTCAACTTCATTTTGTGTATCATCTTCATTCTCATATTGTAATTCTCCATTAGAGCCTACACAAAAGAGTCTACACTAGTTAGTTCATGCCAAATAATAATAAACTTTATTTTCATTATTTGTGACCTTAAGGGCTTTAACTCTGAACATTTCAATGTTAAATGTGTACATATGTACAAGATCAGAAACATGTATAATAAATCACATGTTTATATTGGAACCTAAGGGCTTAAACTGTGAACATTTTAATGTTATATGTGCACCTAAGGGTTTTAACTGTGCACATGTACAATTTATTTTCATCATCGTAAACATGAACTCATAATGGTCATTAGTGCAACAAATCATATGGACAAATCACATGAACTCATACTAGAAAACAGTTATTCCTTCATAGAGCAACAAACCACATGAACAAGATCAACACCCCTTAGCAAAATGAAGATTCAATTCTCAAATTATGAACGTTAACTTAAAACAAAACCCCAAATCTGAACCTAAAATGAACAAAAATGCTAATCATGACATGATCTATTTTGCTCCTGGAGAGCAAAATTAGATTGAATTCCATTAAAATTGAGCCATAGTGACAACTGACAATCAGACTAGGGTTTTGAAAGTTCTTCCTATGCACATACAATCAGTTTAATCTTATAAATAGAAACTCTAAAACATGCTCGATGTCGCTCTCTTCTCCACTATCCTCCATTGTAACTTGATCGTTGTTTCCTTGGTTTGGTCTAGACCGTGTCTGCAATATGCTCGATGTCGCAATGAGAATGGGCACTCAAACCCCTAATTTTTCAATTTTAGCGGAATTGTCTATTTTTCCCCTCCACTAATTATATCCGCCCCTCTCTTCTTACCCATTGTTTTAATCTCGGCTGTTGGATCCAAAGGATTGCATTTCACACTAGAAGACCCATTAGCACCCGAACTCGCCTCCAATGTATATACCATATTTGATATTCATGTATACAAATTTGATATTCAAACGAACCGTTTTGATGTTGTGTAGATATTCGTTAATATTCTACTTCGATTTGAAAAATTAAAACAGTTCGTTTGAATTCAAATTGGTGTTCATGAATATTAAACCAATTTCGTTTAGCACGAAATTTCGAAATTGGTTGATATTCTTGTGTAGATATCACATTTAATTATCTTCCAGATACAAAGGTACATTGATTTTTTTTTTACATCAGATCAATTTCTTATTCTCTTTGCTTGCTGCAACTAATTTGTAACTTTTACGATTCCACTACTAGAAGTCATTGTTTCCAAAATCAGACTTTACTGCCTTAAATCTTGATTTACCTCTGATACCAATTGTTGAGGAGCAGCGTAAGCTTCGACTAACATGGAATAGTAAAAGTAGTATAAACACACAAGAATTTAACGAGGTTGGGCAAATTGCCTATGTCCTCGGGGTGATACGCTATATGAAAGAAAAAATATCCTCACAACTTGTACAAGTAATATCCTTACAAAAAAATATAACATCTCTTTGTGTTTACTCTTCTCTCCCACATATGAACAATTTCTCATTTGTATTTCTTGTTTCTGAATATTATTTTGATTATTTCTTCTTCTCTCTTATATAGGAATCTCTCATATAGTCATATCTCAGTTACCAATTTACTAGTGTAGTGACCAGTGTCATGCACGAGAAATTTAATAATTATTCGTTTGAATTATTTTTATCTTTTGATATGAATTCGTCCAAAAATTTAGTTGAACTTTCACCAAATAAGCGAATTAAGTTTAATTTCTTGCTTGTAAAAATTATTAATAAAATAGATTTTATTTCATAAAGATTATGTATCTTATTTTACTTAAATTTTATTATCGAAAAGCATCCTAATTTTGTCCTAAAAATATATATGTTAACTTTCAAAATAATTTTTATTCTTAATAGAATAGCTTGTATTTTTTTCTTTTGAAAGAAATGATAATTTTTTAAGATTTATTCGTTAATGTAATATATTAACAATCAAAATTAAAGATAAAAAACAGTAATTACTTAACAACCTAAGCCTAAAATCACTCTAGAGGCTCTAAAAGTTTTAGCTTTAATATATAAGATAGATAAATAGAAAACTCCTCATATTTTAATGGTGCTCTTTTCACCGATAAAGAATAAGAGATACTCCTCCTTTCTTGGCTAATTATTCTTAGGGTGCGGTTCCGGTGAGAACGGATTTTAAAATGAAAACATGAGAATGGCTAATGTGCATCAAAATATACTTAAATGTGCATCAAAATAAAGTTAAATGTGCATCAATTTTTTTTATGCACATCTATATATATATATATATATATAAAAGTTAGTCGTTTTTGGCCGAAAGTAAATGAAAACGGTACCGGGGCCCGTTTCATTTACTTTCATTTTTCCTTTTTTGGTCCTCTTTTCATTGTTGTTGATTTTCATTACAATTTATTACCCTCATTATTGATGCCTCATGTTTCTACTCCTTCTTCCTCATCACCTCTTCCAATCCTTCTTCATTTCTGCCTTATCGGTGATCTCATTACACCAACACAACTGTAACACCCCCAAATTACATTGGGAATATTACCGCCAGTGACCCAGACTTAACTGTCCAAAGTCACCCAAGGCTTTACAGTATGCATCGCAAATACAAAATGGTAATTGAAATGCAATTATATTATTAAAATAATCAAAAGGATTTACAAATGCGGAAGCGATTACATTAAAAGTCATATTATATTACTTAAGGATATTACAAATGCGGAAACTTTATAATGAAGACATAATTCTTAAAGTTATTACAGAGATTACAACGGAAGACTTAATTAATATATTGAAATTACAGAATAGGTCTTAAACCCTATTATTAACCTCAATATATTAATCTTATAAATAGAAACTCTAAAACATTATCAGCTGCCTTCAACGTCGGGAACTTGATTCTTCACTTAAAGAGGAACTACCATCTGATGTGTCGTATAGGGACGAATGACACCAACCAACCATGCAAGGAAAGAAAACGGTTGGTTAGTCTAATGAAAGACTATGCAAGTGGAATTTATGTGAGGTTCTATGTGGTTGTACTAAGCTACTATCGTAGTCTCTCGAGTTAAAGCCGAAAGACGATATATAACTAAATACTTCCACTGAAGAGGGAGGATAGACCAAAAGATATGCAACAAGAGAATACCCGAAACGAAGGTGGGTATTATGGGAAGAAAATATGATTCATTTGGGAACGTTTTAAAAACATCACACACATTAGACTCCTTCGAAGAATCGGGTCCAATCAACCTCACCGCATACGTATTGTGCGAATTCAGATTGAAAAGACTACCCTCTTAATCTAGAGGACGAGCGGTTTCCAAGTTGTACTCCTCGCTCGAGGTATATTAATTATGTGCATAATTCCGCACTTATCTTATTTGATTCCAAAATGTATACATTCACGTTATAAGCTTTTAAATTCCACATCTCTTAGGATACCTAATGGAACAGAAGAATGGCACTGGCTAAGTGCACCACCACTTATTCATCCTCACGGGATATACATAACGGTAGGTCATGACCAAAGAAGGCGATAGGGCATTTCTCATCCTAACCCTTATATTATCAAGAAGCAACTACCCTCCCGCAGGGCATGTAGCGCTCCTACGCATGCGCGTGCTAGTCTAATATTTATCTTGTAAGTTTTTAAACCACATATAATCCACTCGGGATACTCGTGGGAATGGATCCAAATAACGGCACTGGCTAAGTGCACCTCCACTTGTACACGGACAAGTGGAACGGTCATGACCAAAGAAGTATTAGGGAATTATCAACCTAACACGATTATCAAGAAGCAACTACCCTCCCGCAGGGCATGTAGCGCTCCTACACATTAAACTTTTTTTATTTATTGTGTTTATTAATTAATAAAGTATATGACTTACAATTAAGTCCACACATAGCACATAACACACAAAGGTCACACACATCGTCGTAAGACGTAAATCAACCTAATATTTATAACTAAATATAGGTATCGAAAATATCTAACAACCTATATACAAAACATTTAGCACACAACTGTTCCCAAACAAATTAATTAGGTTTTAGAAATTACCCAATTATTCAACAATTAATTTCAATATTAATTGTCGGTTAAAAATGCAAAGAGAAGAGAAAGCAAGAGCGACCCGCCACTTGCCTGAAATAGAAGACGACGAACGGATTGAAGACAGAGTTTGGAGCCTTGTCAACGAACTTCGATCTTCGAGAATCCCGATCCAAATGCGATACACAAATCACAAGAATAAACTATAGTTAATTTATTCGGTATAATTTTTTTACTAAACTATACCCCTTTAAAATATGGATCGAATTAATGTGATAATATAACACATTATACGTAAAACATATGTGTATATAGTATATATACACGTACGTATAGTATAGATGTTGTTAAATACAAATCAGCTTTTAATATATTCTATACCTATATTTGCAAGCCAACGAAGCCCACAACTCTTGGCTAGCCCACAAGATGACAACAAGCAAGCCCAAACTGCAAACCAAATTAGATGATGCGGCCCACAAAGGAAGACGGGAAAGGTTTGCTTCGTCTCCTACTTGAGCTTCCTGCAGAGCCTAACAATGGCAGACGATAAATTCAGACGAGGATTCCGGCAGCGAGAAGGCGGCGCTTCTACAGGCGGGCGACCAGGCAACTCGGCGACGACAACTGAGACGAAGGAATTGAAAACAGAGGTTTAATATCCTCGAATAAATATCGAAAACGATATAGAAACGGAACCGAAACTTACTGAAAGTTTCACGATTTGGCTCGAGATTGAGGTGTGGGTAAAGGTACCATTCCGACGAAGCTACTGGTATACCAAGAATCAAAAGATAATGGTTTAACTCCCTCGAATTAATGTCAAAACGATATCGAAACGGAACCGAAAATGGAATCGAAACTTACCAAAGGGTTACCGAATCGACTTGGATCTGGAATGAGTAATGAGAAGGAACTGGGGGAGAATGGATGGCTTCAATTCTGGAAGAAAAATACAGACCTTACGCCATTGTAAATGCGAGAAGAAATGCAAGAAAACAGAGGAGCAAGAATGGAGCCGCGGAAGTGAGGAGCAGAGGGACGACTTCTTCTTTTTTGTGCAGAGGAATGAGACGAAAATCAGAATGAGGAAGCAAGGGAGTATGGAATACTAGCTTGTGTTTGGTCTCGGTTTCTTGGAGTAAAACAGAGGAATAGGGTTTTGGATGAAAATAATGAAGAAGGGAAGAATCGGTTTAATAGGGTTGTGATACGATCGAAGTAGTTACTAGATACGTGGATATGAATGAATCATTCTCGTATAACAGATTTGAACGAAGGAATTTGGGTAGGAAAATCAATCTGAACAAACCCAAAAATCTGGGATTTCATTTACTCCTTTATTTTTATTTTTCCTTTAATCACTTTCAAGGTAATTACGAACTGATCCTCTTACTTTTGATTTGTGGCAAATACGCCCTTATCAAATTCTAAGTAATTACGGAAATTTCCCAAACTTTATAGATGACTTAAAAAGATTATTGAAATGCGGAATTTAGGGAAAAAATGAAGATTTAAGAATATTAACGATATTTAAATTTTAACATTAATTTTGTTAATCTGATTTAAATATTCTAGGATACATATTGATAAGTTGAAATCATGTGTGACATTCCATACTTGTACAACTCTATGTAACAAGTTTTAATTTAGTCTCATAATTAATTAACATAATTATAAGAAACATTATTTTTATGGAAAAATTACGAAAATACCCTTACTAAAATGAGGGTTATTACATTACTACCCCCTTAAGAAAAGTTTCGACCCCGAAACTTGCACTTAATCGGGTAAGAAAATGCCACACATGCGATGGTATTGCTTCATACCACAAGAATAAAGTCAATTCTTAATAATACTTAACTTGTATTAAATTGACCTGTACCAATACCAAATTGAAACGACGTTCGAGGAGAATCTAAAAGATAAGCTCCAGATTAGGATATCAATTCTTTAATGAAAGAACCGACAACAAAACACGACATCCAAGATCCCGAAATGAAATAGGTTCTAGAATATGATATTAAACAAGTAGAAAAAACTATTGTTTTAATGTTCTGAAATCTAAAAGGAACTAAGATGATGACTATACTCTAATAGTCATCACTTCCTATCTTCTTAACGATCGCTTGGTCTTTCAAACGAAAAATTCTCCGCTTCTGGAGGATGACAAAACTCGTCTAAGTATTGGGAAGAAAATCCTATATGAAAGGAGAAGGTTCCAACTACGAAAGATATAGACGCACTCATCCTGACTCTGTGTCAAGGATAGGTCGCCAATACACAAACGAGGAAAAGAAGGACTAGAACTATTGTCGAAAGAGACAAGGAAGTTCAGATTACATCTAGTTATAATACTTTCTATAACTAGGAATTAATGGAAGGCACAAGACGTTGGCATGGGTTTTGAAATCCTTATTAAAGTGTATATAACTTGTCTTCCATTTCAAAACCCTTTTATGAATCTATATATATTTATAACCTTAGAAATTAACATAACCAAATTGTTAAGTTTTATATACCGTTTTAAAATTAACTATAAAAAAAATCCTATATGTTATGTTTATAAATTTTATTCAACATAAAATAGTTAGATAATATTTTAAGAGGTTAAAAGTTCTTTATAAAATTATATTCAAAACTAATAATTTTGAAAACGTTTTTAAAACATTTTAAGACACTTTTAGCTCTGATACCATAATTGTAACACCCCCAAATTACATTGAGAATATTACCGTCAGTGACCCCAGACTTAACTGTCCAAAGTCACCCAAGGCTTTACAGTATGCATCGCAAATACAAAATGGTAATTGAAATGCAATTATATTATTAAAATAATCAAAAGGATTTACAAATGCGAAAGCGATTACATTAAAAGTCATATTATATTACTTAACGATATTACAAAAGCGGAAACTTTATAATGAAGACATAATTCTTAAAGTTATTACAGAGATTACAACGGAAGACTTAATTAATATATTGAAATTACAGAATAGGTCTTAAACCCTATTATTAACCTCAATATATTAATCTTATAAATAGAAACTCTAAAATATTATCAGCTGCCTTCAACGTCGGGAACTTGATTCTTCACTTAAGAGGAACTACCATTTGATGTGTCGTATAGGGACGGATGACACCAGCCAACCATGCAAGGAAAGAAAACGGTTGGTTAGTCTAATGAAAGACTATGCAAATGGAATTTATGTGAGGTTCTATGTGGTTGTACTAAGCTACTATCGTAGTCTCTCGAGTTAAAGCCGAAAGACGATATATAACTAAATACTTCCACTGAAGAGGGAGGATAGACCAAAAGATATGCAACAAGAGAATACCCGAAACGAAGGTGGGTATTATGGGAAGAAAATATGATTCATTTGGGAACGTTTTAAAAACATCACACACATTAGACTCCTTCGAATAATCGGGTCCAATCAACCTCACCGCATACGTATTGTGCGAATTCAGATTGAAAAGACTACCCTCTTAATCTAGAGGTCGAACGGTTTCCAAGTTGTACTCCTCGCTCGAGGTATATTAATTATGTGCATAATTCCGCACTTATCTTATTTGATTCCAAAATGTATACATTCACGTTATAAGCTTTTAAAATCCACATCTCTTAGGATACCTAATGGAACAGAAGAATGGCACTGGCTAAGTGCACCACCACTTATTCATCCTCACGGGATATACATAAGGGTAGGTCATGACCAAAGAAGGCGATAGGGCATTTCTCATCCTAACCCTTATATTATCATGAAGCAACTACCCTCCCGCAGGGCATGTAGCGCTCCTACGCATGCGCGTGCTAGTCTAATATTTATCTTGTAAGTTTTTAAACCACGTATGATCCACTCGGGATACTCGTGGGAATGGATCCAAATAACGGCACTGGCTAAGTGCACCTCCACCTGTACACGGACAAGTGGAACGGTCATGACCAAAGAAGTATTAGGGAATTATCAACCTAACACGATTATCAAGAAGCAACTACCCTCCCGCAGGGCATGTAGCGCTCCTACACATTAAACTTTTTTTATTTATTGTGTTTATTAATTAATACAGTATATGACTTACAATTAAGTCCACACATAGCACATAACACACAAAGGTCACACACATCGTCGTAAGACGTACATCAACCTAATATTTATAACTAAATATTGGTATCGAAAATATCTAACAATCTATATACAAAACATTTAGCACACAAGTGTTCCCAAACAAATTAATTAGGTTTTAGAAATTACCCAATTATTCAACAATTAATTTCAATATTAATTGTCGATTAAAAATGCAAAGAGAAGAGAAAGCAAGAGCGAACCGCCACTTGCCTGAAATAGAAGACGACGAACGGATTGAAGACAAAGTTTGTAGCCTTGTCAACGAACTTCGATCTTCGAGAATCCCGATCCAAATGCGATACACAAATCACAAGAATAAACTATAGTTAATTTATTCGGTATAATTTTCTTACTAAACTATACCCCTTTAAAACATGGATTGAATTAATGTGATAATATAACACATTATACGTAAAACATATGTGTATATAGTATATATACACGTACGTATAGTATAGATGTTGTTAAATACAAATCAGCTTTTAATATAGTCTATACCTATATTTGCAAGCCAACGAAGCCCACAACTCTTGGCTAGACCACAAGATGACAACAAGCAAGCCCAAACTGCAAACCAAATTAGATGATGCGGCCCACAAAGAAAGACGGGAAAGGTTTGCTTCGTCTCCTACTTGAGCTTCCTGCAGAGCCTAACAATGGAAGACGATAAATTCAGACGAGGATTCCGGCAGCGAGAAGGCGGCGCTTCTACAGGCGGGCGACCAGGCAACTCGGCGACGACAACTGAGATGAAGGAATTGAAAACAGAGGTTTAATAGCCTCGAATAAATATCGAAAACGATATAGAAACGGAACCGAAACTTACCGAAAGTTTCACGATTTGGCTCGAGATTGAGGTGTGGGTAAAGGTACCATTCCGACGAAGCTACTGGTATACCAAGAATCAAAAGATAATGGTTTAACTCCCTCGAATTAATATCAAAACGATATCGAAACGGAACCGAAAATGGAATCGAAACTTACCAAAGGGTTACCGAATCGACTTGGATCTGAAATGAGTAATGAGAAGGAACTGGGGGAGAATGGATGGCTTCAATTCTGGAAGCAAAATACAGATCTTACGCCATTGTAAATGCGAGAAGAAATGCAAAGAAAACAGAGGAGCAAGAATGAAGCCGCGGAAGTGACGAGCAGAGGGACGACTTCTTCTTTCTTGTGCAGAGGAATGAGACGGAAATCAGAATGAGGAAACAAGGGAGTATGGAAACTAGCTTGTGTTTGGTCTCAGTTTCTTGGAGTAAAACAGAGGAATAGGGTTTTGGATGAAAATAATGAAGAAGGGAAGAATCGATTTAATAGGGTTGTGATACGATTGAAGTAGTTACTAGATACGTGGATATGAATGAATCAATCTCGTATAACAGATTTGAACGAAGGAATTTGGGTAGGAAAATCAATCGGAACAAACCCAAAAATCTGGGATTTCATTTACTCCTTTATTTTTATTTTTCCTTTAATCACTTTCAAGGTAATTACGAACTGATCCTCTTACTTTTGATTTGTGGCAAAGACGCCCTTATCAAATTCTAAGTAATTACGAAAATTTCCCAAACTTTATAAATGACTTAAAAAGATTATTGAAATGCGGAATTTAGGGAAGAATGAAGATTTAAGAATATTAATGATATTTAAATTTTAACATTAATTTTGTTAATCTGATTTAAATATTCTAGGATACATATTGATAAGTTGAAATCATGTGTGACATTCCATACTTGTACAACTCTATGTAACAAGTTTTAATTTAGTCTCATAATTAATTAACATAATTATAAGAAAAATTATTTTTATGGAAAAATTACGAAAATACCCTTACTAAAATGAGGGTTATTACAACAACACAGCATCACAAAACCCTTATCAGTAATCGCTACACACCCTTCCAAGGTAAGAATTTGAACCGAACTCATCAATCGAACGGCCAACAACGCTTGATCAGTTAGCGAGCTATAGCCAGATAGATCTAATTTAATCATATTACAGGATAATCTCACAAAGGCATAAACCCCTTCATTACATTATGCAGGATAAAACAATTCTTTCACTCAACAAAGAATCTAAATGCTGCAAGATTGTTACTGATGCTTGAATTGATTTTCATTGTTGCAGCGATATGCATGACTTGTATAAAAAAAATCTTTTACCGGGAATGAAGCATAAGAATTCATGTCATCCTAAATAATGTAATGAAGAAATTGTTGGAAGATAGTTCCTTTCAAGAAACACTATTACTGTTGGATATGAATTATTGGATGATTCCTCCATCTTCACATGTGTAGTTTGCAGTTTATGTTTTTCCAACTCTGAATCATACCATGAAAATATCCATTTGCTTGAAGTTGATTTGTTCCATATCTAAGCATTGTATTAACGACTGTTGGGAACTGCTGACCTTCATATTGTTAATGATGCAAAGCATTCACAAACAAAGGGGATATCAGTATTAAAAATAGATAAGAATAATGCCGAGTATTACATAAGTTTCCAAATCAAATTATATTCTACTGTGACTGTAGTTCCACATTCATAGTTTTTCAGTATTCTGTTTCAAATTTGTTGCAGATAAGAACTTCTCCACTCATCATGGAATGATATCCGAGTGTATTGTAGTTGCTGGTGTTTGAAGATTATTATATGGAGATGAGAGATCAGATTGTAGGAAAGCAATGATGTAAACAATGATTACAATGTAATGAGATATGCAACACAACATGAAACCGTGAAGATGTAATAGAATCAAACAAAGAATATATACAACCTGACTTCAACCTAGGAATAATCTTATCTGGTGCTGAAGCATACCTGCATTTGATCAATATAAGCTGCTAATTTGGATTACGGCCACAAACAAGCAATCAGGGTTTCTCAAAAGGCTGTTGACAAAGAAATGGGATATCAGTACAAAGAATTCTTACAAAAGATGCCAATTCAGATTATATTCTATTATGTCTGTAGTCCCCAAGTTTTCTTTTCTTTCTTTCTTGAATTTGGTCAATGCAGATTGAATTCTGACATTGAATTTTGTTAAATTTCCAAATCAATTCATAGCATTGATGAGCCATTGAATTCCTATTTTATTCTGACATTGATTTCTATTTTTCCTATTTTGTTCGTCCTCTTTCCTTGCCCGGTCACTATAAATTCAGTCTAATTTTGTCATTCTTCATTCCATCTCCTACGCTTTGTTTGTTGTTTTCTAATTTCCCTCTCTACATCACCTTCCTTTGATATGGCTTCTAATTCTTCCCTTCAGTTATCTCATGCTGGAAAGGCTATTAGAACTGTAAGGCCCACGCCTTAGAAGCGCTATCCCCATGTCAACGTGGGAACTTCCCAGGAGGTCACCCATCCCAGGACTACTCCCACCCTAGCACGCTTAACTTCCTAGTTCTTTGTCCTCACTCGAACCAGGAAAAGGAAGAGATCTTGTTGACATGAGTAGCAATATAATCCTTATAATGGATTACAAACACGGGGTGTTACAGTCACCCCCACTTAAACCCTTGACGACCTCGTCAAGGCCTACCAAGCCCAAAGACCACCCTCTGGGTCGAGCAGCTGCACTACGGCTAAGCCCACTCGGAACCCAGAGTCGGCTCTAATACCATTTGTAAGGCCCCAAGCCTTAGAAACGTTATCCCAATGTCAACGTGGGAACTTCCCAGGAGGTCACCCATCCCAGGACTACTCCCACCCTAGCACGCTTAACTTCATAGTTCTTTGTCCTCACTCGAACCAGGAAAAGGAAGAGCTCTTGTTGACATGAGTAGCAATATAATCCTTATAATGGATTACAAACACGGGGTGTTACAATTTGGCTCAGATTTCACAATGGTGTTTCTTCTAGAAAACGAACCGCGAACGTTCAAGGAAGCCATGTCTATGCCAGACGCACCTTCATGGAAGGAAGCGGTTAAGAGTGAAATAGACTCCATTATGCAAAATCATACATGGGAGTTAGCTGATTTACCCCCAGGAACAAAAGAGCTGGGATGTAAATGGATTTTCAAACGAAAGTTGAAAACCGATGGCTCAATAGAGAAGTACAAGGAAAGGCTTGTAGTACAAGGATTTAGACAAAAAGAAGGTCTAGATTTCTTTGATACTTATTCGCCGGTAACGAGAATTACTTCTATTCAAGTACTAATAGCGATTGCGGCTCTACGTAATCTAGAAATACATCAAATGGATGTAAAAACGGCCTTTCTAAACGGAGAGTTAGAAGAGGAAATTTATATGAAACAACCCGAGGGGTATGTTGTGCCTGGACAGGAACACAAAGTGTGTAGACTTGTGAAATCTTTATATGGATTAAAACAAGCACCTAAACAATGGCATGAGAAATTTGACAGTGTTATGATGTCAAATGGTTTCAATATAAATGAATGTGACAAAAGTATTTATGTCAAAACAACTCCAAAAGGATATATCTTGTTGTGCCTATACGTTGATGACATGCTCCTTATTGGTAGTAACAAAGATATGATCCAACAAACTAAGAACATGCTTAGTGGGAAGTTTGACATGAAAGACTTGGGACTAGCGGATGTGATTCTAGGAATAAAAGTCATAAGACATTCTAAAGGAATCATTTTAACTCAAGATCATTACGCTGATAAGGTACTTGAACATTTCAAGAAATACTCAAGCGGTAATGCAAAGAGTCCCGTGGACCCTCACCTCGACTTAAAGAAAAACTCGGGTGATGGCATATCTCAAGTAGAGTATGCACGAGTGATTGGAAGTCTAATGTACTTAACAAATTGTACAAGACCAGATTTAGCACATGCGGTGAACGTTTTAAGTCGTTACACTAGTAATCCAGGACATGGTCACTGGAAAGGCATAACAAGGGTATTGAACTACTTGTGATATACTCGAAATTATGGATTACACTACGGACGATACCCAACAGTGATGGAAGGTTATAGTGATGCTAATTGAATATTAGACTCCAAAAACTCAAAATCCACAAGCGGGTATGTTTTTACTCTAGGTGGTGTGGCGATATCCTGAAAATCCTCCAAACAAACTCTACTGGCTAGATCCACAATGGAATCTGAATTCATTGCCTTGGACAAAGCAGCAGAAGAAGCAGAATGGCTTCAAAACTTTCTGGAGGATATACCAATGTGGGAGAAACCGGTGTCGTCTATGAGTCTCCATTGCGATAGTCAATCGGCAATAGCTCGGGCACTAAGTTCAATGTATAATGGTAAGTCTCGTCATATTATAAGACGACATAAAACCATAAGACAATTGCTCTCAAACGGAGTGATCAATGTTGATTACATCCGATCGGCTGAAAACCTAGCGGATCCGTTTATTAAAGGTTTGTCTCGAGAGCAAGTTGTGAAATCATCAAGAGGAATGGGTTTAAAGCCTATGACATAAGATGACGTTTGATGGTAACCCTACTTACGTGATTGGAGATCCCAAGATGTAAGTTCAAAGGGACAACGAAATCAAGCTAAATCTAAAGAGGACTTGGAGATTAACTTCTTCTCCCAGTTCCTAGGATGATAAAAGTGTGTTGGTAAACTATAGGTTAAGTCATAAAGTGTTGGCTTTTAATGATTCCATAAGCTTTGAAAATCAAAGTGAAGTATAATGGTATACTACTTATGGTAAAATCACCTTATGAGTGTGAAATGGGGCCGTTTCTAGGAGAATTAACCGAGGGTGAATTCTCTAAGCTCACTCATGAATAACCAGGGATGTTCACGGCCAAAATGAACACAATCAGAGAACTAGTTCTGTGAGAAGATGAAACTGTGTGATAGTCGTTGTCTAGGTTTACATCAAAGTCTGGGTGGTTCAAGACATCATGTTCACTACCTGGTCGAGTAAATCCGATGGCTACTCACTATGGGTGGTTCAAGGCTGAAAAAATGCGAGCAACCCAAATGCAGTGATTCTTCGACCGTACTCTCAAAAGTCTTTTTGTCGAGTCGTTTTTCACGTGTTTTAGAGTCATTTCTATTCATGTGGGGGATTGTTGGAACCGAATTTTCCGGGCACCGTTGGTGTCGGATAATGGGAGCGTTGGCTTCATCTCCGTGAGCACTATTTCGTAGTATGCTCATTTGTATAATTCAGATTCCGTTTGAATGAGAAATAAGGGAGTTACATTTAATGTAACTAAGTTGAATTTTGAGGATTAATGTGTATCCCACATTGATTAGGAGGAGAAAAACTCACTAGTATATAAACTAGGAGTGGATTGTAATGGATGTGATTGGGCCAGAGGAGGCTATCCTGGTGGGCTTGGGCCTTGGAAGACCACACGCGCGCGGTTCGGATCGGCTCGGCTCATGGCTCGTGAGCTCGTGGGCCTAGCTCAAGTCTGATATGACTTTTGGGCTTCGTTCAAATGGGCCTCGTTCAAAGTAAGAGACAGCTTTCATGTTGCAGATCTCGGGCATTAATGCCACGCGTAGTTGACTTGGACCAGATCAACCTATTCATTACACACGGATTGGGCCATTTAATCCACGCGGATTGGGCCATTCAAGTCACAGATTCTCCTCTGCAGCCTAAAAAAGGAGGCTCTGCAGAACTCAAAAATACACACATTCGAAAGCTTCTCATTCTCCTTCCTCCACTCGTTTTCCGGTCTCTATTCACATCTTCTCTTCTCTTGTTCGAGTCTGAGAGTACACACAGTCTAGAGTTCGTTGGCTTCTTCTTTTGGGTTGTGCAAAGCAGAAGTGATATATGTTTTATCCTGGGATTCGGAACGCCGGTAACCGTCACACTACGGGGCGTTTTCAGAATTAAGGAAAGAGATAATATCTCGACTCCGTTCAAGCTCTACCGTTAGACTTCGGTAGTGGTTCATTCGTTCTCTTACCTTAATTCTGGTTTATTCTTGTATTTTATACATATTTATAAGTTGTAGAAAATAGGATTCCAACAGAGTTGTGGGATAGACTTCATGAATTTGGAAATGGTTATAAGGATCCTTGGCTTCTCATGAGGGATTTCAACGAGACATGTTCGATGCTGGAAAGAATTGGCGACTCCCCTGCCCTTCACTAGCATTGTGCTAACTTCAGTAATTGGATTGAGTTGGAGCTTCTGGATTTTGGGTATGTCAGAAACCTTTCACGTGGAGTCAAAAAGATGAGCTGAAAACTCGAACAAGTGCAAGGCTTAATAGGTGACTCTATAATGTTGATTGGAGTGCTCTTTATGGTGAAGCTTCTATTCGTCACTTGCCGACGAATCAGCCGGATCATACGCCTCTACTCTTAACTATGCAAGGATTTGGCCATATTACTAATGGTAGAAGCTCTTTCGTTTCCAAGTTGTTTGGTTCGCGCACAATGAGTTTCAGTACTTTCTCGATGAGCAGTAGAATACTAATTTACCATTGCACCATTCTCTCAATAATCTCGCTACTTACCTTGATTCCTAAGATAAGGAAGTGTTTGGCAACTTTTTCAAGAAAAGGGACCAGTTATGCAAGGGGGTTGCTAAATTTGGAAGGGAAGCTTCACCGTCAACTGGACTTTGTGTTGGAAGAGATCCATTTATTTTGGATCGAAAAAGCTGCAATGATGCTCTCGTTGATGGAGATCGAAACACGAGAATTCCACAGTGTGTGGTCATAAGAAGGAGGAAAAACAAAGTTGATGGACTTATGGAGTCTTTCGGTGAATGGTGTTGGGATCAAGGTGATCTTTAAAGCTTGTGTTTGTGCACTTTCGGATCCTTTATACTGAGGATTCAAGCGATGAGCGTTTGATATGCCAAGAGGCCGCTTTCTTGCTTTCCCTGAGGGTTGCTACGATGATTTCTCTAGGCCGTATAGAGGTAGATAGCATGGGCGCTCTGAAAGCACCCAGACTTGATGGGTTTCATGTTGTATTTTACCAAAAACAGTGGTCAGGTCAGGAATGAAGTCGAATTTGTAGTTATGAGTATATTACTTGATTAGGTTGTGTCTGCGGATTTAAATGAGACCCTTTTAGTGATAACTAGATCAGTATCCGTGCCCTGCACGGGATTTGTTTATATTTTTTTATTTTACTAAAAACTTATAAAATAATTAAAATTAATTCCTATATAATTATTTAGTGCCTTTATAGATTATTAAATAAGAGATAACTTAAAAACATAACTTAAAGACATATTATACTAAGATATTCAAGTTTCGTACAAATTATTAAAAATTTATTTGTATATAACATTCGTTGTAGTTTATACCAAGTTATTAGATCCTGCACATATTAATTAATATATCATATTCTACATAAAGTATTTTAAATATCAATTTTACTAAAAAGAATCCTAAATTCCTTAGTTTATTGATTAAATGATCGATTTGATTTTGTTCCTTAGCCGTTTTCTCCAAATGAACCTTTCACGCCATTTTATCATTTCGGGATAAGTCGTTCATTCTCTAATCACTAAATTACATGTAAAAAATACTAACAACGGTTCTATATCAACAAAAGTTCATGCTTTTTGGATCAATTAACATAAAAAAAAAAGATAAATTAAATAAGAAAACAAAAGATAATTATTTCTTTTTTATTTTATGTAAAGATTCTTTTCAATATATTAAGAATAGAAACTCTATTCTGTTTTGATACTCTCCCTTTCACTACAAAAACCCTAGATATCGTCATTTTCATTTGCACCTCCTCTTCTCTCCATTTCTCTCCCTTCTCTCTCCATATCAGATCTAGGATGTTCCTCGCCATAGCTCCCTCCTCCCGACCTCAGCGCTTGACTGTCAGATCTGACTCTAGCTCTCTTACATTCATCTCTACCTCTGAGCCTCCAACCACCCTGATCATTCAACACTCATCTCCACCACCGTTCAATATTTCTCCATTCAAATACACGTTATCCGGCTTCTATCCCTCGATACGCCCTTGTATTCTCAGGTAAATCCCCAATCTCTCACGATTTCGGTTTTAGGGTTTCCAAATTTTCGGTATTAACTTTTACTAGTTTTGCTTAAATCGTTTGTACTGAGTTCATGTTAATGAAGTCTAAGACAATGATTTAAAGTTTTCAACATTTTTCAGTGTATATGAAATTAATGAAGTAAAGAGGAACATGGCAGTGACACTTTTTAAAGCAACTGATGCTCAACGTTGTTTCCCCTGCTAGGATGAGCTGCTTCTAAGGTTAAGTTCTCCTTCGATTCTTATAAATAAATGAATGTAAATTGTGATTTGACCGATTAACAAAGTCTATAAATTTGGGTTGTTTGCATATGCAAGTGTAGACTGGTGGAAAACTAAGGAATTAGGCATTAAAATTATACATACTTTTTTATATTAATGCACACCTTCTTCAAGGTTACAGAAGCCTAAAGAAGGGGAGTGGTTTTAGAAATTGAGTTTAGATTCCTAACTAAGTTTGAGATATGTTTATCCTTTAATAAATGAGAGGATCGTTTTTGAAGATTTTGATATCACATCAATGTCAGTAATTGTAGTTTCCTCATTTTCCTAAATAAAAAAATATTTCTAATAAGTAATTGATTTAAAATAAATAATGAATTGATTTGACATAAATAATAAACTTATTAATTGGTAGGTTAAGTAATATTACCTCAGAATGTAATGATAAGGTCTCAAACTTTTCAATCAAATGTGCATCACTTGAGATGTGTGTCACAGTATATGGTGATGCCATTGGTAGGTTAAGTATATTGTATTCAGAAATGAGAACCTTGAATAGAAATTTCCTGTTTAAGAATATCTTCAATTCTTCAGGAATCTCATTATCATCGTCTTCCTGTAAATAGGATATAAAAATATTAGAGAAGTTCAAGATTGTATATATTAGCAAAAGGCAATAAAATCACCTCTTTTCTTGATTCCAGAATGTCAGTAACACTTTTCTTTACGATTTGTGAAGCTTCTTTATCTAAAATTGTTAATTGACCGTTTCCTGTTCCATCAATTACTGAAACCTGTATTGCAAACCTAGGTATTGGAAAAGTGACTATTTTTCACATTTCTTGCACCAGTGATTATCCTCTGAGCCCGGTTTAACTTTACTCTTGCACTTTTTGCATGAGTTATAGTACCAACCAGTAGGATTATCAATATGTTCTATGGTGGCAACTGTGACAGCTCTCAGTACCTATAAAATAATTCAAAATTAATAATTGTAAAAATTCATTGGAAATAAATTTTTTACAGCTTACAGTTTTATTTCCAAATAGATGCTCGTGAAGCTCTTCCAATGTTCTCCTATCATTGGCCTTTAGGAAAATTTCAGCCGGTAATTTTGAAGCCTCATTTGAAAGCTGAACAATATTCTCAACTTGTAGCCCTTCTATTTCTTTGAAACTATATGAAAGAATTAAAGAACATAGTTTAGTTCTAATATTTTTCTGCATATCAATATCAAATAGTAGCAGTTTCTAATATATAAAAGGATTAGATAACATTTTTACTATTTTTCTGCACATAAATAGTTTTACATAGATAAAATTCGAATGTTTGTTTACCTCTTCTTGAAATCTGAAATTTCTGCAATTGAGTCATCATCTAGAAATAGTCTAGTTCCATCATAACCATTTGAGAAATTAGGCTCATTATTCCATTTTGATAGTCGTGCAAATTGAATGACTAATACAAACTTCTTATTCTCAAGTGATAATCCGAGTAGGAGTCGACACATCTCAGCATAAGCATCCCAGAGTGTAATGTCTACTGTATTGTTCCTATAAAATAAATGTAAAGAAAATGAATTTAAAAATATATGGGTTGTTTGAATAATCATTCAACTCCAGAAACTGTAGATCTGAATAATATATTAAATGGCTCAACACTTAAAACTGCAGAAACATTTTACAGATTTCGTTGGGTATTCATAAACGGCTTCATGTTTCTGCAGTTGAAGTTAAAACTGTAGATCTGCAGTATATTAATCCAAAACCATACCTGGTATACATTAACTTCAAGAATAGCCTTTTTCCATCAGGTTTTTTGCAGACCAATTGACAATATCTCCAATTCCAGCCAACAACCCAATAAGATCTGAAACAATAAATAAAAATAACAACAGATCAGTTAGGTATGAGAATAACTCTTGCAAAAATGTGTTGATTTAGTTTATAATACTAACCATAATGGGTATTCTCATGTAGTGAATTATCATACACTTTCTCAAAATCTATGAATTTAAAGTCATGAGTAGGAATATCTTCAGTCATGCAGGGCTTTACTATTGTAAAGCGTGCAAACAGTAGCTTGAATTTGTGATTTGTAAATTTGTACTCTGTATCGTACATCGCAACTCCATATTTTGAGATTAGAAAAGCTTATCCTTCTTTTAATTGTGGAAAGTTGGTCATCAAAGACTCTTTATCACTTCATGGATTCGTTCTTCCTGAATATAAGATTAGGTATAGTTAGATAGAGAAATATAGAAACAATAAAACAGGATTGAAATAATATATATATTGTTTCATCCATGAAAATTATGTTTGTGGTGGAGAATTTAGAGGGATCTCCCTTCATAGGAACTTTGAACATTCGTATGCATCTAACCTTCATAGTAAGAGTGTGTTTTGAAGATGTAATATCGATAATACGTTGAATATTATCCATGGTGTATGATAGGAAGATGAGAATAGGGAAGAACGTCAATTTTATAATGAAACATTAGGGTTTCATTTTGTGCATAATACTGCTGCCTCTTATTTCTGGAACCAAATTGGCATAATTTAGGTAAGCGATAATTCATTTTGTGCATAATATTGTTGCCTCTTATTTCTGGAACAAAATTGGCATAATTTAGGTAAAAGATAATTTTATATGATTCGATTCATGTATGATATATATCTCCTTGTTTAAACAGCTTGCAGATTGTGTACAAAACTTGTATTAATTTCCTTTTTTTGCTTTACAGATTTTCTGGCGACTTGGAATGCAGTAATTAGGGTTTTAAAGGTGTTCAAATCGAATCTGGCAAGTTCTAATGCTGGCAAGTTCTAATTCGATTCATGTATGATATATATATCTCGTTTAAACAGCTTTCAAATTGTGTACATTTTATTGAGTTGTCTTTCCTTTCTTGCTTTAGAAATTTTCTGGGTTGTTGGAAAAATGCTGGCAAGTTCTAATGATGGCAAGGTTTGGAAACTACAGCTTGTAGAGGACTGGCAAGTTCTGGGCAGTTGTCTTGCCTTTTATTTTGGGTTCAGTTTTGTTATGCAAAAATAAGTGTAATAATGTTTTTGGCTTTGAGGTTTCATAATTGTGTAATTTATGTAGGTTCATATGAGGTCTTCATCTAGGTTAAAATGTAATAATGTCTTCAGTTCTATTTTTTCGGTTTTGTTTATTTGCATTACAGGTTTATAGCATTTTAGGACAATTGATAGGTTTATAGCATTATAGGTTTATAGCTTTGAGTGTTATGCGTTAGTTTTGTACTCATTTTAGGGCAATTGGTTTAAAATCTTTCCATTAAATTAGTGATCCCTTATTTAATATCAATAGTGAATCTTTTAGGAAAAGATCTTCGACACAGAATTATAACTGATTACCCAAAATTCGGTCATGTACAGCAGTATCACAAAAAAATTGGCAAAAAAAGGAAAAAAACGCAACCAATTGTATTGAGCCATGTGGCAGACAGGTGGATAGGCTGAAAAGCCTTCTTGACACGTGACATAGCTGAGGTGGGAGTAAGAGGATTTGCTTTAGTAATTATATAGTAGATTCTACCAAATATGGAGGAAATTAATCAATTACGACCTCCGTCTATGTAAGGTTGCTTTCAAGGTTGTCACGAAAGCTTTGGTGTTGCGAATGAAGCAAATCATGAGATGTGATTAAGAGGGTCGACACATTAACTTAGAATAAGACCCAAGAACGAGACCTACTTGTGGCGTGGCTATATAAACCCTAGTCTTTATCTTGTTATCCTTACGCTGAAATTAATAGTAAAGCTTGAATATGAGACAAATTTACTCCCTTTTCTTTTGTTGTCACACTACTGATTAGATCCGTTTGAATTTTGTTATCGATTCACAAACCCAACCCTTTACAAGAACTTGTTCTTGTGAATCCTCTTGTCCCCTCTGCAAGAGAGATTAAAGGCCATTCACATGGACTTGATACGTATCCCGCTCACAACAAAAAGAGAAGGAGTCTGACACACTACTCGAGAGTTTTATTATTGGATATGAAAACTTAATTTTCCTCTTAAGACTCAAAATTTTCCTTGGAAGTTTGTGTCTAATTGCTTTCCTACAACAAAACGCCTTAATAGACATTTTCTCCAAAGTGCACTATCAATATATTTTCTCCTACGCTGACATTAAAACAACATCTTATATCTTTTTTTCTTTTTTCTTTATTCTTCATATGATAAGAAAATTTTAAGTATACTTCATATTAATTACTTGTTCAATCCTATGGAGATTTTTATAGATTTTTTCCTAAGTGAGCACTTTTTCGGAATAATTCTCGATCTATTCTCATTTCAAACTTAACTTTCACTATAGTCTCTTGTACATGTTTTATATTAAAAAAAATTAAACATAATAGTGATGTTGTTTGAGGCGTTGTCTACTACAGGTATTTTTTTCAAAAAAAAAATTTAGTGTGCCTCATATGGAAGTTTTTTTTATAAAAAAATAGCATAATAAGGTATAACTATTTAAGTCTAAGTGTATCTTATATTTATATCCAGTTTACATGGGAACCCTACACAACAAATATATTGAAAAGACCTGTGAGTATTTGTTGTTCAAGAGCTATTGTATGGAGGACCCAATTTGATTTTCTTTGACATAGTTGAGTGTCATCAACCCAAGCGTGTGATGCGCCAGTTCGTATTTTCCAATACATGTGCTGGATGCGTGTGATAACTATGCACAATTGCATAATGTGAACAAAAAGGGAAAGCATGATACAGGCTGGAGCATATATCACATGCAATTTATAGATTTGGGGAGCAAGCATGCAGATTGGATTCCCAGACTTTGCTATCAATGACCTTGATCATTCAAGATTTACAAAGCAGTATATGTACTAGTACAAGAGAATTACTCGGCGATTCATTAGTCCACAGAGTCTTTCTCCAGTAGGAGTGTAGGACAATACCAACAAATCTCTCAAGACTTGTACAAGATGGTGAGTATGTAATATAAAACATCATTTTCAAATATTTAATTATCATTAATACTTACATAATTTATTTTTGTTTTTCAGGAACAACATGTGTCTAGTCAAGGGAATGATGTGTAAAACCGAATGTTTGTCGATCAATCATTCTTATGGAGCCAGCAAGATATGGGTAGGGCGTCCTTTACTTCGGAATTTCCAAGCATGTATACATATCCTCCAATGTCGATGCTACAATAGTATATTTCGCTTTCGTCAATGTCCACTATGATGCCTCCGCCTATGTCTTATTCGGCGTTGTTTCCCATTGACTTGCTAACACTTCCACTTCATTATTCCCCATATCATGGATTTCTTATTCCTTCGATGAAACCTCCGCTCCGGCTCTTTTCCGTCATTTGAAGGGTTTGCTAGTTCCTCTACGAGTGTTGCATCGTCATTGTCGAGATTTGGTGATTATTCATGGATTTCCTCGTCAACGAATCCATACACGACATCATCAATGTATGTATCAAGCTCATTTACTTCAATCAATGCTCCAAGTGTATTCATTTCTCTCACTAGGCCAATTTCTAGGGATGTTGATTTTAACTGCTTTGGGTTTGATCATTCTTTATCATCCGTGATGGAGAAAAGCGGAGAGGAAGACGACGAGGATGCGAAGACCGGGAATGGAGACGAGGACGAGAATTAGGACTAGCATAATGATGTAGAAGTTTTAAGAATGAATTTGAAAAGTTTATGAATATGTTAAATCTGTATATATTAATCATTCTTATATAGTGTTTTATCACATGATAATTTTTTCTATTTTGAATTTGTAAGAAAAATTACTTAAATTGAAATTGTATAATGTATATATAGCACGACTGATGCAAAAACCATACAATTTTACTAAGAGTGTAAAATTTCTCATGTGGATTATGCATATGAAACGTCTCATATGCTTTGATTTTAACAATGCTCCAAAACTCTTTCTTATTTTATTTTATTTTATAAAAAAGTAGCATTTATTAATAAAAAAACATGAATTGAACATCGCCTTTTGTGTTTTTTCATATATTTTTTTCAAAAAACTTAGGTCTAAGATGCAGAATGTGCATATGATGGAAATTAAGTTTAAATCGAACATAGATCGGAAATTATTCCCTAAAAATTACTCACTTAAGAAAAAAAATTCAATTTATATATTATTTTTTACATACTATTTTCGAAAAGAGATAATTGTTTTTCTTTTGTGGAGTATTACTTACTAAAAGTATAAAATAATATGTTCATTTGTTTAGGCTGTAAATGAAATTCTTTTGCATGTTCTCATTTTAAAACCAGATGATCTCCCAAACTATATTCCAAAATTTTGAAATACCACCTCAACAACAATTCTTATATATCTAATGCTTTTAGTATTGTAATTAGGTGAGTTGTATGATTTTCTTTTTTTTTACATCACAAGAAATATTCTCTCGCTCTCACGTATCTCTTCCTCTTCTTTCTACAGTTCAATTTATTGTGAAATATTATGAGTCTTGAGATTGTATTTGTAACTCCTTAGTTGCGTAGCCCGTCGGTCGAATCTATACTATAAATAATGCCCCCTCCTCTTTCACATTTTTTCCCAATAGCTTTGGATAAGACCAAACAAGTGAAGGTTCCACAAACCACGATCACACAACTAAACGCTAAGAAATTCATGGATTCTCCTCCTACATATTTAAATTTTATTATGTCATTGCAGCATATAGCACAACCCAGTGGAGATTCTCCTCCTCTATGAATTATCCTCCTCCCCGATCTGACCTTCTTTATTCTCTTCAATCCATGTGCTTTTAAAGCATATAGTACAACTCTACATATATTTACGACAATTTAAATAAACCTGGAAATTTATTGTGGTATTGCATCATCTAATCTTAAGCCTTTTGTATTCTTGGTAGGGGCGAACATTCTACTGGTATGTGTTCTCAAGCTAGACGAGAGGCTATACAGAAGAATGTCCCTTTGATAGGGAACCTAGAAGACATGATAAGTCATATGTTGATTCATATCATGATCTAGATACATTTTTATGAAGATAACATGTATGCACATATGATATTTTAACTATTTAAGGATGACTAACATTAACAACTGCTGAGAACATGCATTTGACATGTCTGTTAGAATCAGGGTGCACAATGATGATGGTTACACAGTTGAAGCCTATTGAGTACAACATCACATAGATGATAGTCGTGATAGATCGATACTATGATTATGTACGACATAATCATGATTATACTTCATTCATAATCAGAACCATGTACTCTCTCTGCTCTATTCTGTAGTTTCCTTTATTGAATAGAGACGTTGTTTTTCTTCTAGATTTCTTGCTCAAGATTCAATCCTTAATGTTCTATTTTTCTTAAAAAGACTAAGGTAGTGAATACTTTTTTTCTCGGATTTTGAGTAGACGCTTTGTTGCTCGATCGGTTCCTTAACATTCTTCAAGATTTGCACGATGATGATATCCATGCAACATAGTAGAAGTTGCATGTCGTAATCTTTCACTAACTAGAGCTTCCAAACTGCCCTCTTAGAAGATGTCGTATACTATACTATTGTTATTGTTGTTGAAATGATATATGCTATTTAATTACAAACATTTTGATTGTCCATGTTCTATCATTTTCCCGTATCGTAAATAATGCAGACAATAATACATCGAATAACAACATTGAATATTGTACTCCCGCTGAAGCACTACCACAACCATAGTTCCTCAACAAGTATCCTATAAACGAGCGTGTTGAGAAATCTTCTCAGATATTTGTACGGCTGTACAACTTGAAATTCGTAACCTTATTATTGAAGTGATAATCTTACTCTAATCAACTCAATTAAACAAATATGCCACATTTCCTATCAATTCTGAACAATTCTTCTTGACATTCAAAATGTGTTCATCATTTTCATAATATACAAGTCTTCCATTATTTTAGAAAAGCCAATAAAACATGTGATATTTTAGCTTTAATGAACCATCAATATTTGTTCTCTTAGATGATTTTTTTTCTAGGTTGATAAGTCATATCTACTTGATCTCCGTATCAAGAATCTTAGACATGAATTTAAACGGTAAAATTCAATCTTCTAATAGCTTCTGTTTTGATTCCTATAATATCATTCATCGTTATAATTTAGAATTGGCTTCTTAAAAAACATGAATTAATTATGTATATTATAACATTATGAATTTATGATAGATGGTGTAGGTTTTTGCGCCAAACAATCCTTTATTTGGTTGAATTTGTAAAAAATCACCCATACTTTTTGTAACGAATTACCACCCCTTTATCTTATTCGATCAGTTAACATCGAACTACCCTTCCATCACATTCGTGAGTGTTTCTGTTATTTTTTGTGCAAATACCGTTTTACCGCCACTTTATTTTACTTAAGAAATGAAAAATATTGTGCTATTTCCTTTTTTATGTTGATTACCATCACTCCTTCTATTATCAGCATAAGTAAACCTCAATATAGACCTCCTCCTTGTACTTTCTCCACCCCCAACTTAGAAACCTTCGAGCTGTCAAATTTCGCAACCTCCAGCGCACCGACATCGTCCAAGCGTCGAGATTCAACATCAGCCGGCCAATACAAGGGATTATCCCTCTTGTTAGAAAAATCTGAATCGACGCTCAAACTCGATCTAGGGAACGCGCTCACGCTCCTAGATCTCCGAGGCGACACCACTTTCTTCTCCGCGTCTTCGCCGCTCCGGTGCCTCGAAGATGCATGGAAGCGACGGGGTAGTCGAAGTGTCTATTGAAGTTACTCGTTTGGAAGTCGATTTGAATGTCGAAACCGCCATTTTAATCTCATCCTTCTCTGTATATTGAGTTTCCATCAAGCAATTTGCGGCGATTGCGTAGAGGAGGAGGCGATGTCGTGTAGTTGGACCAGAAGTCAACTACACGACGTGTAGTCGGACCAGAAGCCAACTACACTACACGTCGTGTAGTTGGCGTCATTGATGACGTCATCCCGAATTAAAACTGAACCGGTTTTCCAAAATAAAATAAATTATTTCAATCATATATTGAACCGGTTTGGAATTAACTACTAAACCGGTTATCAAAACCGGTTTAGTAATGAACCGAATTATTCCAACTACACGACGTGTAGTTGGCCTATTTTCCAAAAAAAAAAATTGGTTCAAGCCAACTACACGCCGTGTAGTCCCGAACTGAGTGTACGGTGTAAAAAGAGTGAGTTCACGGTTTTTCACCGTAGAATAAAGGAGTGATTCATTGCAAAAAGATATTCGGAGTATAATAGTTATAAAATTGGACCTAATAAACCAGATGGTTTAGCATAATTTCATATAAAGTCTGTTATATGTATTTTTTTTTTGATAGCCCTAGTGCCAAATCAGCACTGGACTTATATATTGATTAGTTTCTCATTCAAAAGCTTACTTACAATACAAGGGATGTTGGAGTCCCACACCCTAAGCTCACATATGATCTAGCCAACTCGTGTGCAACCGAGTTAGCGCTTCTAGGAACGTAAAGCCATTTAATCTCTAGACAAAAATTTGCTAAGCTAATAACATCATCAAACAGGTAACTAAGCATGGAGGGCCAAGAGTTTCTATTTCCTTTGAGAGCATGAATTAGATTTAGGCAATCGGTCTCAACTTCAATAAATCCATTGTTAAAAAAGACAGCCAACTGAAGTCCTCTGATGAGGGCCTTCGTCTCAGCAATTAAGGGATCAAACCTTACAACAACTTGCTCTGTTCCTGCCCCGAGAAGTTTCCCATACTTATCTCTAATGCAGAAGCCCATACCAGTGTCTTTCCCCTCAATAACACTTGTATCGGAATTCACTTTTATCCAACCTGGACTTGGGCCATTCCACTTTTGTCTGTTCACAGCTTTGACGAGCTCAATGGAGTTCTTTGGTGTTTGAATAGCCTTCAAAAGACCCCTCGCCCCAGATACGAGGATAGAATCCTCCTTAAACTTCCCCTAAAAAACCCAAGCATTTCGCCTACACACATAAGCAATCACTATATTATCAAATAAAGTCTGTTACATGTATTTTAAACAGAAAAGGGAAGGAGCATACACATATTACAGACACAACCTAAAAAAGGAGTATACACAGAATACGTTGTTCTCTGCAGTGGGTTTGGAAGGTTGAAGGAAGCACCCGCAATCTCAATCTCAATCTCCATCTTCGTTGAGAATCTCTCTATACTCTTTGATCTTCCCCTGTCATACTCATACAAAATAAGAGACAAGCAAATAACTGCAATTGAACCCTTACTTGGAATTCCGGAGCAGCAAAACCCCCCCAGATCTGAGGAATTAGCAGCAAGTGCAATGGGAATGGCTTCTTCGGAAGCTGATTCCCGGCTGAAGCAAGTCCTCCTCCCTTCCCTGGAGAAGATCATCAAGCAAGGCTCATGGCGGAAACACTCGAAGCTCGTCCAGGAGTGCAAATCCCTCCTCGAAACCCTGGAAAGCGGATCCCTCTCCCCGGACCCGGATTCCGCCGTCCCTGGCCCTCTCGAAAACCTGTCCCTGGCTCACTCCGACCTCCTCCTCAGCCCCTTCCTCAACGCCTGCTCCTCCTCCAACATCAACATCGCCCAACCTGCTTTGGACTGCCTCCAGAAGCTGGTCGCCCATGGCTACATCCACGGCGAGGCCGACCCCACCGCCTCCTCTCCCCAAGCTAAGCTCCTCTCTAGGGTAATTGAGTCTGTTTGCAGGTGTACTCAGATTGGTGACCAAGGTATGGAGCTGCTCGTTCTTAGGACACTCTTATCTGCTGTTACTTCCATGAGCTTGAGAATCCACGGAGATTGCCTTCTGCTTATTGTCAGGACTTGCTACGACATCTTTCTCGACAGTAACAATCCGGTAAACCAGACCACGGCTAAGGCCTCTCTCATTCAGATGCTCGTCATTGTCTTCAGGCGGATGGAGGCTGATTCCTCCACTGTGCCCGTGCAGCCTATTGTTGTGGCTGACCTCATGGACCCTATTGACAAGTCCGACATGGATCAAGGTATGACCCAGTTTGTACAGGGGTTTATAACCAGGATCATACAGGACATTGATGTGGTGTTGAATCCTTCTGCAATGCTGCCCAAGCCTCTTGCTGCTTCTGCTGCTGCTGCAGGAGAAGAAGGCGCCCATGATGGTGCTTTCGAGACCAGGGTGAATGCCACCGTCGATGGCACTAACCCTGCCGATCTCTTGGATTCTACAGACAAGGATATGTTGGATGCCAAGTACTGGGAGATCAGCATGTATAAGACTGCGTTGGAGGATAGGAAGGGGGAGTTAGCCAATGAGGATCCTGAAAGGGACGAGGATTTGGAAGTTCAGATCGGGAACAAGCTCAGGCGAGATGCTTTTTTGGTATTTAGAGCACTTTGTAAGTTGTCCATGAAGACTCTGCCAAAGGACGCCCTCTCTGATCCGCAGCTCATGAAAGGGAAGATCTTGGCGCTCGAGCTCTTGAAGATTTTGTTGGAGAATGCAGGGGCCATCTTTAGGACTAGTGACAGGTAAGTTCTCGAGATTCAGACATGTTAAGGTTCTTGTTTTGCAGTTAGATGCTAATTGTGCTGGATAGGGCTTTATGAAATTACTGATATGAGTACGCTGTGATGGGTATTTAAAAGTGCATATAGTAAGCAATAGCAGTATAGATACTATTATCAGTTCTAAGAGTTTTGTATAAACTTGGTGTTTATACTATCGTTACAATTTGTATTAAAACTCACTACAAAACCAGTGTTCGAAAGAGTGTAACACCAAAACCGGAAAACATTTGAGTCTCATTAGCTAAGTGATGGTTGAAGCTGGGAATCATCCTGTTTTTGGTTGTCCTCATTGGAAGTACACGTATTTGAGGATGCATTGGTATTCTAATCTAATTTGTAACTACAAGTATAACAAATATAATATCGTATAGGTGGATTTAATTGTAAAAAATATTCCTTCTGGCTCTTCTTTTCGGGTACAAAAATTAACTGTCATAAAAAAACATTGATAATGATAGGTTGGGAGGCTGTCCAGGAGAAATTCCAGTCACTTATTCACTGATTACTGGATTCATTATAGTAAATATTTTGGAGTCCAGCCATTTCTATTTAATAACGAGTACTGATCAAGGTTCTCCCTTGGCATGAGAGTCGAAGGAGTGAGTTGGAAGGCGTCTAGTAAATGAGGTTTATTAATATTATGTTTTCTAATGTATATGAATGTGTTTAATTAACAACAGATGTTTGGGTTTAACACCCAAAGAAATAAATAAAATAGAAATACATGTATTTTCACATTAATATCCAGAAACTTCCAATTATCCCGAAATAAAGTTTTCATTTCTGGTCTTATAGATCCTTAGTAGGTATTAGAAATGTCTCAAATTCTCAATCCTTTGTATAATCTAGGTTCCTGTCACCACTAAATTCTGAGGTAAAATCTTTGGCCAATTTTTTTATTTAATTTATTTATGGGAAGTTGCTTCCATTATTTAGTTGCAGAAACAGCCCATATTAATTGATCCTTAATATTTTATGAAATTCATTAATTAACAACAGCTGTTTGGGTTTAAGACGCAAATAATATAGAAGTATATGTATGTTCACATTAATATCCGACTTCCAATCCTCCCAAAGAAAACTTTTTCTTTCTGGTCTTATAGATCCTTATGTAATTTCTCAATTCTCAATCCTTTGTAGTATAATCTAGGTCCCTGAATTTTTTATCTTTTGATATATAATCTTTATGTTTTGAAAATCTGCGTCTAGTTTTCTATCAGGAGTGGCTTATAAAAGAATGGATATCTATCTAGTGTTGTTAATTTTTCATTGTGTTACAATTTTAATTATGCTTGTTGACAGGTCTATCTAATATGCAATTGTTCACTTACAAAAGAAAAACATTTTTATTCCTCTAGACCTGACTCATTATTCATCCCTCTCTGTTACTGTGCTGTTGAAGCAGATTTTTAGGTGCTATCAAGCAGTACTTGTGCTTGTCATTGCTAAAAAACAGCGCTTCAACCTTGATGATTGTGTTCCAGCTATCATGCTCTATTTTCATGAGCCTGGTATCAAGATTTAGGGCTGGACTGAAAGCAGAGATTGGGGTATTCTTTCCTATGATAGTCCTTAGAGTGTTAGAGAATGTTGCACAACCGAATTTCCAGCAGAAGATAATTGTGCTGCGATTCCTGGAGAAGCTTTGTGACGATTCACAAATTTTGGTGGACATATTCATTAATTATGACTGTGATGTTAATTCTTCAAACATATTTGAGAGGTAGGTAAATGATGAAAATAGCCTTTAGTCCTTTACAAGTAAATACTCAAATTTGAGAGGGTGTTAAAGGTTTCTGTTGAGTTATGCAGAATGGTCAACGGTCTTCTTAAGACTGCTCAGGGGGTCCCTCCTGGTGCGTTAACCACGATGCTGCCTCCTCAGGAAGTATCAATGAAACTCGAAGCGATGAAATGCTTAGTAGCCATTTTAAAATCAATGGGTGACTGGGCCAACAAACAGCTGCATATTCCGGATCCTCATTCAACCAAGAAGTTTGAAGTTGCTGATTCTAGTCAAGAATCTGGTGCTTCTCCTTTTGTAAATGGCAACGAGGAGGAGCCTGTGGAAGGATCTGATGGCCATTCTGAAGCATCAAGTGATATTTCTGATGCTCAAACAATTGAGCAGAGGCGGGCTTACAAGCTTGAACTTCAGGTAGCAAGGGAATGAGTGATTACTGTGCTACACCTTCATGATAAATTTGTTTTTACTTGATTTTCTTTTTGAGTAACTAAAGTTACTATTTGTGACAGGAAGGTATATCCTTGTTCAATAGGAAACCTAAAAAAGGCATTGATTTTCTTATACATGCAAACAAAGTAGGCAACTCACCAGAGGAAATAGTTGCTTTCCTTAAAGATGCTTCTGGTTTAAATAAGACTATGATAGGTGATTATCTAGGGGAAAGAGAAGAATTGTCACTGAAAGTGATGCACGCGTATGTTGATTCCTTTGATTTTCAAGGGATACAATTCGATGAAGCCATCAGGGTCTTTCTACAAGGATTTAGATTGCCTGGTGAGGCACAGAAAATCGATAGGATTATGGAAAAATTTGCTGAGCGCTTCTTGAAGTGCAATCCAAAGACTTTCTCCAGTGCGGACACAGCTTATGTCCTCGCTTATTCTGTTATAATGCTCAACACTGATGCACACAATCCCATGGTTAAAAATAAGGTGTAGTTATCTTAGTTATTTCTACTATCCATTTTTCTTAAACTTAGGACCCAAGGATAAACCATAATTTAGTGTTTATTTTGGTGCCTCAATTTGCAGATGTCAGCTGAAGATTTCATAAGAAACAATCGTGGTATTGATGATGGTAAAGATCTGCCTGCGGAGTACATGAGATCATTATATGAGCGGATAACAAGAAATGAAATTAAGATGAAAGATGATGGGCTTGTACCTCAACAAAGGCAGACAATTAACAGTAACAAAATACTAGGCTTGGACAGTATCTTGAATATTGTAATCCGTAAACGTGAAGAAGATTACATGGAGACGAGTGACGATCTAATAAAGCATATGCAACAACAGTTTAAGGAAAAAGCTCGTAAATCTGAGTAAGAGTTCTAAAATTTTCATCCTTGCCATAGGCCCATACTTGCTTCAAGATAGCTTTTGCAGATGCCTTTTTCATCATGGACAGGTTCTATAAATTTTCTGATTATTTTGGAGAAAGGCTTTCCTTTCTTCATAGCATTTTTTCCCTCTAGATGGTAGTTCTTATTTCAGACACGGGAAAAAAAGTTTTAGATAGTTTACTTTTGGTGTTGATGTCCGTATCTTCTCTTGGAATGACTTTCCTTTTTCACTACCATTGATCTTGCTTTTGTTTCCACGTAATAATATAAAGGAATCACTGCTGGTGCCTGCTAAAGATAAGGACAAACTAAGTTTGTCAACTAGAAAACAACTATGAATATGGAAGAAGTAGAGAAACATTTTTTCAATTCCATTTACTTCAAAATGTTCAATGAAAGACCTCTCCCTTTTCTTTTCCCTATATGAAGTGCAATCAATTCTGGTTCCCTCCTATTTGACTGAGTTTAAACACTGGTTTTCCTTACTAAAATCTATTCTATCAATACACAACCCATCACCCACTCTTATAATACATAAGGGCTCTTGATCTATTATGCAAATTGTAGATTATTTTGATTGAACAGTCATCTGCGATGTGAATGTGTTAGTAAAGCAGAATTACGACATTGAGAGTAAAAGCCAAACTAGGCCTAGAGGCAGTTAAGGGGTAAAAGGGTCACAGTTCAGTAGTAGTATAAAATAGGCATTAGGCTTCATTATTAGTTTATCCAGAAAAATAGAAATGAAATCAGGCGGTTGCCTTGGCTCTTTGGGACAGTGAGTCCTTCCCTAGAGATTAGGCGCATTGGAGAGTTGTCTCCTTTGGGATCTATCTTTTGATTTGCAGTTTTGTTCTATAGCTCTTGTGATTGTATGTGAATCTGTGATTTATCGTGTTTGTGAATGTTACTTCTGATTTTTGCTCTATGAGAATGAATAACTTTTTTCCATGTATGTGCCGTCAATACTGTGTTCATTTCCTCTAACACTGTTTACAATAACATGCAATTCATAGGTCAGCTTATTATGCAGCAACAGATGTTGTAATCCTTCGATTCATGATCGAGGTTTGCTGGGCTCCCATGTTAGCTGCATTCAGTGTTCCACTTGATCAAAGTGAGGATGAAGTGATTATATCTTTGTGTCTTGATGGGTTCCGTTCTGCAATACACATCACTGCAGTGATGTCCATGAAGACACAGCGAGATGCTTTTGTGACTTCGCTGGCAAAATTTACATCACTTCATTCACCAACTGACATTAAACAAAGAAACATTGATGCAATCAAGGTAAAATGTCTCTGGGTTCTAACTAAGAGCACTCCTAGATTAAGGGTGCTTCTTCCATGGAAAACTGAGAAGTTTATTTGAAGGACACTCTAGTTGAGACTTGAGACTGATTAAGATAGCTTATGAAAATAAATGATCATATCTTATAAGATTTGTTAAATAATTAGTTTCTTATAAGCTACTAGATAGGTTAGCAGATTGCCTATACTAGCAACAAACACTAACTTAATGCTGTTTTTTAATCTTGATTTGCTTACACAGCTCCTGTTTTGCAGGCACTAGTCATCATTGCAGATGAGGATGGAAACTACTTGCAAGAAGCATGGGAGCATATATTAACATGCATTTCTCGTTTTGAGCATCTACATCTCTTGGGGGAAGGTGCTCCTCCCGATGCTACTTTCTTTGCTGCATCTCAGAATGAGCAGGAGACACCCAGACACTCAAAATCAACCATTCTTCCTGTCCTGAACAAGAAGGGAGCAGTAAAAATTCAGTATGCAGCTTCTGCTGTGAGAAGGGGTTCTTATGATAGTGCTAGTATTGGTGGGAGTGTGCCAGGGATGGTTACCTCTGAAGAGATGAACAATTTAGTCTCAAACCTGAATATGCTTGAGCAAGTTGGAAGTGATGAAATGAATCGCATATTTACAAGAAGCCAGAAGTTAAACAGTGAGGCGATAATTGACTTCGTCAAGGCTCTATGCAAGGTCTCTGCGGAGGAACTGCGATCCACTTCTGATCCGCGTGTCTTTAGCCTTACAAAGATTGTTGAGATTGCGTATGAATACTTGTTCGATTGTTGTTATTTAATTGTTGTATTCAAGCATTATTAGTTTTCTTTTAATGATTTTTTATCCTTGGAACAGGCATTATAATATGAACCGTATCAGGCTGGTATGGTCAAGCATTTGGCATGTGCTTTCCGACTTCTTCATAACGATTGGTTGTTCTGAGAATTTGTCAATTTCAATCTTTGCAATGGACTCTCTACGACAATTGTCTATGAAGTTTCTGGAGCGTGAAGAGCTGGCCAATTATAATTTCCAGAATGAGTTCATGAAGCCTTTTGTTATCGTGATGAGGAAAAGCAGTGCTGTTGAAATCAGAGAATTGATATTAAGATGTGTTTCCCAAATGGTTTTGTCCAAAGTGACTAATGTGAAGTCTGGATGGAAAAGCATGTTCATGGTATTTGATTCTTATCCTGCATTTTTTCTCTTCTCGTACAGCATATTCGATAAAATTATCTCTATTATTGCTTATAATGCTGTTTAATTAATATTTATATAAATGTTATTTTGGGATTTATGTATAACTACTATCCTACATCTGTCCAAGATGTTAAACTAGATAAATTCCCTTAGATTCATAGTTTCCATTTGCTGATAAAAGTTCCACTGAAATATATTTATACCCTATACATATATTATACAAATTAGCTAAACAATAAACTAATTAAAAAGTTTCAATAAAAATTCTATTAAATTCTATTTATATTCTGAAATTATGTACTTTGGAGTTTGGGATACCCAATTAAGAAAACAGGAATTATATAACGGGGCAAAGGGAGTATATAGTAGATGAGATATGATTACTTTCTGAATGTGCAGGTTTCCTAAAAATGAGTCTCATTATATTTGTATAATTATTTAAATTCAAAAATTGTAATTTTTTAAAATAAAAATAAAAATAAAACTAGTGATTTGTGTACTAATCAATCTAGACCCGCTTTTCTCTGATGATTAAATGATTTTATCTTAACATCATCTTGTTGCACATAACCAGCCACATTGGCTGGATAGTCTATTTCCTGCTCTTGTGACGGGCTAAACAAATTAAAGTTGGTTTAGGACTCTTAGCTATAGACTTTCAGCAAAGAGATGGGAGAAATCACTGAATTGTACACTTAGGTTTTGTTTCATGATGAAGTGGAAATATGTTTACTGGATTGACTTGTTTGTTTAGCTTAAAATAGTGGCAATTTATTTGGCAATGGTTGAATAGTGATGGCTATCAGATATGGCGTTGCTGATTTTCTTGTGTGAACATATTGAAACTTATGAATATATGCTGTCTTTAACTCAGTAACCTTATGGATGACTGAAATGACAACACTTGGTTTGGGGGAGGGGTGGGGTTTTCATTTAAGCAATTGACTTTGAATTGAATGTTGGATCAAATCAGCTGTCATGTGAATTTGTCTCTATTCTTAATATCTCTTTATTACATTTTATGTCACCAGGTGTTCACAACAGCAGCATATGATGATCACAAGAACATAGTCCTCTTGGCTTTTGAGATAATGGAGAAGATTGTTCGGGACTATTTCCCGTACATCACTGAAACTGAGACCAACACCTTCACCGATTGTGTAAATTGTCTTGTTGCATTTACCAATAGTCGATTCAATAGAGACATCAGTCTTAATGCCATTGGCTTTCTTCGTTTCTGTGCGGAGAGGCTTTCCGAAGGTGATTTTGGGTTGTCAGGAAGGAACAGAGACAAGGATGCTTCCCGAAGCATCTCTCCCCAGTCCTCTTTCTCAATAAAAGGTGGAGAACTTGCAAACGGGGAGCTGCATGAGAAAGATGATCATCTTTATTTATGGTTCCCGTTGCTAGCCGGTGAGATAAATTTCATTTTTGTCTTTTCAGAAAATGTCAAATGGATATGAGTAAAAATCTGTAAGGGTAATCCCAACTGAGGAGCTAGCCAGTTCTTCCCCTTCTAAATTCAGGCCTGCTTATCCGAAGAAACTAATGATTTTTTCTTTTGTTTTTTGTTTTGCAGGACTGTCAGAACTTAGCTTTGATCCCAGACCTGAAATCCGAGAAAGTGCTTTACAAGTTTTGTTTGACACCCTAAGAAACCATGGACAACTGTTTTCTCTTCCGTTATGGGAACGTGTGTTTGAATCCGTCTTATTTCGTATATTTGATTACATTCGGCATGCTTTTGATCCTTCTGGGGAGAATTTCTCTGGACAGGGTGATATACCTGAATTTTACGAAGATTCATGGCTTTATGGCACCTGCACCTTGTCACTGGAGTTAGTTGTAGACCTCTTTATTAAGTTCTATCACACTGTTAGTCCTATACTTGGTAAAGTGTTGATACTTTTGGTCAGTTTCATTAGACGCCCTCACCAGAGTCTTGCCGGTATCGGTATTGCAGCTTTTGTTCGACTCGTTAGCAATGCTGGAAGTTTGTTTTCAGATGAAAAATGGCTCGAGGTGGTTTTATCCCTAAAAGAAGCAGCCACTGGAACGCTTCCTGATTTTTCCTTTATTGCTGGGGAAGATAGTCCAATTGTGAGCAATGTAGAATCAATGACCAGACAAAATCCTGATTCGCCTACTAGATCTAGTATTAATGAAGTTGATCAGCAGAGTTCAAGGACTAGACAGCTATATACTTCTCTGTCTGATGCCAGGGTCCGATGTGCCGTGCAGCTCTTACTGGTTCAGGTAATCTATGTTTCTACTTTTTTTCTTTCCTCTTACAATGCACATGTCTTATATTTTTTTGAAGGCCCACCTATGGATCTCAACATTCTTTTCCTTTCTTCTATTCACATCTCTCCCCTTAATTTGTCATTCGTTGTTTGAAAACAGTATATATGACCATCAAGTGGATTATCAAAAGGATGATTTGGCATTGAATGCAAAACGTAGACACATGTAACTTAACGCTTCTCTAATACAGATGTGTTTACTCCTTGTAATATTCATTTGACTTGCCACTTCTCGAATTTTCTGATGTAATTAGAAATTCTCCTAGACTTTGTTGTTAAACTAGAAATGCCTCCCATTGCTTCAAACAATTGAACTTGTGATCATCTTTCTTGTAGCTTTATAATTTGATCATCTATGAATATGAAGTTGTATCAACCTCGTCCTTCTATTTTGAAAACTTAAATGAAGTGAATGTTTAGTGCTTTCTCACCTTTTTCTGACTTCTTCTCCAACTGGCAGGCCTTGATGGAAATCTACACTATGTACCGGAGCAACCTTTCCCAAAAGCACGTCTCCATCCTATTTGAAGCTCTGCATACAGTGGCACTGAATGCTCACAAGGTTAACAGTGATACAGAGGTTTGCCTAAAGCTAGAGGAGTTCAAATCTGTAACCCAAATGCACGACCCTCCCCTTCTCCGCCTCGAAAGCGAGACTTACCAAATGTCCCTTACATTACTACAAAACCTCTTACTGGACAGTCCTAGTCACCACGATCCCGAATTGGAAACTCTCCTAATCAATCTTTGCAAGGAGGTGCTTCAATTCTACATTGACACCTCATCTGGCCAAATACAGGTCTTATCCAATAGCGGGTTGCCACGTTGGCAGGTACCGTTAGGCTCTAGGAGGAGAAGGGAGCTGAACGCACGGGCCCCGCTGATTGTTGCCACGCTTGAGGCAGTTGCTGCTCTGGAAGAGTTGTCGTTTCACAGAAACTTGGGTGGCTTGTTTCCTCTGCTCTCTGACCTGATTAGTTGTCAACATGGATCCAAGGAGGTTCAGCTGGCTCTTAGTGAGATGCTTAGCTCTTCGGTTGGTCCGGTTCTGTTTCGCTCTTGTTGATCTTGCCACCCGAATCAGACCCAGGTTGTGTATGGTATACATCTTGACCCAGATTTTTTCCCACCTGCTCATTTTGCCATCACCTTGTTCTTGAACGACTTGAATCAATTATGGCGATAATTGGAATGTCAATGAATAGGTTCAAGGGATGTGATTTTGGGGCAACTGGACGGTGTGTATCCGAAGGGGGCACTGGGAGATCGTATGTACTTTTAGTTTTTTTCGTTTCATGTGTATTTTATCTTTGTATTCTTTTTTATTTACTTAGTTTTGTTTGATTGACTTTTCCGTGTAAAAAAGTGTTATGAGTATAGAGAAGTCTATAGGATTCATAGAAACATTTAAAATGAGTTGGATTTGGGGCTAATCGATTCTCTGTGAATTTGGGTTTGATTGATTTGAGTTTAACTCAGCTATGTACGAAGTTGTGAACTTGTGTTTTTAGCCTATTTTTTAATAACAAATTTTCGTTTTTTGCTAAAATTATATGGTTACATTTTTTTCCAAAAAGAAATGCGTTCGTATCACATTTTTTCAAACTGGATTTTTAATTTGTTTTTTTCGAACCAATTTGTTGCATACATGTAATGTGGTAAACTTATGTATTCCGAGCCAAACTGCTATACGCACATTTTTCGCAAAAGATAATGTACTATTGGTAGTAGCATTATATACACATTTCACGCCGTGAGTTTTGCGTCGTTAATATCTCTAACGACGTATTACTAAAAATTGTAAAATCTTGATGTTGTTAAAGTGTTCATTGAGACGGATCAAACAAGATCACATATGACTATGTTTATTCTCATAGATTAGGAATAATCGAGCAAATTATATCGACATGTGAATAGCGTAGAGTTTTTAAAGTGGACAAACAAATAGGAACGGAGGGAGTAGTAAATAATATTGGTGGACGGATTTTGAAAAGGGTGATCTCGGCGCACCATCAGTAATATCACGCGCACCCCTAAAATTTACATTAAGGACAGTTTTACCCTTTAATTAAAATTAGAGATAAAATTAAAATTACAGGAGGGCATTCTCTTGTTTCTCCTTTGGAAATTGACTATGTTGCTGCTTTGGTTGCTCATAAAATTCCCAACAAGGAATCTAATCTTCCTCGACTCCACCACGCTCATCGAGGCTTCGGCGATTTGCCACCCGCTTCCACACCCAATTCAGCGCGGGCAGACCGAACACGATGGGGGTTTAGGGTTAGGGTTTGAGGAAGGGACGATACGAGTGGAGATGAACTCGAGCGACAGATGGAGAGAAAATACGAGGTCGGGAAACTAGTATTCGGAGGACTCGATGAGCTCTTGTGGCTCATTGTAAAGGGAATCATGTCATGACTAAATGGGAAAGTCCAATTTAACCTTCAATTTCTTGCTTGGTGTCTTCGATGGAGCCACAAACCGACGACGGATGTGATGGCTAGAGAAAAGCGATGGAGTGGGTAATGGAGAAATAAATTGGGTGAAGATGGTTGGAATGTAATATTATATATCTAAAAGGGTAATTTTGTCTATTGGGGTGTATAAAGTCATCCTTTTGAAAAATTAGCTATATAGTTTGGTGGAATATATGGACAAAACTTGTACCTCTCTCCCTATTTGTTTGTCCACTTTTTTTTTCGGGTGTCGCTTTTTGTTTGGCCACTATTTCATTTATGTTACTTTATTCTACCCATTTTATCCCTACTATCAACTTATAATTACCACATTTTCACTTTTTCTCTCTCTCAAATTCCAATCTTATCTACTCTTTCTCTCTGTCTCTCTCCTTCAACCATTCACTTTATACTTTTCTCTCTCCTATAATCATTATATTCTTACAATTCCTTAATTCCCGCAAAAATAGTACTTGTGGACAAACAAAAAGGGACGGAGGGAGTAGGAAAAAATAAAACAAGCAAGAGGAGAAACAATCTATTATTACTAGAAGTATTAATTAGACCCCATTAGAACTACTAAATAATATTTGTAAATGGATTTTGAAAAATTAGCTATAATTTGGTGGAATATATGAGCTGGAAAGTGGAAACTACAAAGAAAAGAAGAAAACAAACAAGAGTAGAAACAACCTACTGTTACTAGAAGGAAGCGGAAGAAAATAAGATGGATAAAACCAAACCAAACAATATCAAAGTAAATGTAGATGCCTCCTGCGCAACGGTATACCAACATCATTAGAGACAATCATATTAGAGACAATCATGGTAAACCAATCAAAATCTCGAATGGGACCCTGGGTACCGTTTCACCAACCATGGCTGTAGAAGGTTACATTTATTTTTACAAAATCTCCATTGAAGCACCCTCTTCAAGTTTAGGGTCGGTTGTAATTAAAGAGAGGAGAAGAAGATGGTTCAAGTGTACCCGTTTTGATTTTTTTTGTTTCAAATAAGTACTAGTAATACAGCGTCATTTAAGTAGTATAATTGATAAGCCTTATTTTCCCCACCTGCTCCACCAGGTTCGAATTTTCCTACTTACATTCTAATTAGCTTCTTTTCGTTTTTTTTGTTATATATCTCATGGATAAGCCTAATTGCTTTTAGTCATGGGCCTAGCGCCGAAGCCCAATAATTTGATTATGTTTAATGTATGAAACTTAACCCAGTTTTTGGGTAAATATCCTAAATCTAGATAGTTTTAATAGTTTCTACACTAGTTTATTAAGTTATAAGTTAATACCTCTCAGCTGACGTGGCAATGACTTTTTAAATGGTCCTCGTTAACACTCTCCTCTCATCTGACGAGTGAAACTCCGTTTCATTAAAAGTTAAAAAACCATACCTGCTGACGTGGAGCGGTTCCTCTCTCCCTTCCCTCCCCTCACCCGATGACAGTGGGGACCACTACCCTCTCTAGTCCGTATTTGTGCTACAACACTCCGTAGTCCGTAAATTTGTCAACAAGACACTAACTAAATTTGTCAACGAGACACTTAGTAAATTTGTCAACGAGAAACTAATTAAATCTGTCAACAAGACACTAATCAAACATGTCAACAAGACACTAATAAATCTGACAGCAAGACACTAATTAAACATGTCAACAAGACACTAATTAAACATGTCAACAAGACAATAATAAATCTAACAACAAGACACTAATTAAACATGTCAACAAGACACTAATTAAACATGTCAACAAGACACTAATTAAACATGTCAACAAGACACTAATTAAACATGTCATCAAGACACTAATAAATCTAACAATAAGACACTAATTAAACATGTCAACAAGACACTAATTAAACATGTCAACAAGACACTAATAAATCTGTGAACAAGACATTAAATAAATTTGTCAACACTAAATAAATCTGTGAATACACCTAAGACATTGTCAGAACATTAAATAAATAATTGCCAGCATGCAGAAGTGTCTTCTTTGATATAACAAATAACTGGATAGTGTTTAAGGAATCCTAGTGTTAATTTTGAAATGATTCTGACTAATTATTGGAGTACATTGTAATAACGTTGACAACTTATGCAAGACCTGAAGTGTTTCGTCTTCTCCCTCATCTCGCTCCACTTCAAGATCAAGCCTATCTAAACGTGGGGATCATTCTGGAAGACGGCTTTGTAAAGACAAAGATTAGTGGGGCATGCCGGTGCTGGAGAAGGGTTGAACGACGAAGCTGTCTGACGGTGAATGCGGGACCAAGCCGGCGACGAAAGAGAGAGTGAAGCGACGATGAAGGAGGAGATTGGCGGCGAAGGAGGAGTGGCACGGAGTAAGAGGAGGCCGGCGACAGAGGCGACGTCGGCGACGGAGCATCGACGGGGACGTAGGTGACGGAGCATCGTCGGGGACGTAGGTGACGGAGCATCGTCGGCGAGTGGGCGACAAAGAGAAAGCCGGCGTTGGAGAGATGTAGATCTCGGAATGAAGAGAGGGGAGGGAAGTGAGGGGAGGAGAGGGGCAGAAAATGAGGTCTCGAGTTCGAGACTTGGTGGAGGTTAAAAATTGTTTATTGGGAGAGTCACCCACGCAGCTCGAACTCTAGATGTAAGGGTAGTAGGGGAGTCCCCTAACCGCTGAACTAGAGTGGGAAACCAAAAAATTAGAATTTAATTAAGAGTTGTAGTTACATAGACTATAGTGTTCAATAGGGTATTGGGCATAAATAGTTCAAACTTAACCTTGTAATCAGACTATGGCTTAAACAATAATGAAAAATATTGACTATTAGATTTTTAAATTTATACAATTAGCTCACTAACTTGAGTATTTTTAGTAATATAAAACTTAGCCCAATAATCAGATTAAGTTTAATATATAATAACGTACGGAATAGTTAATAACTTTCATTTTAATTAAACAAACAAAATAGTAATAAAGATTAAGTTATTAACTATTAAATTTTCGAATTTATACCATTATAATTAATATAGATTACTTTATATAATAGTTTTTATATGTTATACTCTCTAGTTTTTAGTCAAGCCAATTATAAATAAAATTTAGCACCCCCTTCAAAATATTTCTGGCTCCGCCACTGTTTGGGACTACCCATGAGAAATTGACTTGAACATGACCAATATCTTAATGGATTTACGCTCCTTTTCTAATAGTCGAATATCACATATTTTTTGGGAAACGAATGGTATGGTAGATCTAATACGTAAAATGCACTATTTGACACCCCAACCCGATTTTGCAGCCCTTCATATCCTTCAGATCTCATCCTCCGTGATGCTTTAGGGCAATATCATTCTCGTTAGATGCAAATTTATTAAAAATTAAAAAGGGATGCAAATCGAAGACACCAAGCAACAAATTGAAGGTTAAAAATCTAACAAAGTATAGTAGCCAAGTAAGGGTCGAATCCTGTGAGAGTCAAAACATCTATTTGCAACCGGACAAGTGATGATGATAATTAAACTCGGGTGCCTAACTTCAAAACAGGGCCTAATGGACCATTACACATTTTGTCTTAATCACTGCTAAGTAGGTTCTTCTGAATCATCATGATGATCGACATCTTTGAAAATTAGTTCACCCGATCATGGAACAATGGCATATCCCCAAACATATACTGAAACTAAGGAAACAAACAAAAAAGATTAATATCACATGAGAAGGAATGCAAACAAGCGTTGCGCTAGCTAATTTTTCTTTTATCTTTAATACCTATTTTCTCTAATCCACATTCCACGTCCTTGTATCTTGGATCTCTTTCACCAAAGGATTTGTCTAATCCTAGTCGTAAATTCTCCCCTTTTATATAGTTATAAGAATTATGCATTCTTTACTTGTACATTGTTAAACTTTTTTATTAATATACAAAAATTGCAATAACCTAAACCATACATGAAACTTCTTCTACCCAAATCTTCATATCATTACTTTTACACCATTTTTTTGACTCAACATATATTCATAGGAGTTTATCAGCTCAATTCATTACTACTAGCTTTTTCATGATTCAATCTGAATAATTTAACATATGAAATTAACACTTAAAACAGTGTTATTTCTGACTTCCCTCATCTGACCCTCCTCTTCCTTTCTTGTTGTTCTGCCTCGAAATATTGGACTTTTGATTTCCTAGGGCCATCTTTAAAAATTCAAATCTATATAATGAAAATTAATAGTTACGGATAAAAGCCCCTCAAATTTATCCAACTTTAGGAGGCATGTTCTTACTCTGGCCTCTCCACCAGATAGGATCTGGGTGCTGATTGATTTTTCGTTAACCTAGATTCATTATTATAAATGATATATTGTTGGCAACTGCGAGATTTCTATCAAAAAAAATTCATTTCTGCCAAAGAAGCCAAAAGTTTCCAAATTTGTATTTTCCGAATTTAAATTGTCATTTATGAAATTAGCCGTTAAGTAGAAGTTGTAATATTATAATTGAATTTTAAATAAAATAAAAAATATCTGTAATTAAATAACTTGCAAGTAAACTGTTTTACAATAAAAATTCAATAAAGATGTTACAATTAATAATACATTGTGATACACTTTAACAATAAGCACATCATTTTGCAAAAAAAAATAACTTAACATAAAAAACTTCAATGATATGACTTTTTATTTTCTTTATTAATAAATATTTTATTGAGATCATAGTAATGCAAAATTTTATAAATTATACAAAAATATGTGAAAACCGATTTAAAGTTAGTATAACTAATTTTATAGACATATCTCTGTGTCATGCACGGGGCACTACACTAGTACTAGCTTAATCGTTGCGCACAGTAACATTAACATAAAGAATTATAGTATATAATTACGTTTCTTTTGATTGGTTTTAAAACCTGGCATTAGGGTAATAGAAAAAATCATGAGATTTATAATCTTCTTAATTGATATCTAATATTTAATTTGCATTCAAATAGGGAAAATATAGCAATACAATAATAATCTTAGTATATTCAAATAGGAAAACTGAAATTTTTCCCAAATTTATTTTAGAAAATAACTCGGAAACTCGGTCCATTACGGACCGGGTTAAGAAGTCATAACGGACCTTGTAACTTGTAAGGATCTTGGTCCGTCACAGACCTAGCTCACCTGTCCTTGACGGACCGCATCTCGACCAAATTGTGTCAAGTTTTAATGTGAAATTTGGTCCACAACTCGTCCGAGTACGTGATCGAAACGTTCTAACTTGACAAATTGGTCCACTAAATAAAAAAAATTATATCTTCAACAACATGGAGTCTCATAAACAACACGCCCCATCCTCCATAACATAAAATGTCTACTTAATATTAACGACGTTGTTGTTTGTCTTGCATTTTTGTAGTGCTCTAGGCTTCACGTACGCCACTAGCTGCTCAACAAATGGGTCAATCAAGAAGCAAGCAGACGGTAAGGAACGATGATGCCACATAGGATATACTTCTGGCAACGAAGAGTCTTGGTCAATTGGCATCTACAAAACATTGCATATTGCAACTTAAATTAATGTTTTGGTTTAACAAATATGTGCAAAATATAGAATGAGCTAGAAGTTACCGAATGAAGTGTCTTTCATTTTCAATGTGGCAAATGCAACATATCGGCAATTTCTCTCCTTTTGTTTTGTTTTCATTCGGTACTAAAGGTAAATAACCTAATATTTTCTTGATCTGATTGTGCATCTTGGAATTGTACCTATCAAACAGAGTGTCTAGCTTCTACACTGGTCGTGACAAATAGTTTTTGAAACTAGAATGCTCACTTTCGACCCTGCATAGTAAATAAGATATGTTAAAATAGAAAGGATGCTAATATACAGTTGTATAAAATTGAAGAAGAAATGTAGTAAGATCATTAACCTATTTGTGGTGTTAGATCCTGATGTGAAGATCTTATCGACATAAATCGAAAGATATATGTCCCCGTACGTCTTCTTCAGATAGTTAATTTCTGAAAGATATTTGGCTCATTCTCTTTCAATACACCCGAACTTTATATTGTACGCTAGATTCGTCGTCTGCTAGAGTAGCTTAAGGCAGACACTTGTAAAATTAGTCCCCTTGTTTTTTATTGCATTGCTTTCTTAGCATGGTCCTCAATGTTCTTTTGGATGTGTCGTATACAAAAGAGGAAAGTTGAATATGGAAAAATCCTTTCCAAACCATTCATTAAAGCTTTTTCCCGATCAGTCACTAAGCACATTGGCGTTTGCTTAACCACTTTGAATACATATGTGATTTTATTCATCACTTCGTTGTACTTGTGTCTTACAAAGTAGTTTAGCTCCTTAAATCGACTGAAGAATTCTTGGACCATTGTTCTTCACTCCATCCCTACCCTCTTCAACTTTTCACACTTATTGTAGACTTGTTTTTTCTTAGTCATGTTCAGAGTAGATTCACTAAGCCTTGTGAAAATCTGTATTGGTCGAGCATTTCCTCGTGTCTACTACTATATGTTGTTCCTTTGATGTTAGTCATCAATCAAATGCATTTACGTACAAGGATTGGTCGGTGATGGACAACCACAATTCTTTGTGTTTGTGTTTTTTTGTTTCTCCCTACAGTTTCAGGAACGTACTGATCAGAGCGCACACATTTAAGTCAATACCTTTCCACCTTCCTATCTTGTTGGTCCTAGCCACCTTCACCATGAAGTTATGAGATTTTGCATTAGCTTTAGCCCAACCAATTGCATATGTTCTAGAGCTGAATACTTGATCACTGGTGAAAATTTTAGAATAATCCAATGAAATATGTGGCTCCTCATGCACAACAATGTCTAACTGTGATATCGTCTTTAAAGTCGAAACATTCTGCATTTCTTCAAGTTGCGACACATATTGATATGGTTGTGACACAGATTGATATGGAGGTACATTGGACCAATCCAATTCATGACAAAGTTGCGGTGAAGGCTTAAGCTGGAGATGTACGAGGGATTACAAAAATTCAAACCAAGATTAAACGAGGCCACACCTTCCGTTCCGCACGAATGATAGAAATTGTGGTCATTGATGGTTAGGTTTTTTATACCATCGTATATTTGATTATTTTCCTGAAAATCAAAATAATTTGCAAAAAACCAATCAAAACATGAATTTTAGGATGCCCGTCACATACCAAACGGATCTGAAGGTTGTGTTTGTGACAGACGAAAGTGCACATATGAAAATGCAATTTCATCACGAACGAGAAGCCCTAGTCCGTGACGGACCAACTTTCTCCCTAACTAACCCTTACCCTAAAAAACGTTAAAATAATTTTATACCCAGATCATTACAAGCGCGTTTTTAGTTTATATGACACTCAAACATATAATTTCTTGCTCATTAATTTTCAATGACATAAAAAAATATCAATTTTTCATATGCAACCTATTAGAACATGATTTTGATCACATAAACTCAAACAACACCTTCATCACATCACCATTATCAACATTCCCTATTTCTACTATCAAACATTAGTACAGTAGCATAAATCATCATTAAAACTTGAAAATACATAAATTTGATGAAATACTAAAAAGGAGCTACGCGACGGACAAATCTCTCAGGTCCGTGATCTAGGAGATCTAGGAGTAATTACGCCCATCATGGACCTAAGAGATTTGTCCTTGTAGCTCCTTTTTGGTCCGTCACAGACATGTTTTGTTATTGGTACGTCACGAATCTAGGAATTTATTGGTTCGGCATGGATCCAACATCAGCAATACGTCCAATCCAACGATTCTTAAATGGTTAGGTAGATTCTCAAATGACGCCACTTCAAATAGATTCAGCTTCCAACACTTAAATCTAAAATCCCTCAAAATTCAACCGCCGAAAAAAAGATTGAACATAACCTAAAGGCGAAAACATAAAAAATTTACAGCTATTAACAGGAGGAAAATATGATTACGCTTTACTACAACCATGCAAAGAAAGATGCCGGAATTTGGTACGCAGCCAAGAGCATTTACCTACCCCACAGAGTCTTCTTGAGTATCATCTTCATCCATTGCTGAATCAACTTCTTGATTCTTATTACCAGCAACATCCGCCTGCCTCTCAGCATCTGAAGAAACTTGACTCCCCGTTTCAGTATCCGAGTCGGAAATCTCCACTCTATCTACTACCTTACTGCTACCAAACTTGTCTCTAAGATCAGGTGCAACAATCCCAATCATCTCACTAAGTGCCTTGAGATCACGGGCTTTATCAGCGCTCTCGCTCTCCGCCACTTGTGTATTAGAATCTTGAAACGCTGCATTATTGTTTTCATCATTTTCTGGAGATTCGTTTTCTCCATGAACAGATGGGGCCGTGCTGCATGCCCAGCTCCCAACTAGTTCTGATGCCAACAGATCTGCTGTTCTTATGGTGCCTCCAGGGGTGTCATCTTCCGAAGTCTTATGCTTGTCTTCATTCCCAGTTTTGGACTGAGAGTGACATGGACTACCTTCACACTGCATTTCAACCGGCTCGGTTTCTTGAACATTGGTGTCATCCTCGAGCTGCATTGTGTCGCCGGCTACATGATTTGGCTCGGTTTCAGGCAAGTGCTCGGTTCCAATACCGTCGATTGTTGCAGTGCCAACGCCGTCGATGTCAGAACCGAATCCTCCCTTAACCATACAATTATCATCATTTGGGAATTCTGCTTCTTGGGTGTTGTGCTCTTCACTTTCACATCTCGTGTCATCATCATCATGCTTATCTGTGACACTATCACTGCAAGTGTCTGCCCCTTCCTTGTCGGCTTCTCGCTGGGCTAAACCTTCTGAGCTGGATTTCATCACATTGCTGTAAGTCCCTTTCCCCAGCTTTTCAATTTCTCCAGGTCTTGAGTTTAAATCCAAATCAGTAGAGGTGTAGTTCTCTTCATCTTCCAAAGTCCTCTGCATTGATTTCAGTTGCTCCTGCTGCTTAGAAAACAAGTGCTTTATCTCCTCCGTTGTTGAATAAAATGACCGTAATTGCGTCTCCCTGTGATTGTGAAGCAAACATACAAGGCCTTTAAGAAGCCAAAATTGTAACAGTAATTCAGAACTATATAATTAAGCAAACAAATGATAGGCGAGACTCTGTGAGTTGAGGAACATTCGATTTCATGTAGGGTCACGAGAAGCACAGCAGTAGCAGAAGCATATGACGTTGATGTAGCAACTGACAAAATGAAATGCACACTGCCACATAAATTAATACAGGAAGTATTGATGTTTATTAATAACTTTGCAGCAGCAGATATAAGTGCATATTACCACATAAAGAAAAACCTTATGCTCAAGTGTTATTCCTCAAATGTTTCTCTTTAAGCTTATAAATAAGCAACAATCTTACGGGGAAATACCTTGTTGTATCAATAAGGATCGTTGTCTTAGGCATCTCCTTATAAATCTATAATTTCCTCCAAATTTTGTTCATTATAATGTCGTCAAGGTCCATTGATACATGACTAAGAAAAAGGGAGAAAAGAGATGCAGACTTTTGTAATTCCAAATGATTTATAATTTAATAAAGAAAATTATAGTTTTGCGCCTCCAAGTACTTTGATTTCTTTAAGAATCGAAACTTACCGGAGCATGATTCGCTCTCTCGCGCCTTTCAATCTTCGTCTTTCAAAATCAAGATCCCTCATTGCAGCATTTATCTCAAGCTCGAGTTCCGAAACCTTTGCCCATGCTTCCTCCCGTGCTGCCTGCTAACCACCAATAAGAATACTTGTCACTTTTAATTTAGTCAATAAGTAAACACTGGATTTACTTACAACAGCACAACCAAATTGTTCGTGGAAAAACAATCACACAGATAACCATAACATTCACATAAATCGAACAAAAGGAAGGGACCCCCCTGAATTTTGCTAAACATGAACCACTCTACACACAATTTACACCACTGACCCACACAAGGGAGCATACTGGGGCAACATAATTCTGAGCAAGTCTTTTCAGCAAATAAGTGTGGCTTACCAGTTTGTTTATTTATTTATGCATCATATACTGTTGTCCATTGTTCAATATGTTGAATAATTATCAAAATTTAGAGTTAAGGTGAAGCAATCTGATGATATCTCAACATCCCTTGATACAGGCTATTCTATGTTAATAGAGCACTATCACTAGTGACTGAAATGGATATTGTTCAGTGCTTCCCGTGCCAATATGATTTTCCATGTGTGGAAATAAACAACCACTTCAATCTGGTCGAATCCAGCCCAATTCCATACTTCCATGGAAGAAAGAATACTTACCTCTCACCACCATTCATTAATCTCCTTGTGAATGAGTAAACATTTTAGAAGAAAAACAGTGAAAAACTTATCAAGGTTTAACGGGATTCATTCCAAAAGAGTAAACAACTAAAACTAAAGACATGGATGATGAAAATCTGTGTACCTTCTCACTTTCAAGCTCCTTCCTCATTCTCTGAATTTCAACCTCGAGTTCTTCCACTTTCTATTCAAATATACCATACTTAGGTTATCATATATAATCCATGCGATCTAAGCAGGAAATACAAATAAGTAAATAAAATCGATACTAATAAATACGGGTTTACAAATTTGGACCGGACCGGAAAGCCAAACCGGACCGGAATAGACCGGACGAGCGAAATTATTCCGGTCCGGACTGCGGTCCAAGTTTTTTCCTTATTCGGGTTCCCGTCCGGCCCAAAACCCGGAAAATCAGACCGGGACTTCGGTCGAAGTTTTTTCCTTACTCTGATTCCGGTCCAAAACCCCGAAAAAAACGGATTGGACAGAATGGACCGGTTTAATTATTTGTTAATATTTTTAAATATAAATAATATATATAATACTATTAAATTTATATTTTGATGAAAAATAAACTAATATAATAAAAATTATACAATATATATATAAATACAAATAATACTAGATTTTTAATTATTTAAAAAATAAAAGAAATAGGATTTCTGGTCCAAGACCTGACGGGGCAGGTATATGGACGGACGGGAGTGGACGGGGCCGGAATAGGACTGGGTCTTCGGTCCAAGATTTCAAAAATTCGGGTCCGGTCCGCACCGGATGAACAACCCTACTAACAAATTTCAGAAACATGCTTACTCTTTTTCTGGAACCGGATTCCTGCTGCTCTTCCATGACATTGGTTTCAAGCTGCCGAACTTTATTATCAGACATGACCAACTTTTGTCGGGTGTTCTCCTGCACAGGAAAACAGAATGGATATAATCAGCAATAAATCTCCTCAAATCAACTATACATGAATCCTCACTCTAAATCAGTCTATATTCTTGGCTATTCTTTTAATATATTAATGAAGTGGTAGAAAGGGCACAGGAAAGAAACTAGACCAGTTTGGTTCTCAAACTCTCTACCAATGAAGAGCTCTCTTTTTCTGATTCCTGACAAGATGAACAAAATCACATTCTTAGAATATGTGAAATTGACAGAACCGCACCATTTAAGACAAAGCTCTCAGACCTGAAGCTTATTGATAACTTCTTGTTGCTCTCGTTCTCTTCTTAAGCTAGCATCTGATAATCGTTTCAGTTCTTCTTGACCTTCTAACTGAGCTTTCAGTACTGCAGCTTTTAAATCCGAAGCAGCTTTCTCCCGGTCCTCTCTTCTCTGATCACGCTCTTCATCTAACTGTATTTTGAGCTCAGCTAGTGATGCCTTCTGACTAAATTCATAAAGCAATTAATATGGTTAGTGTTTCCTCAAATGTCAGATGGAAGCAATAACCAAACTGGAACCCCATTGGAGAGAATATATAAGTGAAAACTATGTGAGAGCAGTTAGGCCAAAAAGGGTTGCATCAACCACATATTATAAGCTCATAAAATAAAAACAAATTACTCAAACAAATTTCATATTCTTGATAATCCGGGGAAGTAAAGTTATGATGAGGGAACTGAAATTTATACTAGTTCCACTCTGTCCTCTCCTTAACAACAAGGGTGCACTTGTCCCATTCACACCTTAATGAGGAACTCATTACTTTTGGGTGCTTCTATATAATTGCATATTTGTCTTAATTTTTCAGAAACCATCCACCAGTAATTTTCATGTTTTAAATATACTAAGTTATTTGCTTTATACTATTCTTTATAACCCCCACCATTAATTTTTAGAATTTTCTGGAGGATCATGAGATTAGATTCGAGGTATACTGGCAACCTGATACCCATATGTAGTGCGAACTGAAAAAAAGCTAGTAGAATACAAAATGCACAATATACGGATCGTATTTAAAGATAATCCATGAATTTAATGAACCTGTTCAAAATGGCTATAAATTTATATTATAACCATATTGTCCTATTATTTTATGAAATTACTGGATACTAGTAAAACTAAACTTTACCCATTATAAAACCAAATCTACAGTAAACAAGGCAGTAGAGAAAGATATCCATGAAGGGGAAAAAACATTAAAAAGCATAAGATATGACAATTTAAGAAAAGGATAACAGAACAGAGTGTACCACTACAGCAGCAGAAAATAATAGAGCAAGTTAACTGAGTATTTTTCATTTTGGGCTCAAGAAGAACATCGTGAAAATCAGCAAACACAACAACATGTATACCTTTTCATTATTTCATTTGCTTCAGCACATGACTGCAAAGATGAAGCAAGCCTTTCATTAAGGTCGTCTATAACATGTTTCTGTTCAGAAGACATCTTGCTGGCTTCTTCTACTTCCTTCTTCTTATGTTCCAGGGAATCATTCAACTCCTTAAGCTTATCAACATAAGACTTAGAGATCAATGCTTTGAGCTCTTTCATCTCCTGCAAATTTTATTTAAAAAGAAGTATTTCGCAGGTGTTGAGCATGTTGACTTCAGGTGAAGAAAAGCACAGCTTGGGTAAATAACAGATACTTCCGGATTTTTTGGTTTTTCTTAGCTAACTCAGATATTTCCTAACCAACAGGAGTTTATTCACAATAATGAAAACTTAAAGTGAGGGGGCAATCTGACATAGATTCTTCCTTGAGGGTTTCTAGCAATGTAAATTGATAATTGTAGCTCACAAGGTAATTTATAACATTGCAACATTTGAAATTTGACAACCACCTTCAGAAAGGGGGAAAAAATATAGATTTTTTTTGGATTGCAACCCGTTTGAAGAATGTTGTGTTAACTTTTATTAGAACTTGATGCAATATAATGAATTATAGGTACTAGTTTGCATGTCAAACAGACCATTGGCCTCTGTACCCTTGAATTGCAGTAAGAAAGACAAAATACCACACAGAAAGTAACAAGTAGGGAGGGAGTCATAAGAATACATTTTCATGATGCTCAACAACTGCACGCTTTTCCTTCTGCATTGAGTCAATGATAACAAGATTTTCTTCAAATTGCTTCCTCAGTTCCTGTAGGACACAATAGAGTGCAAACAATATTACTCACTTAAAAAACGAACATGAATGTTTCAAATTTCAAGCTAAACTAAACCGTTCATAGATAATGAAATATACAATAGTATAAAGACAAAACACGGAAGGAACTTATTTATAGATGATACCATGTTCGACCGTTGAAGACTTCGAAAATCATCAAGAGAAATAGGACCTTCAGGAGCACCAATACCAATGCCTTTTACTCTCTTCCCTTCAGGGCTAAAATCCTCTAAATGATATAGAGTGACAATTTTAGAATGTTCATAATTTAGATCTAGAACTACTTCCATAGTTCATAAGCACACCCTCCTATCAAATTGGCAAGGACAAACAAATGTCTATCTCTTAAAATATAAAAACAAGAGAACAAGCAAATGAACCTGCTTTCCTTTTTAAGGTCCCACCATCGGTTGAGGCTATGGATTTTATCACCTCCCGGAATACAAATGCAAATGCTTGATCTAGACAATACAAAACAAAGAGAGGGTAAAAACCGAGCATCTCAGAAGCTCTAAAATATTACAAGCTAAGGGCATATGTTTCAAGTAGTTAATGAATAATTCAGCTAGATGTTAAATCAAAAGGGGAGAATGTATAATTTCAAGTAAATCTGATGTTTCTTTTTTATAAATTTTGCTTCACAAAGATATACATGATCAATCCTATATTCGTGATGGCACTACTTTCGAAGCAATAGATTGCACACATAGCAACACCCATAGGCTACACTGCCGAAAACAGGAGAAACTTAAGTTGAAGTTGCATTTGTAGAGAAGTGATGTTAAGGCAATAAAGGCATTAACTAAGCATATAAAAGGCCTTAGGCCGCCATATCAGTATATTTGTGACTTTCCAGCTAAGCTAAACATCCATTTTTCTTCTATAAGAAAAATAAATCATGCTTGAAGCTAGCAAAGATTCCAGAAGACTGGACAGTAGATTTAGAAGACGTGGCTGACATGGATATTCATGAATAGCATGTTTAACAAAATTGTGGAGTCAGACAAAAAAACAATTGCAAAATCGGAGCCTGCTCTTTGCATAACGCCATTACCAAAATGGGGTTGTGCAGCAAGGGATATGATATCCCCGTGATGTAACCTAGCTTCAGACCTGGAACTGCCTCTTTTAAATCTCTCCCAATTGACAAATGTTCCATTTGTGCTGAATAGGTTCAAGACATGCAAACGTTAGAGCAAATTTGACAACCCACACACAAGACAGTATTGATAAGTGAAATAGTATGATACCCAGAACACCTGTCTATTAACATATTAAGTATCTGAAACATTCAGATTTGGTAAACGGGTAGGAAATGTCTCAGACAAGAAGCAAAAGGTATGCTTATCTTTCTTCCAAATCTTCAATCCAATATTAGTCCTCTCAATCACTCGACTTTCCTCTTTTTCTCTCTCTCTGAACTGAGTCTTGATTCTGGACACCTTATGATTGCGGCCACTAGATACTTCTCCTTTCTTATTTTCTTTCTTAGAATAAGCACATCTCTTCTCCTATTTTCCTTATCTGTACATTTCGGCTACTTTTTAAGATTAAAATGCCATCTGATTGTATGAGCTTTGTAAGTGTTAGTTCTTTTTACGTATCCAATGGTACTATACATATTATCTAGTTTAGATTATAAGGTTCATGTTTTTTTTTTATTCCATTTCCCAACATTTTTTCCTGCGAAATTTTAGAATCGGAGTTTCCCTGTTTCTGTTTTGGTGTAACATAGATTAAAACTGAATTTGAGAATTGTTCATTCTCAAATTCCCCATATAAATAAAATATTGCAAAAGATGAGATAAGTAGTTAAAATAGATACAGAAAGCAAATTCTCTATGCTAAACCTGGTATCCTTCAAGATGTACTCATAGATACTAGATGAATGCTCAACATTATCCAAGGAAACTCTCCTTCTCAAAATTTGACAATGGCGTTGACTAATAGCAGTTGAATCAATCCGGAAACGTGTATCCTCCACTGCTCGGCCAATGCAGTGTCCATCAGCACTTAATAGCATATTAATTCCCTGCATACACAATGCCACCACTTATTTTAGTATTGGTTAGCCACAGAAAAGACATGCAATGAACCACAATATTAGATTAACGACCTAATAATTTATATTAGGCGTCATTTTCTCCACCTTTGGGTTTGTTAATGGTCTTTCATTTCCCATTCTTGAATTGATCCTAGAATCAAATGCTATCAAAGTGAAAAAATGAAGAATTTACATGAATAGCGACCATTGCGTCTAAATATCACGCAATCAAAACCACCATGCATCCTAATCCTAACCCATATTGCCACAAGCAAAAATCACCATAATACGATATATGAATGAAGATAAAAATACGGAGCTTTCGAAGTTTCGATGAAGTATAACCTGCACTCTCTTGCGAGCATTGTCAGAAATGGCTGTAAGGACGGCCCAGACGTGAGGGTCGGAGCACGGGAGGGGCTGAGCAGCGATCCTGGAAGCAATGGAGCGAATGGACTCCGTTGAAGCGTTGGGAAACTTCTTTGCCGGAATCGGCACCGGAGATGGTTGATCTTTCTGATTGCATACCTGCTGGTTAAGGTGGTGGGAGGAGCTACTCTGGGAGACGATATCGGGTTGGGATTTTTGCGGGCTAGGGTTAGGAGGTTGAATTTTTGAAAGGCATTGGTTTTCTTCTTGAACCGCCATTGCAATCGACATGGAGAAATTCGAAAGAGTAACCCTAGCCTAAATACCTATAAAGCTTCGAGGAGAAGATTGAACAAAGTAAGGCACGAGACGAGTGAGTAAAGTTGAGCGTATTGTCCCTTCTGGTTAAATGCCCAAAAACGGAGAAAAAGCCCAAAAACAATGCCCCAAAAACTAGGGATGCACAACCGGTCCGGTCCAGACCGAGACCGGATCATCCGGTCCGGTCTCGGTCTGGACCGGAAATTTTTGAATTGGTTTCCGGTACGGTACGAGTGTCTTCATAATTTAATCGATTCTCCTAAGTCCTAAATTTCAAACCGAATGTTATAAAAATCCTAAAAGGCGGTCGACGGTCGGCCGAGGGAGAAGGAGAACGAAGCAGTGTCGGGCTTGGCGACGCAGAGAAGAGGCGGCTTGGCGACGGTCGGCTTGGCGAGAAGGAAGCAGTGTCAGGCTGAGGCGTTGCAGTCGGACTGAGGCGTGAGGCGCTGAGCACAGCAGGGGACTGAGGCAGTGACTGTGAGGCGTGAACGAACGGCGGACTGAGCAAGTGAGCAGGGGACTAAGGCATGAAACAACGAACGGCGGACTGAGAGTCTGAGAGTAAAGAAAGGAATCCAAGTATCCAACCCTAAAAAATTAAAAATTTAGAATAAATTAATTATTTTAAAATATATCCGGGTTTCCGGGTCGGTCCAGGACCGGACCGGAACCCGGAAACTCAAAATTTTACGGACCGGGGACCGGACCGGCTTTTTCCGGTCCGGGTCAAGTTTGTGCATCTCTACCAAAAACAATCATAATCTTATCTTTTTACAAATATACACAAATTGGATACACCATTTGGATACAGGCCACACCACAGATAAAATGACCAAAAATAATAGTCCGTATTTTAACTAGTATAGAACCCCGTGAATATCACAGGATTATTATTTATAGAATGCTTATAATTTTTATACAAACATTGTTAAAATAATAAATAAGATATAATTATATTTGTGAAAGATAAATAATAATAAAAATATTAATACATGTTTTCATTGTAAAATATATGTATGTAAAAACAGAGTGAAAAAACACTGAATGATCAACCTTCAATATAAAGTATGGAAAAAGATCACATGAGGACAAACCATTAAGATAAGAATAAGGACGGTTGTGAGCCGTTGATCTGGATATGCTATGATTTAATCTGATCCGTCCGTGATCATTTGCGTGATTTACACACGCCTTCTTTCTCTTCTCGCTCTGTAACAGAAATCTGTTTCTCGCTTTTCTCTTCTCGTGCACAACTTCACAGCCTTCTCGCTTCTTCTTCTCTTCTCCTTCCTCACTTCTCACGTCTGTTCTTGTGCTCGTTTTTGGATCACATCGTCGCTTCTTCTCTCACGTCTTCCTTTTTCGTTCATGTCCTCTTGAAAACAGGTAATTTCTTATTTTATATCTCTGATTTTGTGTTCTTCGATCTAATTTGGAATGCTTATACCTTCGTTTGTGTTTTTTGTTCATTGTATGTGTATTTCGAGGTTTCATACTTCTGCGTTTGTGTTTTTCTGAATTGCTCCTTCGTTCATCATCTTCCTCCTTCTCCCTTTGTTATTGTTGGAATTGTTTAGCTTGATTTGCTTAGTTCTTTTGCGTGTCTATTGTATTTTGTTATTTGATGTTGTTGTTTGATTCACATTCGTTTTGTTTCCATGGAAAATTACAAGAAATTATACTATCTTCTACTATTTGTCGCCATGTGAACACCTATGTGGTTTTGAATGAACACATATGTGGTTTTGAATGAACACATATGCCTTTTGCATATGAACATAATAGTTCTTGTTTAGTTATCTACTGTTTATAACTTCGGATGAACACGTATGTCTATATGTATGAACACATATTACTTTTACAATGAACACGGAATCACATCTTTTCCTTTTTGTGTTTTTAGGCAATTTTAAAATGGATATCAAGTTTCCTTCCATTTCCCCAAGCATGAGTGTTCAATATTACACTCTTGTTTGTGATGATCAATTGAAGCCATATGTTGGTCAAATCTTCCCAAATCTGGAGTGTGCTACTAAGTTTTATGGGGTATATTCAAGCGCATGTGGATTTGACTTCGCGTGAATTCATCAAAGAAAGACAGAACTGGATCGGGTATTATTATTTGGAAGTATCTTGTTTGCACTAGAGAAGGATTTAAACATGTTTCTCCTTATGCTGAGTTTAACCCCACTGCTGAAGTTGTTGTTAGGAGGAGAAGGAGGGTGTCTAATAGATGTGGATGTGAAGCAAAATTGTGGCTTAAATTTGAAGCTGGTATTGGCTATGTGGTGAAATTTTTTGAATCTCGTCATACACACCCTTTTATGGATTTGTCTGAGATGGTTTTCTCTAAAGGAAATAGGAAAGTGACTTCATTTCATCAAGATTTTATTATGAACTGCATCAAGTCCAATGTTGGTGTAACCAAAAGCTACAAAGTGTACAAGAATTTAGTTGGTTCATATGCTAATGTAGGGGTCACTGTTGTTGACTTCAAGAATTTCATGAGGGGTCTGAATTCTTACATGGTTGGTTGTGATGCACAGATGGTGATTGATGACTTCTTTAAGAAGAAGGAACGTTGTGATGCATTCTATTTTGATTATGATGTTAACAAGGAAGATCAACTAACTCGATTGTTTTGGTGTGATCCTATTCATCGTAAGAGTTTTTCATATTTTGGGGATGTTGTTTCAGCTGATGCTACTTACCAATTGAATAGGTATGATTATTTTTCTTATATCTCATAGTTTTTTATATGAACACAGTCAACCAATCGTATGAACACACGTGCAGTTATATATGAACACATACACTATTTCATATGAACACACGTATGTTTACATATGGACACAAGCACTTCCTATGAATTCCCATTTTCTATTTTCTATTCATACTATATGTACAATATGGTATTTTTTATATCTCATAGTTTTTTATATGAACACAGTCAACCAAACGTATGAACACACGTGCAGTTGCATATGAACACATACACTATTTCATATGAACACACGCATATTTACATATGGACACAAGCACTATGAATTCTATTTTCTAATTTTTATTCATACTATAGGTACAATCTGGTGTTTATTCCCTTCACTAGTGTTGACAATCATAAAAGGTCCATTACATTTGGTGCTGGTTTGCTTTTGCATGAAGACATAGAATCATATGTTTGGTTATTTGAGAATTTCAAGAAGGCAATGGGCCATGAACCTCATGTTATTATAACTGATCAAGATGCTTCTGTTAAAGCTACCGTGGAACGAGTTTTACCCGGGTCCGCTCACCGTTTGTGCATGTGGCATATAATGATGAAGGTTACTAACAAGGTAAAATTCCCGCCTGACACATGTGTTAAAATTGTAGATTCTTTTCATAAAAAGTTCAATGCCATCGTTTGGAGTGATGAGCTTAGCCCCATAGAGTTTGAAGATGTGTGGTTCGCAATTCTTCAAGAATTTGGTTTGCAATCTCATGAGTGGTTAGGAGTAATGTTTGAGCTACGCCTTTATTGGATACCTTCTTTCTATCATGATGTGACTATGGCTAGCTTGTTGAGGACAACTTCAAGATCTGAAAGCAAAAACAGTTTCTTTGGGAATTTTCTAGGTTCCCAATCAAGTCTCGTTCTGTTTATGATGCAGTTTAATAGTGCAATGGAATCTCAACGACACAGTCAAAAGAAGCTGGATTTAGATTCAACTACTTCCACTCCTCGCATGATCACTTCTTTGCAGTTGGAAAAAAGTTGTGCAGACATATATACAATCAATGCATTTTATGATATTCAAGAGGAGTTATACAGTGCGACGTATAATTGTACACTTGTATCGTTGAAAAAGGAAACAAACAATCACTACTATGATGTTGAAGCTGAATTTGGCAAGATATGTACAGTTGAATTTGAGGTTTCTAGTGGAGATTATCATTGTTCTTGTAATAAGTTGCGCAATCTTGGCCTCCCTTGTAGTCACATCTTCATGGTGCTAAAAATTGTCATATAAACAGTTTGCCTCCTACCCTCATCAACAATCGATGGACGAAGGAAACAATTTTGCAACCAATTTTTGAAATTAATGGTGCAGTTTATGACGGTAGTGCTCAGATTGATGAGAAGAAACGATTGTTGGCTGAAATTATGACAGAAATGTATTCTTGTGTTGATGTTTTGGGTGATGATATTGGTGGCCTGAAAAGCTTGTTGTGTTTGATTAAGGAACAAAAGGCATTATCTGCAAGCACAGGCATTGTTGAGCCTTCTCTGTCTACTTCAACAAGTAAGTATACATTTCAGAAATTTGTTGGCCCTTTACCAGATCAAGTTAGTGTTCACCCCCCTGAACAAGCAAACAATAAGTTCAAGAAGAGACGCATTAGAGGTGGTCAAGAAGTTGGAATTGAAAACTCAAGAAAGAAGCGCAGAACATGTTCCATATGCAATCAGTCTGGACACAACTGCACAACATGTCCTCAATACGTCCCTTAAGTTTCATGTCCTTATTTTTATATGCTATAAGTTTGATGAACACCTTTGGCTTTACGTATGAACACATGGTGTCAATCAGATGAACACATTATTAGTTTTTATGTTTTTTATTTTCATATGTTTCTGGATTGGTGAATACATATGGCTATCCATATTAACACAAGTTGTTAGACAGATGAACACAGTTGAATTTTATAGAGAAACTTGTATTTTGTCTTTTTTTATCATCTTGTTATTTATCTTTTGTTAACATTTGGCGATGAACACTTTTGTTTTGATACATGAACACTCATTTGCATACTACATATTAGCTACTAATTATTTGGTTTAAGTTAATCAAATCTGAACACATATAATCACATGAACACATATGGCTATACAAATGAACACATCTGTATTTTCAAATGAACACATATGGCTATACATATTAACACATGTGTGTTTTTCAAATGAACACATCTGTATTTTCAAATGCAAACAGTTGAACACATGTATTATGTAGTTTTATCTTTTGTTAATATTTTAGTTGAACACTTATGTTTGAATACATGAACACAAGTTTTTGATTTAAAAATGCAATCTAAAAACATATGGCTTGAGATTTGTTATGAACACACTCAACCAATTATATGAACACACTTGTATTGACAGATGAACGCAATTAATATTAAGTGCTAAATATTCAAGTTTTTGCACACCACAAACTTTTCAAAACACAAAAACATTAGTCATTGTTCTAAGAATCCTACTATGACTTCCAAACACACACTATTCTATTTTTTACATCCAAATTCAGCATAACTTGCAATTACTCTTTGTTCTTTCTCTTCGTTCCCTTGCTCTTTAGCATTTGGTCCATTAAGGCTTGTACTGTCTTCTTTTCTTCATTGTACTCACTTGTGAGTAGAGCATAGAAGTACTTGATCCTCATGTCATTTGTTTGTCTCTTGTCTGCCTTTATAATTCCAGGGTTCCAATCTGACAAGCCATTCCCCATGTATGTTTCCATATGCCTAATTGTGAAAACTCCACAATCTTCCTTGTTCTTGCCCTCTTTCCAACTCATCTTCAGTACTTCAGTCTTTACTTTCTCTTCATTTTCCAATATTTCAGCCTTTGCATTCATCCCGATGTCCCTGAGGAGTCTGAAAAAATGATTTCTCTGAAAAAAATTCAAGAAAAAGAATAAAATTATATAGCTTAAATATTATATCATTAAATAGTATAATTAAACTATAGTAATAACTAACCAGAATCTTTGGAACACTTCCATACTTCTCTGCATCGCCACTGTTTGAGTTGTCCAGTATGTGCACATGTGGATTTTTCACATTTATTGTAATGACATAAAAGTGCCCACTTTTAATGATTGGGAACACAAACTGCATGGCATATTAAAAAACATTTATGTTAGTAATCACATCTGTGCGCGCTACGTAAGTTTATTTCTTACGACGCGTGCGTAGCGCGCTTCGTTAACATACCACATGAATTATGAAATCATTCACATGAACACATTTTAAAATCAGTATATGAACACACGAGTTATTTCTTATTATTTGTGCAATAAACTTGTAAGAGTTCAGATATGATTACAGGTATGAACACATAAGAACATCCACATGAACACATAAGAATATAAAGAAATAACTTACCAGATCAATATTGTGCATCTTTATGTTCTTGTTCTTAAAAGTTTGAACATCATTGAAGTTTGCAATCAATGCATCTTTGAACAAGGGATATGTGGCATTTTCCGGTGCAATTGGTGATGTTACTGTAGGTATCTGTACATTAAAAAAATAAATGAACTCATAAGAACATTCACATGAACACAAAAGAAATCAGATATGAACACATAAGACAAAATACAAAAAAATAATAAGTAATTATGTTTACCAGATGAACAGTTGGTATGAAGTATCTCCAAGGTGACAGTGAACCTTTGTATCTTTCATTCTCATTTAGAATTGATGTGTAGGCATCAATTATTTCACTATCGATACACTGCTTAATCTTCAATGACTCTAAGTCTTCTTTGTAAAATTTCCACTCATTCATTTTAAAAACCAACAGCCTGCAACAAATTTTATAAAGATATTAATAAATTTATTCTGGTTTTATATTCAATTGGGCATCCAAAACTACTTACTCTAACTCTTTTTTGTTCCCAACTATCCAATTATAAAGCTTCCTCTCGGCCTCTGATGGTTTTTCAATGACATTGATTTCTCTTGTTTTGAATGGGGATTTCACAAGGTCTAAAGGATTTGGTATCCTTTTTTAAACCACTTCAGAAGCACTGCATAAAAATGTGACCTGGCAAAATGAACACATAAAGTTAACACAACTTGAAAAATGAATGAACACATAAGCATTTTTATATGAACACATAAGCATTTCTATATGAACACACATATTATTTGTACCTTTTTTTTTCTTTTTCACTTCCATCCTTCTTCTCAGTCTCCTTGTTTCCCTCATCATCCTTCTTCTCAGTGGAAGTCTCCTTGTTTCCTTCTTCATCCTTCTTCTCAGTCTCCTTGTTTCCCTCATCATCTTCCCTATCATTACCACCACCACCACTCTCATTCCCCTTGACATTGTCGCTTGCATTCTGCATTTATATATATTTTTATTTGAATACTAAAGAATAAATCATATGAACACATTAATATAAATGCACAAAAAAGATTTTTGATATGTGTACCTTCATAGCATCTTCTCTTTCACTGTCATCCAATAACACAATCTCTGCAGCATTGGCTGTGGTATCATCTTTCTCTCCCTCTTCGATCATTCCACCACTCTCATTCTACAATATTCAATGAACATTAAACATAGTATCAGATGAACACACGCTTAGACATAGATGAACACATTTTCAAAAATAGATGAACACAAATAATATGTGTACCTCTCTTGCATCCTTCATAACATAATCTTGCTCACTGTCTTCCAACATCACAATTTTTGTAGTAGTTGTTGTGGTATTATCCTTTTCTCCCTCATTCATTATTTCACCACTTTCACTGCCTTGGAATATTTCCTTCTGCATATATTTAATGAACACCAATTAAAGATCAGATGAACACACGATGAGAGATTTATGAACACAATTTGAAAGTTAGATGAAAGCTAATTATAAGAACAAATGAACACAAATTAAATAATGAATGAACACAGATTAAATAATGAATGGACACATAAGCATTTCTATATGAACACACATAATATTTGTACCTCTTTTTGTTCTTCATCATCCTTCTCATTGCCTTCACCTTTCTCTACAACTTCCACTATGCTTTCACCTTTCTCTAACTCAGACTCTCCATTCAAATTCTCATCAACTTCCATTCCTGCATTTTGAATCTCTGTAGAAACATCTTGTACACTCTCAACTTCACGTATTTGAGTATCATTTTTTAACTCACCATCACCTTTTTCCACTTCAGGTACACCCAGATCTACATCTTCTTGTTGATTTTCTTGTGGTGCTTCTTCTTGTGTGATCACTGGTGAAACTCCCAAATCAAAATTTGGTGTGGAGTTAAAGAATTCAGCTCTTTGATTATGAATTTAAAAAAGATGGGGAGTTAGTAAATAACTGAAAAATATGAGCACATGAACACAATAGTGATTTGCTATGAACACAGTGATAGTATTACCTTTTGAATTGCTTCTTGTATACCCTTTTTCTGCATTCTCATTGATGTGTATGTTCTGATAGGATTGGATGTTTCCTTCTCAAACGCAGTTGTTTCACTCTGTATAATAAATAATTTGTGTTAGACAACACATTAATATTTCAACACAAGTTTGGAAAGTTTTTACTTACTTGCTCAGTCATCTTTGATAATTTGTCAATAACTTGTGACAGTCCTTGAGTTCCTAGATATTCTTCATGTGCTTGCTTCTCTTGAATTGTTTTTTCAATCTCATCCATGCATTTGACAACCATATCCCAGAACTCATCTTGACTGTTTTGGCTTTCATTTCCAGTCCCGTCCTCTGTTTGACATTCTGAACAAAGCTTTACTTTTATAATCTTCTCACACTCAAGGTTAACCTTGTTGAGTACACCATGTCCGACTAGCTGTGTAGGGGTTTCTTTATTCCTCTTTATGAACTTTCTTATCTTCACAACCATCTCCTCAACATCTTGCAGGTAGCCTTCCATAAATGTCTTAACTTCATCATTTTGCACGTTGTCATCCTTTCCGTCTTTTTGGAATTTGCTTGTCTGCCCTTCACCACTAAATATATGCTTTTCTCTTGTGTATCCTTTTCCAAACCCACCATACTTATCCTCCCTTCCTTTTAGCATCTCAGTATTCCACTTAGAGATTATAGGAAATGCTCTTTCAACCCCTTTTCCTTTCAGCGTCACCCTATCAGCATATATAAGCTGCATTTAAAAAAGATGAACACAATAGTTAGATTAGATGAACACAACAATATAATCAGATGAACACAGAAGTGTAATCAGATGAACACACAACTCTGAAATTCCCTTCTTCTCATGAACACATATTCAGTTATGGATGAACACATGTGTTAATCACTAATGAACACATATCAATTATTTATGAACACATGTGTTAATCACTCATGAACACATACACATTTACTCATGAACACGTATGACTTGCCAGATGAACTGATAGGAGCATGTTATATGGTGATAACTAGCGACTATTAGCATAGGATTAGAGGAGTTTAGGTGCTTGTCGAGTGTTATTTCCGGAATCCGGTTGGAGTTGTTATTATGGATTTGCGGGAAGCTCGAAAGCGATTTTGGTGGTGGAGTTAGGAGATTCCGCTTGTATCCTTCATTGGTACTTGCGGGATGGAGCTTAGGAGGAGTACACACCACACTTGCACCAGAGGAGTGGTCGAGAGGCGAAGCCGAGCTGCCTCGAGACCAGAAGAAGACGGAAAGAAGAAGCTGTAGACAAGAAATCGCGGTCGAGATCCCAAAATCTCGGTCGAGATTTTGCCATTTTCCAGCATCGAGATTCTGTTGATTCCACGTCATTCCACGTCAGCATGTGCAAATCGCGGTCGAGATTTCCAACATCGCGGTCGAGATTTCTACCCGGAATCAGCATTGAAATTGATGGCATTGGATGCTAGACCTTCCTCTCTCCATTTGATTTGTAACTCCGAAACAAGTTATGTTTATCTTTAATTTGCTGCATTAAGACTTGATTTTTATTTATTTTTCTTGGTTTTTCTAGGGAGAAATTATATAAACTCTTCTCCTTCTCCCTAGAGTTTTTATCTTGGTTTTTAGTAAGAAAACTCCATTGTTGAGAGCTTCCATGACTTTGTGCAACTAAATCTCCATTGTTCACTTTGAGGTTTGAAGCCTTCTTTCATTGGAGGATTGTGAGTTTCCTACATCTTATATTCTATTTCAATTGTTGTTTTATTTTATAATCTCTTGTGCCTCAATTTGCTATTGAGAGATATTGGTTTAATCTAGGTTGCAAACTAGGTTTGATTTCTATCTTTTATATTGCTAGACTTGATAATTCTTGTTGAAGAGTCTTGTCTTTGGTAGCAATCTTTATTTGCATGAACTTGTTGTGAATGTTCATAGGGTAGAGATTATAAACTTGTGTCAAGTACCGGCTTGTCGCCAATGGTATTGCACAAGCCTACATATCTTTGTGCTTAATGCTATTTGATTATTGAATCTTAGTTGTTCTAGGGTTATAATCAAATAAGGGTTTCTAGGACTTGTTGGACTAGTTACTTTATATGAACAAAGAGTAGGATAAAACCAATTGAATGTGTATGAATATATGGTGTTAGGTTTCCATGATCAATTCTCCTTGCATGATTGATGTGCTAATAACCGAGAAGTGAACTTCTTTCCATCAAACTACTTAATCTCAACAATTGCGTGTTTGTTTACTTCCTTGATCTCAATTACTACAAACCCCCCCCCAATTTGGTTACTTGTTAGGAACAAAATTGTGATTTAAACTGTATTTCGACTCTCTTGGGATTCGACCCTTGCTTCCCACTATACTAGTGGATTTGAGTTAGGTATTCTTTGATAGGCATCACGACAAACGCCTCATCAAATTTGGCGCCGTTGCCGGGGAGTCAAACTTACAGTTTTTGTCTCATTTTTGTTTCTAACCTTGGTGTGGATCATTCGTATGGTCCACACCCGTTCTACTAATCAAGTTTTATTTGCGTTTGATCCAGAGATCGAGAGAACTTTTCGGCGGAATCTCCGAGAAGCTATTCACGAGATTGTGATCGAAAACATGGCGGAACAAACCTTGCGGCAGCTGACCGATCCAGATTTGAATGCCCAACATCTTGGGATCACTTATCCTGCCCTCAATGAAGGAGTTCACTTCGAGCTCAAAACAGGATTCATCAACTTGCTCCCGAAGTTCCATGGCTTGAGTGGTGAGGACCCAATCATGCATTTGAGCGAGTTCCACGACATTTGCAATTGTAGCAAGCCAAGTAATGTTACGGAGGAGCAGTTGAAGATGAGAGCCTTCGGATTGACTTTGAAAGATGGGGCTCGAAGGTGGTACTACTTGCTTCCGGTGGGGACTATTGACACTTGGGCCAAGCTGCATAAGGCCTTTCTTGAGAAGTACTTCCCATCGAAGAAGGCGGTTGCTTTGAAAAGAGCGATGGCAAATGTTGAGCAGGCTGATGATGAAACGCTCTATGACTATTGTGAGCGTTTCGCCCGGTTGTGTGCTAGCTGCCCGTTCCACGGGTTTGAGGAGAAGGATTTGGTGACCCACCTCTATAATGGGTTACTAGATCATGAGAGGAGGCTCATAGACGCCGCTTGCAATGGAAGCGTCTTGAATTTGACTCCTGCTGCTGCCCGAAACCGGATCCATGAGATTGCGGAGGGAACAAGAAGTTTCGGGCGAACTTATACAAAGAAAGGAGCAAGTGCAGTGAGCTCCGAGACTACCGAGCTGAAAGAGGAAATTGCTGAGTTGAAGAGCATGATCAAAGGTTTCACTCTTGGCAATCAAAAGCCGGGGGTCGTTTGTGGGATATGTACTCAGGAAGGGCATCATACTGATCAATGCCCCCAGCTAGAAGATCCCGCTATTGCTGAAGTTCATGCTTTGGGAGGTTACGGACCTCCTAGACCTCGTTATGATCAGAACAACACCAACTATAATCAACGAGGGAATGATCATCCGGGCTTCCGATGGAGTGATCCGGCAGGTGCTCAGAATTTCAATCAAAACCGAGCTCCTTATGCACCCAAGCCTCAAGGCCCTTCCACCGAGGATATGCTGAAGTCCTTGACCCAACATTTCACCACTCATGTCCAAACCTCTGAGTCCGGCATGAGGGATCTTAGGAACCAAGTCGGGCAATTGGCGGAATCGGTAACTAGGCTTGAACAGCGTATCTCGTCATCCTTGCCTTCTCAAACGGTGGTGAATCCAAGAGCGAATGTAAGTGCTATTCATTTGCGTAGTGGAGAGGTTCTTGAGGGCAATTTGGAAGATGAGGAGAGGGTGGAAGGCCGAGCGAGTCCCGAAGTCCAAGCTGAGTTGGACAGGAATGCCGCAGAACAGAAATCGCGGTCGAGAATTGAGAATCGCGGGCGCGATTTGCGTTCTGGAGGAGATGCTGAAAATCTCGGTCGAGATGTTGAAAATCGCGGTCGAGATTTCTGTTCTGGAAGTCAATCTCGACCTGTTGGTGACATTCTCGACCGAGATCTGCATGGAGGGGGTCCTAAGCCTAAAACCACACATCCAAGGCCCGAGGAGGAGTACGAGGATAGAGGAGACTTTGCTTTGAGGCAAGAGAACTATGTGCGCCCCAATTTCCCTCCCTTATACTCCGAGAAGCCTCCCGCTCCCTTCCCGGAAGCTCTCAAGGACACAAGAAGGCCCGCCAACGATCAAGAGATCTTTGAGACGTTTAGCAAGTGCGAGGTAAACATCCCTTTACTAAAACTTGTTCAAAGTATTCCTAGGTACGCCAAGTTCTTGAAGGAGCTTTGCACCATGAAGAGGAACCAAAAGTTGAAGGGCAAGAAGAAGGTGCAAGTGAGCGAGAGAGTCTCCTCGATCCTTCAACACCGGATACCGGTGAAGTGTGAGGATCCAGGTATATTTACTATCCCTATAGTGATTGGAGACACTAGATATGATAAGGCTATGCTTGATTTGGGTGCTTCCATCAATGTTTTGCCTACATCAATTTATGAATCACTAGGACTAGGACCTTTGCTTAAAACTGACATTGATATAAGACTTGCCGATGGTTCTTGTGTGTATCCTAGGGGAGTAGTAGAGGATGTCTTGGTGAAAGTGGATAAGTTGATATTCCCCGCTGATTTCTTTGTCTTAGATATAAGTGATAATGTTGCGGCCTCTATTATGTTAGGTAGGCCATTCATGAAAACTTCTAGGACTAAGATTGATGTTTTTGGTGGAACATTAACTATGGAGTTTGACGGTGATCTAATAGAACATAATATCCATGACGTCGACTCTTTTCACTTGCCTTCTGTTTGTTTGATTGATATTGCTTCACCTCCTATGAAGGAGACTCTTGATGTCAACGTTGTTGATAAGGTGGTTGAACCTCCCGATTTGTGCTCGGATTCCACGACCACTCTCTGCACTACTGTTTTGGGCAATCGCCCCACTCTTCTTACGTCTCAGGTCGAGATACCTGCTAGTTCTTTTGTGCAGGTTGTACCGAAAGAGCCCAAACGCTCCCCACCTGACTCTAAGTATGGGGGAGGTAAAAAGAAGAAGAAGACGTGCAAGAAGGTGTGGAGAGTGACGAAGGCAAATGGTCTAAGGTTCAAACCTTTCCATGAGTGGTTCAAGAATGAGATCATGAAGGCCGAGGTTCCGAGGGGACCTATAGAGTACGGGTGAGATGATAGACGTCGTGCCACGACGGTAACTAAGGCGCTGACCGGGAGGCAACCCGAGGTCGTTTTCTAGTCTTTTGTTTTGCTTTCAAAAAAAAAAAAAAAAAAAAAAAAAAAAAAAAGAAATTGTGCTTTTGATATTCTATCACCTCCATTTCACCTTCACTCCACCATTCCGCTTCGTTCATCCATACCTAAACGTCGTCGCCTCCCCGAGTAACATCGATCTAGCGCCGACGACGTCACCTCATCCTCTACCTCCATGTCACTCGGATCGTTGCTCATTGCAATCCCGGGTGTCACACATTCGATTCACCATTCCGTTTCATGGTTACTTTTCCCGGTCTACCACATTGCCGGTTCACTACCATTCCACCTATCAGGAGATGACCCGGTTCGTCCCCACCATTAGAGGTCCTCCGCTACACATTGAGGACAATGTTTTGTTCAAGTATGGGGGAGGTTGTCGGTTCTTCTAGTGGTTGTGAGTCTTTTCTTCCTTTCCTCTATCATGATTGTTCTCTTTTGGAAGGGAGTTTAGACTATCTATCTTGTTTTTCAATTCATAGATTAGTTTGTTTATCTCATTGTAAAAAAAAAAAAAAAAAAAAAAAAGAAAAAAAAAGAGAAAAACCCGGGCGAGCAAAAATTGATTGTCTTGAAAAGGGGGGCGCCCAATAAAAAAAAAAAAAAAAAAAAATGAAAAAAAAAAATTTGATGTCTTGAGAAGGGAGGTGAAAACCCGAAAGGGCGCCGAACTTAATGTGTTGTGATTTGTTTGACTTCATTGTTGAATGATTTGCACTTTTATGGCGTTGGAGACATAAGAAGGGAGTAGAAGGATTGTCTCGGGTTTTAGGATTCACCATGGAGGGATAAGGAGTTAGATATCTTGCTTCTTTTTCTCTCATTGATCTTTATTGCATACCCATGATCATTTTACTATCTCTTTCTTTGATTTGAGATTTGTTTTGGTACATCTTTGGCGGTTGTGATAGCTCTAGGGTTAGGTTCTTTTCTTGGAGTTTGATGCATATTGTTGGGGTTGTACTATGCAGATTTCTTGTTTTAGGATTGGTGGTTGATGTGTTGATTGGATATTATGTAGTGGTTTAGGACATCAAAAGAAGAGGAGGAATAAGAAGTGTGTTAAGCGAGTGGGTGACTCGGTTTTATTTTTCTATTATTGCCCATTATTTGTTCCCTTAGCCTTAGAGGAGATTAGGAGTCCACTTGTGCTTATTGCACGTCACTTGGTTCGATATTGGTTACTATTTTGGAGTGGCGTCATATGAAGTGGTGATATAAGGAGGGAATTGGGTAGGTCACCTCGGAGTGATAAGAAGCTAGCCAGGAGCTAGGATTAGAGTTACTTGCTTACACACGGAGTTTGGAGTATAGTCGCTAGCAAGCTTTCCCATGCTTTTGTGACCTTTGTGCTCATTGGAGGAGTTAGCATCACTTTGCTTTCTCGGGGACGAGCAAGGTTTAAGTATGGGGGAGTTTGATAGGAGCATGTTATATGGTGATAACTAGCGACTATTAGCATAGGATTAGAGGAGTTTAGGTGCTTGTCGAGTGTTATTTCCGGAATCCGGTTGGAGTTGTTATTATGGATTTGCGGGAAGCTCGAAAGCGATTTTGGTGGTGGAGTTAGGAGATTCCGCTTGTATCCTTCATTGGTACTTGCGGGATGGAGCTTAGGAGGAGTACACACCACACTTGCACCAGAGGAGTGGTCGAGAGGCGAAGCCGAGCTGCCTCGAGACCAGAAGAAGACGGAAAGAAGAAGCTGCAGACAAGAAATCGCGGTCGAGATCCCAAAATCTCGGTCGAGATTTTGCCATTTTCCAGCATCGAGATTCTGTTGATTCCACGTCATTCCACGTCAGCATGTGCAAATCGCGGTCGAGATTTCCAACATCGCGGTCGAGATTTCTACCCGGAATCAGCATTGAAATTGATGGCATTGGATGCTAGACCTTCCTCTCTCCATTTGATTTGTAACTCCGAAACAAGTTATGTTTATCTTTAATTTGCTGCATTAAGACTTGATTTTTATTTATTTTTCTTGGTTTTTCTAGGGAGAAATTATATAAACTCTTCTCCTTCTCCCTAGAGTTTTTATCTTGGTTTTTAGTAAGAAAACTCCATTGTTGAGAGCTTCCATGACTTTGTGCAACTAAATCTCCATTGTTCACTTTGAGGTTTGAAGCCTTCTTTCATTGGAGGATTGTGAGTTTCCTACATCTTATATTCTATTTCAATTGTTGTTTTATTTTATAATCTCTTGTGCCTCAATTTGCTATTGAGAGATATTGGTTTAATCTAGGTTGCAAACTAGGTTTGATTTCTATCTTTTATATTGCTAGACTTGATAATTCTTGTTGAAGAGTCTTGTCTTTGGTAGCAATCCTTATTTGCATGAACTTGTTGTGAATGTTCATAGGGTAGAGATTATAAACTTGTGTCAAGTACCGGCTTGTCGCCAATGGTATTGCACAAGCCTACATATCTTTGTGCTTAATGCTATTTGATTATTGAATCTTAGTTGTTCTAGGGTTATAATCAAATAAGGGTTTCTAGGACTTGTTGGACTAGTTACTTTATATGAACAAAGAGTAGGATAAAACCAATTGAATGTGTATGAATATATGGTGTTAGGTTTCCATGATCAATTCTCCTTGCATGATTGATGTGCTAATAACCGAGAAGTGAACTTCTTTCCATCAAACTACTTAATCTCAACAATTGCGTGTTTGTTTACTTCCTTGATCTCAATTACTACAAACCCCCCCCCCAATTTGGTTACTTGTTAGGAACAAAATTGTGATTTAAACTGTATTTCGACTCTCTTGGGATTCGACCCTTGCTTCCCACTATACTAGTGGATTTGAGTTAGGTATTCTTTGATAGGCATCACGACAAACGCCTCATCATGAACACATACACATTCACTCATGAACACAACTATATAATCAGATGAACACAGAAGTGTAATCAGATGAACACACAGTTTTCAAGTATGAACACAATAGTAAGTTTAGGTGAACACATAAACTAAATTGCATATATGATTTAAAACGATCCCTCAGATTTACATAAACTATATATAATAGATGAACACAACAATATTTTGAGGTGAACACATAAAGCATAAGCATTTGAACACATGTGTACAAGCACATGAACACAAAGTAAATTAATATTGAAACTAGAGATTTACTTACCAAGAGAAGCAAAACATGACCTTTGTATGTACCATCTTCTGTTTTGGCCCATGCAATTGAAGTTTCGATTAACTTATCAAATAAAAATGCACTCCAATTGTAGTCCTTGATTGATTCCACATTATCAAGCAAATCCTTTATTTCCCACTTGCATTTCCCATTGGGATAACTTTCCACCACTGTGTTGACAAAAAGCAAGATGAAATACCTCTTGAACCACTCACTGCCATCCTGAAGAGTCATCATCTTGTTCTTAATCTCAGTACAAGATATATTCCTCATTGTCCTTCCTGGCAAATCTTCGGCTAGTTTGGTTTTGAGATATTCACTTCTTTTGCCTTTGTTTTGTAGCTCTATTCTGTTTGTTCCCATTGGTATTCCAAGATACTCATGTGGATCAACTTCAGTAATCACAATGTCCCTTGAATCCTTGTGTTTGATTACACATTTGAGCGGGTCAAACTTGCTTAGCACATAATATCCAAGTCGTCCCGGTAGATCAATGACCTCCCACTCTAGCATATGTCCAAACCCCGTGTCAATGACTGCTTGCCTTTGTGCATCAGAAAAAGCATACTCTTCATCATTAAAGAAAGTCACAAGCATATTTAGCGATGTCCTACAAAGAAGCCTTGTGTTCAGCTTGCGCAACTCTGAAATTTTCTTATTTCCAGTTAGATCTAAAACTTTTCCTTTTCCTTTTGTTGTCTTATTCTTCTCTGACACTAAAGCTTTCCCTTTCTCCTTGTTCTCTTCAGCCTTGGATACTTGTTTCTTCTTCTCTAAGGCTGTGTTTGCAAAGCCATATAAACTAGTTAGATAACTAGTTACTAGTTACTTGTTGAATTTAACATGGTTTGGTGGGCCAATTTTAACTAGTTACTAGTTACTAAACTAGTTTAAAGCATAAACTAGAAAAAACAAGGGGTCAAACTAGTTTCTCCTAGTTACTCACTTTTTATTGACAAAAGTAACCCTACTTTCTTTAACAATTTACAAATGACATAGTATATAAAATTAGAATTGGAATTAAGAACATGATTAAAATTAGAATGTGTCATGGTATAGGTGGATAACATTGATGTCCATTTCCGTTCGTAATTGAACCAAAAAATAGAAGTTAGAGAGTTATTTATACATTGCTATTTTAATTGGAGAAAGGTTTATCAATACGAAATGGATTCACAAAGTTCGCAAAGCTTAACAAAGGGTTCACACTTCAGTTGGAACCATGTTGTTACTGATTTTACGACAAAGTCTGAAACGAAATGCACTGAAGAACCAAGTTGGTGTATACTACCATATAAGCCTCACAATTTTGTAAGCTAATAAAATGAATAGGTTTAACGTACTTATACATAAAGAAACGTTGCTATAGTAATTTGTTCAAATTAATAGGGTCTATGTTGGTGTTCAACACGATTTCACCCCGAGCAGAGCCTGAAAAACTGACCATTCGGAAAGGGCCACTAGAATAACAAATGAAAATGGACTAAAATTTTAATTCAAGTAACTTGTAACTAGTTAATAGCTTCCAAACGTAGTTTATTATTTTTTAACAACTTAAACTAGTTTAGTAACTGGTTATCTAACTTAAACTAGTTCAGTAACTTAAACTAGTTTAGTAACTAGTTTAGCAAACACAACCTAACACTTCATCTTTCTCTTTCTTCTTCTCTTGCCTCTTCTTCTGTACTACAACAGCTTTCTCCTTTGCCACTGCCTGCTTTTTGCTCTTCTTTGTCTTCTCAACATTTAGAGGACTAGCTCCATCTCCTCTCTTTCTTTTTGATTGCCTAGTTTCTGCAACTATATCTCTTTGTGTAGGTTGTCCATCTTCTGTTCTTGTGAGGACATACCGTGTTGGTATTTGAGATGAACTGCCTGACACGACCATAGCAAGTGGACTACTGACCATATAAACACAATCAAATGATGTTGTAAACACATATCAAACAATGAACAAACATGAAGATTTATAATGTGAACACATATCAAATAGGGGTTTTTGCAGAAAATCACTCGTTATTTGTCCATATTTGCAGGTAACCACCCATTATAAGACTATTTATAATTAACCACCCAAATTGTTAAACTTTCTTACAATCAACCACCCCTTGACAAATTCTGTCATCATTTCCGTTAACAAAGTGAAATAACGATTTTACCCTTATACTTTTAAAACAGAAACAAAAAAATTAAAGGGTAAAATGGTAAAATCACTAAATTATTTTTTAAAGCCCAAAAAAATAAAAAAATAAGGCTGGTTTCTCTCGTCTTCTCCGAGCTAGGTTTGCAGAGTCTACCGCGCCGCCGTCGAAGGCGACCTCCCCCACCATCCACCGCTCCCCTCGTGACTTCGTCTCCGAAAAACAAATTCAACACCATTTTACCCTTCAAAAAAAAATTGAAGACGTACTGTCACATAGCTTTCCCTCTGCAATCAATCTCTCACTCTCTGCAATCAATCTCTCTCTGTTTCGTATCGTGAAAATGAATATGGCGCCGACGAAACTCATCCCTCTGCAATCAATCTCTCTCTATTTCGCCTCTCTCAATCGCTCACTCTTTTTTTCTAGGGTTCGAATTTTTCTATAACTAATTAAACGACCTGCTATGCCACAAACTTTGCTCATCAAGACTTTTAAATAAAATTCAGCACCGCACCAGAGGACATCCAAAGCTCCCCAAACCTCTTGGCATCAATCTCGCGCTCATTGTTCTTGTTGAAATCGATTTCGCTCTGGCGGAGAATCTCGATGGAGTCGTTAGCATAGCAATCTGTATTGACATTGAATTTGTTGAAATTGAACTGCCAAATGCAGTACTTGTTAGCTGCAGATTTGGGGAGATTGCCTTGCTCGTCGGAGAAGGTGAGCCCTCTTTCATTTTTTTATTTTTTTATTTTTTTGGGCTTTAAAAAATAATTTAGTGATTTTACCATTTTACCCTTCAATTTGTTTGTTTCTGTTTTAAAAGTATAAGGGTAAAATCGTCATTTCACTTTGTTAACGGAAATGATGACGAAATCTGTCAAGGGGTGATTGATTATAAGAAAGTTTAACAATTTGGGTGGTTAATTATAAATAGTCTTATAACGGGTGGTTACCTGCAAATATGGACAAATAGCGGGTGGTTTCCTGTAAAAACCCCTATCAAATAATCAATGAACACATATCAATGAATCAATGAACACCAACCTATAAGTCAAATGAACACATTTTTTTAAATTATATTTCTTACCAGCTATTTCAATTGGAGATTGAGATTTTTTTCTGAATTTCTTGTTCTTTGGCTATATATCTCATCTGCCTTGGTGATAAGGTTTGTTGATCTCCTATATTTGTCAATAGACATGAAATTCAAATGTGGTTAAACAAAAATACACAACTATATTTTTAATGAACACAATCACTATTGAATATGAACACAAAATCATTTCAAGATGAACACATACTAAGATTATTACCTATTGGAGAGGTGGGGGTTCCTAGTGGGTCATGTCTTGAATTAGTTTTGTTTTGTCTTTGATCTGAAACAGTTTGGCTTGAGGATTTTGTGTCACTTCCACCTGAAGAGGATTTTGTGTGGGTGGGTGTGACATCCCTAGATGTTGTTTGGCTTGAGGAAGTTGGAGAGAGAGCTGTTTTCGTACTGCTTCCAGCTTTGTCTTGGCTTGCTTTGCTTCTGACCTCCCTCTTGGATGATTTTTCTGTTTTATCTCCAACTATTAGTGTTCCATAATGTAGTTCCATCACTTTTGGGTCAGCTAGTATTATCATTATACAGATGAACACGCATTAAGATTCAGATGAACACGCATTAATATTCAGATGAACACATAAGTTTTAACTCATGAACACATATTTAAAGATAGATGAACACATATTAGTTTCAGATGAACACATTTGTATTTCACTCATGAACACAGAAGTTTTTACTCATGAACACATATTCACTAATGGTTGAACACATGTGTAATTCACTCATTAATAAAATTCAGTTATGGATGAACACATTTTTGCATTTCTCTCATGAACACATAAGTTATTCCTCATGAACACATATTCAGTTATGGATGAACACATGTGTATATAACTCGTGAACACAAATTAGATATAGATGAACACAGTTTTGCATTTCACTCATGAACACAGAAGTTATTCCTCATGAACACATATTCAGTTATGGATGAACACATGTGTTAATCACTCATGAACACATAAGTTTTTTCTCATGAACACATACACATTTACTCATGAACACGTATGAATTTCCAGATGAACGCATACACATTCACTCATGAACACATACACATTTTACTCATGAACACATACACATTTTGTTATTTTCATATTCTCGTCAGTTGATGAACACATATTCCTTTATTGATGAACACATGGACACAGTAACCACCAAATCAGTTGAAATTTAAGATGTGTTCATCATGCAAGATATAAAACAATGATTAAACATTTTTGAAGTTCTCAAATGCCTGAATGTATGCATTAGCTTTCTTCGTTTACTAATTTTCAAGCATTAGGTCTTATTTGGAACCAAATGAACACCAGAGATAAAGTTGAACAATAATTGAACAGTTAGGGCTTGTAATTTGTGTATTTGAACTCGAAATCGACTTCGTACCTGCAATGTCTGCCTCCTTGTTCATCTTCTTCGTCATTGTTGCTTCTAGGTTGTGTTTATGGCTTCGATCGTTCAACAAACTTCGAATACGCTAGAATCTTCAAGGATTTCGGTCGAAATCTTCAAGGATTTAGGTCGAAATCTTCAAGGAGTTGAATCACCACTTCGATTACGCTCGAATTTGGGAGAAATCTGTGGAACCGTCAAAAACGGTTTTTGAATTTGAGAGAGTGATCGTGATCGCGCTTCAGCTTCCGGGAAAAGTGGGATTATGAGGCTTCTTCATGGTTTATATAGGCGCGTGTTATGATATTAAATTTTGGAGCGTGAGACGCACGCGCCCGTGTTGGATACTAAGGGATGTCCTCGCCGGAATCGAACCCACAAGTAAATGGATAAACCCATTACGAAAAAATACTAAAATGACAACACCTAATCACGAAAATATGGTAACCTTATTCATAAATTTCTAAGATTAATCTCTTATTTAAAGAGGTTAATTTTAGAAATACCATAGCTTATTGTATGTTCCTTATTTTATACTCCTTCTAAACATGATTTATAAATGACCAAAGGTTTTGAATATGAAACTTAATTTGAGTATTTGTAGGAGACATGGAAGAGGTGGAAGATTGCGCAAAAATAATTTTTTTATATAAAAATTTGATTAATTAATTATTTGATTTTTTTGTTTTTTATAAATGGTGACGTGGCGCTGAGGTGGCACAATATTTTGTTAAGACTTGACTTCTCCCTTATATTGTAGTTAGATAAATTGTAGTTAGATAAATATTGTAGTTAGATAGATTTATTAACAAAAAATTATCTAAGCGATTTTTTCCGTTAAAAATTAAGGTATGACGACATCTTATAATAAAGACATATATATAAAAATAATTACTATGACTAATTATGAAAAAATAAATAGTAAACATCGTCATGTTAGGCAAAATTTCAATCGAAAAAAGTAATTTGGACCATTTTTTGTTTAGGGTTTGAAAATATATAAAATACGGTAATATTTTTCAATCACCCATGGGTGCACCCGTTCCATCCGGTCATCCGGCGGATGGCGGGTGGATGCACCCGAAAAGGTAATGGGCGGGTGATGGAAGTACTCTACTCGTGCTCCACCCGACCCCTATCAGTAAATATCAGCATTCGCGAACCGAACAGACCCTTATATAAGTAAGAGGAGAGGTCAAATGAGAACTTTACTTAAGATAAAAATTAAGAATTGTTATGGGTTGTCTGATTTGTGAGATCAAAGCTCTAGATTGAAACAAAATAAAATAGCTTGATTTTAGTATTTTATAAAATGTGGTGACATTTTTGTAAACTGTAAGGGTATTATCGAAAATGACAATGCGTGCCCTTGTCCTTTTTCATGAGCGTTCTAACTCTCATAAGCTATCAATGGTGATTCCGCCAAGCTTGAATCCATCCATGGCAAAGCCACTCGTCGTCGTCGAAATAGTCTCGGGTCTGGATTCAAGAATTGGGATGAGATCTCGATGTGCTATTTTGGTGGCGAGCTTCTCGTGGTAGCGCCCGACGGGGATCGATGGAGAAAAAATTAGGGTTCCTCCTTGGTTGCGGTGTTGGTGGCTATGGATGGTTCGATCCGGTGACGATGAGAGGCGACGGTGTTGCTGCATTCAAGTAAGTTTATCAGATTTTTCAGTTTAGGATGTAACAGTTCCCTTAACTCTATATTGCCTTCTTTGTTTCACAATTTCCACCATCTTTGTTTACTTTTCTCTATTTCTTTCATTCTTTGTAAGCATAGGGATTTTGTTTTTGAATTTGATTGTATTATGCTCGATTTCATTCTAAATCTTGTAGTTGTTATCTGCACTATGATTTGAGGAAGTAACTGTTGTTTAATCTATCATTTTTGTTTATTGTAATTGAACTTGATTGCACATTTATATGCTCGATTTTGAATTTGATTGCACATTTTTATTTTGTTGAGATCGTTTGGTTTATTATTGCAATTGAACTAATTATATTTTGAGTGGTTGTGTGGGTAAAATGAATCATTATCATATTACACAGTAATGTATGTGCTTGCACTATTGCTTATGGATTTTGTCTCTTTATTTTTGTTACAAGTCACGTTTCACCACATTTTGAGTGAGATTGCCATTCTAATCTACACATGATGATTTATCTGAACCTTCATTTTGGAGACGTTCATGGAAATGTGAAGTGATAACCTTAAACAGAAAGGAACAAAGAAACTAATAAGGGCAAAACCACTTTAGAAAACAAGGTAAGCTCATTATTCCATCCGTGTTTGGTCAGGTTCATAGTAGAATTTCTGAATGATTTAGTGTAGTGCTTTTGTTATAACATAATCCTCTAATCATTTAGGTACATAGGTATAAAAAAGCAAGTGCATTATCAAGGGACATGTTCATGTGTGTAAATATACAAGTTCATGTGTTTGAACGTGAAGGTTCGTTTATGTTTATAGGCAAGTTCACGCTATTTCTCTTTGAACTTGTTGTATAGTTTTCATGAGTATGTCAAGACAATAACAAGAAAAAATTGATGTGGTTGCTTCTGAATTTTGCGGGCAAATTTTGAGAAACCACACTTTCGTAGCTTTAGTAGCGGTAAATGTTGTTGCTTGGTAGACTTTACATTGTCATTCTTTTAATCTTTCCTAGATTTGCATTGATAGAAGCGTGGTTTCTCTCTATGGAAACCAAGTTTGCTTTCATGCATCTTGGAGGGTGTTGTTTGTCTGTAATTGATTTTTGTAGCTCATCTTTTTATCACATGGTTCTAATCATTCAGGTACATACGTATCAACAAGCAAGTGCACTGATATTAAAGGACAGGTTCATGTGTGTCAATAGACAAATTCACATGTTTCTTTTAGTGCTAAAAAAATGGGTGCACCCGTTTGAGTGTTCTTTCTTAGTTTTGTTGGTTCTAATTACACTAGAGTAATATCCAGTCCTATGAATTTAGCGGTGCCCTTTCGTTGCTTATCGTTGGCGTGAAAATACAAGTTGGGCAACATCGGTCCATCCCACGAGCTCACGAGCCACGAGCCGAACCAAACCGCGTGCATGTGGTCTTCGAAAGCCCAAGCTCACCACGATAGCCTTCTCTGACCCAATCACATCCATTACAATTCATTCCTAGTTTATATACTAGTGAATTTATCTCCTCCTAATCAATGTGGGATACACATTAATCCTCAAAACTCAACTTGGTTACAATAAATGCAACTTCCTCATTTCTCATTCAAATGGAACCCGAATTAAAAGTATGAGCATACTACGAGATAGTGCTCGCAGAGACGAAGCCAACGCTCCCATAATCCGGCACTGACGGTGCCCGAAAAGTTCAGTTCCAACAATCCCTCACATGAATAGAAATGACTCTATAAAACGTGACAAAGACTCGACGTAGAGACTTTTGAGAGTACGGTAGAAGAATCACTGCATTTGGGTTGGTAGCGTTTTTCTGCCTTGAACCACCCATAGTGAATAGTCATCGGATTTACTCGACTAGGTAGTGAAGGTGATGTCTTAAACTACCCAGACTTTTCTGTAAACATAGACAACAACTATCACACAGTTTCATCTTCTCACATAACTAGGTTATCTGATCGTGTCGTCTTATAATATGACGAGACTTACCATTGTACATTGAACTCAGTGCCCAAGTTATTGCCGCTTGACTATCACAGTGTACGCCCATAGCCGACACTGGTTTTTCCAACATTAGTATATCCTCCAGAAAGTTTCGAAGCCATTATGCTTCTTCTGCTGCTTTGTCCAAAGCAATGAATTCAGATTTCATTGTGGATCTAGCTAGTAGCGTTTGTTTGGAGGATTTGCAGGATACAGCCTCACCACCTAGAGTAAAAACATATCCACTTGTGGATTTTTAGTTTTTGGAGTCTAATATCTAGTTAGCATCACTATTGATGGAACGCGTTAATTCTTATGGAATGGCATGCGTTGTCTTCAATATACGCGTCTATAACGAAAGCATAAACATTGATCAAACGCGAAAATCAAGATGGTTATGCAAGCTGCTGATACATGTAGCTGATGCAGATTGCAGGTAGCTGGTACAAGCAACATACTCGTGCAACCAAGTAGCTGACAAGAAGTTGTACATAACTTAGTCTAGTAGGTTTGCTTCCTCTATATATGCATGTATAACGTTACTTCAAGGGGGTTTCTTCTTCTTCAACCCGATTCTGAAATGTCGGTTTAAGGCCGAAATTCTGTGAAGGTCCTCGGGTATGTTCAAACTCGCCGGCTTGTAATCTTTCTATTCAAATCAATAAAGAGCGCGTTCTTTTCGATAACCAAAGCCAATTAGATTCAATTCGACCAACTTGCTAAACCCGGGAACCATCACTTGCGCCGTCTGTGGGAAACTTCATCACACTTAAGTGGCTTGGTTATCGTTTCGGGCGCAATAAGGGTCAATCAAAATCGATGAAGAAGGATGAGGACCTTGTTCAATCAAGAAGAGGAGCTTGTTCAACGAAGCAATTAACTTATTCAAAAAAGACAAGATGAACAAATTGTTTGAAGACGGAGGTAAGAAGATAAGAAGCCTCCTTATTCAATTAAGAAGCTTACGCGTTCGTATTCAAGTAAGGGAAATAAGATACTAAGGATCAGTGGCGGAGCTGGGGGTGCTTGGGAGTGCTGAAGCACCCCCTTCGCCTCTAGGAATTCCCGGGAGCACTGGCGATGAGGGCCGAAATCGGAGCTGAGCACCCCCTTCGCCGTCACCTTGAAGTCGTCCTCCATTGAAGCCGATACAAAAGCTTCGTTCGAACAGATTAAAGGTAGGAGACGGGTTTGATTTCAATTAGGTTTGGAAAGTGGGCCATTTGCTACTGATTTAAGTGAGTGAGAATGGGCCATTCTGCCCATTTCTACTCATTTGATAAATTAAAGCCCAAATTCATTTATTTGAATAGGTTTACGTGGCTTTGTTAAGCCCGATACAGATTCTTGTTTTATGTACGTACGTATGCATATAAACGTACGTTACGTATGTATACATACATGCTATTCCCTAAAGTATTATTTATTTAACCCAACCCGATTCATATTTTAAGCGGTATAATTTAGTGAGAAAGTTATATCGAATAAATTATTAATTATAATTTATTTTTGTGATTTGGGTATCGCAATTGGATCGAGATTCTTGAAGATCTAGTTCGTTGACAAGGCTCTCAACTTCGACTTCATTCGTTCGCCCGCCTCCAAGCCGGCAAGCAAGTTAACTTTGTAAGTTTTCAATTTTAATCAAATACATATAGAATTTAGGGTTTGTTAGATTTTTGTTTCTATATAGGGTTTGTTAGGTTTTTGTGTGGATCATTGATTTATTTGTTGAATTTAATTTGGATTTGTTATGTATATGGTTACTTGTTAATTTAGTTGTCTACTTATCAATATTTTTAGTATGAAGCCTCGCAAGATGGATTTACCCCGTTTAAAGTAATGTAATTTACTGACTTTATTATTATTATTGTTATCGAGATTTTTATAATTACTAATAATAAAAAATATATATATAATATACTATATTTTATTTCGAATCACGCGAGAAAAAAAAGTTCAGCACCTCCTTTCAAATATTCCTGGCTCCGCCACTGCTAAGGATTAGAGCTAATCAAGGTGTTGCTAGTTGAGGTCCACCTGGCTATCAAAATAGGGGGTTAAAAGGAAAGATTTTATACTTCATTTTTGAGATTAGGATGAAAATTGCAACAAGGCTCAACTATTATCAAGCATGACACAGCTAGAGTGTCACATGGCCGAATTTCTTAACAAGTAAGAGAAGAGAACACGGTGGAGTAAGCATGAGGAGTTTACCAAAGGCAGTGCATCAACAAAGACACTCATATCATAGAGGACAACAACCATGAAGTTACAAGATTGATTCAATGACAGGGACAAAAGATCAAAAAGGGTAAGCATGAGGAGTTCACTAGAACAACAACACAACAGCAACGCGGACAATTAGTTGACGTTGACGACGTCGACTTCGGAGGGCTCGTCTGAGCACCGTCAGCGGCTACGGCTTTGTGTTGTCGAGCGCTTAATTTTAAAATCAAGAAGTTTAGAAAAATATGGCTCATAACTCTGGGTAGGGCACATGTTGGATTATATCACTTTTATATCACATTGTAGAACTCATCGTTTTACATATTCTGTTAGGTTTACTGTTTGGCTTTCTTCTTCATATAAAAAGCCTTGTAACAGACTATCAATACACACTCGAGAGAAACACTTTCAGACACAAAACTTTCTCTCTCGTTCAACAAATTCTTTCCGCATTTGTTCACATGGTATCAGAGCATCGGGATCTCTTCTTCTCACCGGTGTTCTAAGCTCATCGTCTTCATTATTTTTCCGATGACGGAGAAAACTACAGAAACTCTTTCTGGACAGAGCAACGATCCGCTCTGGTTGCAGAATGGAGATCATCCAGGACTTTCGCTCGTCTCCGATGTCTTCGACGGCTCCAATTTTGGAGAATGGAGAATGAGTGTGAGAATTGCACTTTCTGCGAAGAATAAGCTGGATTTTGTTAACGGCAAGCTCCCGATACCTAAATCCGACGATCCTACGCTTCCTCGTTGGCAACGATGCAACGATATGGTCAGGTCATGGCTGTTAAACGGCCTGAACAAGGAAATCCGACGAAGCGTCCTCTACTCCGAGACAGCTAAGGAGATCTGGGAGGAACTTGAGGCTCGCTTTGGCTTGATTAGCGGCGCACAGCTTTATTCTGTCAAGAAGGAACTTAATGCGTTGCAACAAGGTACAGGTTCGATTTCTACCTATTACACTAGAATGAAAGTGCTATGGGATGAATTACAGAGTCTTCGTAAGTTTCCTGCCTGTACCTGTGGTTCTGTAAAGGAGTTTTGCAAGCTTGAAGACGATGAACGTCTTGTTCATTTCCTAATGGGACTGAATGATGTTTATACATCAGCTAGAGGCAATATTTTGTTGATGACGCCTCTGCCTAGTGTTTCGCAAGCTTACTCTATGCTTCTTCAGGAAGAAAAACAACGAGAAATTCATGCTGTTGTGAATCCACAGAGTGACAGTGCAGCTATGAATGCTGTGGCACATAAGCAAGGTTTTTCCAAATCCAGATCTGATAGAAAACCTATGATGTGCACAAATTGCAAAAAGACAAATCACACTGTCGACAAATGCTTCTTCCTCAATGGATTTCCAGAAAATTATCGAGACAAGAACAAGAAGCAGGAAGGGAAGTTTTCTGGAGCAGCCTTGACAGATTTAACCTCAGATCAGATTTCTCGCCTTCTTAGCTTAGCATCGAGTTCATCTAGCAAGTCTAGCACACAGGATCTGGATGATTTCGCCGGATTTGCAGGTACTTCTTCTCTTATGTCTCATGTTTTTGATAAGAATACCTGGATTCTTGACAGTGGAGCTAGTTGTCACATGGCTTGTGACTCTAGCATGTTCAGTTCAGTAAGTACTCTTACCAGACCATTTGTTATCAGTCTGCCTAATGGTTCTAATGTGAAGGTGACTCAGTCTGGTTCAGTTCATGTCCTTCCTGAGTTGATGCTGTCTGATGTATTGCTTGTACCAGTATTTCATTGTAATCTGCTGTCTGTTGGAAAACTGGTTAGAGATATGTACTGCAGGATATTTTTCACACCTGTCCATTGTATGCTTCAGGCTCCATTCATGAGGAATCTTTTGGAGATTGGTAAAGCACATGGAAATCTCTACCTATTGGACATCAAACCTATTCCAGGACAGCAGGATGTGAAGTTTGCAGGTGCTGTTCAACACAAGATTGATGCCAAACTGTGGCATTCAAGACTTGGCCATTTGCCTTTGTATAAACTGAAAACATTGCCTTTTGTTTCTTTGACAGAACCTATTTCAGCTGGTTTAGAATCTTGTATTGTTTGTGCTCAGTCTAGGCAAACAAGACCTCCTTTTCCATTAAGTTCTATCACTACTGTTTTGCCTTTTGAACTAATACATGTAGATGTTTGGGGACCATACATTACACCTACTTTCAATGGCTATAAATATTTCTTGACCATAGTTGATGATTTTACACGATGTACTTGGGTACATTTGCTGTCAAGTAAAAGCAATGCTTTTGGTTTGCTTAAAAGTTTTACAGCTATGGTTTTGAGGCAATTCGGCAGATCAGTAAAGATTATCAGGAGTGATAATGCTCTTGAGTTGGGATCAGGAAGAGAACATGCTGCTTATCTGGCTGAGCAGGGCATTGAACATCAGACTTCGTGTGTGGCAACACCACAACAGAATGGCATCGTCGAGAGAAAACATAGACACTTGTTGGAGGTAGCAAGGTCTTTTATGTTTCATTCCAAGCTTCCTAAGAAATTCTGGGGAGAGAGTGTGTTAGCAGCAGCTCATGTTATTAATAGATTGCCTACCAAGCTATTGAAAGATAGGTCACCTTATGAGGTATTATATCACAAACCTCCAAGTTATGATCATTTGAGAAACTTTGGTTGTTTGTGCTATATCTCCACACTTCAAGCAGGGAGAGATAAGTTTGATGAAAGGGCTGTTGCTTGTGTCTTTTTGGGCTACCCTCTGGGAAAGAAAGCCTACAAGGTATATGATTTGGAGGCAAAGCAGATCAGAATTTCCAGGGATATTAAGTTTCATGAGCATATCTTTCCATTCCATGACAGTCAATTGGAAAGCACTCCTTCTCAGGTTCAGTCTGTCCCGTTTGCCTTGGAAGATGATGTTCCTGAGATTGTGGTTCCAAGGCAACCTGAGTCCTCCGAATCAACTCCACCTATACCTCCTTCTGTTGTTGATAGCAGACCAGTCAGGGTTACTAGAAAGCCTACTTATCTCAGCCAATATCAGTGCAATTTGGCACTTCATGAGTCCTCTGTTTGCTGTCACACTTTAACCTCTACAATTGCTTTCTCACAAGATTCTGCAGCTCTCACCACACGCCCTGAAATGGAGCCATATACTTATGATCAAGCCTGTAAATTCGAGGTTTGGCGTGATGCAATGACTGCAGAGTTTGGAGCTTTAGATCTGAACAGAACTTGGGACATTGTTCCTCTTCCAAAGGGGAAGAAAGCCATCGGTTGTCGTTGGGTGTATAAGATCAAACGCCAAGCAGATGGCACAATAGAACGTTATAAAGCAAGGTTAGTTGTACGCGGTTTCACACAGCAGGAAGGCATCGATTACACTGAGACTTTCTCGCCTGTTGTCAAGATGACAACTGTTCGAGCCTTGATTTCAGTTGCTTTGAAGAAGAAATGGAACATCTATCAATTAGATGTCAATAACGCATTTTTACATGGAGATTTGAATGAAGAGGTCTTCATGAAACTGCCTCCAGGATTGTCTGTATCAGATTCTTCTCAAGTTTGCCTCTTGAAGAAGTCTTTATATGGCTTAAAACAGGCTTCACGACAGTGGTATGCCAAGTTATCTCAGTTTCTTCGCTCCCATGGTTTTGCACAAAGCTTGAATGATTATTCTCTTTTCTCTAAGCAAGGGGATTCTTCTAAGATCTTTGTAGCAGTTTATGTGGACGACATTTTGATTACAGGGGATGATGTAGATGCCATCCTCGCTCTAAAGAGAGATCTCCATGACACCTTCAGAATTAAGGACTTAGGCCCTTTGCACTTGTTTCTTGGCATCGAGTTTATACAGGTTGCTGATGGATTTCTTCTCAGTCAACGCAGATTCATCTCAGACATGCTTGATGAATTTGACATTTCTGGGTTGACTGATGTTCCCAGTCCTTTGGATATTCGTCTTAAGCTACTGCCTGATGATGGAGATTTGATTGAAGATCCTTTGCAATTCAGGCGTCTTGTAGGGAAGTTGAATTTCCTGGTTAATACTCGCCCTGATCTTGCATTTGCTGTCCAGTTTCTTAGCCAGTTCAGCCAGCATCCTCGTGTTCCACATTGGCAGGCAGCTCTCCATGTCTTAGCTTATGTCCGGGGTACTAAGATTAAGGCATTGCTTCTGAACTCTCTTCCTGATACTCGTCTTTTGGCTTATTGTGATGCCGACTGGGCATCTTGCCCTGTTTCTCGCAAATCAGTAAGTGGCTATGTGGTGTTCTTTGGAGGATCTTTGATTTCATGGAAGTCCAAGAAGCAGCAGAGTGTTTCTTTGTCGTCTGCGGAGGCAGAATATCGCTCCTTACGTCGGGTATGCACTGAGCTTGCCTGGCTCAGTCGCTTGCTTACAGAACTTGGCGTCGTGGGCATAGTTCCAATTCCTGTCAAATGTGATAATCAGTCCGCGATTTACATAGCTCGCAATCCGGTTTTCCACGAACGCACGAAACACATTGAATTGGATTGTCATTATGCGCGGGAGAAATTACTTGAGGGATTGATTTCTTTGTCACATGTTCCAACTCAGGCTCAATTGGCTGATTTCCTCACTAAGAATTTGCCTGGTGTTCATCTTCGAGGCTTATTTGGCAAACTGGGTATGCAAGAACATCCTCCAGTTTGAGGGGGGGTGTTGGATTATATCACTTTTATATCACATTGTAGAACTCATCGTTTTACATATTCTGTTAGGTTTACTGTTTGGCTTTCTTCTTCATATAAAAAGCCTTGTAACAGACTATCAATACACACTCGAGAGAAACACTTTCAGACACAAAACTTTCTCTCTCGTTCAACAAATTCTTTCCGCATTTGTTCACAGCACAGGAACAGACTGCATCTGAAAACCAGGGGTCGAACAACATATCTTGTTTCAAATGCTTCGTTCAGAGGTCAAACGGAGACGAAATTGGACGCCGCCGGTGGCATTGGCTTCGTACCAAAAATCTCTACAATATAGGATCAAGAATCGCAGAAAAAGATGGCCTAATTCAGCAGGAATTTACATCAAACAATACGTTGCAAAAGCAGCGCTGGGAGGACGACTTTCAGCATGAGGCATAGATTTAACCCGATGAAATCAAGCTAGAAGGGGAGAGACGTTCACGGAGGGAATTTAACGCGCTACCAGAAGAGTAAGATATCATGGAGGGAATTTAATGTGTTGCACAACGTGTGAAACATTGCAAAAACAAGTTAACGCGGTGAGGATCGCCGTTAAATTCGGATGACTCGTGTGGGCTCGTTTGGAACGAAATTGATCCCCGTTGGCGGCTACGACTTCGTATCGAAGAGATCTACAATAAGATCAACAATCACAGCAAACGATTGCTTAATTCAGCAGAAAATTACATCAAACAGCGCGTTCCTGAAGCAGCATAGGGAGGACGACTTACAATCTTCGGAGTCGAATCGATGTCGTTCGGTAACGGATTTAGACGATTCAAGAGTCAATCTTAACTAATTTGGATGCAAGGAAACCAAATATGGAACCATATTTGGAAAAAGAAACATCGAAGGTATGATTTAAGAGGATAAACAGAAGAGTAGGGTGGAAGGACGAGTTCGTCAGAAGTAAAGTACGACTGCAGGCAACTATGATTATGGATGTCCCAGCTTTGTTGATTGAAGGTGTTGGTCTGATAAACTGGTTGCATACATACCCTTCTCTTCTCTCTGGACTTGCCATCATATTCGGATCTGGGTTGATGGCTAATATTAAAAAACCCAATCTCAAGTTCAAACTCTGGGGGTCGTGCAGTGACCCTGCTTGGATGCACATTCTATGGTTACGTGAGGCACTTGTTGTCACAAAAATCAGCTGGACTCCCCCAAGCCTTTACTACACAAGATCAAACAGAAATGGCTTCGGTTGAAGATTGCGGCCTAGGCAAGATCAGGAGATCATATGATTTAAGAAAACGGCGCGGGTAAGAGAGCACGTAAAATATGTGGTCAACGCGTTGAAAAGAGATTGGGAAGGGAGGAGCATGCGACACTCTGAATGGAGACGATGGAAAGTAGCGCTAAATAAAAATAGGTGTAGCAAGGAAAGGATGAGATGAACGTGTTTCACTCATGGGCAAGTTCAACAATCGAAGTTGGAAAGAGCTTCCACCTGCAGGATTGAGATCACGACAATAACGAGGAACACGACAACGAGATCCAAGTTAAGAATGTAGGTGAAACAACGGAAATGCCTCTTCCTCAATGATTAGTTTGGAAATTGTAACAACAGTAAGGCAAAGTCGAAGTGGACAAGGATGGAATTCAGCGGGATGTTAGGCGTAGAGTCAGAGGAGACTGTGACAACTGGGCATTGAAATCAACAAACTTTAATCATAGAGGTTCAGTTGTACTTTCTACGTGGGGTGATGGCATTTTTATAAGTTTCACTTGTACGCATACTTCATTTGTCTTTACTAGTTTAGCATTTTGGAATCATACTTAAACGTATTAATCTATTTATTATAGTTAACATGTCCCAATCTTTCATGCCAAATATTAAAAGACTCAACGACATAAACAATAAGATTATTCTTATTCTTTGAAGCATTGGTTACAATAGTTTTGGGGAGGACTGTTGTTTGTGCCTAAAAATACGACGAGTGTGGAACGCGTGAAGAGTTACGCGTAGGAAGACTGTGTCGACGCGACGAGAGGAATGAAGGATGTCGTCGACGTGACGAGACGTGACAAAGGTCTCGTTTATCTTGAAGATTAGGTCGGCCGAACATATTTTATCTTATTCCTTATTATATTATTGTAATTGGTAAAAGATACGGTAAAGAATATTTTTTACCTTGTTTGTTATATCGTTATTTAGATAAAAGGAAGAGATAAGATCTCGTTTCCTAAAATATATTATTAGGGTTAGCCTATAAATAAAGACTAACGCGTGCTTTGTAATCATTCAGCCACCATTACGAGTAATACCAAGTTCAAGCCTCAAACCCTAAATTCTTGTCTCGTTCTAAATTGTTCTTGAGTGTTGAGATTATACCATACTCTTTGATCTTTGCCCTACAATTGCTTAGTTATCTTCTCGTAGGTAATTTCGCTACAAACAATTGGCGCCCACCGTGGGGCAAGATAAAAAAGGTGTCGTATTTACATACGAAGGGAACGACCTCGCCCGCAGAAGCCATGAAAGGTTCTAAATCGATCAAAAATCTCCAAAACGAAGCCTTTACCGTGTTAGGAGGTCCGCCATCCTACACAACTTCTGGCGCTAAAAGACTCGCAAGAACTGTCGAAGGACAGAACGATTCCGTTCCAACTCGCCACTCCAGAGTAGCCAATGGCGATCTGCCTATCACGTTCGAAGGCCCAGACGAAAGAATCAAGCATCACGATAGCCTGGTAATCTCCGTGGTGATTCGGAATTGCAACGTGAAAAGAATCCTGGTAGATAACGGAAGTTCGACAAACATCATCACTAGCTCTCTCTGCTGTTCTTGAACTCAGACTCTCAGTCGACGATGTCGTCGGGGAGCGTATCCGTTTGAAAGGCTTCAGCGGAGAAATCTCCGAGATGTTAGGGAAAATCACCCTCGAGACGGTGGTCCAAGGCGTCAGTCTCCCGACCAGATTCGCCGTGATGGGGGCGGAGTCGCCTTACAACGCCATCCTCGGAAGACCCTGGATCCATGATATGCGAGCAGGCCCATCTACGTATCACCAATCCCTGAAGTTCCCAACACCCTGGGGAATACGCGAAGTCAAAGGCGAACCCTATACGGCTAAAGAGTGTTACAGAATCGGGATGAAAGGGACCACGACGCCAGAAATAAAAAAAGATGAAGTAAAAGAATTTCAAGTCAAGATGCCTGCTAAGTACGTCAAGCCAAAGTGTCCTGAATTAGAAGACGTGGTCATCGACGATTCCAAACCAGAAAGAGTCGTAAAGATAGGAGCCGACGTCCCAGCGGAAGTTAGAGAAGAGCTAATAGCGTTCTTAAAGTCAAAAGCCAAATGCTTCGCATGGATCCACGAAGACATGACAAGGATATCTCTAGACGTGATGCTCCACAAGCTAAACGTCGATCCGAAGTTCACTCCAGTCAAGCAGAAGAGAAGGAAATTCGCTCCCGAACGCAATAAAGTCGTAGACGAAGAAGTTAAGAATCTCCTCGAGACAGGTAAGATACGAGAAGCGAAGTACCCCGACTGGCTCGCCAACGTCGTAGTCGTCCAAAAGAAGAACGGGAAGTGGAGAGTATGCGTCGATTTCACAGATCTTAACATAGCCTGTCCTAAAGATTCCTTCCCTCTCCCTCACATTGACGCCATGGTAGACGCGACGGCAGGGCATGAGATGTTAACATTCATGGACACGTTCAACGGATATCACCAAATACAGATGAACCCCGCCGATCAAGAAAAGACCGCGTTCGTGACAAACCAAGGGATATATTGCTACAAGGTCATGCCTTTTGGCCTAAAAAACGCTGGAGCGACGTATCAACGACTGGTGAATAAAATGTTCGAGGAGCAAATAGGGGACACAATGGAAGTCTACATAGACGACATGCTCGTAAAGTCTAAACAAGAAAAAGATCACGTAACACATTTGAAAGAAGCGTTCGAGATCCTAGAAGAATATAGCATGAAGCTCAACCCTACCAAGTGTTCATTTGGGGTCTCGTCCGAAAAGTTCCTCGGGTATGTAGTAATCCAGAGAGGAATAGAAGGTAGTCCCGAACAAATAAAAGCCATACTTGATCTCGAATCTCCGCGTTGCGTAAAAGACATCCAGAAGCTGACAGGAAGAGTCGCCGCGTTAAACAGGTTCATCTCCAAAGCCTCCGACAGAAATCGACTCTTCTACGACACTCTCCGGAAGAATGAGTCCTTCTCTTGGACGGAACGCCACGAAGAAGCCTTCACAGAGCTTAAGAGTTATCTGACGAGTCCCTTACTCCTACAAAGCCTAAAGAAGGAGAGCCTTTGTTCGTATACCTAGCAGTCTCCGAAATTGCTATCAGCGCCGTTCTCGTAAGAGAAGAAGGGGAGGAGCAACAACCCGTCTACTACGTAAGTAAAACGCTATCGTCAGCGAAAACGAGGTACTCCGCCATGGAAAAGCTGACGCACTGGCAAAGCTGGGTTCATCGATTGACCCGAGAGAATATCAAAAGATCCCGTTCCTCCATCTCAGCAGCGCGTCTATCAATAAAGAGGCAATTCCCAAAAAAACACTCACAGTAAGGAGTCAAGATTCCTGGGTAACGCCTTATTACGAGTGGTTACAGCACAGACGCCTCCCGGGTAACGCGTATGAAGCGAGGCTATTGAAGCAAAAAGCAACCACCTTCATAGTGGACAACGAAGAATATGGAAATCATTCAAGGGGAAGAAGCCTGGCGGCCAAAGCACACTGGGCGGGTACTATTGGCCCACGATGAGACAAGACGCGATGAATCACGTCAAGAGGTGTGACGCTTGCCAAAGACACGCCCCGATCCCGTATCAGCTGACAGAAAAGCTCCACTCCATAACGTCTCCTTGGCCATTCATGCAGTGGGGGATGGATATAGTAGGACCTATGCCCCTAACCCTAGGGCCAAAGACACTAATGCTCGCCGTCACAGATTACTTCTCCAAGTGGATAGAGGCCGGAGCGTTCAAGAACATCAAATATTCCCATGTCATCTCCTTCATCGACAGAAACATCATCATGAGATTCAGAATCCCTCACACCATTGTATGCGATAACGGATCGCAATTCATTAGCAAAAACATCGTATCGTTCTGCGAGGAAAAGGGGATACGTCTAGTCTACTCGACGCCATGATACCCTCAAGCGAACGGGCAAGCAGAATCAAGTAACAAGGTCATCGTAAGCAACCTCAAAAAAAAGGATAGAAGAATGCAAGGGAAATTGGGCAGACCAACTCCAGGCTATAGTGTGGGCCGACAGAACGACTCCTAAGAGAGCGACGGGAAGAACACCATTCTCTCTCGTGTAAGGTTGCGAAGCCGTCCTGCCAATTGAGGTGGAAGTACCAACAGAAAGATATCGGTCTCTCCCTGAAGAAAGAAATACTCCAATGATGACGTTCATGATAGATACGGTCGACGAGATAAGAGACAATGCAGCATTGAGGATGGCAGCACAGAAACAAATCGTTGCCCGAAGCTATAACCGACGAGTAAAAGCAAGAACTTTCCAAGTAGGAGACTGGGTCTTAAGAAAAGTATTTCCAAATACCGAGGATAAGAGCGTCGGAAAGCTCGCCGCGTCCTGGGAAGGTCCATACCAAATAGCACAAGTCGTAGGGCGAGGAGCCTACGAACTCGTTACACCAGAAGGAGTACCATTGATGCGTTCGTGGAACGCGACACATCTTAAGAAATATTAGCATTAGAGAACGTGATAGTTGATTTGATTTTTAATTGTTCCTATGCATATTTTAGATTTCTCATTATGTTCAAGCATGTTTTAGCGTCGGAACGACAAAGGGGTCGTCGAGACTAGGGGTAGACGTCTTAGCCCATCAGAATTCATGAAGTCTTCATTAATACATAAGTATGCACCTTTTTATCTGATATGCAATGCATGCCGAGTTGTTTCATTTCAAAGTACTTGCTCTGTGTCTATGACGTAACATCAAGCTTAATAAGGCCGCGGCGAAAATCCGCGCCGGGGGCGAATTTCGTTAGCATACGCGTTTAAGGCTCCATCTACGCATATGCAACGTTAGCCGAACCGCCGACTCCGAGTCGACGCTTCCCATGATTGTTAGCGACGTGTGGCAATGGTCATGGGGAATGAAGCCCAGCACCTCACGAAACTGGCACGGTCCTCTGAGCGAAGAAGGGAAACCTATCGCCACGACCACTCTCCAGGAACGCGTACTTGCGCCTTCCACGGCCCCTCTGAGAGTCATGAATCCACGGGCAAAACGCCAAACCGGCAGGGATGCGTCCACCGGCATCGTAAGTCCTAACAATCTAGAAATTGGACGCCACACGATGAATAGGCCCGTCGATTAAAAGAGTTCGACGTCGACCTAACGCTAGCGTGAGGTAACGGACCCACCTTAAAAGTAAGGGGTAACGTCACTAGCTGATAAAATCACACGCTGACCTATGTCCGCCACTCGCTTCAGGGTTCGGAGGAAATGCTGGACCCAACCTTCATGTAAGCCGACAACGTAACTAAAGCAGCCGCGATGACCACAATGATACCAAGGGTAGAAAAAACGAAACCTCGAAGTCAAAGATCGACCTACGCGTCACAAGTAAAAAATGTTTGGCAAACCTGACTCCATACAAGATTCGAAGTCAGATTCGCCAAAAGGGGATAGTAGTCCCACCAAAGGTTAAAGATAAATGAAAGCCTTACGCAAAGAAAGAAGCAACAAACGTTCAATACGTATTAAAAAAGAATTCGCCACGCAAGAACGTGGCGAAAAGCTAATGTTCCACAAAAGCAAAAATGCAACAACCAAAAAGATGAAAGTTGGCTAAACTAAGAAAAAGGAGATACATCCCTATCCGCGGAAATGACGTCGCCATCTAAAGTAACATCCACGTCACTAGACGCCAAGACTGGCGAACTTGAGGATACGCGTAGAAGAGAAACCCCCTCGGGCGGAACGGGATAAAGAACAGAAAATTCACCACGCTCGCGTTCTACATCCCAATCTATGTGACGACCCGCACGAAACTCCTCCATAACCTCAATACGAGATGACGACGAATAGTAAGTACTAGTCTCTCGCAAGTTCTTCTCGTACACCTTTGCTTTCTCCTCGGCGTCAGCCTCAAGGGATGCGACCTTTCCATTCAACACCTCGACGTGTCGCGCCAACACACCCCTCTGTTTTGCTGTCTCCAACGTCTCCATACGAGCATCCTTCTCAGCCACCGTAAGATGAGCAATCTTCTTATTCAGATCTTTGATCTTCTTACCAAGATCACTCACCTCACCCTTCAAGGCTTCCTCGGACTCAGAACGCTTATGAAGACGTTCCCAGGAACACAACGAAGCTTGGAAGGCCTAAAAGGATCCCAACAGATAAGAAACGACATAACAACAAGAAGAAACGAAAAGATAAGAAAAAATACACACCTGCCACTGTGCTACAAGAGAATCGCCCAAGACGTCTACGGCTTGCATAGACAGATAATGGTTCCAAGAAGAAGTAGAAGCCAAAGCTTGCATCGCAGGGATAAAGTTACGCGTAGGCGCTACAAGACGAGACATTATCGCAGGAAAATCGCTTGCTTCAACATACGTAACGGAAGCTGCACCAGGATCTGTTGTTTTTCCCTTCTCGCTCTCCTCCAAAGGATCCGCGAGTAATTCCTCTACCCCTCCTACGCGTAGAGACGCATCTGAAGACACTTGCACCCCCCGTAACTGGTGGAATCTCCTCCTTTACGCATGACAGAGTAGAAACCACCCCTTCCTTCGCAGCCCTCGACTTTTCCTCTGAAATACATCTCCTCTTCGCGGTAATCAAGTCATGAGAAGATTCTTGACGAGTACGAGACGCGACGCCTGAAACAAGAGTGCGTTTAGAAGATAAAGAAAAAACAAAGGAGGTAGAAAAGCAACATGTAATTTGCCAACAAAGCTCACCTCGAGAAAGAGCAGGGGTCGCGAGACGATATCCCTTCCCGTCACGGCCGGTAAAGGTGCGTTCTACCAACGGAATCGCCATGATCTTCTTAGTAATCTCCTCTGATTCCTCTCGCGCCACAATAGCATGGATATCAACTACGCACAAAGTCACACGCAAGAATAAGCGTCAAGGTGCATAAGTCTAAAGAAAATCATAAAGGATAAAGAAACATACTGGAAGGAGTCCATTCTTCAAGCAAGAAAGCGCAATCTTTCCCCAAGGTAGACTTCCTGATAAAGTAGAACTTATCTGCCCAACCTCGGTCGGACGAAGTTCCCTCGTTCATCAAAGGAGGAACCCCGACGCGAGATTTGATGTTGACTCTACCCGCCGAAGGAGTGGAGAGTATGCAAGAGTGCATAACGTCGGCGATCGTGAACGCGATGTCGAAATTAGCCAGAATATGGTCCAACACCGCCAAGCCCCTCCAAGCACTCGGAAGAATTTGCCCGACCGCGATACCCAAAGTAGTCAAGAAAGAACGAACTAAAGGAGAAAAAGGAAAACGGTGTCCGACCAAGAAGGGGTACTCGTAGACACAAATCCATCCCGGGCGTAAGGCGTCGGCGAACCCGTCAGAGGGAGGAATGGCAATTTCCACGTGAGCAGAGAGCCCTGCTATGGAACGAAAGAACTCGATGTTGCGAGCTGAAGAAGAACGACGGTTAGCATCGTTAAGGATCATCTTGGGATCGTAGATAATTGGAGCCATTGAGAAGAGAGAGGGTAAAGGTTAGGGTCTGCAAGAAAATTACGTATGAGAGGAAGGAAGCCGGAGCGTGTTTAAATAAGGAAAGGAGATCTCGTCCGAGATCTTCCAAAGAATCAATTTGTTTGTTACCGTTAGGACAAATCCGAACGTTGGGGAAGTAGCCGTTGGAGTGGATATGAGTCGGTCAGCCGCATTAAATGAGAATCGAAGAGAAGACGTTATTACGAAGTTAGGATTTCGGGTTGAACGAGTATTCAACGCGTTCTGAATTTGATGAAGGCGTATTTTATGAAGAAAGAAGACGTCTCCCAGCTCTACTAGATGTTAAGCCCTGTAAGACGCCTTAGGGGTATTGTTTGTGCCTAAAAATACGACGAGTGTGGAACGCGTGAAGAGTTACGCGTAGGAAGACTGTGTCGACGCGACGAGAGGAATGAAGGATGTCGTTGACGTGACGAGATGTGGCAAAGGTCTCGTTTATCTTGAAGATTAGGTCGACCGAGCGTATTTTATCCTATTCCTTATTATATTATTGTAATTGGTAAAAGATACGGTAAAGAATATCTTTGACCTTGTTTGTTATATCGTTATTTAGATAAAAGGAAGAGATAAGATCTCGTTTCCTATAAGATATTATTAGGGTTAGCCTATAAATAAAGGTTAACGCCTGCTTTGTAATCATTCAGACACCATTACGAGTAATACCAAGTTCAAGCCTCAAACCCTAAATTCTTCTCTCATTCTAAATTGTTCTTGAGTGTTGAGATTATACCATACTCTTTGATCTTTGCCCTACAATTGCTTAGTTATCTTCTCGAAGGTAATTTCGCTACAAACAACTGTCATTACATTCATTTTGATCAGTCCATCCTTAACATAACCCTTTCCCACATAAACCCCGTATTTGGAGAGAACCAGGTTGTCGGACACAAACTTGATCATGAACCTGTTCTTGGAGAGAAGAGTCCCTGAAATCAGGTTCTTGCAAATGTCTGACACATGAAGGACGTTGTTCAGTGTCAACTCCTTCTCGGAAGTTATCTTCAACACGATCTTAATTCCCATGAACTTCAACCTTAGAAGTGGAGGAGTTTCCCACGAAGAGTTGTTCCCCCGTATTGCTCTTTTGATATGTCGTGAAAAGACCCTTATCCGAGAAAATGTGTGTAGTGGCACCAGTATCGCACCACCACTCCTTTGGATTGCTACCATCAATGTTTACTTCAGTTATTTCCGCACACAAATCATCTATTGTGAGCGAGCCTTCAACTAGGCTGGCTTGGGACTTGCCTTTGTCCTTCCTTGTGTCGACCTTGCTCCGACACTCATCCGCCTTGTTCCCAATCTTGTTGCACTTGTGACATTTCCCACTAAACTTCTTAGCTTGTTGCTTCTTGAAGTTGTTGGAGTTCTGAGGTTGAAACTTTCTTTTCTTCCCCCTGTCTCGATGCTCTGTCAGGTTTGCCTTGTTTGAAGGTCCATCTTGGTAACATCCCGAGTCTTGTACTTCTTGGTAAGAGTTTCCCACAATTCCTTGGTGGTGGTGTGGTTGCAATACACTTTGTACAACGAGTCAACCATTCGGGCCGACACATAGCTTCTGCACACATAGTCCCCTTTGACCCAGTCAGTAAGGGAATTAGTGTTGTTAGGGGAGAACCTTGTTTTTTCCTCAATCAGATATTTGTCTTAATTCATTGTGCTCAAGAAGAAATGCATCTTCTGAGACCATATCTTGGGCAGAACCCCAACGTGATATGCACTAGGCAAATTCGCCATGTACAACCTATCTGGTACCCTCACATGGAGCATTTGCACATCCGACAAGTCCATAGGATGACTTGTTTGAGACTGTACAACCGGTTTCGGTACGACCAGAGACTCATCATTGACCAGAGTCTTATTAGTAATATGAGCTTGATCTAGAGGCAGATTCACAAGTGGCAGACCATTCCAAAACTGTGTTTGGGTTGTCGACTCACTTGTTTTGGTTCCAGCAGAATATTGAAAGGGAAAATTATAGGAAATAATAAAAATGTTTCCAATTTAATTTAACTAGTTATTTTAAAATTTCTGATTTTATTTAATCAATATATATTAAATGCCGATTATAATTAATCAAAAAAGATTAATTCTCGATTTTTTTTTAAAAAAATAATAATATTTTTTATTTTTTAATTATAAAAAAAGTATAATATTGGGAATTACAAAAAGTTGGATGGGAGCCTAACAACTAATTGTGCTCCAACACCCTTGTTCAAAGCAAAACTCAACCTCTGAAAAATGAAAGACCGAATATTTAGATTAATTGCGTGACTCTGAGCAGCACGTGTGACCCTAGACAAAAAATCGAGAGCATCACCCCCTAGTTCCCCAAAGGTGGAGAAGGCAAAAGCAATAAAATTGTAGCCATTATCAATGCACTTAGATTCATACTTCTTCTTCTTTTCGGCAACAGCGTTAGAAACAACAACTCCAGGAACAAAAGCATCGACTCCAGCACCTGTGAAAGGAGAAACACCTGTAACATCCAAACAGACATTTCACCAATTCTGCCTTAACTTGTTTACTCAAAAAAAAAATTATTAGTCGTAGAAACATAGGAAAAAAATTCAGAATTAAGATTGTGGGAACGTTTATTTCTACAACTTTCAAATTATATAAAATGAATAAAATAAAACAGAATAAGGAGAAGCGAATTTTAGTCGAACCAATACCAGCATTGGGTCATTCGAACTTGAGCAGAATCGAGACAAATATCTCTTTCCTTAATTCTGAAAACGCCCCGTAGTGTGACGGTTACCGACGTTCCTAATCCCAAGATACAACTGCTACACCTTATGTTTTGCCCAACTCAAAAACTAGAAGCCTACGAACTCTGTTACTGTGTATTCTCATACTCGAAGTACAAAATGAGGAATAGGTGAAGAGACCAATCGTGGGAGAGAGCAGAAGAGAATGATGTGTTGAGTGTGTGAACATGAGTGTTGCAAAGCCTCTTTTTTATAGGCTGCAGGAGAGAATTCATGAAATGAATAGGCTGATCCGCGTGGATTAAATGGGCTAATATGGTCAAAGTTAATCCCGTGTGTCATTGAACGAGCCCCACGAGCCGCGAGCCACGAGCCGATCTGATCCGAACTGCGCGCATGTGGTCTTCGAAAGCCCAAACCCATCAGGATAGCCTCCTCTGACCCAATCAAATCCATTACAATTCATTCCTAGTTTATATACTAGTGAATTTACCTTCTCCTAATCAATGTAAGATACACATTAATCATCAAAACTCAACTTAGTTACATTAAATGCAACTCCCTCATTTATCATTCAAACAGAACCAGAATTAAACGTATGAGCATACTACGAGATAGTGCTCGCGGAGACGAAGCCAACGCTCCCATAATCCGACACCGACGGTGCCCGGAAAATTCTGTTCCAACAAGAACATCAATGTCGTTGCCATTGAAACTCAAGAGTTGTTTTGCCTTTGTTAATTATAACCTATTATTAACAAAGACAAGGTTTTTATTAAAAAAGGCAAAACAACCTTTTGGGATGACTTTCTATTATTTGTGATCCCTTACCTTGATACACTTTCGTCATACTCGATAAATGGTATAATCTCTCACTCTAGCAAGCAAGATCCTAACCTAATGTAGTTTTTCAGATTATGTGTGCATGTATGTAGTTCTACATTTGAGATGATTAAATCCTGATTGTGTATATTTGATCCTTGATTGTCTATTCCCAAGGTGATTTGAATTATTGACATGTTATTTTTTTTTGTATATTGCAGGATTCATTTTCTAAGAAAGTGGGGGAAGTTGGATGATTGAGGACTTATCTTAGATTGTAATATTTTATTTTGTTGTCATTATGTCCAATCAATATCGAAAATTTGTGGACTTTTTTTATAATTTTCTTGTTGATACTTGATGCATGCTTTTAGGTTTATTATGGTTCTATGTTTATTGTAGTACATTTATAGTATAAATGAATAAAATAAAGTCACCCGAAAATCACCCGTTTCACCCTATCACTCGTGGATGATCGGGTGCGGGTTGATTCGGGTGGGCGGATTTAAGTAATGGGTCAGGTGATGGAAGTCATCCATCCGGACATCACCTGACCCATTGTCATTCCTAAGTGTGTTAATTTATTTGGAACGATGTGAGATTGCTGGTGGCTATAAAATTTTTCTAGATTGCCGCCTATCTTTTTGCCAAAAAAAAGTGGAGGAGTTTATTAGAAAGGATGTGTGTCCAATACACCCAATAAGAATATAAGTTTCTACGTACATCACCCTAATTAAATTTTACAGTAGTAAAATACACCACTCCGTCCATGCGCTCCTTTGTCCTATCATCTTCTTCTTTTCCACATATAATCCTCTCCGACGCCGAGCAAATCGCCGACCCCGGACACGTACTCCGTCGCCGCCTGAGGAGAAGGTTTTGGTAAGGTTTAGGCTAGAGTGTAAGAGGAGGTGATTCTTCGACAACAAGCACGATAAGATCAAGCGCAAAAATCGTGAAGCTGCTAAGCGGAATCGCAAAAGCTAATTAGGTTTCTTTTCCCCCTTTTTGGCTTCTGATGCTGGATTCTTATGGATTGTGTCTAATTTGACTGGGATTGAGAAGTTCTGAGGGATTTGTGGAGTGTGTCATGTAATTGCAGTGAAATTTTTAGGGTTGAAGAACACTGAATTTGCCTCTTATCTTTTTGCTTCCATATTAAACTAAAATCCGAGAAATAAAAGTTGCTACATACTTGTTTTTTGGGGGGAAATTTGAATTTAAATCAGGTTCTAGTGATGTTGGAAATGAGCTGCACTAGCATCTCATCTTAATAACCGTATAACAAAGAGGCTTCTCTTGCATTTAAGAAGCTCCATTTTTGCAATGTTCTAACTTGCATTGTGCATCAATGCAGTTGATGTATGATAACTATATAGAGGTAGTTATGTAATTGATCTATTATTTGTTCATAAGCTGTGAACTAAACTGAAGATTATTGCTACAAGTTGTAAGTACTGCTGCATTTGCAGATTTCATCTTTTAGTCTACATATTTTCGACCAGACAAAGCCTGCACAAGAAAATTTCCAATTTGTATTACAACATATATTTTACCTTTTGTTTCTTTTCGTGTCCTTGAGTCACATCTGTGAGTTCAAATGAATACGCCATATGTTTAGCAGCAGCAACATATCAATTTGCACAGACCCGCCATGTGTTTATTAAAATGTATTTTAGAAGAAGCAATTTGCAGATCAACATCAAAATTAGAGAGTTAGTTTAGAAGAAAGGCAAGACATACTTAGAAAAATCAGTTCATAAGAATGTGTTGACAAAGATTCTATCTGCATCAAAATCAGAGAGTACACTTAGAAAAAAGAGTTCATAAAAATGTGTTGACAAAGATCTTAGTATGTTGATAGTTTTATTAGTTTTGTTGATAGTTTTATTAGTTTTGTTGACAGATTACTAGTATTGTTGATAATCATTTGTTGTGTTGTTGACAAGTTATTAATGGTGTTGACATATTATTAGGGGTGTTAACATCGCTTTTGTGTGTGGTTGACAAGTTAATGTCGACAATTTTTTTTAATGTGTTCACAATTTTATTTAGTGTGTTGATAATTTTATTTAGTGTGTTGACAATTTTTGTTATGTTGTTGACAAGTTATTAGTGGTGTTGACAAATTATTATTTGTGTTGACAGTTTAGTTACACCGTGATGACAATTATAATTACTCTTGTTGGAAGTTTAATTACTCTCATTGATAGTTTATTCGTGTTGTCAGATTATTATTCATGTTGACAGTGTTGTTACATCGTATTGACAGTTATAATTACTCTCGTTGACAATTTAATCGTGTTGACAACTATCGTTGGCAGTTTATTAGTGGTATAGACAAATTATTATTTGTGTTGACAGTTTAGTTATATCTGTTGACAGTTTAGTTATATCGTGTTGACATTTAAAATTACTCTTGTTAACAATTTAATTATTCTCATTGATAGTCTAATTATTAATTTAAATACATATATATTATATATATATATAAATAAAATAATAAATGGAACTTGGTAACTTTGATAATTATACACGTTTTCTATTCAACGCCCAGGGCAAATGCTATTTATCGCCTTGGGTGTCCTTGCGCATGGACTGCTTAATTTTAAAAAAAAAACCTTACGTCACGCAAACACTTGGACCACACGTGACGTAAGGATTCCTTACGTCACGTGTGGACATTCTTACGTCAAGTAAGCACTGCTTACGTCACATAAGGATTGTTTTTGTGCGTGACGTAAGGAATACCATCCTTGCGTCACGAAAGAATGTGCCATAAGCTAAATGACCTTCTATGTGTTAGGTTTAGATGCTTGGAGCATATGTCCAAATAATGTTGTATAAATGACATGATCTGGAGTGTACGGGGACTACAATTGCTTGAAAAGTGGTCAAATACGAGTAATGCTATGAACTGGTGGTTGTGAGTAACACTCATGAAGTTATTGTATCCTTAATAGTGTTTAACCAAAATTTCAATCAATTCCGACATCGTTGGAGCTATATTCCGACAAGTTAGAGAGTTATGACAAGTTCGGTATACAAAGGAGGTGTTACTTCAAAAGTTAGGGGTTTTGATTGGGAGTTGCCCACATGGTTAAATATCCGTAATAGGCATTGAAAACAAGTTTCATTCCATTCGGGCATCGTTTGGGTGACGTTCCGTCAAATTGGCTCTTAAGGCCTTTTAGCGTTTACGCATAGTTTCGAGTCCCGTTTTGTGTGCGGGAGACCTTATTGAGACTTTATATGCCTAATAACACTAATTTGTATAATTTTATAAAACATAATATAACATCGATGTTGTTGACCATACATATTGAGACAAGTTAGATAATGATGACTATATTGATGTTTACAAAGGAGGTGTTACTTGAAAATTAAATGTTTTGATTGGGAGTTACCCACATGGTTAAATATCCCTAATAGGCATTGATAACAAGTTTCATTCAATTCGGACATTGTTTGGGCGTCGTTCCGCCAAATTGGGCTTTAAGGCTTCTTAAGGCCTTTTTAGGCCTTTTAGCGTTTACGTGCCTCATTTTGTGTGAGCGAGACCTAATTGATACTTAATATCCCTAATAAGAGTAAGTTGTATGATATTTTAAATAATAATCAACATCTATGTTGTAGATCATACATATTCCGACAAATTAGAGAGTTATGACTAGTTCGGTATTTACAAAGGAGGTGTAACTTCTAAAGTTAGGGGTTTCTATTGGGAGTCACCGACATTGTTAAATATCCGTAATAGGCATTGAAAACAAGTTTCATTGCATTCGGACATTGTTTAGGAGTCGTTCCGCCAAATTGGGCCTTAAGGCCTTTTTAGGCCTTTTAGCGTTTACGCATAGTTTCAAGTCTCTTTTTGTGTGAGCGAGATCTTATTGACCTTTTATATGCCTAATAACCCTAATTTGTATACATTCCAACACCGTTTTGACGTCCTCTTCACCAAATTGGACCTTAAAGACTTTTTCTGCGTTCATAAATTGGACTTAAGGCCTCCATATGTGGAACATCTATGTTGTTTCTACAAAACAACAACAAATCTTAAGAATTAGGCAGAAACTTACGTCACGTAAGCATCCAAACGTCACGTAAGAACCATGCGTCACGTAAGGATTCTTCCGTGACGCAAGGATGGTCGTAGCAGAGACTGAATTTGGTAAAAAATTTAATGTCCCATAGGCTAACTTCTCTGTGTATACTACTATATTGGCTTTAACAACTTAATGATGTATGACAACGGTATACCATTGTTTTATCACAGTTTGGGGTTTGGCGGTTTTGATTGAGAGTTACCCACATGGTTAAATATCCCTAATAGAAATTGAAAACAAGTTTCATTGCATTCGGACATCGTTTCGGCGTCGTTCCGCCAAATTGGGTCTTAAAGCCTCTTGTTAGGCCTTTTAGCGTTTACGTGCCTCATTTTGTGTGAGCGAGATCTAATTGATACTTAATATCCCTAATAAGAGTAAGTTGTATGATATTTTAAACAATAATCAACATCTATGTTGTAGATCATACATATTCCGACAAGTTAGAGAGTTATGACTAGTTCGGTATTTACAAAGGAGGTGCTACTTCTAAAGTTAGGGGTTTTGATTGGGAGTTACCCACATGGTTAAATATCCGTAATAGGCATTGAAAACAAGTTTCATTCCATTCGGACATCGTTTGGGCGACGTTCCGCCAAATTGGCTCTTAAGGCCTTTTAGCGTTTACACATAGTTTCGAGTCCCGTTTTGTGTGAGGGAGACCTTATTGGAACTTTATATGCCTAATAACACTAATTTGTATAATTTTTTTAAACATAATATAGCATCGATGTTGTTGACCATATATATTGAGACAAGTTAGATAATGATGACTATATTCATGTTTACAAAGGAGGTGTTACTTGAAAATTAAAAGGTTTTGATTGGGAGTTACCCACATGGTTAAATATCCCTAATAGGCATTCAAAACAAGTTTCATTCTATTCGGACATCGTTTGGGCATCGTTCCGCCAAAATTGGGCCTTAAGGCCTCTTAAGGCCTTTTTAGGCCTTTTAGCGTTTACGTGCCTCATTTTGTGCGAGCGAGACATAATTGATACTTAATATCCCTAATTAGAGTAAGTTGTATGATGTTTTAAACAATAATCAACATCGATGTTGTAGATCATACATATTCTGACAAGTTAGAGAGTTATGACTAGTTCAGTATTTACAAAGGAGGTGTTACTTCTAAAGTAGGTGTTTTAACTCATAATGCTCAAATGAACAATCAAGAAAAGAAATACATTTAAAATTTGAAAAAGAAGATCTAACGACGAGGGTCCAACGGCCTGAACAGTTTCATTTATTCACGTGCGTTCCCAACTTTGAAGTGTTTAGTGGATGATTCCCCTCTCTCCCATTCCTGTTCCTGCTGATGTCGGTTGATGGGTTTAGTGGAGGATTCCCCAATTTCAATAAACGTCATATCATCTGAATCATCTTGATCAGAATAGGACATCGCTATAATCACAAACATAACCAAATCATCGTTACATACTCAAATATGACCATAATCAATCCAAACAACAACATTACATGTTTTTAATCAACATTTTACTATAAACAAATCAGTAATCATAAAATTCTGTAAAAAAATTACATATGAAGGTAAACATTAAGGATTTACATTCTGAAACAGAATGCAAATCCTTACACCTTCGTATGCAGTAAAACTCAATTCATTTTTACTGTTTCAACACTCCATCAATTTTTTCAACAATAAAACACTATCTATTCAACTCATTCAATCCATAAAAGTCAATATCAATATCAAATTCCTAAGTATACAATATAATTATAAAACAATACCAAATAATCAATATATACTCAATAAAATTCATAATCAATACAAACAACTTCAATTTCATGCTCTATAATCAAAGATTTGACATAATCCTTTCAATTTCGAACTAAATATCATCAAAAAACAATAGAAATATCATATTCACTTCAATAACATACCTTAATGATGAAAGGATGATGTTTACTTACCTTTAGATGACGATGAACTTGATTTTGATGTTGAAATTGAAGAAAAATGACAAAAACGAGAGGATGGAGTGTTTGCTGGTGTGTGGGTGCCGCCAACAATGTTGAGGAGGCTGTGAAAATGAGTAGAGTTTCACCAAAAGTCTTTTTATAGAAAATATCATGGGATCCTTACGTCACACTATAATTGCCTTGCGCCACGCAAAGAAATTATCCTTACGCGCGCGACGTAAGGAAATCCTTGCGTCACATAAGGAAAATCTTGCGTGACGCAAGGAAAATCTTGCGTGACGTAAGGAAACCCTGGGTGATAAATAGCAGAACGAAGTGGGCGATGAATAGCATGGGCCTAAATATATCTCTTCCAAATCAAATGTCATGTGTCGAGTGGAATTCAACACACCGAAAAGAAGCTCCGTCTTCTCTCTAACTTTCTCACTCCTCTTTCTTCTTTTGAACACAATCTCTTCCCATGGGGCTCGTTACCAATCCCACATTTCCCCTTTCCTTTGTCCTTAGAAAGGTTCTTCCCCCCATTAGTTATTGCCTTACCCAAATCCCTAGCCTGATTGGGTTTCAAAACCCTAGATCTATCCCCCTTGATAACATGCCTAATCCTTCGATTTATTTTCTCGGTTCCACCACTTGTTGCAATCATCAAACCCCTAAACCTAGATCTGTTCCCGATTGCTCTTTTGGGACCTCGAATCTCCAGCTCAACCGCCTATATGGATCTTTGTTGTTTTGGTTTCTCGATGGAGTATTGAAGACGCTTCGCGCTTCCTTTGATGCATGCATGGGTGGCGATTGCAGAATCCCAGGTATGCCTCTCTCTCATCTTATTTTAATTTCATCATCCTCTCCTGACAAATCCCTCGTTGGGTTGGGTATTTGTCTGAAGCCGGGCCTTGTTGCTGGTTTAAGAGATTGCTCTCTTGTCGGTGTTGAGCGCCTCTTTCAGATTCCCTTTCCCTTTGCTGAGGCGGCCACTGTTGGAGATCTGATGACTCGACCGACCTTTGGCCTTATGACCCTACTCCTGACCAATCTCCCTTACTCTCTTATAATTTCTCTTTACAATCAGATCTATACTTGTTATTCTATATGCTCTGGAGATCTCTCTGGTATTCTCTCTTGGAAATTGTTTGTGCCTAAAAATACGACGAGTAAGGAGCGCGTGGTAAGCTACGCGTAGGATGATCACGTCGACGCGACGAGAGGCGATGAAGATGTCGTCAACATGACGAGACGTGGCAAAGATCTCGTTTACCTTAAAGATAGAGTCGGCCGAGTATATATTATCTTATTCCCTTGTATATTGTTGTAATTGGTAAAAGATACGATAAAGAATATCTTTTTACCTTATTGTTATATCATCATTAGATAAAAGGAAGAGATAAGATCTCGTTTCCTAAAAGATATCATTAGGGTTAGCCTATAAATAAAGGCTAACGCCTGCTTTGTAAGTCATTCAGCCACCATACGAGTAATACTAACTTCAAGCTTCAAATCCTAAATTCTTATATCGTCCTATATCGTTCTTGAGTGTTGAGATTGTACCATATTCTTTGATCTTTGCCCTACAATTACTTAATTATCATCTCATTGGTAATTTCGCTACAAACAATTGGGCTGGATCAAAAAGGTATCGTCTCACCATACGAAAAGAACTTCTTTTTTGCAGGGAAAATCATGACAAATCCGACCAACAACCTGCGTAACGGCGAAAAGAAGTCTGAGGAAGAAGACCCTGCGACGACTCCTCTCGTTCCAGCGGACGAAGACGCAGGGAAAGATCTCGAGAATACTCCCAGTACTCCAAAGAGAAACGCTCCCATAGAAAAACAGGGGGTAGACGGCGAAGTAACCGACGTAGCCGCCGTCCAAGCACAGTTCAACTCCTTCGAGAAAGTCCAAGCAGAAGCCATGTACGCAAGCGAGAAAACGGCGCTGGAGCTTACTAAGGAGAACGAGAGGTTGCATTCAATAATCAGGGAACTCAAGGCGGGATCAGCAGGACCACGCACCTATGTCCGTGGTCAGAACGTCGTTCGACGTCTCGACCTAGACGCCGCTGTCGAAGAAGACGACGTATACAGACCCCAAGAGCACCATGATTACGTTCCTCGTAGAGAAACGATACAAAGGAAGAAACCTGAGGAAAATATGACCCCAAGCGCCGTCGCCACGCTCGTAGCTCAACAAGTCGGAGCTCTAAGAAGAGTGATGATGTTAATGCCCGGAGCCCCTAAGTCCATAGTCCCTGAGCATGAGTTCAGATATCAAGAAAGTCCCTTCGTCGCCGCTATCGCCGCCCAAAAGATAGCCAAGAAATTCACCGTCGCTGATCTCCCCGTCTATGACGGATCCGATGATCCAGAGGAGCACATCCTACTCTACAAAGCCAAGCTCTCCACAAGTCCAATCGAGTCAGAGCTAAGGGAAGCAATGATGTGCAAATTCTTTAGCTCGACGTTGAAAGGCCCAACTTTGACGTGGTTTATCCACTTACCAAGGGGAGTATCTCTTCCTACGCCGAGCTCTCCAACATGTTCCGATTACAATTTGCCAGCAGTAAGATGTTCGCAAAACAGCCTTCAGATCTCCACAACATGCGAATGAACAAGGGCGAAACCATAAGAGCCTTCATGAAGTGTTTCAATGACGAGAAGATCACAATCCCAGATTGTAGCGAATCCACCGCCGCCGACGCGTTCAGACGTGCTCTCCCCCGAGATAGTGACCTATACAAGGAATTGACAAAGACTCGCCCCGATTCGTTCGTCTCAACAAGGGAAAGAGCCATGGAAGCTATGCGCTTAGAGGAAGATCTCCTGAGACACGCCGAAGAAAATTCTCGATCTCCGCGTAGACGAAATCCTCCGCGTAGGAACTCTCCTCAGCGCCGACATAGCGACCGCCATCAAGAACGAGGGGAACACCATGATAGGAGAAACAAGCCGTTCCAAAGAGAACCGCAAATGGTGCATAATGTGAGCGAAGTTGATAGCGTTTATATGGTCGACAGAAATATCTCCATGAAGACTGATGCGTTGCGAGTTATGAGCGCGATGGAAGGGCTACGTGACGTGCAATGGCCTAAGAAGCCGAATCCAGGAAGAAGACCCGGAACAGGGAAGGGGTATTGCGAATTTTTCATAATGACACAGGTCATACTAAAGAGGGGAGATTTGAGGGATTTGCTCTCCAGAGAAGGAAAGAACGCGTTCGAAGGAGTGAAGAAAGAAAGGAAGTCTCCCACCCCTCCTCCACCTCCGTCAAGTCATACCCGAACCATACATACCATCCTCGGAGGCTCCTCCGCGAGCGGTTACACTTCATCCGCCGCTAAAAGGAATATCAAGATCTTACGCGATGATAGTGACATGACGCGAGTCTATCAAATCCGTCCTACCAGAAGAAACTATCTGATCACGTTTGAGGAACCAAACGAGACGGTAGAGCATTACGACGGGTTAGTCATCTCCCTTACCGTCGGCAATTGCATGGTCAAGAGAATCATCATAGACAACGGGAGTTCCGCCAATATAATCACTACATCCGCCATAAAAGAGCTCGGACTCTCTAACGACGACGTCGTAAGGAAGTACGTTCCCTTTGTAGAATTCAGTGGTGAAGTGGCAAGCATGTTAGGAGAGATTACATTGGCAACCTATGCCATGGGTATCAACATACAAGCAAAGTTTGCAGTTATGGAGATCGAATCGCCTTACAATATCATTCTAGGAAGGCCTTGGTTACACGACATGAAAGTCGTACCCTCAACGTACCTCCAGTCCCTGAAATTCCCGTCCCTATGGGGGATCCAAGAGATCAAAGGCGAGCTTCAAGTCGCAAGAGAATGCTATAGCATTGGGGTAAGAAACGCTACCAAGGCATCGTTGGGTAAGGAGAAGGAAGCGTAGCAATCAAAGGATCACGAAGAAAAAGCGAGGGGTGGAAAGTCAACCCCTGACGCGACAAGAAAAACAAAATTCACCAAACAAGAAGATACCAATCCACCAAGTAAGTACGAGCAAAAAGTCCAGGCAAAGAATGACGACTTAAGCTGAATGTTCCAAAAGCACCACCCGCCCTAAATCAAGCCCAACAATAGTGATAAGAATTTTCAAGTTTTCTAGCATTATTTTCTTTGTGTTTTTTTCTCGCATGAGTAGAATTAGTTTCTTTCAAGAGTTTCAATAAGTTAGCGTCGTTATCTTAGAGTCGGAGCGACAAGGGGTCGTGACGATTAGGGGTAGGCGTCAGCGTCAAAGTTTGTTAATATATGAAGCATCTTTCTATTAATATATGAGTACGCTCTTCTCTTCTCCAACGTTGTATGCTGAGTTGTTTCGTTTCCAAAATTACTTGCTCTATGTCTATGACGTAACACAAAGCTACAAAAGGCCGCGGCGAAAATCCGCGCCGGGGAGGAGTTTCGTTAGTCTACGCGTTCAAGGTTCCATCGACGTGTACACAACGTTAGCCAAACCGCCGACTCCGAGTCGACGCTTCCCATGATTGTTAGCGACGTGTGGCAATGGTCATGGGGAATGAAGCCCGGTACCTCACGAAACCGGCATGGTCCGCTGAGCAAAGAAGGGAAACCTATTGGCACGACCACTCTCCAGGAACGCGTACTCGCGCCTTCCACGACCCCTCTGAGAGTCATGAATCCACGGGCAAAACGCCAAACCGGCTGGGAGGCGTCCACCGGCATCGTAAGTCCAAACAATCAAGAAATCGGACGCTACACGATGAATGGTCCCGTCGATTAAAAGAGTTCGACGTCGACCTAACACTAGCGTGTGGCAAAGGATCCACCATAATGTAAGGGGTAACGTCACAAGCTGATAAAATCACACGCTGACCTATGTCCGCCACTCGCTTCGGGTTCGGAGGAAATGCTGGACCCACCTTCATATAAGCCGACAACATAACAAAAGCAGCCGCAATGACCATACCACCTTATCGAGTAAGTAAAACTCCCTAACGCGTTCATTACGAACAAAGTATCATACCAGGGTAGAAAACTACACCGTAAAGATAAAGTAGCAAAAGAAAAAAGCAAAGGACAACACTTATGCACTCACAAACGAGATACGCGTAAGGGGTCACGGAAGTTCAAGTCAAAAAGAAATAAGTTCTACACGTACGCAGAGCAAGATACACGTACCAGAGTATAGCGCATAAAACATCAAAACCAAAGAAAGAACAAGTACCCAAGACGTCTCCGACACAAAGAACAACGCGCACGACGCAAGAAATAAACTGCGGGATATGACAAGCAAAGCAAGCCCAAGGGTCTTTGGTAGCTCTAACCTAGTCTGCGGGGAGCCTAAGTCAAACCTACCAAAAGGGGTAGGATTATTCCCAAAGAATCAAACAAAAAACAACAACGCCATTGCATAAGCAACAAGGAACTCATACGAGAAGAAACACCGTCGCCAAGAAGAACATGTCTAGACGTAACGACGTACTCAAAGCGTAAAAGATCCAGGAATCAAAGAGTTGTATTATAGAGACCCATCAAGAAGGGCAAGAACAAAAGTATTTACAAGAAAACACCCCGAAGACCGGCGACGCGTAAACAAAACAAAGTAAGAACAAACTTTATAATATAAGCCCAAGGAGGAGAATGATCCCGAAAAATCACGAAGATTCACTCTCAGATTCAGAAGAGCTCAACGAAGAACCCTCAGCGTCCTCGTATTCATGTTCGCCCTCGTCCTCACCTTCAGAATCCTCCACGACAACCTCCTCTTCGACACGATGAACATCTTCGACGCCTTTGTTGGGATCGACCTCATTAAGGTGAGGAACGTCTTCCTCCATGACCTCAGGATCCGACGGAGGATTCAAGGGAGAAGGGCCCGCCTCGACGCCTTCAGGAAGCTCTGCGAACGCCGCTTCGAACTCCCGTCGCTCTTTCACTGGATCCCATCCAAGATGTTGACCAGCACTATACTGCTCAATAACCTCCACTCGGGAAAGCCAAGACCAGTAGACCTTCACTTCCTTGAGCTCCGAAGCATGCTTCTTCTCCGTCCTAGCTATCTCGTCCTCCAAAACAACAATTCTCGCCTTCGAGTCCTCGACTTGCTTAGCAAGCTCGTCGTGAAGTTTGAGCGTCGCCGTGGACCTTCTCTTGAGCCTCGCTCTCCGCCTTACACGACGTCTCGATCGTCGCGTTAAGCTCTTTGATCTTCACCTCGTCGGTCGATTGCTTGTCTTCCATGGCCTTCATCCGATCAACAAAATCGGAGAAGCGCCCCCAAATGCATAACGAAGACTGAAGAGCCTAAGAGAAGAAAGGTAAAGAAGTCAGAATCAAAGCAAAGGCAAGAAACTTGGCGGAAAGATACAGAAAACTTACTTGCCACTGAGCAGCAATAGCTTCTCCCATCACATCCTCCGTCTCCAACGACAAATAGTAGTCAAGAGCTAGAGGAGTTTGGAGCCCCTTCAAAGCAGGAAGAAACGATCTCCCGGACGCGACGACACGATAAATAACTCCCGGAAAGTCGTCGACGGTCTCAAATCCAAACTTCAATTTCTCAACGACCTTTTCCTTGTCCTTGCACGACCTCTTCGTCGGAATTGAAGAAGGAGATGGAGATGAGACGAGAGAAATCATAGGCGTGATGTGGATAGGCACCTCGGAAGCGGTTCCATCCCCGATACGACTCCTCTTCCGCGACGCGATAAGAGCAGACATAGATTCTCCTCCGCTACGAATGCGAGAAACGGAAGCGGAAACTGAAAAACATCGAAGAAAATTTAGAATTCTCAAAGCAAGAAAGAAAAGAAAATAGAGGAACGTGAACGCGTTACCTGTCAGAGCCGTAGAAGCAAAGCGATGACCCTCCCCGTCGTGTCCATGAAAAGTTCGCTCACTCTCAGGAATCTCGAGGAGTCTATCGATGACCTTCTTGGTCTCTCGCCTCGCCACGATATCATCTGTGTTAACTGCAAAAAAGTATAAGACAAGATCCCATATAAGTAAAACATCGACGAATGATGACATGTATAGTAAAGATTCGGAAGAAAAAAGGGTGAACTCACTCGAAGGATTCCAACATTCGATAAGCCAAGAGCACTCTTCACCAAGAGTCGATTTGTTTACAAAGTAGAAGAAATTGGCCCAATAACGGTCAGCCTGACTTCCCTCAATGGCAATTTTGGCCGCTTTAGGTCTTGATTTAAGACCTACTCTCCCGACCGTTCTAGTCTGGATGTTCAAGGAATGGGCGAGATCATCGACGGCGATCTCGACGCCATGCTTCGCCGTCACATCATCCAAAGCGCCAAAAATCCTCCAGACGCTCGGCAGAAGCTGTCCTACAGCTACTCCTAACGTAAGCATGAAGGCTTTTGTCAACGGCGAGAAGGGAAACCGATGACCAGTGAGAAAAGGGTATTCATATACTGCTATCCATCCCGGGCGATATGCGTCGGCAGACACCCCTTGAGGCGGTATCTCGATCTCCACTTCAGGACCAAGATTTGCCAGCGACCTTAACCTCTCGACGCTACGCGCCTCCGAAGATTTACAGTCGGAACCCTTCAAGATGTTCTTTGGCACATAGAAAGAAGCCATTTCGAGAATCAAGGAATAAGTGAAGAAGAAATTTGAGAAAAGAGAGAAGGAGCAAATGATCTGTTGATCGTAAGTAGATGAGAAAGCAAGGAGTATTCAGAGTAGATGAGTTGTAGAAGAGGTAGGAGGAAAGTGAAAATCTTCCCCTTATATAGCCAAAGAGATCGCGAGAAACACGAGAGAGATTCCAACGACATTATAGCCGTTGGGAAAACTAGCTGTCACTAGTGGAAAAAACACTTGTTGCAGCGCCCTTGTTGAGGCGGGCAAAACTCTGCCTGCCTCAACAAACATCTGTTGAGGCGGGCAAAACTTTGACCGCCTCAACAAATACAAAAAATTGGACTTGTTGAGGCGGGCAAAAATTCGCCCGCCTCAACAAGTCCAATTTTTTTGAAATACAAGACCTGTTGAGGCGGGCGAAATTTTGCCCGCCTCAACAAGTCCAATTTTTTGAAATAAAAAAGCCTTCCTTTAACAAAAGCCTCCCTTTAACAAAAGCCGTTCGTTTTCATCCCAAAAAAAACCCTAAAAATCTCTTAACCTTTAACAAAAGCGGCGCATGTGTTCATCTGAGCTCGTTTTAATTCCAGAATCTCATCCCCTTCCTTCTCCATTCCCTCTCAAAACTTGTTCATCAGATCTCCCTCTCCTCTTCTCTTTTCGTCGCCTCAGATCTCGCCTGTTCATCAGATCTCGCCTCCTGTTCATCAGATCTCTCCTGTTCATCAGATCTCGCCTCCTTCGTCGCCGTCACCTCAGATCTCGCCACCTTCGTCGCCGTCGCCTCAGATCTCGCCACCTTCTTCGTCGTCGCCTCAGATCTCTCCTCCTTCGTCGTCGTCGCCTCAGATCTCGCCTTCTTCGTCGTCGTCCCTCGCCAGCTCCTCCCTTCGCCGCCTTGACTCTTCTAACACCGCCTCGCCTCCGGTTTCTGCAGTCACAAGGCCCAAGGTTCATTCAGTTCTCGTTTCCAGATCCTCCCTTCCGTCTCATTCTGTACAAGCTTTGTTTCTACCGATTCAAGGGTTTCGTTTCCAGATCTGGTTCTTTTGTTTTTAAGGCTAGTTCTTTCATTTCTAGATCTGCAATTTCAGTACGTGTTGAATTATTATTTTTGCATTTAGAATCTCGAATTTTTTTTGCATTTCAGTGTTGAATTATCTTTCGTTTCCAGATCTGTACAAATGTACAAATGGTGAAGGGCTTGATTGGGGACGAAACGAAGGCGTTTTGGAGGATCTTGGAGTAGGGTCACTTTCGAAGAGGGAGCAAGAGAAGATACTGAAGAGAGCTGCCAAGGAAGAGAGGAAGATCAACGAAGAAGCTGAGAAGATTGTCAAGTGGGCCAAGCACAACCGCAGAGGCAGTCAGACTCATGATGATGATAATCGGAGCAAAGAAGAATGACGATGGGTTAGAGGTTTCGATTAGGGATTTCGTCAGGTTAGGGTTCCAGAAAAAAAATCAAATCTCATATATCAGTTGTACAAATCTTGTTCTCAATTTCAAATTTCAGTTTGTACATATATTAATTCTCAATCTCATAATAAAAGAGGATTTTCAGTGATATATGTTGTTGATGTTGGTTTGGTGTCGTTGATGTTGGCCAACAATTGAGGCCAACAATTAATTGAGGCTAGCAAGGCGTAGAATTTGAGGCGGGCAATTCGCTGTTCGCCTCAAAAAATGTTGAGGCAGGCCATATGGTGCTGAGGCATTATTTTTGCCTACTTGTTGCAGCCCCCCTGTTGCAGCGACCTCTGCCCGCCTCAACAGGGGGGTTTTTGTCCGTCTCAACAGGTGTTTTTTCTACTAGTGCGTTACGGGTGAGCGTTGCCGACACAGATAGCGAAGCTCCCCATCTGTTGCATGGAAATGATTGAAGAGAAATTATGATCGAAGTTCTACGACGATATTAAAAATTCAAGTGACGTAATCATCAACGCGTTCCTAGTTTAATGAAGACGTATTCCTTGAAGAAAGAAGGCGTCTCCCAGCTCTACTAGACGTTAAGCCCTGTAAGACGCCTTAGGGGTATTGTTTGTGCCTAAAAATACGACGAGTAAGGAACGCGTGGTAAGCTACGCGTAGGATGATCACGTCGACACGACGAGAGGCGATGAAGATGTCGTCAACATGACGAGACGTGGCAAAGATCTCGTCTACCTTATAGATAGAGTCGGCCGAGTATATATTATCTTATTTCCTTGTATATTGTTGTAATTGGTAAAAGATACGATAAAGAATATATTTTTACCTTATTGCTATATCGTCATTAGATAAAGGAAGAGATAAGATCTCGTTTCCTAAAAGATATCATTAGGGTTACCCTATAAATAAAGGCTAACGTCTGTTTTGTAAGTCATTCAGCCACCATACGAGTAATACTAAGTTCAAGCTTCAAACCCTAAATTCCTATATCGTCCTATATCGTTCTTGAGTGTTGAGATTGTATCATATTCTTTGATCTTTGCCCTACAATTGCTTAGTTATCATCTCGTTGGTAATTTCGCTACAGACAGAAATCTTATGGTGAAATTGTCAAATCTGAAATTATTGGTTTCAAGATTCAAGTTATTTATGCCTCTCTGCATATAAGTTTAAGAGCATCCCTAAACTGTAGTCATGCAACCTCCAGGTATTACTCGTGGACTACTGGGACTACACTAAGCCAGTGGCGGAGACAGGGGGTGCTTGAGGGTGCTCAAGCACCCGCTCCGCCGACGAGTCACGCCGAGGTTATTGTCGGAATCGGGGGCTTTTAGTTTCAGCACCTGCTGTGGCAGCAGGGTTACATAAGGGGAAGAAGACGGGTTCACTTGAACCTATCCCTTTTTTGATTTGAAGGCCCAGCAAAACGACGTGTTTTGTTACAAAATTTAAACAATCTTTTTCCTTTTAAAAAAACAAAACATAAAAAGAAGCTTAAAATACTGTTAAAAAAGAACCTCTCTTTCTATCTCCCACTTTCCTAGAATCTCAAACTCAGTCCCCATCTTTTCATGATACGGAGTAGTTCAGATTGAACGTATTTCTAAATCTTTGCTTGTAGCTTCTTATTTATAAATATAATGAAATACTTATACTCCATCCGTCCCTTAATGTTTACAACATTTTCTTTTCGGACGTTCCAAAATGTTTACAACATTCATTTTCTATCCATTAATTTTTCCCCATAATACCTTTACTTTATTTATTTTATTCATATCCTAACAACACTTTATCAATCAAATCAACCATCTATATCATCTTTTCTATCTAATTTCCACCATTAATACCTTTACTCAATATTTTATTCTTTTTTTAACACTTTATCAATCAAATCAACCATCTACTCAACTTATTTTTTCTTCTTCTCTCCACTCATCTCACTTTTATTAAATATTGTTCCATTCCCTTAATGTTGCAAACACGGAGAGAGTAAAATTTAGGATTTGAGTTGATTTTTATTTAGTTGATTGATTTTTTTTGTTTAATTTGAATAGCTTCGGGTTATATTTATAACTATGTACTCACTTGTTTAGTTGTCTTGTTTAAATTGATATTTTTGTTGAAAATTGAGATGTAGTTTGATTGCAAATTGGTTACATCACTTACATGTTTGAATTGTGAAATTAATTTGACTATTATTAGGATGTAGATATTTTTAATTTGAAGGATTTTAAGTATAATCTCATTAAATATTATCAAAACTTCCTTTCAAAAAATCAAATATTTTATTAGTATTAAAATGTACTCCAAAATACATACCATAAAAAAAGTCTAGCACCTGCTATCAAAACTTTCTGGCTCCGCCACTGCACTAAGCTTCCATTTTAATGAATCTTGGAATAATCTTCTCACTGTCCAAATCTTTTATATGACTTGGATTATTTTACTAAACAAAAATCTTATGGCTAACTATTCTCTTGACCATATTAATTTATTTTGTTATAATATCACTACCATCACTAAAACTAACATCAGTTCAAAATTACAATATTGCATATTTGATAGGTGTTGCTATCATGATTTACCTAAAGTATGTGTTTATCCTAGCCACTGTATTATTTGCTTGTGGTGGGACTATACGTGTGCATCCCTCCATAGTATGACCTGGTATTCATACGCTTGGTATGCCTACTTTCTTAACTGTATTCCACCTGACTATCTATACTTCGTCCATCAATAAACCCTTTAATACTCTTGTAATTATGTTCAATGTCTCATATGAAATTAGTTACACTAGATCCATATGTTCTTACTTTGCCTTGATTGTTCTTTACTGTATGAATCCGTATAAGTTAACTTGGCATTTGGGCTATTCGGACTTTTTTAGTCCAATTTCCTGCTCTGTTTTAAATCCAAGTTATGCTGTTAATCTTTGGTTTTTGAAGATTTTGGTTCCAGCGTTGAACTTTGTGATGTATCAGGACTATTGAAAAGTTAGAAACTTGCAGCTTATTTTGGATTATATGTTTGCTCTTACATTTCAATATGCAATCGATGTTATGCTACTGCACTTTATTTGGGCTTTGTATGCTCAGTTTATTGCAAGTATAGGCCACTCCTTAACCCAACATGAATTAGATATCGGTAAAAGTTATCCTACTTTCATATATGTTCATTTCTCATTGAATTCTTTTAACTGCAAGATCAACTCTGACGGGTTGGGGGCAATTAGGCTATTTGGACTTCCTTAGTCCAAATATTCTCTTTGCCTTCAAGCCGATTGCTACTCGTAGAATTTTGTACTCTCTACGACACTTATATATTAAGATTGCTTTTCATATACATGTTCACTTCTATTACTTCGACATGGCCAGTTGGTTACGAATAATTGAAATCAGTTATTTATGAATATAGGTTATTGGAATGTGCGTGGTTGATATACAACATTTCATATATAATATCTAGTGGTTATTAGCTTAGTTTAGGATCGTTTAGGAGCTATTTCATATGTAATTATGTGATCCAGAGCTGAAGAGAAGAAGCAGTGAATGATGAAGAAATATGAGGTTTGAAGACGTCTTTCGAAGGAACCAAGTTAGAAGACGAAAGAAGTGAAGAAGAAGCTGCAGAAGTGATTTCCGCGGGCAAGCCGCGACCAACCATATTTTTCGCGCCCGCGGAAATGACCAGATGACAAGAGCCGCGCCAGCGGCCAGCCAATAGACGAGGATTTCAGAAATGCTTAAGTGTTGATGCCGCGGGTGAGCCGCGGGTTGACTCATTATCCGCGCCCGCGGATTTCTTCCTGAAGGCCGGATTGTCTCCGAGTTTTCTTGTATTTTCTTATTTATTTTCCGAATTTTTTTTTATTTTGCTTTCCAGATTTATTATTTTAGTTTTAAAAGCCTAAAGACATCTAGTTTTAGGTTACGTTTACTTTTCCTGAAGAACCCTAGTTTTCGCCTCCATGTCTGCGAAGAACTAATTTCCATTTGTTTTGCCTGACGATTGAAGCTTTTGGCTGTTTGGTTGTGAGATTCTAAACTCTATTTTCCTTTCTATCAGATTGTATTGATTCTCATGCTTTTCATCTCATTGAGTCGTATTGATTTATCTAGCCTGATCATCTAGGTTTATTGATATTGTTCATAGTGCTAAGATTTGGTAATTCCGGGTCGGAGTTCTTTATCTAGTAGCAAACACAAGTTTACATGAGCGGGTCGCAGTGTCTACTTGTGATTGAGAATTGATTGCATGCTTGTCTGACGGGTTGTCTGAATTGTATGTATCTTGTTGTATTCCTTTGCTTAATGCTTCTATTGAATCGAGTCTTGAAGGTCTTCAGATTTGCTTAATAGGAAGTTATATCAGTGCGGGTTGCGCTGATATCTATGTCTGAACAGGAATAGGAATAACGATAGATTGCATGAATTAGAGATATCTATGATCAACGTTGCATGTCATTGTGTGGATATTTGTTAGGTGAAACGCTTTCCCAAATATATTACCACAACTCCTGCTACTTGTTACTCTTATTTTCATTAGCCTTAGAACAACAACTCCCCTACTTGGTTCGTTCATTGGTAGTCATTGCATGCTTAAGAATAGATTACTTGATTCTCTTGGGATTCAACCCTTGCTTTCCTGCTATACTAAGTTGGTTATTTAGGTTTACTTTGATAGGAAAACAACGATTTTAGCCCTGTCAAATTTGGCGTCGTTGCCGGGGAATCACATTTTTTTTTTGTGTTTAATTGCTACCAACTTTAGTGTGGACCTGTTGCATAGTCCACACCCGTTCTACTAACTCACTTCTTGTTTCCTTTGACTCAGAAATTGAAAGAACTCTCCGTCGAAACCGAAGAGAAACTTGTGAGATGGCTGTCGCACCACAGACCATGAGGCAGTTGACTGCCCCAAATCTGGCAGCACAACCACTAGCAATAACCTTCCCTGACTTGGGAGAAGGTGTGAATTTTGAACTGAAGGCTGGATTGATCCACGAATTGCCACACTTCCATGGTTTGGTAGGAGAAGATCCTAATAAGCATTTGGCTCAGTTTCACGCTGTTTGTTCGAGTATGAAGCCCAAAGGTATTACTGATGATCAGATCACGCTGAGAGCATTTGGGTTCTCATTGAAAGATAGAGCAAATGATTGGTTGTATTATCTAGCTCCGGGAAGTATCACTACATGGGCTGAAATGAAAAAGATGTTTCTGGAAAAGTACTTCCCGACTATTAAGCTCAACATTCTGAAAAGGGATATCGCCACCATCGAACAACATGCCAATGAGACCTTCAATGAGTACTATGAGAGGTTCAAGATGTTATGTTCGAGTTGTCCATTTCATGGATACAAAGATGAAACACTCATCCTCTATATTTTCAATGGTCTATTAGACGATGAGCGTCGTATGGTGAATGCAGCTTGTGGGGGTAGCATCCTGAACAAAACCCCAGCAGAAGAAAAAGATATCTTCCATGAGTTGTCAGAGGGCTCTAGACAGTTCAGCAAGAGAGAGAGTGTAAAGGCAATAGAGTCTCAATCAACATCTAAGTTGAAGGGTGAGATGAAAGAGTTGAAAGAGATAATGAAGTGCTTGATGGTAAAAAGTGGTGTTCAACAAGTGAACTATTGTGGAATTTGCACTGATCCAGGACACCATACAGAGGTTTGTCCACAACTTCAAAATCCCAATGCTGAGGTGAATGTTGTAGGAGGTTGGCAACAGAGACTGAGGTTTGATCCATACGCCAACACGTACAATCAAGGGACGAGAGATCACCCAAATCTTAGGTGGGGGAACACTCAAAATGTCCAAAACCCCCATCTCTTGCAACCACCACCACAACAGCAACCACAAGCCCAAGGTTCATTCCTTCAACAGATGGTTCAGAAGCTTGCTGCAGGACAAGTACAACTTTAACAAAACTGCATGCAATTCCAAAAGGATACTAAATCAAGTATTCAAAATCTTGAGGTGCAGGTTGGACAAATAGCTCAAGCATTCAATGAGTTCAAAGCAAAAGATTCGGGGCAATTACCTTCTCAGACGGTGATTAATCCAAGAGAGAATGTCAGTGCTGTTATGTTGAGAAGTGGTAAGCAATTAGAAGTTCTTCCCACTGCTAAAAAGGGTAAGAACGAGGAGGAAACGAGTGTTGAGAATGAGGAAGTTGCTGGAAATGCTGATCCGCGCCCGCGGCCCGAAATCCGCACCTGCGGATTCGATGCAGAAGAATCTACAGATCTTACAGAGAGAAATCCGCGCCCGCGGCCAGAAATTTGCGGCCCAAAACCCTTCCCTGAGGCGTTAAAAGACGCAAGAAGGCCGGAGAACGACAAGGAACTCTTCGAGACTTTCAGCAAATGCGAAGTAAACATTCCTTTACTCAAACTTGTTAAGAATATCCCTCGCTATGCTAAATTTCTGAAAGAATTATGTACTATCAAAAGAAATCAGAAATTGAAAGGTAAACATAAGATTAAGGTGAGTGAACATGTGTCTGCTGTATTTCAGAGGCGTATGCCTAAGAAATGTGGTGACCCTGACATGTTTAGTATTCCTTGAGTTATAGGTGACACTAAATTTGATAAAGCTATGCTGGATTTGGGTGCATCTATTAATGTCTTGCCTTATTCTTTATATGAGTCACTAGGATTAGGACCATTGCATGAAACAGGAATTGTCGTTCAGTTAGCTGATAGATCTAATGTATACCCCAAGGGGGTAGTTGAAGATGTTCTTGTGATGGTTGATAATCTTATTTTTCCTGCGGACTTCTTTGTTTTGGACATGGATCATGACAAGCATGCATCCCCTATTCTGTTAGGTAGGTCATTTTTGAAAACTGCCCAAACTAAGATTGATGTAAGTACTGGAACCCTTACTGTGGAATTTGATGGGGAGAAGGTGAAGTATAATATCTATGATGCTATGAAACACCCCATTGATGACCATTCTCTTTTCTCTATTGATGTGATTAATCCTATTGTGCAAGATGTTTTTGATGTTGCGTATGAGGATAAGTTGCATGCTAGTTTAGAGGATGATGTGGTTGATCCACATATAGATTGTGTTCCATATGCTGACTCGCAGGAAATTGTGGCTGAATTGAATGGAAGAGGTAAGTCATCCTCTTATCCATTGGGCAATCGCCCCATGTTACTGACTACTCCGAGTGAGGAGCTTGTTCCTTCTGTTGTGCAGGCACCGAAGGTTGAATTGAAGCAACTGCCCGATCACCTTAAGTATGCCTTTCTTGGGAAAGATGATACATTACCAGTGATTATTGCTAGCAATCTTTCCAAGGAACAAGAAGAGAAGTTGGTAAAGGTGCTAGAAGAGTACAAGACGACTCTAGGATGGACTATTGCAGACATTAAAGGGATCAGTCCCACAACATGTATGCATAGGATCTTGCTTGAGGAAGAAACCAAGTCGTCTAGACAACCACAGCGGAGACAGAATCCACCAATGATGGACGTTGTGAAAAAGGAGGTCCTGAAACTCCTCCAAGCAGGTATGATTTTTCCTATCTCTGACAGCAAGTGGGTGAGCCCTACATAGGTCGTTCCCAAGAAGGGAGGCATTACAGTCGTGGAGAATCAACAAGGAAAGTTAGTCCCTACACGACTGACAACAAGATGGAGGGTATGCATTGACTACCGTAAGCTAAATGCGGTGACTAGAAAGGATCATTTCCCCCTACCCTTCATTGACCAAATGCTTGAGAGGCTTGATGGGCATTCTTAGTATTGCTTCATAGATGGGTACTCAGGATACTTTCAAGTACCTATAGCACCAGAGGACCAAGAGAAAACGACATTTACATGTCTTTTTGGCATTTTGCATATCGCAGGATGCCATTTGGATTGTGTAACGCACCCGGTACGTTCCAAAGGTGTATGGTAAGTATATTTTCTGAGTATATTGAGGACTTTATTGAGGTGTTTATGGATGACTTTACAGTTCATGGTGATGGTTATGATGCATGCTTAGACCACTTAACACTTGTGCTTAAAAGATGTGTAGAAACCAACTTGGTCCTAAATTCTAAAAAGTGTCATTTCATGGTTCAACAAGGCATTTTACTAGGTCATATAGTTTCATCTAAGGGTATTGAGGTCGATAAGGCGAAGATTGACATAATTCAGTCTTTGCCTTATCCTACTAATGTTCGTGAAGTTCGTTCTTTCTTAGGCCATGCAGGTTTCTACCGACGGTTTATCAAGGACTTTTCTAAGATCTCATCCCCTTTGTGTGAATTGCTGAAAAAAGAGGTGAATTTTGAGCTGAATGATGAATGCAAAAACGCGTTTGATGATTTGAAATCCCGCCTCACTAGTGCACCAATTATCCAAGCACCAGATTGGTCTATTCCTTTTGAGATCATGTGTGATGCTAGTGACTATGCAGTAGGAGCTGTTCTTGGACAAAAGGAGGCAAGAGCCTCCCATGTGATTCATTATGCTTCCATGACGCTGAATGGAGCTCAGAGGAACTACTCCACCACTGAGCTCTAGAGAAGTTTAATTGCTACCAACTTTAGTGTGGACCTGTTGCATAGTCCACACCCGTTCTACTAACTCACTTCTTGTTTCCTTTGACTCAGAAATTGAAAGAACTCTCCGTCGAAACCGAAGAGAAACTTGTGAGATGGCTGTCGCACCACAGACCATGAGGCAGTTGACTGCCCCAAATCTGGCAGCACAACCACTAGCAATAACCTTCCCTGACTTGGGAGAAGGTGTGAATTTTGAACTGAAGGCTGGATTGATCCACGAATTGCCACACTTCCATGGTTTGGTAGGAGAAGATCCTAATAAGCATTTGGCTCAGTTTCACGCTGTTTGTTCGAGTATGAAGCCCAAAGGTATTACTGATGATCAGATCACGCTGAGAGCATTTGGGTTCTCATTGAAAGATAGAGCAAATGATTGGTTGTATTATCTAGCTCCGGGAAGTATCACTACATGGGCTGAAATGAAAAAGATGTTTCTGGAAAAGTACTTCCCGACTATTAAGCTCAACATTCTGAAAAGGGATATCGCCACCATCGAACAACGTGCCAATGAGACCTTCAATGAGTACTATGAGAGGTTCAAGATGTTATGTTCGAGTTGTCCATTTCATGGATACAAAGATGAAACACTCATCCTCTATATTTTCAATGGTCTATTAGACGATGAGCGTCGTATGGTGAATGCAGCTTGTGGGGGTAGCATCCTGAACAAAACCCCAGCAGAAGAAAAAGATATCTTCCATGAGTTGTCAGAGGGCTCTAGACAGTTCAGCAAGAGAGAGAGTGTAAAGGCAATAGAGTCTCAATCAACATCTAAGTTGAAGGGTGAGATGAAAGAGTTGAAAGAGATAATGAAGTGCTTGATGGTAAAAAGTGGTGTTCAACAAGTGAACTATTGTGGAATTTGCACTGATCCAGGACACCATACAGAGGTTTGTCCACAACTTCAAAATCCCAATGCTGAGGTGAATGTTGTAGGAGGTTGGCAACAGAGACTGAGGTTTGATCCATACGCCAACACGTACAATCAAGGGACGAGAGATCACCCAAATCTTAGGTGGGGGAACACTCAAAATGTCCAAAACCCCCATCTCTTGCAACCACCACCACAACAGCAACCACAAGCCCAAGGTTCATTCCTTCAACAGATGGTTCAGAAGCTTGCTGCAGGACAAGTACAACTTTAACAAAACTGCATGCAATTCCAAAAGGATACTAAATCAAGTATTCAAAATCTTGAGGTGCAGGTTGGACAAATAGCTCAAGCATTCAATGAGTTCAAAGCAAAAGATTCGGGGCAATTACCTTCTCAGACGGTGATTAATCCAAGAGAGAATGTCAGTGCTGTTATGTTGAGAAGTGGTAAGCAATTAGAAGTTCTTCCCACTGCTAAAAAGGGTAAGAACGAGGAGGAAACGAGTGTTGAGAATGAGGAAGTTGCTGGAAATGCTGATCCGCGCCCGCGGCCCGAAATCCGCACCTGCGGATTCGATGCAGAAGAATCTACAGATCTTACAGAGAGAAATCCGCGCCCGCGGCCAGAAATTTGCGGCCCAAAACCCTTCCCTGAGGCGTTAAAAGACGCAAGAAGGCCGGAGAACGACAAGGAACTCTTCGAGACTTTCAGCAAATGCGAAGTAAACATTCCTTTACTCAAACTTGTTAAGAATATCCCTCGCTATGCTAAATTTCTGAAAGAATTATGTACTATCAAAAGAAATCAGAAATTGAAAGGTAAACATAAGATTAAGGTGAGTGAACATGTGTCTGCTGTATTTCAGAGGCGTATGCCTAAGAAATGTGGTGACCCTGACATGTTTAGTATTCCTTGAGTTATAGGTGACACTAAATTTGATAAAGCTATGCAGGATTTGGGTGCATCTATTAATGTCTTGCCTTATTCTTTATATGAGTCACTAGGATTAGGACCATTGCATGAAACAGGAATTGTCGTTCAGTTAGCTGATAGATCTAATGTATACCCCAAGGGGGTAGTTGAAGATGTTCTTGTGATGGTTGATAATCTTATTTTTCCTGCGGACTTCTTTGTTTTGGACATGGATCATGACAAGCATGCATCCCCTATTCTGTTAGGTAGGTCATTTTTGAAAACTGCCCAAACTAAGATTGATGTAAGTACTGGAACCCTTACTGTGGAATTTGATGGGGAGAAGGTGAAGTATAATATCTATGATGCTATGAAACACCCCATTGATGACCATTCTCTTTTCTCTATTGATGTGATTAATCCTATTGTGCAAGATGTTTTTGATGTTGCGTATGAGGATAAGTTGCATGCTAGTTTAGAGGATGATGTGGTTGATCCACATATAGATTGTGTTCCATATGCTGACTCGCAGGAAATTGTGGCTGAATTGAATGGAAGAGGTAAGTCATCCTCTTATCCATTGGGCAATCGCCCCATGTTACTGACTACTCCGAGTGAGGAGCTTGTTCCTTCTGTTGTGCAGGCACCGAAGGTTGAATTGAAGCAACTGCCCGATCACCTTAAGTATGCCTTTCTTGGGAAAGATGATACATTACCAGTGATTATTGCTAGCAATCTTTCCAAGGAACAAGAAGAGAAGTTGGTAAAGGTGCTAGAAGAGCACAAGACGACTCTAGGATGGACTATTGCAGACATTAAAGGGATCAGTCCCACAACATGTATGCATAGGATCTTGCTTGAGGAAGAAACCAAGTCGTCTAGACAACCACAGCGGAGACAGAATCCACCAATGATGGACGTTGTGAAAAAGGAGGTCCTGAAACTCCTCCAAGCAGGTATGATTTTTCCTATCTCTGACAGCAAGTGGGTGAGCCCTACATAGGTCGTTCCCAAGAAGGGAGGCATTACAGTCGTGGAGAATCAACAAGGAAAGTTAGTCCCTACACGACTGACAACAAGATGGAGGGTATGCATTGACTACCGTAAGCTAAATGCGGTGACTAGAAAGGATCATTTCCCCCTACCCTTCATTGACCAAATGCTTGAGAGGCTTGATGGGCATTCTTAGTATTGCTTCATAGATGGGTACTCAGGATACTTTCAAGTACCTATAGCACCAGAGGACCAAGAGAAAACGACATTTACATGTCTTTTTGGCATTTTGCATATCGCAGGATGCCATTTGGATTGTGTAACGCACCCGGTACGTTCCAAAGGTGTATGGTAAGTATATTTTCTGAGTATATTGAGGACTTTATTGAGGTGTTTATGGATGACTTTACAGTTCATGGTGATGGTTATGATGCATGCTTAGACCACTTAACACTTGTGCTTAAAAGATGTGTAGAAACCAACTTGGTCCTAAATTCTAAAAAGTGTCATTTCATGGTTCAACAAGGCATTTTACTAGGTCATATAGTTTCATCTAAGGGTATTGAGGTCGATAAGGCGAAGATTGACATAATTCAGTCTTTGCCTTATCCTACTAATGTTCGTGAAGTTCGTTCTTTCTTAGGCCATGCAGGTTTCTACCGACGGTTTATCAAGGACTTTTCTAAGATCTCATCCCCTTTGTGTGAATTGCTGAAAAAAGAGGTGAATTTTGAGCTGAATGATGAATGCAAAAACGCGTTTGATGATTTGAAATCCCGCCTCACTAGTGCACCAATTATCCAAGCACCAGATTGGTCTATTCCTTTTGAGATCATGTGTGATGCTAGTGACTATGCAGTAGGAGCTGTTCTTGGACAAAAGGAGGCAAGAGCCTCCCATGTGATTCATTATGCTTCCATGACGCTGAATGGAGCTCAGAGGAACTACTCCACCACTGAGCTCTAGAGAAGTTTAATTGCTACCAACTTTAGTGTGGACCTGTTGCATAGTCCACACCCGTTCTACTAACTCACTTCTTGTTTCCTTTGACTCAGAAATTGAAAGAACTCTCCGTCGAAACCGAAGAGAAACTTGTGAGATGGCTGTCGCACCACAGACCATGAGGCAGTTGACTGCCCCAAATCTGGCAGCACAACCACTAGCAATAACCTTCCCTGACTTGGGAGAAGGTGTGAATTTTGAACTGAAGGCTGGATTGATCCACGAATTGCCACACTTCCATGGTTTGGTAGGAGAAGATCCTAATAAGCATTTGGCTCAGTTTCACGCTGTTTGTTCGAGTATGAAGCCCAAAGGTATTACTGATGATCAGATCACGCTGAGAGCATTTGGGTTCTCATTGAAAGATAGAGCAAATGATTGGTTGTATTATCTAGCTCCGGGAAGTATCACTACATGGGCTGAAATGAAAAAGATGTTTCTGGAAAAGTACTTCCCGACTATTAAGCTCAACATTCTGAAAAGGGATATCGCCACCATCGAACAACGTGCCAATGAGACCTTCAATGAGTACTATGAGAGGTTCAAGATGTTATGTTCGAGTTGTCCATTTCATGGATACAAAGATGAAACACTCATCCTCTATATTTTCAATGGTCTATTAGACGATGAGCGTCGTATGGTGAATGCAGCTTGTGGGGGTAGCATCCTGAACAAAACCCCAGCAGAAGAAAAAGATATCTTCCATGAGTTGTCAGAGGGCTCTAGACAGTTCAGCAAGAGAGAGAGTGTAAAGGCAATAGAGTCTCAATCAACATCTAAGTTGAAGGGTGAGATGAAAGAGTTGAAAGAGATAATGAAGTGCTTGATGGTAAAAAGTGGTGTTCAACAAGTGAACTATTGTGGAATTTGCACTGATCCAGGACACCATACAGAGGTTTGTCCACAACTTCAAAATCCCAATGCTGAGGTGAATGTTGTAGGAGGTTGGCAACAGAGACTGAGGTTTGATCCATACGCCAACACGTACAATCAAGGGACGAGAGATCACCCAAATCTTAGGTCTGATAGAAAGGGAAATAGAGTTTAGAATCTCACAACCAAACAGCCAAAAGCTTCAATCGTCAGGCAAAACAAATGGAAATTAGTTCTTCGCAGACATGGAGGCGAAAAACTAATTTCCACTGAGATCACATTTTTTTTTTTGTGTTTAATTGCTACCAACTTTAGTGTGGACCTGTTGCATAGTCCACACCCGTTCTACTAACTCACTTCTTGTTTCCTTTGACTCAGAAATTGAAAGAACTCTCCGTCGAAACCGGAGAGAAACTTGTGAGATGGCTGTCGCAACACAGACCATGAGGCAGTTGACTGCCCCAAATCTGGCAGCACAACCACTAGCAATAACCTTCCCTGACTTGGGAGAAGGTGTGAATTTTGAACTGAAGGCTGGATTGATCCACGAATTGCCACACTTCCATGGTTTGGTAGGAGAAGATCCTAATAAGCATTTGGCTCAGTTTCACGCTGTTTGTTCGAGTATGAAGCCCAAAGGTATTACTGATGATCAGATCACGCTGAGAGCATTTGGGTTCTCATTGAAAGATAGAGCAAATGATTGGTTGTATTATCTAGCTCCGGGAAGTATCACTACATGGGCTGAAATGAAAAAGATGTTTCTGGAAAAGTACTTCCCGACTATTAAGCTCAACATTCTGAAAAGGGATATCGCCACCATCGAACAACGTGCCAATGAGACCTTCAATGAGTACTATGAGAGGTTCAAGATGTTATGTTCGAGTTGTCCATTTCATGGATACAAAGATGAAACACTCATCCTCTATATTTTCAATGGTCTATTAGACGATGAGCGTCGTATGGTGAATGCATCTTGTGGGGGTAGCATCCTGAACAAAACCCCAGCAGAAGAAAAAGATATCTTCCATGAGTTGTCAGAGGGCTCTAGACAGTTCAGCAAGAGAGAGAGTGTAAAGGCAATAGAGTCTCAATCAACATCTAAGTTGAAGGGTGAGATGAAAGAGTTGAAAGAGATAATGAAGTGCTTGATGGTAAAAAGTGGTGTTCAACAAGTGAACTATTGTGGAATTTGCACTGATCCAGGACACCATACAGAGGTTTGTCCACAACTTCAAAATCCCAATGCTGAGGTGAATGTTGTAGGAGGTTGGCAACAGAGACTGAGGTTTGATCCATACGCCAACACGTACAATCAAGGGACGAGAGATCACCCAAATCTTAGGTGGGGGAACACTCAAAATGTCCAAAACCCCCATCTCTTGCAACCACCACCACAACAGCAACCACAAGCCCAAGGTTCATTCCTTCAACAGATGGTTCAGAAGCTTGCTGCAGGACAAGTACAGCTTTAACAAAACTGCATGCAATTCCAAAAGGATACTAAATCAAGTATTCAAAATCTTGAGGTGCAGGTTGGACAAATAGCTCAAGCATTCAATGAGTTCAAAGCAAAAGATTCGGGGCAATTACCTTCTCAGACGGTGATTAATCCAAGAGAGAATGTCAGTGCTGTTATGTTGAGAAGTGGTAAGCAATTAGAAGTTCTTCCCACTGCTAAAAAGGGTAAGAACGAGGAGGAAACGAGTGTTGAGAATGAGGAAGTTGCTGGAAATGCTGATCCGCGCCCGCGGCCCGAAATCCGCACCTGCGGATTCGATGCAGAAGAATCTACAGATCTTACAGAGAGAAATCCGCGCCCGCGGCCAGAAATTTGCGGCCCAAAACCCTTCCCTGAGGCGTTAAAAGACGCAAGAAGGCCGGAGAACGACAAGGAACTCTTCGAGACTTTCAGCAAATGCGAAGTAAACATTCCTTTACTCAAACTTGTTAAGAATATCCCTCGCTATGCTAAATTTCTGAAAGAATTATGTACTATCAAAAGAAATCAGAAATTGAAAGGTAAACATAAGATTAAGGTGAGTGAACATGTGTCTGCTGTATTTCAGAGGCGTATGCCTAAGAAATGTGGTGACCCTGACATGTTTAGTATTCCTTGAGTTATAGGTGACACTAAATTTGATAAAGCTATGCTGGATTTGGGTGCATCTATTAATGTCTTGCCTTATTCTTTATATGAGTCACTAGGATTAGGACCATTGCATGAAACAGGAATTGTCGTTCAGTTAGCTGATAGATCTAATGTATACCCCAAGGGGGTAGTTGAAGATGTTCTTGTGATGGTTGATAATCTTATTTTTCCTGCGGACTTCTTTGTTTTGGACATGGATCATGACAAGCATGCATCCCCTATTCTGTTAGGTAGGTCATTTTTGAAAACTGCCCAAACTAAGATTGATGTAAGTACTGGAACCCTTACTGTGGAATTTGATGGGGAGAAGGTGAAGTATAATATCTATGATGCTATGAAACACCCCATTGATGACCATTCTCTTTTCTCTATTGATGTGATTAATCCTATTGTGCAAGATGTTTTTGATGTTGCGTATGAGGATAAGTTGCATGCTAGTTTAGAGGATGATGTGGTTGATCCACATATAGATTGTGTTCCATATGCTGACTCGCAGGAAATTGTGGCTGAATTGAATGGAAGAGGTAAGTCATCCTCTTATCCATTGGGCAATCGCCCCATGTTACTGACTACTCCGAGTGAGGAGCTTGTTCCTTCTGTTGTGCAGGCACCGAAGGTTGAATTGAAGCAACTGCCCGATCACCTTAAGTATGCCTTTCTTGGGAAAGATGATACATTACCAGTGATTATTGCTAGCAATCTTTCCAAGGAACAAGAAGAGAAGTTGGTAAAGGTGCTAGAAGAGCACAAGACGACTCTAGGATGGACTATTGCAGACATTAAAGGGATCAGTCCCACAACATGTATGCATAGGATCTTGCTTGAGGAAGAAACCAAGTCGTCTAGACAACCACAGCGGAGACAGAATCCACCAATGATGGACGTTGTGAAAAAGGAGGTCCTGAAACTCCTCCAAGCAGGTATGATTTTTCCTATCTCTGACAGCAAGTGGGTGAGCCCTACATAGGTCGTTCCCAAGAAGGGAGGCATTACAGTCGTGGAGAATCAACAAGGAAAGTTAGTCCCTACACGACTGACAACAAGATGGAGGGTATGCATTGACTACCGTAAGCTAAATGCGGTGACTAGAAAGGATCATTTCCCCCTACCCTTCATTGACCAAATGCTTGAGAGGCTTGATGGGCATTCTTAGTATTGCTTCATAGATGGGTACTCAGGATACTTTCAAGTACCTATAGCACCAGAGGACCAAGAGAAAACGACATTTACATGTCTTTTTGGCATTTTGCATATCGCAGGATGCCATTTGGATTGTGTAACGCACCCGGTACGTTCCAAAGGTGTATGGTAAGTATATTTTCTGAGTATATTGAGGACTTTATTGAGGTGTTTATGGATGACTTTACAGTTCATGGTGATGGTTATGATGCATGCTTAGACCACTTAACACTTGTGCTTAAAAGATGTGTAGAAACCAACTTGGTCCTAAATTCTAAAAAGTGTCATTTCATGGTTCAACAAGGCATTTTACTAGGTCATATAGTTTCATCTAAGGGTATTGAGGTCGATAAGGCGAAGATTGACATAATTCAGTCTTTGCCTTATCCTACTAATGTTCGTGAAGTTCGTTCTTTCTTAGGCCATGCAGGTTTCTACCGACGGTTTATCAAGGACTTTTCTAAGATCTCATCCCCTTTGTGTGAATTGCTGAAAAAAGAGGTGAATTTTGAGCTGAATGATGAATGCAAAAACGCGTTTGATGATTTGAAATCCCGCCTCACTAGTGCACCAATTATCCAAGCACCAGATTGGTCTATTCCTTTTGAGATCATGTGTGATGCTAGTGACTATGCAGTAGGAGCTGTTCTTGGACAAAAGGAGGCAAGAGCCTCCCATGTGATTCATTATGCTTCCATGACGCTGAATGGAGCTCAGAGGAACTACTCCACCACTTATCTTTCTAAGTGCTAGCTATTGTGTTTGCTCTAGAGAAGTTTAGACAGTATTTGCTAGGTACCAAAGTGATTATCTACACAGATCATGCAGCTCTTCGTTATCTCTTGACGAAGAAAGAGACCAAACCAAGATTGATTCGGTGGATACTACTTTTGAGTGAGTTTGATGTGGAAATCAGAGATAAGAAAGGAGTTGAGAACTTGGTAGCTGATCATCTAAGCAGAATCATACAAGAAGAAGGAACCCCAGAGAAAATTGGATAGATACAAGCAGAATTCCCGGACGAAAATCTTTGTTCAGTAAAAACAGAAGCAAATCCGCGCCCGCGGAAAAGCTTCTGTCGAATCTGTATGCTTGGTGAATTTCTCAGCGGACTGCCAGCAAAATCGAAATCCGCGCCCGCGGCCAGAAATCCGCGCTCGCGGCCCTTTATCCGAGGCAGAATTCACATCTGAAATAGAAGCCAATCTTTTCGGACTTCACTCCCTCCAACCTTGGTTTGCAGATCTTGTGAACTATCTGGTTAGAGAAGAGTTTCCGCCAAACTTTACTAGAACTTAGAAAGATAAGATCAAACGGGAAGCTCGACTCTATGTGTGGGATGATCCATATCTTTGTAGGTACTGTGTAGACCAAGTAATCCGACGATGTCTCCCAGATAATGAGGTACAATCTGTTTTAACTTTTTGTCATTCTTCTGCATGTGGGGGGAATTTCGGTGCCAATAAAACAGCTAGGAAGGTATTGGACGCAAGATTATATTTGCCACACATCTTTCGGGATGCTTATGCCTTTTGTAAAGCATGTGATCGATGTCAAAGGGTCGGGAGTATATCTCGTCGACATGAGATGCCGCAATCCTCACTAATCCTTTGCGAGAATTTTGATGTTTGGGGTATTGATTTCATGAGACCCTTTTCTAGTTCGTTTGGGAACCTATATATTTTGCTTGCGGTGGACTACGTTTCCAAATGGGTGGAAGCGAAGGCCACCAAGACTGATGATTCACGAGTGGTAGCAGGTTTCTTGAAAGAGAACATCTTTTCTAGATTTGGGATCCCTAGAGCATTGATAAGTGATAAGGGAACTCATTTCTGCAACAAAACGGTGACTGCACTGCTGAAAAAATATGGTGTCACCCAGCGAGTCTCCACTGCCTACCACCCACAAACTAATGGGCAAGCTGAAGTTTCAAACAGAGAAATCAAAACCATCCTTGAGAAGACTGTAGCCCCGAATAGGAAGGATTGGAGCTTGAGGTTAGATGATGCTTTGTGGGCATACCGTACAGCCTACAAAACTCCTATAGGGATGTCCCCTTACAGATTGGTTTTTGGAAAAGCCTGTCATCTCTCGGTGGAACTTGAGCACAAGGCGTTATGGGCTGTAAAGAAGTGCAACTTGCAAATGGATGAAGTTGGAGAATTTAGGAAATTGCAAGTGCAAGAGCTAGAGGAAATAAGACTTGACGCATATGACGATGCAATGATCTACAAAGAGAAGACCAAAGCTTGGCACGATAAGAACATCTTGAGAAAGGAATTCAAAGCAGGTGACAAAGTCTTAGTTTTCCAATGTCGTCTAAAGTTGTTTCGTGGGAAGCTCAGGTCTAGATGGTCAGGACCATATGTCGTTGCCCGCGTCTTTCCACACGGAGCAGTGGAGTTATATGAGCCATCTCATCATACGACATTCAAAGTGAATGGTCAAAGACTAAAGCTCTACCATGAGGGGTTCAACATTGACCCGATAGACGAGGTGACTCTTACACCTCCCACTGAAGAGTGAATGGGTGTTGAGTCGAGCCAACGACAATAAACAAGGCGCTGCTCGGGAGGCAACCCGAGGTGATAGTATTTTCTTTCCTTTTGATTTTTATTTTATTTTATTTCTGTTTGCCAACAAAAATTGTAGAGAAGAGACGAGCAAAGACAGAACCGCGCCCGCGGCCCAAAACCCGCGGCCGCGGCAAAGCTACAGTAACAGTCGAAACCAAATTCCGCGCCCGCGGAAAAGTCTCTGTAAGTCTTCTTTCTCTCGAAAAAAAAAATAGAAAAAGAAAAAAATCGAAAAGAAAAGATGCCGAAAAAAAAGAGAAAAAGAAAGAAAAAATTATAAAAGAAAATGGCACAAAACTTATCAGCAATCCCTCTTCTCCTACCTCCCTCCATCACTTTCCATTACACAAAACCCTAGCCCCCAAATTTCTCCCAAATCAAACCCCACCACCATAAGGCCAAATTCGACCACCGCTGCTCCCCCGCGCGCCTCCCTCGCTGCTCGCCCGCGGCTCTGTTACTGACGCGCCTCCCCGCTGCTCTACAAACCACCACTACTCCCATCTTCTACCTCTCCTCACAATCACCATATCCTTCCATTCAACCACCACAAACCACCACCAAACACCCCTACTCCGACCATATTTCACCACCAACCACCATACTATCTCCCGCATTCCACCGGAGCACCGTCGCGAGCAAAAAATCAGCCGACGATTCCGAGTTCCGCGACCGAGCCGCGACCTGTGTCCCGCGGCTGACCCGCGGATTTGCGTGCAACGTCTCAGTTTCGATTTCCGCGACCTAGCCGCGACCCACCACCCGCGGTAGATCTCTATTGTGCCAATTCTCGAGTCATTCTTGCTCGGTTTGTAAGTCGTTCTTCATCCCTTCTTGATTGAATTTACAATGGCTGGAAGTAAGAAACGAAAGTTGTCTGAGAGGCAGAATAGTATTCTGAATGTGCTGAATAAAAGAGAGGTCTTGGTGACCAAATTTTATGATTATGATGCTATGGATGAGTTGGAGATGTTAGAGACTACACAGCTTATGTTTGCACATGGTGGTCTAGGGGGCTTTGTCGAAAAGAAGGCTCCAACAAGTGAGGCTCTGACTAGGGAGTTTTTGGCCACATTAAAAGTTCAAAGCAATGATGCAGGTGCTCTTCAGTCAATTAAGTTCATATGGAGTGAAAGAGAGTATACAGTGACATATGCACAACTTAGGGAGATATTTGGTGTTACTTCTGATCCGGTGGGACCTTGGCCTCATCCTAACCATTACAAGGAGGTTTCCCAACTGTTTTGGCTTGCAGCCACACATGTGCCTTTCGTAACCAAGGGTCAATATAATTTTGTGCTGACTCATCCTTGTCTGCGTCTGGCACACAAGGTATTGGCTGCTACTTTTCTAGGTTCGAGAGAGATCAACAAAGTCTCCAACCATGACTTTCAGTATCTTTGGTGCTTGACGACTGACAATGCTGTGATTTCGGATTGGGTCTCGTTTTGGGTTGCCATGTGTGATGATACTAGGCAGAAGTCGTCTGGAAAGATTTTCTTTGGTGGGATGATCACCCTAGTTGTCAGTTGTGTGGTGGATTTACCTGATAGCATTTTTTGGCCACGTTCTTTTACATATGATATTCCCAATCTGATTACAGCCAAGTGCTTGAGGAAGTGGCCAAGAAATGGAGATGTTCATGACATTACTTACCTTTGGGTCTCTTTGTCTGATAGCTCTCTCTTTCTGCATTTGCCTCGGGATGAATTACCATTTGGTCCCCATGCTGAAAATTGGTATATGGATGGGGATGATTATGATGTTCCTCCAGTGCCAGGGTAGGCCCCTGCAGATGCAGCTCCAGCAACTGGCTTTGAGGTTGGTTCTTCTAGTGGTCCACAAAAGGTTGATGGCTCCTGGCAAGAGTCTATGTTAGCTGAGCGTTTATCAGTTCACAGTCAGGAGTTCTCGGCTCAGCAGAGCCGCTTTGCAGAGGAACAGGCTCGTATGGTTGTTAGACAGGAGCGTCTAGAGGAGAGTCAGGCTGAGACGAGGAGACAATTGGAGGCCATGCAGCAGCAGCAATTACAGTTTCAGCAGCAGCAGTTAGCGTTTCAGGCTCAGCAGCTGGAATTCTTTGGACGCTGGCCATACCCCCCTCCACCACCTTAGTGAGTTTTATCCTTCTTCCCCTTACATTTTTGAGTCCTTAGCTATATCATTGGGACAATGCATAATTCAAGTATGGGGGAGAGATATTACTTGTAGGGTTGTTAGATTGCTGTTTGTTTTTGCTTTTGCTTGTTTGAGTGTGTTTTAGGAGTTTGTCAGATCAGATTGCAGTTGTAATTTTCGGATTGTTACTATATTAAAAAAAATGAAAAAGCCAAAAAATGAAAAGAAGGCAGAACAAAATCCTGGGATAGCAAGATCTATGCAACAAGCATGTAACCTGGACCAGTACTAGGTTGGGGTAAAAAGAGGTTTCGAGTGATGTGAGATTTGGTGAGCCTGGAACAATTATTGAGTGGTTAAGATGAAAACCCGAGAGGGTGCCTAAGCAAGATGAGTTGAAAAAAAAAAAGAGTGATTTAGGACTTGTGCTTATATGGCGTTGGAAGACATAAGAAGAGGTGATATAAGGAGGATTTCGGGTAGGACCACTTGGGAGTTATAAGAAGTAGAGGCTATGTGTTCATTGTCATATCACTTGTTGTTTTGGAGTTATAAGATGTTGCTATAGTTGTTGTTTTGAGGATTTGGATGATGTTGAGGTTGTTAAGTTGTAATCACTAGACGAGTGCCTTTTGCTTCCTGAGACCTTTATGCATTACATTGAGGAGTAGGTTTACTTTAGCTTACTCAGAGACGAGCAAGGTCTAAGTATGGGGGAATTTGATAGACAACAGTTCATACACAATATCTAGTGGTTATTAGCTTAGTTTAGGATCGTTTAGGAGCTATTTCATATGTAATTATGTGATCCGGAGCTGAAGAGAAGAAGCAGTGAATGATGAAGAAATATGAGGTTTGAAGACGTCTTTCGAAGGAACCAAGTTAGAAGACGAAAGAAGTGAAGAAGAAGCTGCAGAAGTGATTTCCGCGGGCAAGCCGCGACCAACCATATTTTTCGCACCCGCGGAAATGACCAGATGACAAGAGCCGCGCCAGCGGCCACCCAGCAGACGAGGATTTCAGAAATGCTTAAGTGTTGATGCCGCGGGTGAGCCGCGGGTTGACTCATTATCCTTCCCGCGGATTTCTTCCTGAAGGCCGGATTTGTCTCCGAGTTTTCTTGTATTTCCTTATTTATTTTCTGAATTATTTCTTTTATTTTGCTTTCCAGATTTATTATTTTAGTTTTAAAAGCCTAAAGACATCTAGTTTTAGGTTACGTTTACTTTTCCTGAAGAACCCTAGTTTTCGCCTCCATGTCTGCGAAGAACTAATTTCCATTTGTTTTGCCTGACGATTGAAGCCTTTGGTTGTTTGGTTGTGAGATTCTAAACTCTATTTCCCTTTCTATCAGATTGTATTGATTCTCATGCTTTTCATCTCATTGAGTCGTATTGATTTATCTAGCCTGATCATCTAGGTTTATTGATATTGTTCATAGTGCTAGGATTTGGTAATTCCGGGTCGGAGTTCTTTATCTAGTAGCAAACACAAGTTTACATGAGCGGGTCGCAGTGTCTACTTGTGATTGAGAATTGATTGCATGCTTGTCTGACGGGTTGTCTGAATTGTATGTATCCTGCTGTATTCCTTTGCTTAATGCTTCTATTGAATCGAGTCTTGAAGGTCTTCATATTTGCTTAATAGGAAGTTATATCAGTGTGGGTTGCGCTGATATCTATGTCTGAACAGGAATAGGAACAACGATAGATTGCATGAATTAGAGATATCTATGATCAACCTTGCATGCCATTGTGTGGATATTTGTTAGGTGAAACGCTTTCCCAAATATATTACCACAACTCCTGCTACTTGTTACTCTTATTTTCATTAGCTTTAGAACAACAACTCCCCCCCTTGGTTCGTTCGTTGGTAGTCATTGCATGCTTAAGAATAGATTACTTGATTATCTTGGGATTCGACCCTTGCTTTCCTGCTATACTAAGTTGGTTAGTTAGGTTTACTTTGATAGGCAAACAACGATTTTAGCCCTGTCAGTGGTTCGCGTAGAAAAGGATTTATCACTAAAATTGCCTACATTAGAAAGAAAAATAATTTAGATATTTTATGCTTAACTGAAACCAAAACCAATACTCCTCCTTCGATTAGCATGATTAAACGAATGGGCTTCGACCGTTTAGTTTTGTCCCCTCTCAAGGTGTTAGGGGCGGTTTGTGGCTGCTTTATAAATCTTTTAAAACTGCCAATCACCTCTCTATGAATTTTTCCTCCCCAAACTTAATTTGCATGAACTACACCCATAATAATACTAAAATGCTAATCTATTTCATTTATGCACCTTCACGAGAGTCTGACAAAGACGAGTTTTGGACTAACCTCGCTAATTCCATTGTCGGTAGTGGTCTCCCAGTTCTCGTGATTGGGGATTTCAATGAACTTTTACACCCTTCTGATAAGATTGGAGGTCTACTCCCTGCTTCTTCTAGATTTTTGTGCCTTCAATCCTTCTCCTCAGAATTAGATCTTATGGACACTAAAATTAGCGGTTTTCCGTTTACTTGGCGTAAATCCCAAAATATGAATAATAACATTCTTGAGAGATTGGATCGTGTTCTTGTCCACTGTTCTCTAGTTCCTCTTTTTCCTAACCTCGTGATACATCATTATCCTTTTTCTTTTTCAGATCATGCTCTTATTACATTCTCTCCAGGAGATTCGTCTTCTCCAGCTCGTATCCCTTTCAGATATGAACCAAATTGGTCCAACCATCCCTCATTTTCAAAACTTGTGCAGAAAGTATGGCAATATAAGGTTCAAGGATCTTTCATGTTTAAATTTAACCATAAACTCAGACTTCTTAAGAATTACTCCAAATCTTGGATTAGATCCCATAATGATAATAATTTCACTCAACTTTCGCTCACTGAAAATAAACTTCAACAACTCCACATTGAATTTCTTAATGACCCCTCTAATACGTTAATTACTCTATGCATTGCAAACCTTTCTAAAAAATATGCCTCCCTCGTTCAATTTCAAAGTGATTATTGGAGAAGAAGAGAAAAACTAAGCATATTAATGAAGGTGACCGTAACTCCAAATACTTTCATGCTATTGCTAAACAAAGGAGTTTTAAACAAACTCTGACTCGTTTTTGCTCTAAGGACGACCTTATTGTTGAAGGACAAGAGGATATTACTAAGGAGATTACTAAAGAATTAGCATCAAGATTTTAAACCAATAGTGCTATTGGCATTAACGATTATGATCTCGACATTATCCCTAGTTTCATTACCTCTCAAGATAATGCTCTTCTCTGCAAACCACCAACCGAAGTTGAACTTCGTAAGGCCATTTTTGATCAACCTCCAGACAAAACTCATTGCCCTGATGGATTTAGCATTGAATTTTATCAAAAATACCGGAGTCTTATTAAAAATGCTCTGCTTTCAACTGTTAAAGCTTTCTTCCATTCTGAACATCTACTTTTGCCTATTAACCACTCATTTATTGCACTTATTCCTAAAACGGACGATCCCACTACTATTAATCACTATAGACCTATTAGTCTGTGTAATTGTACGTATAAAATCATTACCAAAATTCTGGCTAATCGTATCAAACCCCTGTTAAGCAAAATTATTTCCCTTCACCAAGGTGCATTCGTGGAGGGAAGATTAATTCAAGACAATATTTTAGCAGCTCATGAAATCTTTCACTCCTTTGATAAAAACAAAAAAGGCAACTCCCGCTGGATTGCTCTAAAACTTGACATGGAAAAAACTTATGATAAAATTGATTGGGACTTTCTTTGTAAAGTCCTCCATAGATTCGGCTTTTGCAATAAATGGATTAATATTATTAGAAATTGTCTTGAAACTGCCTCCTACTCAGTCCTTGTCAACAACCAACCAGGTCCAGAGTTTCGCCCTCCCTGCGGTATAAGACAAGGAGATCCCTTAGGTCTAGCACTTTTTGTTATAGCCATGGAATTCATGGCTAGATTTCTCAAAATGAAAGCCACCAAAGCCGATCCATGCGTTGGCATTAAGTTGACTAGGAATGGCTCTGTCATTCCTTTTCTTACTTTTGCAGATGATACAATTCTTGTAGCTAATGCTTCAAGCCGTAATATAATTTTTATCCAGAACTTCCTCACACGCTTTTCCAAACAAAGTGATCTTTCTATTAACTTCCACAAAAGCTCAATACAAGTGTCTAATAATGTGTCTTTAACTTTTGCTAAGGACTTAGCTTCTCATCTTAACATCCCTCTCACTAGTAAGATGGAAAAATACCTTGGGATCCCTATCATTCAAGGACGAGTGTGTGCAATGACATGTTTGATGATGCAATTGCAGCCCTAAAAAATACAGAGAGTCAAATGGAAAGCAGATTCTCTCTCTCAGGCAGGTAGATCTCTTCTTATTCAAACTAATCTGGTTTCTCAAGTTAATTTCCTCATGCAAAATTTTCTTCTACCCAAAGGGGTTTGTGAAGAAATTGATGAGATTAATAAGAAGTTCTTCTGGAACATAAAGAATCCGTCTAGTCACTCTCTGCTCCACTGGAACAATATTTGTAAGCCAAAAGTTTTGGGCGGGCTGGGCCTCCGGAAGGCTTGGGATAACAACTGCGCTCTTCAGATGAAACTCCTCTGGAAAATCATTAGTCAACCTGATAATATTTGGGTTTCTATTTTAAGGGAAACATATTTTCATTATGAAGATTTTCTTCATCTTGATAGAAAGCCGACTCAATCCTGGCAATTTATTCGACTTCTTTTGCTCTTGAATTGCCTGAATTTAAAAAAGGATTATCGTGGGAACTCGGTAATGGTAGTAACATCAAGTTCTGGACTGACAGTTGGGTTCCCAACTGTTGTTTAGATTCCTTTCGCTCTAATGCCCATGTATCCCAAACTGTCTCTTCATTTATATTGCCTACACATCAATGGGATATCCCTAAGCTCAGTTTATATTTCCCGCCAAATATTGTTGAAAATATTACTGCTATTCGTATCCCCATTTCCCATCTTGAAGACCGGCTTGTATGGACTCCTGCCACTGATGGGAAATTCTCTGTTAAAACTGCTTATAGGATTATCCGACCCTTGGAGGATCATATTATTGACCTCAACCTTTTATGGAAATCTAAACTTCCTCCTAAAATTCAAAATTTCTTATGGAAAGCCTTCTCGGATTGCCTTCCCGCTACAGAGAGATTAAATCGACACTTTCATAAGTCTACTCCACATGTGCCCTCTGTCAAAGCAGTGATGAGGAGAAAAACCATTTCTTTTTTAATTGTCCTTATACCATTCAGGTCTTTCAGCATCTCAATATTTTTAATAATCATGATTTCACATTTTATAGTTCCCAGGAATTTGAAGATTCTTTCAGTTCTTTCTGTACAAACAATACCAATGTTGAATTAGCTTTCTTTACCAGGTGGACATTATGGAATCATAGAAACTCGACCCTCTTCCGTAACACTCATAACTCCACCTCCTCCTCTCCAACTGATATAGCTAAGACAACTATGTTCCATTACCTTGAATGGAAGAATGCCATCTCAGCTCCTGCTGCTAAACCAAAGACTAAATTGCCTCATAAAAAGTTGTTTAGCTGGAAGAAGCCTCCCGGGGGTACATACAAAATCAATTGTGATGTTTCGAAGAGGGACGATTCTAGTTCTTTTGTTGGCTTTATTATTCGTAATGATGCAGGGCTTGTCTCTTTTGTTGATAAATTACAGATTCCTTCCTCTTTTGTCCTGATTACTGAAGTTGTGGCTATCCTAGAAGCCATTAGGGCCGCTATTCGCCTCAATATTAAGAATGTCATATTTGAAAGTGATAATTTGACGGTTATTAAGTGTTTGCTGCATAGCTCTTCTCCCCCTGGGAGATTAGGTCCATTGTTATGGATGCTAAGCCTCTTATTTCTTTTTTTGATTCTTGTAATTTTTTTCATATTAATAGGATATGTAATAGGGCTGCTGATTTCCTAGCCTCCAAAGATTTCTCAATTGAAGATCTTCGAGATACTATCACTAGATGGAACAACATTTCATCAAGACAAGACACTGTGACACTTCAGAGATTCCTTCTCTAGATCTCCCGAGATGCAAGAATCTCCCAGATGAAGTCTTTCTTCAAGATCATCCGCAAAGATGATTTAGGCCTTATTTGTGCTTAGCAAATGGTCTTTTGTTTGCTTGTTAAAAAAAATGTCATGTGTCGAGTGTTGATGATCGGTCAACTAACATCCATTTAATTTTTTGTTTGTTCAAGAAATTGATTTAATTTTACCAGTTGCTTTGAAGGACCACAAGGAAGTGGGGAAAGGGGACCACAAGCGCGTCAGAGAGATTGAGGGAGATGAGATCACAAGGGCGCACGTAAGATAGAATTGAAAGGAGGGTGCACGTCAGGGGAGGGTGGGATTACGTCAGCAAAAGGTAGAGATGCTCACGGTTTCCGAACTGCCGGTTTCGGTTCTAAAACCGCCGGTTCCGGTTCTTTAAAATCATGAACCGTAATCGAAACCATCTAATGAAGGTTCCTCCGGTTTTGGTTCGGTTACGGTTACGGTTACAGACGGTTCCAACCCGGTTCTAATAAGGTTTTGTAACGGTTTCGGTACTATATAATTTTAAAATTTTAAAAAAATTCATATTGTAATATTGGCATCTTTAATTAATATAATAAATTCATACACAAACATATTAAATAAATGATTTGCCTTAATAAAAAAGAAAAACATAAAAGAGTTTGAACTTAACATAAGTTGCCTACGTATCCTATTAGGACTAGAGGAATCAAGGCTCATGTAGTTCTTTTGCATTTATTAAGGATTTCCACTAATCTAACACTCTCCTTCGATTCCAACCCGTCGGTTCCAGTTTGACCGTTTGGAACATCCGGTTCTACGGTTTGGAACCGCCGGTTCTACGGTTCGGAACCGCCGGTTTCACGGTTCTACGAAATCATAAACCGTAACCAGAACCGATCACTTATGGTTCCAGACGGCTCCGGTTCCGGTTTAGACGGTTCAAACCGAACCGACGATTAAATAGGGTATAAGCTTATAACTTAATCATCTTATACAAAAATCAACAAAACAATTCAGTTTTGGGGGATTTTACTCAAAAATTGGGGTTTATTAGTGGATCTTGTGCGTATTGATTGAAGAGGGTAAAAACCATAAATTTAGTTCTTTTAGGGATATTGGGTCAAGATAGTTCCATTTTCAATCATAACGGACCTGGTCTTATGTGCGATCCGGCCCAGAATAATCGGGTTCTAACGATTAAAGAGCATTGAACATCGAGGAGTTATCACTTATCAGCGAAGAAGACGGTGCAGCAAACCGCCCATGGCGACAGATTGCCGTGCAGCCTTCCCTGCGGTCATCCACAGAATTGATAGGCGCCAGTGCTCCATCTTCGATCTTCCCCCGGATTTCTTCGATTCTTCTCGTCTCATCCCCTCCGGCACCCAGAAGCCATCTCTCCATGACTCCGTTAATTCACTTAGAATCTCTATTGCCGCTTCTAGAATCAGAGAAGATGAAGAGGAGGTGGCCGACGTAGACGAGGGATTTGAAGCTCTTGGTAACGCGGATAAGCTCGCAGTGTCCAGTAGGTTGTCGTGCAACACTTGCAAAGCGGAGTATGACTCGCTCCAGGATCAGCGCTCCCATTTTAAGTCCGATTTTCATCGTCTTAATGTATATTCTTTCTCTAACTACCTACTATGGACTTCAATTCTTGCTTCTTCTTTTTCCCGCTTGTGGTTTGATATCATTTACAAATCCCTTGACTCTCGAATTTACTGCTGATGGTCTGGAATGAATATTAGCTAGAGAATTGGATGTCTCACCATCATGTAACAGTTGCTCGATTCTGGAATTTACTTTTTCTGCTCTTCATGTAGAAAATTGAACCTAGGGGCTAGGTACCATTTTAATTTTGAAATTGAGGGGAAATGGAGAAGAAAATTATCATCCTAGAATTGTGTCATGGTCTCATTATCTCTTTGGGAAAGTTTGGTAGTAATTGGCTAAATTGTGTGAGCATTCGTGTATTTATTATTTCAATCTCAAATTGCCAAGGGACTTATCAATGTACATTCTCAGGTGAAGCTAAGCCTCGCTGGAAAGAACACTGTGAAGGAGGACGATTTTGATGAGTTTACCTCAAACTCTTTTCCTATCGATTTTGATGTTTCAAGCATATCAGGTTCTGAAGATGAGGATGAAAGGATATCCCAGACTAATAAATCTGTGAATGAGGGATCAATACAAAATCTGAAACAGAAACTGTTTTTCTCTCTTCAGTCAGGAGATAAAGTTTCTCTATGGAAGTGTTTTATCTTGAAGGATAGTGAAACCATCTTGTATGATGATGAGGACACTTCTTTCCTCAAAAAGGAAGTGCAAGGTTCACACTTGAGAGAAAATAATGTGATACAGAAGCTGCAGCAGTTAGTTTGCGAGCCTAAGGAGAACCGCCTGATAATTGTGTTGCTGGCACATGGAGGACATTTTGCTGGCTGTGTCTTTGATGGTAGCAAAGTTGTTGCTCATAAAACGTTCCACAGGTTAGTAAGTTTCCTCATTCCTGTGCTCTGTTTTAGATTCCATAAAAGTAAGATATGCCTTGATGTTTAATGAGATGATTTTAGCATCAGTCATTGGTCATCAGGGTGTACCTGTTTTATTCTGTCAGCCTAATTGGCGATAATCATGCAATGCATTCAATGATTTTGTTGTAGTATCTAGTCCAAAAACTCCTGGAATAATATGGTCCGTGAATAGTTAATTTGGCAAAAAAGTGGTGAAACATAAAGCGTTCGGTATACTTTTGATCAACTGAACACAAAAATGTAGATAATGGTCACATACATCATAGATTTTTCACTTTTTCTAGCGATACTTTTTTGGTACAAAATGCATTTCGAGAAATGCAGATGCTGCACCCGAACCTGTAACAGAAGCTCAAATTAATGTGTTGAAGGAAACAATTTACATATTGCTTAGCTACATATTTCTTGAGAACCTTAAACCAGTGAATGAAAAGGCGCCACCTAGGCGCGCCTAGGCGCGCCTAGGCGCGTCTCAGGCATGCCAACGCCTATTTGGGCTGAGGCGGACCCTTGAAGATTAGGCGGGGGATAGGCGGGCTGGGCGGACTTGGGCGAGCTGGGCGACATAAGGGTTTAGGCGTCGCCTTTTTGTAAAAAAATTTCAAAATGGCTGAATTTGGGATTTGGGCCAGATTTAATTGCTTAGAATAAATGGATCTGCTGTAAAAACAGCTAAGTGATATCTTAACAACTTCCAAGATTAGATTAATGATGATTTCATTAATGATTTTATGTATTTTTCAATGATTTTGCTTGATTTTCTGCTATAAACATAGCCATACACTTCCTTTTATTTCACGTTCACTTCCTTCCTCCTGCAATCTTCTTCTCTGCTTCCTCCTCTGCTCAACATCGTCCTCCTCTCCATTGCTTCAAGTGTTCGATCGAGTGTACTGCAGAACCAACCAGCCAACCAGGTATGTTCATCTTCTAACTCTATGAATATATTTCCATTACTACTGTCTCTAACTCTCTACCATATTTCTACATTGCTTCATGCTTCACTGTTTCTACTTTCTTGATATAAGAAACAAGATTGAAGGCAGCATTCCATTACTTGATGTTGCTTATAAGTTATAAATTTATAAGTTGCTTGATGTTGCTTATAAGAAACGAGATTGAAGGCAGCATTCCATAAGTTACTTCACTGCCTTCAATCTCATTTATACTTGCTGTTTCATGTTGCTTATACATTTATACTTGCTGTTTTATTACTGATCTGAACTGTCTCTACCATATTGCTTATCCTTTCTTTTTGTTTACATTATTTCTAGGAAACCATGGCTGATGGGAATGAGAGTTCTATAGATGAGGAGGATGGAAGTTTGGACTTGGAGGAAGATGATTGAGCTTGCTTTTGACTGTTTTTACTGTTTTTCTATGACTTGAACTTTGAATTTCTCATGCTTTTTAATTGTTTGGATGCTTTTAGACAGTTTTTTATAACTTTTTCCATGTCTGCATTTGATTTTTACACTGTCCAAGGAATTTCTCATGCTTTTCCATGTCCTAGGCGACCTAGGCGACCCTAGGCGACCCTAGGCGCGCCTAGGCGCGCCCGGGAGGGCTCACCGCCCAGGGTCGCCCAGCGCCCTTTTATTCACTGCCTTAAACGTTCAAGCCTCTCTTCGGTGTCTCGTCTGTAAAAATGCACACCTCTTCTATTTTTATTTTGAGCTCAAGATTTACTTTGCATTGATAGAAATGTCTGATTATTTCAGATATGTGGTGAGGGCCAAGGCTGGTAAAAAACAATCAGCCAAAGATGGAGGTGGGAGGACTATACATTCTGCTGGTGCCTCCCTTCGTCGGTATAATGAACTTGCACTGAAGAAGGACATCCAAGAACTTCTTGCTTCTTGGAAGTCTTATTTTGATGCTTCCTATTGTGTTTTTGTTCATGCTCCCTCAGACAACAGGCAGCTATTATTTAGAGACGAGAAGACACTTTTTGGTAACAATCCTTGTGATGTGAGGAACATCCCATCGACTGTGCGTAGGCCTACGTTAAAGGAAGCACAACGTATATATAGCCAGTTAAGTCAAGTTGCCTATGAAGTAGAGGAGAGGGAAATTCCTGAGGAAGAGAATTTGACCTTAAAGACAGCCGATATCATTGATGGTAGTCCAGGGTACAAAAATGTACTGGATACGGTCACGAATAGAAGACCTGCTGAATCTTCTTTAAACAACAAAGTACCTGATGAACAAACAGTTTGTAGTGAAAGTGAGACTGAGATCATTTGTAAGTCAACTCCTTTACACGAGGCAGCAAAAACTGGAGATGCCATTCAGGTATTGGATCTTTTGGAGAAGGGATTGGATCCTACCGCTATAGAGGAAAGAGGAAAGACCCCGTACATGTTAGCAACCGACAAGGAAGTGAGGAATACTTTCAGGCGCTTCATGGCTGCAAACCTAGATAAGTGGGATTGGGATGCTGCTAAGGTGCCCAGTGCATTAACAAAAGAAATGGAAGAATCTCAGGCTGCAAAACAGGCAGAAAAGGAAGCTAAGAGGAAAGCAAAAGCAAAGGAGTTGAAGAAACTGCGTAAAGCAAGGGAAAAACAAGCACAGGTATCATTATAATTTCGGTTTTTCAGGCATAAGATAAGCACCTATGCTTAGAAAGATTTAGTAGATTTTTATCTGGAGTCTGATTAAACTTAGTTCTGACGACTTCGTCATTTCCATTTTTGGGGTTATGATTTTGCTAATTTTAGTCTCTTATCAGAATACCGTCATAAATTTGCATCCCTAACATGTTAAAACACAAAAGACAAGTTTAACAAAAACATACTATTTGATCTTTTTTTTCTCTTTTTGTAGAGGTACATGTGTTTATATTTGAATCTTATATTGTGGTTTGTGTCATTTGGTAATATTATACTCATAAAAGCACAATGTTCTAAGATTTTTACTGGAATTTGCAGGCCGAGGCTGCAGCTGCTGCACAGTGCAAAAAGAATACTGTAACTCTATTACCTGCTCCTGGAGCTCAACCTCAGCTTGTTGCTATGCCACCAGTTTCAAAAGAGGTAAAATAAAATTTTACATATAAACTCATTTTCTCCTCAAAATCAATATTTACACCTTCAGTTGGTTGTTAAATGTGAACCATGTTCTAAACCATCTGGTTGTACCAACTTTCGGCATACACAGGAGGCTCTGAGTAGAAAGTTAGCAGAAGATAGGGAAACGCGAGCTGCAGCTGCCGAAAGGAGAATAACCGCTGCTTCATCTTCTTCTTCTCAAGAATCAAGTTCAATAACTCTAGCTCCCACATCACATACCGCACCTCGATCAGCCGATGACATGGCATGCTCTTGTTGCAAGGCTTCATTGTTGGGTAAAGTACCTTTTCACAGGTATAACTACAAGTACTGCAGCTCAACATGTATGCACGTGCACAAAGAGTTTCTGGAAGAAGGATAGTTCTGCTTCAGTGAAATTTCTGACCTATTAAGATTGACTGTCTTAAATTTTCCGATCACATCTGGGTTGATGACAACATTTGCTAGCTTTTTAGCAAGTTTGTAACAATTCACTTTCTATGGGCGAAACTTAAATCTCCTCAGTGAATCCTTGTGCATAGTACAGCTTTGCCTTGACGATGCTTCGGCTAAATAGCTAGACGACCACTCTTTCATTATCGATCTTTTGCTTTTGTTGGTCGAAAATGAAAAATCCGTAAGCTCCTTATAATTACGCAGTTATTCTGCTTTTTCATTTTCTTTCTAATTTTCTTTATTTTGATATTTCAAATCATATTACATTCCTAGGTGGATTCATTGCAAATGTTGAATCAAGTCCCAATACAGCAAATATGACAATAAAACCATCAACAAACCATCACACCATCACATTATCTTTCCATAGTTTAACTTCTTCGTTTTTCTTTTCTTTTTTTTCATTTTGATTTCTCGAAGCCTAAAAAAACTTCTAGAGTAACAATGAAAGTCTTGGATATGGATGTCGAGAATGATTCGTCAAACTAGAGTTTTGGATATGGATGTTAAGGACTCAAGATGAAATCGACAAACTCGTTGGTGAAAGATTTGAAGATTGTGATCGAATTATCAGTTCGAACGGTGAAGGAGTTTGGAGATATAGACGAAAGGTCTTGGAGAAGTAGAGTGAGTGGGGCAAGAAGATATGTGAAGGGATTGTTTAAAAGGAAAAGTCAAATTAATTGAGGATTGATGTCTAGAATTGAAAGGAGGGGGAATTCTCGTTTCAATATTACAATTCATTTAACTAAACCTGAGTTACAATGTTGGAGGCCGAAGGTATTTAAAGGGAAAGCAAAAAGAAGAGGTTCGGCTAACCCTAGAAAAAGAGATGGACGAGCTAGACTTGTTGGGCCTAAGCGAGTCAATTTAGACGACCCAAACCATGCAATGTTGGACCACTCCAAAAGTAGAAACTCCTAAAAGATAAATTTGCTAAAAATGAAAAGTTTATGAAAAAGTAAATTAGGAAATGCAATTCTATCTCGGGAAACGATGACTAAAAATAGTACTTACTAAAAATAACAACATGTTATAAATAGTAACTACTAAAAATAGCAAGTTTTCAGAGAGTGCCTAAAAATAGTCAAAAAATTCCAAAAGATGATACGTTTGCCCCAAGTTGATCAAGGCTTTGGTGAGGCCCCATAGTGTCAAGTCAGGGAGGTCGGCAAGGACGAGGCATGTACACGGGGCGTCATCAGCGTCGACGAGGTTACTTCCGGCGCAGAGGAGGTGGTTCTGGTCCGCGTCGATTAGACCAACGTTGACAACCAGGTGGAGGCGCTCATGATGAGCCAAGAAGCGCCGGTGAAAGTGTTGAAGGTGACATTATTCAAGATCTGGTGGTTTCGGTGTCGGGCGCTCGGGAAGACTTGGCATGGGATGAGGGGTTTTGGTTGGCGCTAAAGTGACCAAGGCCGATAACATGTGGGTTGCGCTCAAGATTAGCCAATGTGCGTCGCTGGAGTCGAGATGGATGGCGGGAGGCGGCCATGGTGGAGGGCACATGAGAGGGCAAGGTAACCTTCGCTTTGAAATGTAGAGCGGTGAACGAGAAAAGGCGCGATAAATGAGGCACCAACGGTGCTTAACCAAGTGGCCTCAATGAAGCGTAAGGCAAGGTGTAGCTTGTTGAGGCGATCCATGACTTGACTCTACACAAGGCAGGGGCGCATCAACTTCGTTTAGCAAAACAACTTCAGTAACAACATAATCGAGTGCTTATCGAACTGAACTCATCAATTTTCAAGTAAATGAGAGTGATTGAGAGAAAGAGACCGCAAAACCAGTGACCATAATCAACTCGGCATGGAAGAACAAAGTCGTCCGTACAAACGGGGCAAACGTCGTCGTTTGGAGGTCTTTGTTTGCAAAAAAACACGTTGCCATTTGCATGCATAAAGCTTCGTTTGTAATTAGTGGAGATTGTTTAAACCGCCATTATAGCAGAGGTCTCTCTTTCTTGGAGCTACTATTGCATAAGAATGAAGAATATGACGGTATAAATAAAAAAAAATGAAGGAAAAAAATATGGGAATATATAAAAGAAGGGCCCAACCGGGTTCGAACCGGTGACCTCTTGATCTGCAGTCAAATGCTCTACCACTGAGCTATGGACCCTTATTAATTTTTATTCCGGTGCAAAGTTACTAATTATTAACATTTAATTATCTTTGATAAAATTACAAAATTCTTAATTCTTGACTACGGGTATTTGCCTTCACCTGATTGTTCCTTCAAATTTTGAAAAACGTTTTTTTTTCTTTTTCTTTTTCTCTTCTGAACCAAGACAATTGGAAAAAAACGTGCCATACGTAATGATTTTTCAATGGATAAAGAAGGCCCTGGCTAAATACCGTTTGCGTAATTTTCCAAATACAGTCAGGGTTCTCCCAAAATGTGAGGGAGGGGGTTTTCGCGTTACGCGAGAATACCCATTTTGCGTTACGCGAGATTTGACCTATTATAAATACCACCAAAACCCTACTTTGACCCCATTTTTACTATATATCGCCGTAAAAACAGAAAACTCCCCTCCCTTCTTCCTCTTCTCAACCCTAATCTTCAATAATCTTCAATTAAGGTATGTTTTTGATTGTTTTATGCTTGATAATGTTGATTCTAGATGAATATATGTTGCTCCACCAAAAAAAAAGATGAATATATGTTGTTTGTATATTAAATTGCATATTATATGATAATTTTGATATTGAATGTTGATATAGAAATTATTTAGTATAGAATTAGGTTGTTTGGAATGGATGAAAGATGATAGTTTTTTATTATGGTTGATTAGTGAATGTTTTTTTTATATTGAATAAATACAAATGTATTAGGGTTATGGTTTTGAATAGGATTTTGATTTTATTTAGGGTTTTGATGTTGATTTTAGAATTTACTTAAATTGATAATTTTTTTGTGTTAAAGATATTGAATTTATGTTGAATTAATGTGAAAATGGTATAAAATATGGCCGAAATTGTGTTCGACGAATTCGTCGGAGAAGAAAGTGTGACGTCACACGCAACTATATTGAATAAATACAAATGTATTAGGGTTATGGTTTTGATTAGGATTTTGATTTTATTTAGGGTTTTGATGTTGATTTGAGAATTTACATAAATTGATAATTTTTTTGTGTTAAAGATATTGAATTTATGTTGAATTAATATGAAAATGGTATAAAATATGGCCGGAATTGTGTTCGACGAATTTGTCGGAGAAGAAAGTGTGACGTCACGCGTTGCGCGTGACGTCACACTTCACGCAGCGCGAGAAGTGAGTGTCTCGTGTTGCACGAGAAATTGCAGTATTCTACAATTTCTTCTTCTGCATTGTCTTCTGTGTTCTGCATTGTTCATCTGTTTTTTTTTGTTTCTGCATTCGTTGTGATATTGATTTTTCTTTGTATTATTTTAGGTAATGGACCGTCCAAGACGTTCGACTCGCGTTAGAAATCGAGACGAAAGGAGGAAAGAGTCACCAGTTGACAAAGGAAAAGGGAAGAAGAAAACCAAGAAAGCAATACCCGTTGAGTTGTTCCCGGATGAGGGACCCAAGAAAGCAATACCCGTTGAGTTGTTCCCGTATGAGGGACCCAACGACGCATATCATGAGTACTCTGGTAGGCACAATTAGGGGGGGGAGACGTTGCTCTCCCTACTTAGGAACTGCCAAGTTACGCCTTATATCAGGGCCTATACCCTGCAGGCTATTGTATGGAGAATGCCCCGCTGGCTCCAACGTCGTCTAACAGTTATTCTGTTGGAGAAGCTGAGGGTAATTGGGACAATTTCATTAGACAAGGTGCAGGGATTGGTGTGGACTCTGGACAGGTGATACGCTGCACTTTGTATAGCGTAACTAGGGATTATTACATTAGTTTAGGAGTATTATCATATGTGTTTCGAGTCATTATTATGTTCTGAGATATTTATTAAGAAGTGAAGAAATTGAGATCAGAACCGAAGAAGATTGAAGACTTGAAGAAATCACCGACGGCGATCGCCAGGGATCAGCGGCGATCGCGGTGGAGCAACAGAGAGGAGCCGAAGGATTTTATTAAATCCGCGACCGCGGATCAATAGCGGCGATCGCGGATGTATTGTTGAAGTGCTGCTTGTTTGCCCGCGTGAAGAGAAGCAAGTAGCTGGGCCGAATTTGGGCCTGAATCATTTGGGCCACGAAGGAAGAGAAGCCACGTGAGGCGAGCGGGTGATGCAAGCATGAAGTGGGCTGGGCATGATCGAGCTGGGCTGTGAACAGAGATGGGCCGATGGATTGCAATTTATTAAATCAAGCAAGTTGCTTGATATTTATGGGCAGCCGTCGTACCCTCTACGAGAGATGTCTCGTTCTTATTTTTCTTTTGCTTTAGTTTGGTTTATTTTCCTTTTTCTTTTATTATTTCGTTTAGGATATATCTTTTACCATATATTTTAGGGTTAGTTCTCTATTTAAGAACCCTAGCCATCATCATCTTTTCCATCAGACAATTTAGTTTGCAACCATGAGCAGGAACTAATCTCCATTGTTTTACTTAGCGGTTGAAACCTTCAGTTATTAAGTTGTGAGATTTCTAAACTCTTGTTCTTTTCCTATGGGTTTGTATTAATTCTCTTGTTCTTCATCTATTGATTTCTATTAGTTTTGCTAGCTTGATCACCTAGTTTGATTGATAGTTTTCTATTGCTAGACTAGGAATATACGGTGGAATTCCTTGTCATTGTAGCATTCATATCTGCATGATCTGGTAGTTGATTGCTTTTATGAAAGAGAATTGATTGCATGTTAATACTTGACGGTTGTAAGTTATTGCATGCATCCTTATGATTCCTGTGCCCTTTGCTGCTATTTCATCTAATCTTGAGAGGTTTCCCTGATTGTTGAATAGTAAGTATTATCAGGACCGGTTGGCCTGCTGATATATTAAAGATTGGAATAGGAACATTCCCTAGGATTGAATAGAACTTGAGATAAATCTATGATCAACTTGATTGACTGTTGTGTGGATACTTGCTAGGTGAAACCCCTTCGCATAATATTCTCACCCAAACTGTCTCTGCTTGTTACTGGTTACTTGTGTGTTCTTGCAATCAAAACCCCCCTTTGGTTACTTGTTACTAGTTGATATTTCACTTGACTGCATTGATTTGGTGTTTTGATTCCCTTGGGTTCGACCTCTACTTACTTGCTATACTCTAGTTAGTGTTTAGGATTTTCTTTGATTTGGCACTACGACTTTAGCCTCATCAACAGGGTTGGGGTAGTGGTCATCGTTGGGGCAGTGGATATGCTGGTGGACATCCAGATATGGGTCATGGATATGCCGAGGGAAGTGGACATTCATATATGGGTCATGGATATGCTGAGGGAAGTGGACCAGCTTGTTCTTCTTCTCGCAATCAACAACAACAAGAGGAAGTGGAAGAGGAAGATGAGGATGAAGTAGGAGATGGAGATGGAGATGAAGAAGAAGAAGATAATGAAGAGGAAGAGCAGCCAAAAAGAAAGAAAAAAGAAAAAACAAAGAATGAGCCAAGATATGATCATGAGCTCACTCAAAGTGTAACTGGAGGTCCAGAAATTCCAGAGTTGCTAAGGGATTTTCTGCACATGTGGCTTACCACATCACACAAGGCTATGTATGTCTTTTTTTTATTCACAAGCATCAGGTTATAAACAGATTTTGCAGGAAAAAAATGCAGAACATGTGCATTTTCACACGTAACGCGAGAATAGTCTCCCCGTGTTACGCGAGATTTTGCACATATTCTGCATTTGTTTCTTGCAGAATATGTGTTTTTCTTGCACTCCTTTATTTGTTATATTTTAAATAATTAAAGTTATTTATATTAATCTAACTTGTATTATTTTTGTAATTTCGATAAAAAAAAAAAAAAGAACAAATGACCAATGAAACCTCAACAAAGGATCAAACAAAAGGACAAATGACAATTACAAGAGAACACCGTCTGGAGTGAGGTTCCCAATGCACTTGAATTGTCTTATCTCGCCGATATCATGTACGAAGAAATTGACTTTTCGTCGATTGAAGTGTTTATTGAAAGTTAGCAGCCTCAGACAAACTCATTTCACCTCCCTTGTGGTGAGATGATTGTTACACTTCTAGATGTTTATTACATATTAGGTTACCTATAAATGGGGAAGGCATGAGACTAGACAAGAAACAAAGTCAGAAGTTGGGGAAGGTTGAAAAGACGACACAGTTTAGCAAGATGGGGGCGGGTATTTTTGGCATAGATTGGGCAATGTGCAATTCTGGGAGGGTGAAAGCTAGTGGTTTAGGGCCTATACCCCGCGGGATATTATCTGGAGAATGCCCTGCTGGCTCCAACATCGTATTAAAATTGTTCTGTTGGACAAGCTGAGGGCAATGGACGTCAGCGCATACATGGACTTATCGTTGGTTGCCTTAGAATGTGAAGCTGAAGAAGGGGCAAGCTGGAAGGGACTATAGAGGCAAGCTAGATATTATCTTGCCAGAGATGGTAATTATCTTAATCTTTTTATTCATTTGCATTTTCTGAACTGGATGAAATTACAGAAATTGGATAAACTTGATGCATTAGGTTGTACTCCCTCCGTCCCTTTAAGTTCTTATTGTGTACTTTGCGCTTGGATTAAGGCAAGTCTAATCAAAACACGAATGTAAGTAATGGCACGTTAAATCATAAAATTCAACCAATAGGAAATTTATTAGATGGAAAAATGTTGATTTGATTGATAAAGTGTTGTTAAAATATGAATAAAATAAATAAAGTAAGGGTATAATGGGAAGAAATTAATGGATAGAAAAGGAAATAGGAAGAACTTAAGGGGACGCTCAAAACAGAAACAGGAAGAACTTAAAGGGACGGAGGGAGTATATTGAATCTGCAGGAAAAATGCAGAAATGTGTATTTTCACGCGTAACGCGAGACATCCTTTCTCGCGTGATGCGAGATATGGATTCCCCACGTTACACGAGAATTTGCAAATTTTTTGCATTTGTTTCTTGCAGAAACTGTATTGTTTTGGAGATAAGTTTCCTTCATTTTCTGCATTTGCTGTACGTTTTTAGATATGATGGAAGCCATATGGACCGGTTTACTTCTCCAATCCCAAGCTCGCTCCCGCTCTATTTCATGGGGTGCTCTCATGCATCGACATAATGGAGCCACACATGCCGGATCGGGTCCCGAGGCAGTTTGGGCGATTTCAGCGGATTCCTAGGCCTGTGATTGAACCGCTCAAAGCTCATAGGAAACCTGATACTAGGAGTTATGTGGTTTTTTATGACGCCAACCCTTCAATGCACGCTCAAATGCTAGCATCTCTTCAAGATCTTTTTCCCTTCCGACCCTGAATGGATTTATTTTAGTTGATGGATAATTTTTGAATTGTTGGATATTTATTCTTGTTGGATTGTTTATGTTTTTGGATTGTTTTAGCTGTTGGACTGTCTAAGTTTGTTGGATTGTTTGAGATTGATGGATTGTTTAAGTTGTTGGATATTTAATCTTGTTAGATTATTTTAGTTGATGCATTGAAGTAGAATATTTAACATCGCAGTAGAATATCAGAACAACATTTCGCGTTACGCGAGACTTGCTACACTCGCGTAACGCGAAAAAAGTCATACAAATATGGGAGCTCTCTCTAAACTCGCACGGTCAGGAACTAAAACTAGCACGGTTAGCGCATCTAGCGTAACACGAGGGAGTGTGGTGTCGCGTTACGCGAGAAAGCCATACAAGACAAGTCATCTAGACAAGTTCCAGTTCAGAGTTGAAAAAACCAAGCTCCCGTTCAACATTTCATTTACAAAGTCAGTAAATAAAACATAATATCAACTACGTTAAACTAAAAACTACGGTGCATAAGCGGCACATCGATCTGCCACTAGATCGTGCAAACAATGAGCAGTATGATCTGCGTTTTGCAACCAAGGACTAAACACAGTAGGTAATGGGCTTTTATCTTGAAGGCGCAGCTACAATAAAACAACAACATTAGGAAGTTGCATATTAGATGCTAAGTGTAATAGTAAGTCAAAAGAAGATTAGAAACTTACCGGAACAAAACGTCTCTCCTTCTCAATATATAATAAGTTGATAGTGCTAAGTGTGCACCCTAATTGATACCAAGTAGGAAGTTGTAAAGACAAGAAAGTGTGGTTAGCGTTTTTTCCCACCGTTACGAACACTACGTTGAATGTGGAAGCCACAAGACATCCCATTTCCGGGGTTGCCAGCCAATGATCTTCTGGAACCATTCTTATTCCTTGCCATGTAAGTTGGTGTACCACGCTCTCAAAAGTTGGAGCTTCTTGAGGTCCAATCCAAGTTCTTTCTACTAGATGTAAAATATCCTTGACCTTAGCTATCATTAAATATCTTACTTCCCTTCATAAGTGTTGGTTCTCCTCCATCTCAAACGCTATTGATCTAAATCCACAATTTCCATCTCCATTTACTTCAAACCAACCATTCACATAGGTGCGCATTGATTGAGGTACCCGAGCCTTGTATTTGGCAAGCACCTTCAATTTTCGTTTCTTCAATGTTGTAGAATTAGAAGCATTTCTTTGCTTCTTTAATGGTGTTTCTTCCAAAGCTCTAGCATCCATCTCGTTATTAGTGTGCTCCCATGAAGATGGTCTTCTTTGGGTTGATCTTGGCTCTTTGTTAGGAGCTCCGACTGGACGACCCCCGGTGTGCTTTGAAATAGTCGGCTCTTTTAGAGGAGTATTTACTCTCCCAATGTCTAAAACTATTTGTGCACGCTTCTCTTGATCATGGGCTGACAAGTTCGAAAACGTTTCCTCATAGAAACTCTTAAAAAGATGTCTTGCCACCTTACTCTTAACTTCGAGTATTCCGGGTACATCAACCTCTTCCAAACTCAATGTAATCCAGAAAGGGTGCAACTCTGATGGTAAAAGAGGCCTTTGCTCCTTCCAATGTGGCCAATCTGATTGAGACACATCAACATGTCTCTAATCTTGATCTCACAGCTACAAAACCTAGGCGTGTACAAACCCCATTTCCCGCCTTTCACGTATACCTTAAGCAATTCCTCTATGAATTTGTAAGACACTTTGAACTTAAATACTTTAAACAAGTCCGCCCCTTCAACAACTGCGAAGCTCTTACTCAAACTATCGGTGAAAGACACATTAATCTCCTTAAGTTGGTTCGCTGCCATTGTTTTGTATTCATCGAACATTGTGTCTAGTCTACCCTTTCCACTAGTCAAGTACGAATTAAGACACGAATGTGCTCCTTCAACTCTAAAATGTTCGAAAAAACAATGTAAATTGACAAAATATCAGAAACTATGAGTCTGCAAATGTGCCTCTATAATGTGCAAATTCTCACGTAACGCGAGGCAACCTTTCTCGCGTGACGCGACATAAGATGTCTTCGCGTTACGCGTGAATTTGCATTATAGAAGTTGCAACTCTATTTAAATATTAAATAAAAGTGCATAACATTAAAATATAAAAAATAGTGAACATATCTGTTTGTCGTGTTATTCACAAGAGTAAAGACGTTATTCGTCCATGTTGAAATAAGTCTTTCCTCGTAAGGGTTTAGCCAATTCTCTCTCACGTAGTTCAATACGATTGGATAAGCAGTCCATTCCCTCTCAAGTTTCTTCAACTTTTTATAGTAGCTTTCTTCAGTGGTTTCTTTGAACACCTCAAAATATTCCAAAGAAACCTGATTCCCCAATGCGTGTGTACCCATATCTTTCTTGCCTTTGGCCTCTATGTTCTTCCTTACATGTCGTCTACATAAGAGAAACTTTGCATTTGTCCATAACATGTTTGTGACATTCATAAGTGCCATCTCACGGTCTGTGACGAAGCAAGTAGGCGAGACTCATATTCTCAAATACATCGTCTGCAGCTGCTGCAACGCCCACAAATAACTTTCCTCACTCTCCGCCTCTAAAATTACCCCGCATACGATAAATTTTTTCCATGTAGAAGTCAAACCAACTAACTCCAGAAAAGGAACATTGTACCAGTGACCAAAATACAATTAAGCAAAGAATTGTGCATCTGTAATGTATTTTCTCGCGTTACGTTGAACGGTGCTCCTCGCGTAACGCGAGAAATTACTCTATCCCACAAGCTTCTCAAATAAAACCCATAAGCATTCAATCCAGGACATTTCTCGCGTAATGCGGGACACTTATCCACGCGTTACGCATGAATATTTTTTACCATATATATTAAATTCCACATGAATTTCAAAAACAGAATGATAAAAAACAGAATGATAAATACATACTTGTTCGTGCTATAAGTCGAATCCAACAAAAGGACATATGCAAACGCCTTTAAGAGCTTCATTGATCGATTCATGACTAGCAAAGAACAAGCCACCTATCGTCGAAGGATTTTTTGCACTTGGCCTATACTCCATGAAGTAGTTGTTCTCTTTGCATTTGTGGAAGAATTCTTGAACTACAGTTCTACCTTTCATTTCTTATTTCCTTATCCAATGTGTCAAATTGTATACTTGTCTCTTCTTGGTTCAACTTAGGGATCCTTGTTTAACTCAGTGTAAATCTGATTAGGAGAACAGTGAGAAAGTACCATCTCACGAACTGTTTTCTTCTGATCAGGGGTCACCCTCCAAGCAAATGCATTCCCGACCAAAGTATCTTCAATAAGATGGTTGTGCAAACCACAAATAACAGTTACTCTCCAATTATCTTCAATACGGTTCTCCATAAGCTTCAACTCAAATAGACACCCCACTTTCTTGCTCTTTGTGTTTCTCCACACAAAGAGACCTTTACGCTTATACTCTCCCCCTTTCTCACAAAGGAGTTGAACCCTTCCACTTTGCCCCGGTAAAGATGGTCTAGTCCTTTGTTTAGAGATCATAAACCTATGTTGCTTTGCAACATTGAACACCCACAAATGACCTTCCTCCTTAGAGGCAAACACTTTCTACGTTGTAAAAAATTCCGAATAATCTCTATAAACCACATCTTCCTCACATACGAGATCATCAAACTTTGGTGCAATGCGTAAAGCAGGAAGAAACCACATCTCCTCTCCTATGTTTGTAACCGGTCTCAATGTAGGTGGGTTAACAAACTGTGAATCAAACGCATCATAACTTGATGACACTTCATATAATCTAAATCTAAATATATATAAATTTTCTCCTTAGAAAATTGGGTGAGTTAATACGGTGGAAATTTATTATCACTTAATAGTGGTTTGCACTATTTTATTATATCTCAATTAGCGAGAAGGTTTGCGTGCTCCGCACAGGTCATTATCTTTTGGTGTATCAATGCTTCGCTTAGTTATTTTTGTTTTATTTACGTATCAAAGTTTTTGTTATGCACCGGGAAAAGTTGCAGCAAATCTGTACTCGCTACTTCTTGGGGTTCATTTTGATATTTATGATAGATCCAGCAGACAACCAAATCAAGTTGGTGACTGAAAAATGAAATTAAAGGCCTTGATATATATCTATATCTTAATATGTAGGTAGACAATCATATATGAGCCAGATGTCGCTCATTTATGACCGAAAAACACAGGTATTGTCATGCTCACACCATTAACGAACAATTCACTTCCTTACCCTTTTGATGTGCATCACCCTGTTTTTGTGCAATTCAGTTGTCATGCTTACATTGATGATTTATGCATGTGAAAAATGTAAGTGTTGTGAAAAACAGCCGTTGTGAAGCATAATCAAACTACTCGTTTAAATAATGATACGAAACCATAATTCAAAATTAATACAAAACATAAATAAAACAGACCCGAAAATGTATAATAATTGTAATTTTGACATTTTACACCGAACTTGCGTAAATTATACCTAACCTTTGCTACGAGCAAAGTTTGTTTAAACGAAGTTTGTTTAGACTGCCCACAAGAGGGTTACATAGAATAAAATAATAATTGATTACATAGGAATAAGAGACCATTTTTCATTCATTTTCAACCATTGATTAAAAGTGATCCATTGGTTCTCATAAATTTATATTTAAGTAATTTAATGTGTACCAAATTAGTACTAAATGTTCACCAATTTACTACTAATGAGGTGAGCCTGAGATAAAATAATAAAATATGGTAATAAGCACGTTAAGTAAACGAGGGCGGTAGAGGAAAATGAAAGTAGTGCAAAAGCGAAATATGAAGTGAGGACTGAGGAGAGAGGTCGTCCCCCACCAGGCACGAGTACCCTCCACATAAGGCTGCATCGTCTGTTTAATTGTCAGATACCCAGCGTTGTCTGCTTGGTTCTGACAACCCTCTTTATCACCCTCTCCTCTTCTCTGACCTCTGACACTCTTCTTCAAAATGACTATACGAGTTCAAAGTCTGGTTTGGTTTAGGTCATCTTAAGCCATCCAGCATTCCTGACTCACTATTCACGATGGTGGTGGAGGAAGAAGGATCAGCACCGTCCATCTTCTCATGAAGCTCTGGCCTGTGGGTACTCTTTGGTCTGGGCCCACGGCCTCTGTTGTTGTTTCTGAGAGCGGCAGAACAAGTGTCGTTTTTACAGTATGTGTTCACAAGGGCACAGTTGGAACCCCATTTATTACTGTATTACCCTCCTCCTCTTTCTCCCCCTGCTTTTTACTTTTAACTATCTGCTGCTGCACACCCTTCTCTCCATTACCCTCTTCCACCTTCACCTTCACCTTCACCTTCCTGTAAGTTTCTCTCCCCAATTATGCATTTGGCTCTTCCTTTCTGGGTTCTGCTTCTTCCATGTGTGTCTACCTCTGGACATCGTTGTCTTTTCTATTCTTTGCATTATGTCTGGCTGCTACTGCCTACTGTTAATGAGTGTTTTAAAACTGATGAGGCAGCTATATGAAATCCACATTTGCATGTTACCCACCATTCTACATGTAAAAAAGACAAGGCTAAAATCAAAACTACTCTCTTTATTCTAAGGCAGCTATATGAAATTTGCATGTTAAACTAGGCTTCTTTCCTGACTTTTCAATTGTTTTCATTAGTTGTAGAGAATCAGATTAGGTCGAATGGATCAACCTGGGAGGTGCAGGAGGACTGATGGGAAGAGATGGAGGTGCACCAAAGACGCTATTCCAAATGAGAAGTACTGCCAGACTCATATGCATAGAGGGTGTCGTCGTTCAAGAAAGCTCGTGGAATCCTCCATTGCTGATCTGAATCTTCGCCTGAAAATGCAGCAACCTTCTGCTGATGCAACAACTGACAAGACCGCTAATGATGCTGTTCTGAAGATTGACCACTCCTCGGAGGATCCATGTAGCAGGATGACTAAGATACCTGCTTCTAAGATGGAGGGAAAACAGCTACTACCGAGTGCTGAAGGAAAAGAAAGGCTTAAAATAGAAGCCAACAACAAAGTTCACACAATCAGCTTGGAATTCTCTCCCAAAAGTGTGCTTGGACAAGGTATATGAATGTGTTTTGCTGATTTTAGAGGATTGTATGCAGCTGTTGCATCAAATTTGAATAATAGTGGGTTGCATTCGCAGGCGAGTTAGCAGAGGAGACAAAGAGATGCAGAAGAACAGACGGGAAGAGGTGGAGATGCAGCAAGGAAGTGATTGGGGAGGATCAGAAGTATTGTGCCAGCCACATGTATAGAGGTGCAAAGAAGCGTCCTCATTCTCAACAACGAGGAGAGGAGTGCAATCCTTTTGCCTTGGTTAAAAGAGCTGACAAACTCATGCTTGGATTTGATAACAATCTTGCCTCATCATCATGAGCTTATCTTCCTATTAAGCACATCTTTTCCATTAATATATGAGTAATAGAGCAACAAGTATAATAGATGTATGAAGGAGTCGAGAACTGAAGGCACTCTACTTTTTCTGTCAACTCTAGAGAACGAGAGTTTTCTCCCTTTCCAGCTTATTACCAACTTATCAAACCTATCTATTTCAATCAGTTTACCTGTCACTTCGTCAATGTTTGTACATTGGTATCATCCATTCTAATCAAGTTGCTAACTTTGAGTGTTCAATCTTCGATTGGTGCTTGATTAATTAGCTAATCATTAAAAATTGACATTATTTCATCAAATTCAACAATTTTTATTCTCTTAAAAATTGTTTATTAGGACCCCCGCGCTTCACAATCTCTTCAATTAAAGAAATGTATTATTAATAGTTTAAAAAATAAAAATTTCATGGTAGAAGCTTTAATTTACTTATGGTACGCTCTATGGATTTATAGAAACTCACTAGTCTTTGGAAAGGTTAATAATAATGCCAAAAACCCCTATAGAAGCGCATTTGAACAGTTTAAATTTTGGGAAAATAACACATTGAATTCAAAAGGAACAAAAATGAAAAATAGACGTAATAGAAATAAAATGGTTAACAGATGTTGGACAAAGCCACCTGATCAATGGACTAAAATTAATTTTGATGGATCTTTTAAATCTATACAAGAAGCGTGGGTAGGTTGTATAACTCGCAATAAAGAAGGAAAGATAATTGATCTATTTAATAAAAAAGTACTTTCAAATTCTCCTCTTCACACAGAGGAGTTAAACGCTCTTTCAGCTGTCAAACTTGCAAAGAAAATAAATTGTAAAAACATTATTTTAGAAGGAGATAATCTCACTGTAATTAACTCCATTAAGAATATTTGGAAAATCCCATGGAAAATTCGGAATATTATTATTGATATACAAAACATTCTGACAACATTTGACAATGTTAAAGTATTTCATTGCTTCAGAGAAGCAAATCAGATTGCAGATCTATTGGCAACACCGGCTGTCAATATACACTTCCTTAAAATTGTCCTTAATTGTCATAAGGACAATATAATATCTGATGATTATATCAGAATTATGAAACCACTGTTTATGCAGTCTAGCATGATGGCTTCTCATGCTGACGTTTTTAGGGTCATTCGACTGGATGGTCAAGGACAGTCACCTTTTTAGGTGAGGCTCTGGTTCTAGCCTCTATCAAAAAAAAAATGTAACCCCAACAAAGTAAAATTTATAAACAATGTGAATCAATTCAATCAACATAACGACAGAGGACATGATGACTTCTTTCAGCGGATAAAAAAAAAAGTAATTTTAGCCTCCGTAAATAGAGGATATTAAAAATGTAGAAGTGAGGCAAACACAACTTTTTGATGTTAAGCTCGTTCCTCTTTCACCTAATGCGTTAAAATACAAAATAGTTCAGTTTATCAATTCTTTAGTATTTCAAAATTGCCCTATTAGAAAAGTATATCCCCATAAAAAATTAAGTGGTCGTTACCCCTTCTCGTAGTTATCTTGATGGCACCTCAACAGTTGCAATTGCTCTTAGCTGCATCATTATAGATATATAATATATAGATAGATTAAAATATCTAATTAACCCATATTAGTTTTTAACAAAAGAAGGAGACGAAGACGAACAGGAGAAAGGAGACGAAGACGATGTGTTCTTAGTTAAATAGTTAGTGATGAAATTGACATTTAAGAGAATAGATAATTAGGATAAAAATTTAAAATATTAACATTTATTAGATACAAATTGACATTACTTCATCAAACCCAACAATTTTTATATATATAGAGGATACATGAACCGCGGATCAATGTGTTGAGAGATGCACTCTAGCAATCTCTTATAAGTCCCTGAGAATGACATGTGTTTATGGATGAATAAATTGCACATATGAAATGTAGCTAGAAAAACTAGATGCAGTATTTAGGCTAGCAATTGAACCAAAAAACAATTTCATGTAAGCGATTGTGTTAAAAAAAGTTGACACATGTTTGATTGCTCAAGCTATCCTTATATCTAGTGATCACAGACTAAGTAGCTCATACATGAAATTGTTTTTTTGGCTAGTTGACACATGTTTACTCTTTTATAAATATGTTAGTCATCCCAATTTTAATAATCACATTAAATTTAGAAGCTGTCCTCTCTCTCCCCTCTTCTTAAATCCCTTCTTTCCCCCAGATTAAATTAAACACGTTGTTAAAGCTCGGGAAATAGTGCTGTAACTTACCAACAAAACTAATGCAAACTTGCAAGCTTCTGTCATAGTATTGTTTGGTTTTTGTCAGATTTACACTCAAGTAATCATATATGAATTTCTCACAACAAAACTTTCATTAGATCAACAAAGACAAGTGCTCACAGCTAGTTACTAACCCCTGGCAACAATATCATAAATGATTCGTGATGGAAACCAACTCTTATCATCACATATCAGATGGTACGTCTTCTATAGACGGGGGCAGATGATTCCCTGGTCTTGACATCCATTGCCTACGATTCCTGTACGACTCTACGGCCTGTAACCGTAGCCTCTCCTGTGAAGCATCCAACCACTTCTTCGGTGCCTGAGAGTGAACGTACAAAATAAGCTTCCAAGGTAACCACAACGTATACATTTTGAGTGCATACATTCTCAGAGGACATTACTTTGTAGTACAAGAAAGAACCACCAGGTCCACCACATGCAAGATAATAGCAAACTAGAAACAGTTGTACCTTAGGAACTACAGCCAATTTAGGAGGTGCTTGGACAATATCTCCAAATTTAACTACATCTTTCTTAGGATTATCAAAACTATCTTCAGCACCAGGCTTCTTGGTTTTCTTCTTCTTAGCTTTCAAGTATCTGCATTGATGAACAATATGAGATTGCATAGAAATTTGTATCATGCATAAAATGGAAGATTAGAGCACCCATATATTTCATTAAGAAAAAACATTATTAACCAAGGATGCGGTCGGGATTGCAGGGAAAATCATAATATAAAACATCCAAAAGTAGATGTTGTTCCAACCACAATTAACTATAAATGTCGTTAGAACCTCCATTTCTCGGTCATGGAAAATAAAAAAGATGTTTCACTTATAATATGAATATGTGGAGTTAACATACTAATTTTTAAGATAAAAAAGGATAAAAAGGTCAATGCACAATTTCACTAACCTATTGATGCTTGTTCCAAATTTACTTTCTGCAGTCCAGAAAATGTGATAGGACAAAGAGAAAATCGGTCTTATGTGCTATGAGTTTTGAAATAATAATTCAAGACGCTATGACGTTTATTATGTTATATAAAGTTCCCCTCAAATGCAACCATATGAACTAAATCACAATTTTCAAAAAGATTAAACTTGAGATAAAGACATGTCATACATAAGGACTATATGGTTACTAATTTGGATGCAGTTTATAAGAACAAATCTTGCAGAGAGTAGGATCTTAAAACAAGAGCAATGGAAGAACACCATAGTATGGTCAAGGGGATAGTGCATGCAGCAATAGTTGTTCACGGAAAAAACACGGAGAAAAAAGACTGTATTATTTATTCAATACCTCAACATAACAAAGCTAAATTGGGTTATACATATAATGGAACAAGACACCTTTCCAGTTAGATTGTGTATAACCTCATCAAAATTCATGGATTAACAAACAAAACGGGCATGGGAATAAAAGAGAAACAATACTAACTCTTTCTTACGCTCCTTTCTGCTAGTAGAACGCACGCCCAATTTTTCCATTTCAGCTGCAAACCTGAGATCAGTCACCTCTGTTTTTTTTCTCTTCTTTCTCTTCTTTTGATCTGTGCTGTCATGTAGATTTCCATCTGCCACACCACCATTCTCATTCTCATTACCATTCCTATTTCTCTTTCTGTTCACATCAGCTTCAGAGCGAGGTTTCTGAGAATAGCATACGCATAAAAAATAGATAAGACCTCAAATAGTTTCAGGCTCGCGTAAAAAAATTAGGTATGCCAGCTTACACTATCTGAAATGTGTACAAAAGTAAACCTAATCCATTTTAAAAGGATTATGCAACACATAGTCCCCTTGAAACTTTTCTATTTAACCATTTTCACATTTATTTCATTTTGGACATGCCGAATACCAATCAACGTGTACAAAAATAAACCTAATCAGTGAATAAATGGTGCTAGGCGACCCAAGGCGCGCCTACGTTTGCCCAGAACATAAAAGTGGAAGGAGGAAGATGTAGAGGAGGAGATACACTTGAGCAATCAGATTGCAGAGGAGGAAGTGAGGAATGTGTAATTGCAGAGAAGGAGGAAGATGTATACATTTATAGAGGAATAAAAGAAGATCATTGAAAAGATAAGAAAACATGAAATAAACTCCTTTATTATCCAACTTAGGAAGTTGTTGGAATCTTAGGAAGTTATCAGTAGCCATATTTGCAACCAAATCAGTAATTATAGGTAATTAAATTAAAACAGATCTAAATTTTTAATTTTGAAACGTTAAGACTGCTTAACATCTTCTCCTCTTATGCGCCTAGTCCCGCCCAGCTTTGAGGGGCTCGCCTGGGACCACCTAGGCGTTCCCCTGGATGAGGAATCATGCCTAGTCATAGACTTTTCATTAACTGAACCTATTTCATTTTAAAAGTTTTCTATTTGACCTTCTTCACATCTATTTCAGTTTGGACATCCCCAGCCCCGCTCCTAATATTGGCACCATCATAAAATAGGGATAGTTCATAAAATGGAAATAAATTGCTCCAACTAGTTCACATTACATACAAAAATATGGGCATTATTGTGGGAAATAATCCCAACTGTCACAGATGGTATCCTAATCTTGAGAAGTAGCAGAGAATAACACATATGTTGGTGTGTTCAGAACAGGGACAGTGACACAAGACACATGTGTGGCCAAGTTCTCCAGACAGAGTCCAGCAGATAGATCTCACGCAATATCATGAGGATGTAAACATTTGCACCTACAGGATGAACTATTTTCTTCAACTTGCAAAGTTTAGACTACCAATATCCTAAAGTTGGATTTAGTCCATAATTTTGCCCTTTTAATTATTCAGATAGGAGGTTCTTTATTCATATCACCAAAAAATGCACTTTCCCATATACAGGCATACAGCTGGTAGACTTCAAGCGACAGGATCTAACTTATCTTTGAGTTTATAATAATCCAAATTTATAGAAGAAATTATATATGTTCTGAAAATATTATATTTGAACTGACCACCAATACTCATAAATTCCTCTTTGTAGTTATATACCCTAATACAGTTCCATCCACAAACAGGTAAATAGACTATCATCAACTTACACATAACAAGAACAATTATTGAAAGATTTCTAAATAATGGAACTATTATACAAAAAAGAATTATGTAGTAGAAGATGTTGGAGCACAAAAAGACTTACTTGTTCACCATTTGTCCCTCTGTTGACTTGTTTCTGATCATCCACTGAACAAAAAAAGAACTAAGATTTAAAAGAAGCAAAAAAAATAATCAGAGGACAAGTTGGTAAGAGAGGAAGAGATAACACAAACTGATGAGTGCAAGGAACAGAGAGGAGGACCTTGAGAAGTGAAAGCAATAAGTTGACGAAGCTTGGAGGGCAAGACGTCAATGGAAGAAAGTACAGGTGGGGGAGGGAGTCTGGTGTTGTCTCCATGAGCAGCTTTGTAGTTCTTCTCTCTCCTCTTTTTCCCTTTCCCTCCCATTCTTTCTCTGAAGCTGGTTAATTCAACCACATATTAGCAGCCATAAAAATTAAAACAAACCATTAAAATAAAGAAAAAGAAAGCATTGTCTTTTTACAGAAGGTAAAAACATGCTGGGAGCTAGTTACATTTGCCAAAAAAAATTACAAGCTGGGAAGAAAAACGAGAATTCATGTTTCAATTAAATTTGTAAGCTCCAATAATAATACGTTAGTAAGAGTGTTTGAAAAGGCCCAGGCAAACGTTCCTAAGGGAGGCTAGGTGACATGCGCCTTCTCTTTTTTATGGGGTTATAGGATAATTTCTTTTATCTTCTTGTTTGTTGAGATATCCTCATAGGTATATAAAACAAAATTCAAAATCTTTTACTCTGCGCTTCTCATGCGGCCTAGGCGGCTGAGAGACCCATTGCTTAGAGCCACCTTTCTTTTCTTTTTTTTTGCACACTGTTGGTTAACTAAAAACCAAAATTGGATTAACCCAATTCACTTTCATTTGGGTTATGCCTATTTTTGGAGTTTAAATATAGAGAATACAAATCAGCGCTGAATCAATCAAATAGGCAGGTGCGAAACACCTCAATATTTACCATACATGGCTTACAACACCACAACCATTGCTTACAAGTTAAGCATATTGAAATTTCAGAAGTGTTAGCTAGCAGAGACAGCTACTCAGTAACTAATAACTAGGTAGCGAAAACAGTAGCTCAGCAAAATAGCTAGTCGGCAAGGAAAGCTCAGTAAGTAATAACTAATAGCATGATTAAAAAAAAAGCAACATATATTTAAAAAGCTCAAAAAACAGCAACATATATTTAAAAAGCTCAACAAATACAGTACACACATAAACAAGAGCAAGGAAAGCTCAGTAGCTCACATTTCAACAGTTCAGCTCTAGAAGTAAGTAACATGTATTTAAAAGAGAACCAGCTACTGGCAACTCAACTCAGCAGTAACATATGATTCTTAATTACAAAATGCCTTGCACTCTCAAATCTCCACGATTAAACTTCAACTGGCTAGCATTTGAGTTTATGAAGCAATAAAGAAAGAATCACACTTCAAAATAAGAGTATAAGACTATGAATCAATATATAAATAATCTTGCCAGTTGCTGTTTTTTTTATAGAAGCTAAGGTGTTCAGGCCTAAGAAGGATGATGAACTAGCATCGCTCGGATCGAATTTTTAAAGAAGAAAAACAAGCGAAGAAGCCTTACATGAGGAGGAGGCAAGCGGACGAGTGGACGAGCGGCGACCGTCGCGAGTAGGCGTGGGCGTAGCTTGGTGGCTGCGGTGTTAGGGTTCGTGGGTGCTGTTGTGCTGAATTGCTGAAGGAGTCGAGACTCAGAGAGAGAGACCAGGGGAAGAGAAGCTCTGGGATTGGGCTTTGGATGAAAATTGGGCTTTGAGCAGCCCAATACTCTCTAAGCCCAAATTCTTTGATCCTAAGTCCTAACATATAATTTGTAATTGGGTTTAATAGAACCCGAACCCGCAGTTCATTCAAACCGGTGACTGAACCTAATGATTTGGTTTGGTGCCGGTTTAGGCCGGTTTGCGGGTTAGCCCGTGCTGAGCCCTCCATATGCATATATCCAAACTACTATAAATGTTAGAATGACATTGTATAAGAAATAAAAGATAATACTTGATCTAATGATTAAAAAATGTGCTACGTAAGCTTTAAATGGTAATGAATGACTGATATCTCATTTTAAGTTTTTGCCTTCATAACATATCTTGGATTTCGTAGCAATTACACCTAATGTCATCGAGTTTGTTTTGATTTCTAAAATTTATAATGTCTTTTCACAAGGGTGGACGCATTGTCTGCCTCCTCTCCTCTCTTTCTCTACAACGTGTTTTCTGCATCTCTCCTCTTTCTCTCCCCCTGAAAATGATCCAAAGCTTGCTCAACCTCTTCGATTGGAAGTTTATCTCCCCATGGCCGTCGAATCCAAAGCTTGCTCTTTCAATTTCGGGTTTTGGGTGCTCTACGAGAAGAAACACAACCTGACAATGAAGGTAAGAGTTAACTACAATCCTTGAATTTATGCATTAAAACTTCGTATTTTCCCTAGGTGTATAACATGAGTCGATCATATTGATAGAGTTGGAAAGTGGAATCCCTAATGAATGAGAATAGCCTTAAATTTCTATGTTGTAAATGGCCCCGAAATTACATAGTTTACTTTGTGTTTGATGTTGGAAACAAGCATTTAAGTTTTGTTCATGAGCATTTGGTTTTATGGATTGTCTACGGTAAGTGTTCGATGAAATGTCTCACCATTATTTTTCAAGGTTTTCTTTTACCATTGTAATCGTACTCCAAAAATTATGGTATTGAAGTTGTTTGATCAGATTGTATTCATATATCTTGCCTCTTTCTCAGACTATTTGCATGCTCAACTTATGTAGGTGCATGTATATATGAACAAAGTCCCACATCACTCAGCTGAGTACAAATTCATACTACTTTGTTGAGACACTAGTGAAAAAATACCCTGTTACAGCTCTCTTTTTGTGACGAACACTAAAAAAAACGCCTCAACAACTTCAAAATCAAATATTTATATGAGTTGTTGAGGCGGACATTAAATTTGTTCGCTTCAATAGAGTTTTTAGAGGCGGACATAATTTCGTTCGCCTCCAAAAGTGACGGTTCTTGAGGCGTTCAAAATTACATTAGCCTCAAAAAGATGTCTTGAGGCGGGCGAATGTGTACCCCTCTACGAATATGTTTTACTCCGTATTTCCACAAATTTTACACTGCCTCTAAGTCCATTCTTCTCTACACCCCGTAAAAAACCCTAGCTCATCTTTGATTCTCCAGTTACTTGCATCGGCGCCCTTCCGCCCTTCTCCTCGCAATCCTCCCCGACTCCTCTCAGAAGTCAGAACAAAGGCTAAACGCTCGTTCAACTGTTGGAATCCTCCATTCTCTGCTTCAATCGTTATCTTTAGCCACAATTTCTCTCTCTTCAGGGACCCTCCAAGCAAGCTAAATTCGATACAACGAGAGTTTCAAAGAACACCATCGAAGACGCACGATAAGAAGAGAGAGAAGCCATGGAAGCAGAAGAAGGAAGTCAGAATGCTCATCTTATCCTCTCGCACAAGCTCTTTCTCCTCAAACATCTCGATGTTCAAGACATGGAGAAGGTAAGTTAAAGCCATTATGTCTGACGGTAAGCAAAATTCGACAATCAAACCTTGATTTTATGTATTCGGATATCAATCTGATGTTTCTGTATTCTTAACCCTATTTCTGTTTTTTAATGTTGTAGACATGGCTCCCTTGTTCGAAACCCTAGCTGTCGATGGGCTGTTGGAGCTGGATCAGTCCGCTTTGAGTCCGAGGCGTGCCAAGATCGATGAGGAGCTGAAAAAGTTGGATGAGAAGTGAGTTTTTTTTTTATACTTTTGATCTAGTTTACAATATGGATCTAGTTTATATGCTAGTAGCCTAGTATTAATTGAATTGAATTTTGTACTGGCACTGTGCAATATATAATTCCATGAATGCTACTTGAGAAGTAGATGTTTAGAGTGATATAGTCAATATTCAGTACGGGGAAGATGTGATGGTTGGTTAATGGTTACTGTGAATTTTGGTACACATGGTGTTTTTAATGGTTGTCCTTAAATTTGAGGTAGTTTAGTGTTGTTCTAACTTCAAACCAACTCACTGTATGTGAGCTTAGGGATTATATTCTTCTGCAAATACTTGGTTATGCTTATACATTAGAAAATGCGTTTACCACCTTCTTTTGAAGAACACTTGATTGAGATTGAAGTTCTTCTTTTGAAGAACATCAATTACATTAGAAAATGTTTGGTTATTATGCTTAATGGTTGCTCTTAAACTTTTGGTAGTTCAGTGATCTCCTTTTCACTTTTCTACCTATATTGTCTACTTCCGTACTCTGCCATTCTTATGTTTGATATAATCCATTTGTGATTACTAATGTGATAACGTATTTAAACCCTGCTTTTTAGTAATCTGCTTTCAGTGTGGCATTTATGGTTTGCTCTGACGTCGTCTCCTCACATAATCCCTCTTCTTATGTCATGACTAATGCTGCATTCTTTTGTCGAAAGGACTCCAACACATTGATGCATGTAAAACCAAAGCTTAGTTTATACTAAGAAAGTAGCCAAGTTTGGCTTTTAGGTAGTTCAGTGTTGTCCTAACTTCAAACGAACTCACTATATGTTCTCTTGGCCAAATCCATTTTTAACCTCATGCAAGGTTTTTGTTGGCAAGTTATTTTTATCATATACTTACTGAAGTAGTATACATAAGTGAATGATCAATGTGGCTTTGTTTTTCATCTTGTTTTAGATACTGATTTGACCAAAAGAGATGTATGCCTTCTTTTGTGTGTATTTTATCTTGCATTTGGCAATGGAATAATGATATAAATTAGCTTGCTTAACTAAGAAATATTTAAGAAACTGACTATTTGGGATTAGTTCGCAACAATAAAAAGCATGTAAGTATACCTCAAGAATTTCACTTCGCAGTAGGTTAAAGAATTCCACCTCCTACACCTATGGTTGTCCATCTCTTTGACAAGGTAAAACAAAATTCTCCATTAGAGTCATTGTATCTTGAATCCTCCCAAAATTGAATATATGGTATTGGTACTTACTTTTGCTCTTTTCTCCTGCTTTCAATAAATTCAGAATCTTGCAGTCAAGTGCCAAGAAAAATCAAGCTTAATCATTTCCACCTTCACACGGAGGTATTAGTCTTAATCTTTGCTAGGAACAATTTCCACTTGAGAAATGAAGAAGTTATATTACCAAACTTGGTTTGATTAATTAGGAAAAAGGTGTAGAAAAGGAGAGAAGGTTCTACACAGAAATTGATGCAGAAAGAGATAGAAAACGAGAGATCAAGGATTTACAAGGCAAGCCCATATGCGTTTACAACTGGTTTTCCGGTGGTAAGCATTCATTCTTACATCGGATTTGTTTGTATCACTTTTCTGGAACGTAACACAACCGGGATTTGAATGCAGGTTCCACCAAAGCCAGAACCTAAGCAATGCTAGAGCCATTCCAGTTAGAGAGTGATGAGACACGAGGTGGAAATGCAGAGAGGGATGGAAGAAAGGACGAGAAAAAAGAAAGAAGAAGCTCAAATAAGGATCTTCAAAGCACAACCTGTCCTAAAAGAGTAAGTGAGAGATATACGAACTCAATAAAGTGGCAATGTTGTAATTTTTAGATGCATAACGCTCATTTGTTTATGTAGGGATCCGATTCCATTCCCAGAGAAAGAGTGCAAGCCTCTAACACAAGTTCAAGGATTCAACCCTTCACATTGAGCATCGAGTTGTCGAAAGAGCGGAGTTCCACAACAAGGTGAAGGAGAAAGAGAGAGGGAGAAGGGAGCCTAGTTTTGATGATTTACGTTTTTCACTTTGCTGGATTGAAAGCAGTTGATGAGTGTACAGACATGTTCCACTTTGTTGAGGCTAATATTTTTATGTGTGGAGAAGGGATCCTATTAGTAACTATTAGCGGGAAGCTTTTTTTAATTACATTAATCCGCTTTGTTGAGGTGGGCACTTAAAAGCCCGCCTCAACAGAATTTTTTTTAAAAATAAAAAATAGGCACTTGAGGCGTACATTCTGATGAAGGATCATCTGGACAGCAACCGACACCTCCGGTTCCCGAGTGAGTTCTTTAACTTCGCCGAGGCTTTCTTTTTGAAACATTATTTTCGGATGTTTAATTGTTTTTCGGGATTATTATTTTAGGATATACTTTTTATTGTTTATTTCTTTAGTTGGGCATCCTTATGAACTCTGTATAAGGCTGTCTTAGTTGTTGTTTTACCCATCCCAGACTTTGATATTGAATACAACGTTTATCGTTTTTTTCCTCCCAAAAGAGAGCTTTTGTGAGAAGATTGCCCCGTGTGCATTGTCGTTGAGCTGACCCTAGTTGTGCTTGTGTGTGTCAATCTCTTCCATAAGGTTGGTGCTATCGAGGCTTCATAGAGCAACCTCCAGGTGCCTTGACCCACCAAAGTCATTGTGTTTGGTTGTAATCATCCGTTGGGGTTTCTTCATCATTCAGTAAGGTTCTTGTTCTTAAGTTCAAGAGTTTTATCTTTGTTTGATTTGGTTCCAATTGGCCTATCATTCGACTTATCCTTCTTTCATCTCATTCTAATTCCGCCTATCTTCTCTGTTCGAGTTTGGTGTCTAGGTCGGCAACTGCGGCTTATCCCCGCATCAAATTGGTATCAGAGTTGTGTTGACACCATTCGTCTTCACAAGAACATCAAGAGACCCCCTATCCAGAAAATCACAAAAAGATTCAGCTTTTATTTTATTGTTTGTCAGTTTCTTTCAGAAATTGATTTTGAGTCTTCCATTGCTTTGATATTTCTTATTGAGTCATTACAGGTTGTGTGCAAGAAGCTTGGATCGATTAGTGTTGGTGGAGATCGAAAGATTGGAGTTTGGAGCACCCTTGTTCCCAAAATTCATTCAGCCATTCATCAATCACAAAATCTATCTATCCCTACCAAAACGCAGCCGTCAAAACCCTAGAAGAGTTGCTGAAAATTTCAGTCCTTGCACCCCAAGCCAAGATCTTCAAGGAAGGAAATCTTATCTTCTCTACAAGGAAATCAAGGTGGTTAGTAGTTTCTTTTATTTTAAATTCGAATTTTCTGAGATAGTATCTCAGATCAAGTCTGTAATTTCGTTTTGTTTAGTTGAGACAAAAAAAAAAAAAAAGAATCGAAAAGTCTCAAAGTCAGTAGTTTGTTTTACGTTTTGTTGAGTCAAAGTCTAGTTTGATATTGTTTAAGTCGGATCTCAAGAACTCAAAAGGAAATCGGGTTGAACGAGCCCGAACGGAAGCGAGAAACCACCAGGCCGCGACAGAAACCGCGCCCGCGGCCCAATCGCCGCACCCGCGGAATTCAGGCCGCGCCCGCGGCTCCGCCTCAGAAGCCACTGTTCGAAATCCGCGCCCGCGGACTTCAGACCGCGCCCGCGGAACCGTCACTGTTTGCCTTTCCATTCCTTTCAGATACGAGCCTCAATTATTACCTAACCCTCCCGACTCCGTCTTCGATCCTTCAATCAACATCAGTCGGAACAAGTTAAGGTACGCTTCCTTTTGGCTCTTCTTGAAATTCGAAGCTTAACTCATATCTCTGTTTTACATTTTCATTCTTGCAAAACGCCTTCGAGTCTTATTTTCTTTCTTTCATTGAGTCAGTCTCTTGTTTGAGTCAGAACCTTACAGTCGAAACCCCGCACTACGCTAGCCATCTCCATCTCTACCATCATTCATATATTGCTAGGAGTTAGGTAGTTTCAACTTAGTGGGTTATTGATCCATACAAGTCAATTCATCAAAGAAAAGCTGGTTGCAACGACAATTGAGAGAGAGTGCAGAGGAAAAACATACGAGAGTAAACACTAGCGAGTTGTTTTCATTTACACTTACCTTAATATTGTTCTGTGTTAGTCTTTTCTTTAGTGATGAGCAGGTCAGTTTCTCCCCACGGAAGGCATGAAGCCCCGGAGACCCGCGCCATTACCCCAGAATTTATGACCAACATGTTTCGGGAGATGACGTCGGCCATTACAACCACCATAGAGCGGCAGCAGCGATCCACCCCTTCCCCAAGGGTTCTAGAGCACATCGGGGCCTCCTATGATGCCCCAGTCGACAATCGGAGGCCCCTGCCTCCTCAGCAAGAGGCCTATGAGGCTGCCCGCACGGGTCGGGAACCCAGACGCAGGCCTACACCCCGGGACGATCTCCCACAAGCTCGGAGAGGACGCTTTCGTAACTCTCCTATACCTCACTTTAATAGATACAATGCTGCTAACCGTTTTGATGATGCATTTCAGGACCTAGGTGATAATGATGACGAAGAAGAGCCTGAAGAAGAAGATGAGGCGGGCTAGCGACCCAATCGTCCCCAAGGAGGTTACCAAGGAAGGCGAAGAGAGCCTGAGCAAGATGGAGTGGGAAAGATAAAGGTTAAGATCCCGAGTTTTGAGGGAAAGTGTGATCCAGACATATATATGGAGTGGGAGACCAAGATTGAACAAATCTGGAATTGTCACAACTTTCCTGAAGCCAAAAAGGTGCAGCTGGCATCTTTGGAGTTTAGTGGCTACGCTTTAGTTTGGTGGGATAGCTTGATCAGAGGGAGAGCTGCCAATGGAGATTATCCTGTCACTACTTGGGAACTCATGAAGAGGATGATGAGAGCTCGATTTGTTCCCCCACATTACACTAGGGAACTTATTCAGCGGCTCGAGAATTTGAAGCAAGGATCAATGGGAGTCGAAGAGACTTACAATGCTATGCAAATAGCAATGGTTCGAGCTAATTTGGTGGAGGATGAGGAGACAACCATGGCTAGATATCTCCGTATCCTTCACCCATATGTGTCTAGTGAGATTGAGATGTTCCCTTACAACTCAATGACTGAGTTGCTACATTTGTCTATCAAGGTGGAAAGAAAGACCAAAATTAGGAGCCAAGGGAGCAAAAACGCAGGTGGCTGGAAATATCAGCAAGGAAGGAACTCCTATCCTTCAACCCGAGAGGTCCCTAACAAGGAAGACAGTGGTTCTCGAAGGAATCCGCCACCTACTACTCAAGTGCCCTCCAAAACAACACTTGGCCCTTCTAATCCACCCCGAGGGAGTACCTCTAACCATACTTCTAGAGCTAGGGATATTGAATGTTTTAAATGTAGAGGAAAGGGTCATATGATGAAGGATTGTCCTAATTCTAGAGTATTAATTGTTAATCAACTAGGTGAATATGAAAGTGAAAGTGAAAAGGAGGAGCACCTAGATGAAATGCATGATGGGGATGATATTAGTGATGAAATTGGTTATGAGCATGGTGATTCTTTGATTTGTAAGAGGAATTTGCATGTACAACCCTCCCCTTGTGAGGATAACCAAAGAGAAAATTTGTTTCATACTAGATGTTTGGTTCAAGGGAAGGTTTGTAATATGATTATTTATGGAGGAAGTTGTTGCAATATTGCTAGCACTGAATTAATCTCTAAATTGCATATTGCTACTATTTTCCACCCTAGGCCCTATAAATTGCATTGGATGAATGAATGTGGTGAATTAAGAGTTCAAAAGCAAGCTAGGATAACTTTCTCCTTAGGGAGGTATGAGGATACAGTCGTCTTGTGTGATGTCGTTCCTATGCAGGCTTGTCATATATTGTTAGGTAGACCATGGCAATATGATAGAAAAGTTGTTCATGATGGTCACACTAACCGTCACTCATTTATTTTCAATAATAAGCCTATTACTCTTAAACCTATGACTCCAGCACAGATAGCAGATGCATATGAGAAGAGCAAAGGCAAAGAGAGAGCCACAGACGAAACTGAGGTGCTGGCGCAACAGAGCCAAAACCGCGACCACGGCTCCAAATCCGCGACCGCAGAAGTTGGCGGGTCTCGACAGAGCCAAAACCGCGACCGCGGCTCGAAACCCGCGACCGCGGATCGAGAAAACCGCGACCGCGGCTCGAAACCCGCGCCCGCGGAAGTTGGCGCAGGAGCCCTTGTTGTTTCGACTACCCCGCCTCGCGCTCTTTTGTCCTCCAAATCCGAATTGCAAGGTGAGTACCTGCCATTAGACACTACCTTAATGATGCTTTGCAAGAGATTTGTGTTGACGGGTACCGATTCTCGAGTTAATCTACCCCCTAGCATTCAAGCTATTCTTGATGAGTTTGCTGAGGTGTTTCCGAATGAAATTCCACCGGGCTTACCGCCCTTTTGGGGCATTGAGCATCAAATTGATCTTATTCCAGGAGCTTCTTTACCTAACCGGCCAGCTTACAGAATGAACCCTCAAGAGTGTCAAGAGATTCAGAAGCAGGTGCAGGAGCTTGTAGATAAGGGGTATGTTCGAGAAAGTCTTACTCCTTGTGCAGTTCCGGTCTTACTTGTGCCTAAGAAAGACAATTCTTAGGAGTGGTTATCCTATACCAAGGCTATCAACAACATAACTGTCAAGTATCGTCATCCTATACCAAGGCTGGATGACATGTTGGATGAGCTTCATGGTGCCACAAACTTCACCAAGATTGATCTTAGGAGTGGTTACCATCAAATCCGAATGAGGGAAGGCGATGAGTGGAAGACCGCCTTCAAGACCAAATTTGGTCTATATGAGTGGCTTGTTATGCCATTTGGACTTACTAATGCTCCATCTACCTTTATGAGGCTTATGAACCATGTCTTGAGGAAGTTTATAGGGTAGTTTGTTGTAGTTTATTTCGATGATATCTTGATTTACAGCAGGTCCCTAGGGGAGCATGAGCAACATCTCAGGGAAGTACTCGTTACTCTTAGTATACAACGACTATATGCTAATTTGAAGAAGTGTGATTTTTGCACTGATAGAGTTATATTTCTTGGTTTTGTAGTGAGCTCCCAGGGATTACAGGTTGACGAAGAGAAGATTAAAGCCATTCAGGAATGGCCGACACCCACGACCAACAGCCAGGTACGCAGTTTCCACGGGTTAGCAAGCTTTTATCGGCGCTTTGTGAAGGATTTCAGCACCATTGCTGCACCGCTGACTGAGGTAACTAAGAAGCATTCAACATTTGTTTGGAAGGAGGCTCAAGAAAGGGCGTTTGAGGAGCTAAAACGCAGATTGACCGAGGCACCTTTGCTTGTGCTTCCCGACTTCACTAGGCCTTTCGAAGTGGAATGTGATGCTTCCGGAGTTGGCATTGGAGGAGTACTCATGCAAGAAGGTAAGCCTATTGCTTTCTTTTCTGAAAAGTTGAAAGGTGCAAGTCTAAATTACTCTACTTATGATAAGGAATTGTATGCATTATATAGAGTACTTAAGACTTGGCAACACTACCTATGGCCTAGAGAGTTTGTTTTGCATACCGATCATGAATCTTTGAAACATTTTAGGAGCCAAGACAAACTTGATAGGAGGCATGGTAGATGGATGGAATTTATTGAGACTTTCCCTTATATTATCAAATACAAAAGGGAAAGGACAATGTTGTTGCTGATGCACTATCTAGGAGGCATGCTTTAATTGTTCAACTTGACTCTAAGGTGTTAGGCTTTGTTTACATCAAGGAGTTATATCGTAATGATGCTGATTTTGGTGCTATTTATAAGCAATGTTTAGATAAAGGAACGTTGGATAAGTTTTACTTGTTTGATGGTTTCTTGTTTAGGACTAGTAAAGTGTGCATACCTAAGTGTTCTTTGAGATTATTGCTTGTTGAAGAAGCCCATAAGGGTGGATGAATGGGACATTTTGGTAGAGATAAGACATATCATATGTTGCATACTCATTTTTATTGGCCCCATATGCTTAGGGATGTTGAGCATTGTTTGAAAAGATGCTTGGAGTGTCTTAAGGCTAAGTCTAGAGTTAAACCACATGGATTGTATACTCCTTTGCCTATTCCTACGACCCCATGGGTAGACATTAGTATGGATTTTATTGTAGGGTTGCCTAGGACTAAGAAGGGGAGAGATTCTATTTTTGTGGTTGTTGATAGATTTTCTAAAATGGCTCATTTTATTGCTTGCAACAAGACTGATGATGCTCATCATGTGGTTGACTTGTTCTTTACCGGAGTCGTTAGGTTACATGGAGTACCAAAGACTATTGTGAGTGATAGGGATGTGAAATTTCTAAGTTACTTTTGGAAAACTCTTTGGGGAAAACTAGAGACTAAACTTCTATTCTCTACATCTAGTCATCCTCAAACCGATGGTCAAACTGAAGTAACCAATAGGACCTTAGGAACCCTTTTGATAGCCATCCTTAAGAAGAATTTGAAGGCTTGGGAAGAAGCCTCACCCCATGTTGAGTTTGCCTACAATAGAGTCATCCATTCCTCAACCTCGCTGAGTCCCTTTGAATGTGTGTATGGTTTGAATCCACTAACCCCTTTTGATCTTATGCCGTTACCTACGAAGGAGCGAGTGGATTTCAATGCAGGAAAACAGGTTGATCACATCAAGGAAATTCATGAGAGGACAAGAGCTAAATTGCTAGAAGTAGCTGCTACAAATGCTAGCAAGGCAAATAGGAAGAGGAAGAAGGTCATCTTCAAGGAGGGAGACCTCGTGTGGGTCCACTTTAGGAGAGAGCGTTTCCCCAGCAAACGCCACTCAAAGCTGTCCCCAAGAGGCGCTGGACCATTCAAGGTGCTCAAGAAGATTGGAGATAATGCTTATGTCTTGGAGCTTCCCGGTGACTATCAAGTGAGTGCTACCTTCAATGTGCAAGACTTGACTTTATTTGAGGGTGAAGAAGAAGAGGAGCTGGATGATTCGAGGTCGAATCCTTTTCAAGAAGGGGAGGATGATGAAGGATCATCTGGACAGCAACCGACACCTCCGGTTCCCGAGTTTGAAGGTGCATTGACTCGCTCGAGAGCTAAGGAAGTCCAACAAGAGCTAGACAAGTTAGTAGCGTTCTTCAGGTCCAAGGAGTTGAATACAGACGAAGAACCACCATTGAAGACTGTTCTAATGATCGAGGTTCGAGAACGAGCAGAGGACTGCAGAGAAGAACCGCGACCGCGGTTGGAAACCGCGCCCGCGACTCACTCGCCAACCGCACCCGCGGCCGGGAAACTCGGCGAGTTCATTAACTTCGCCGAGGCTTTCTTTTTGAAACATTATTTTCGGATGTTTAATTGTTTTTCGGGATTATTATTTTAGGATATACTTTTTATTGTTTATTTCTTTAGTTGACATCCTTATGAACCCTATATAAGGCTGCCTTAGTTGTTGTTTTACCCACCCCAGACTTTGATATTGAATACAGCGTTTATCGTTTTTTTCCTCCCAAAAGAGAGCTTTTGTGAGAAGAGTGCCCCGTGTGCATTGTCGTTGAGCTGGCCCTAGTTGTGCTTGTGTGTGTCAATCTCTTCCATAAGGTTGGTGCTATCGAGACTTCATAGAGCAACCTCCAGGTGCCTTGACCCACCAAAGTCATTGTGTTTGGTTGTAATCATCCGTTGGGGTTTCTTCATCATTCGGTAAGGTTCTTGTTCTTAAGTTCAAGGGTTTTATCGTTGTTTGATTTGGTTCCAATTGACCTATCATTCGACTTATCCTTCTTTCATCTCATTCTAATTCCGCCTATCTTCTCTGTTCGAGTTCCTATTCGAGTTTGGTGTCTAGGTCGGCAACTGCGGCTTATCCCCGCATCACATTCTGATTGACCGCTGCAACAAAAGGGGCCTGTTGAGGCAGTGCCTTATTTTCTCATATTTTCCTTGGTCTGTTGAGGTGGACATTTGGCCGCCCGCCTCAACAGACCTCCGTTGTTGAGGCGAACACTGTCCGCCTCAACAGCTTATGACCTATTGCAGCCCTCTCAGTTGCAGCGAGTCATGTCCGCCTCAACAGGTGTTTTTCTACTAGTGAGATAAAAGTTTATCTAATGGTGAAAAAATGTGCAAAACTACAAAATGAATCATGAGACAAAATGTCAAGCTCCTCTAGAATCTTTTTTTTTGTTTGTTGCATTTTGTAACAGATCTTGTCAATAAACTTGGAGATATAAATCCTAGATTGGATTTTAATATTGAAAGTGCAAAGCATACAACATCCACTGATTTGTTTTTCTTGTATTGTCTTAGGTTGATGTCAAAATGATCCTATTCGTTATGAATTCTTTTAGGTAGTTATGACCGCTCTATGCAATAAAGTGAAAAAGTTGCTTATGTGGTTTATTCTAGAACAATTTTCTTCTTCAGAGATTGGTCTCGAAAAAGGTTTTGTGAAATTTTGGTAACATTTGCAATCTTCTTATTTCATGTCGTCTTTCATCCTCATTAGAAATTTTGAAGCAGGCTCTGGAAGGGGATAGAAATTCATTCAGTTAAGTATGTTTGTAACCCTTTGGGGCGATCTCATCAATTGTTGGAATTTGCACAACTATCAACCAATATATTGTCATTCTAGTGTAGTGTGTCACATAGTATTCAAATCCATCATTGTCTATCTTAATTTACAGGTTTTGGGTATAACATCTCGATCAAAATTTGATATTGTTTAGTACTTCAGTTTACAAGACTGACAATAGGATTTTACCTTTATCCAAAGTTCACTTTGGAAACTAATACCTAGAATAGAACTTGCTAGTAATCTGGTCCCCTATCGAAAGAAATGAATAAAACGACACCTCGTTAATGGTGCAGTAATGTTAGAGTCCACGTGAATTATTGCACAACTCTTAAGATGACATTTTCATTGCAAATATAATTTCTGCTTACTTCAGCTGTCTGCATTTAGTCATTTAGCCATTCTATTTTGTACATGTGGCTTGAATATAAGAAATTCATATCTTTCTTCTCATTGTAGGAGATTGTAGTTGTGGATTATGGGATAGGTTTTGAATTGCTAGTGTCAAATTGGGGGGATGAAGTCATCTCATTCATAGGTATTGTGTTTATTCCATTTCTATCTTTCAAAGCTTTGGATGCCAACACCATAAAAAAGAAACAAGCATTCACCCCGAATCTTTTGTAAGGTCGTGTCCTAACTTTGGTAAGGTGTTGGATCTGTATCTCTGCAGTTACTCAGAATTGTCAATTTTAGAAAATCAAAACACAATGAAGACTAAAAAGTTGTGTTGACTATTCTAACTTCCATCTTGTGGAGAGTTCTCCATAACTATGATAATATATCAGAGCTATGCTCTAATTACCCACTTCTCACAATGAGGTACATTCTTAGCATCCAAGTACAGTTCGTCTCCAAGTTGTATTGAAGATGTAGTCATCTCATTCATAGTCATCTCATTGATTTGGAAAGTTGCTTTGAATAGTGATGAAGAGTCTTGTTAGAATTAAATATATTCATATTAATGTCATGTTTTCTTTTCCATTCTTTCCATTTTTTTTGTTACAACTCCATTGATTCATATATCATATTTTAAGCTGATTCGAATGGAAAAGGTATACGGTGTGCATAAAATTATTGTCTTAGTATTTTCCTTCACACATTTATACATTATATATCCTCAACAACTATCTGGAGATGGATATGGTGTTACTGTGGAAGGATAGTAATAATTACCTCAACGATGATATAAAAGTTGACTCACTGTGACTACTTGACTCTCTTAAGTTGTGAAAATATTTTTCTTAATAGCAGTGTTAATATTCTACTAATCGCGTATTCTTGATCCTAGGCTTTCATTTTAATTTCCAAATTGTGGAATCATTATCTAGATGTGCCATGTGACTTACAAAAGATGGTGATAAGGTAAATTTGTTTGCTTGTCCAACTATTTCTGCAGGGTCCTTGTTAAGTTTGTCAAAGACTTTTTGGTTGTTGCTTCCTTATGTTTCTTTCTCTACGCATCCTTATTTTAACTAAATATATTATCAACACTAATAGAATAAGAAAAGAATTAGATAGAACGAGTTGTAGATTCTGTACACTTCAGTTGTGAATTACATGTAGTTCTTATTTATAAATCTGGAAAGAAAACTTAAAAGGGTACTTCGTTTCCTTGATCAGGTCAAGATCTCTAAATTTGTTCTCATTGTTGCTCGTGCCTTCATTATTGATAATTTGGTGTAATATTTACAAGAATCTTAATGTACATGTAAAATTTAATGTTGGGTTGTACCCTTTTCCAGTCGTGCAACCTACAATTATGGGAAGGTTCCAGCAAGATATTGTCAAGGGGGGTGACCTCATTGGGGTATCTTCCTTGGATGATCACCACCTAACTTTGTGGGTAATATAAATTTGTTTGAGCAAATTGTGCAGGCATTTCTTTCATGCATCACACGTACAAATGGGAATGTGAAGGTACCAAACTTCATTTCTCAATGTCATCAGGGAAACGACTTTTTTTCCATCTTTAGCTGCTAATCTAAACGAGAGGGTACAGTTACAACACATTGGAACACTAAGTTTATTGAATTCAATTTTCAACACAAGAGTAGCAACTATCAAGTTTCGACAAAGGAAGGCTATAGAGATAATGCGACTTAGCACATTGCACACCTCTACAAAGTCCAAAAATTTCATATCACTTACATTTAGACAATTTGTTTTAACGTATGTGGAAACCAAAAGCACATAGAACTACATATAGCTAGTTTGGTTGGTTGGTGGCTTACAACCGAGTCAGCTGAAGGTTTCAACTTCTAGCCAAAACAATGGAATTAGTTTCTACTCATAGTTTGCGAAAACACAAATCCTAGATGGAAGAGAGAGTTTGAGAGAGCGTAGAAGAGAGAATAGGGCAAAGAGAGATTTTCTAACCCTAAAAATCCCGAACTTAGATAAAAGGAAAGTCCACTAAATGAAATAACAAAACCGAACAAGAAAGAAAATTCGGCTCAGAAACCGCGACCAGACGCGATTAACCGTGACCGTGGTTTGTTTTCTGAAGTTTCTGCGAGGTTCCGCTCCATAATCGCGGTCGTGACCTTCAATACCGCGATCGCGGTTATTCTCCAAAATCGTCGTCTTCAACTTTGACCAGCTCTAAAACACCGTCTTCAAATTAATTGTAATCCCTTGCATATCTTCACCTCAACTCAAATCGTCCAAGTTATAGAATTGTCTTCAAAACTCCATAAATCAACTCTAAATATGTAGTAATAATCCCTAGTTACGTCATACAAAGTGCAACGTATCAAATTCCTCCACACTTAGACCTTACTCGTCCCAAATAAACTAAAGAAAAGCTACCTTTACAAATATTATGCCCAAGGTCTCAGGAAGTACCAAGAAATTTGTCTAGTGATTACACAACTCAACAATATCTCCAACATCAGCATACAACCAACAATAACATCAAAAGTAACGTGGTCAATAAAAACCAACCTAATCTACATATTATCCCGCCAAGTGGCCTACCAGACACCCTCCTATACTCCTCTTCTTATGTCACCATACACCATAATGAGAATGAAATCCTAAAAACCTCTCTATTTTTGTAACTCATTTTTCTTAAGCGCCCTTTTGGATTTTCATCCTAACCACTCATTAAATTTTCCAATGGGCTCACCAAAACTCACATCACTGAAGACTTATTGTTGCCTCAACCTAGTTTTGGCCAACCGACGTTCTTTTTGCCTACACCGCCCTCTCGGGCTTTCAACATAGCCAATGTTCGAATACTTCTTCTTCGAATACTTAAACTTTTTGTGTGACTTAGTTCCGCTCAGGTCAATTTTCACATTACGAGTCTGACACACAAATGTAAAATGATTTATCATCCAGACAACAACACTTTTTCTTTACACAAGGCAAGAACCAGGACTCCAACACTAACTAGATGGAAGTCGCAGATCATCCGGCGGATGATTAAAAAATGTGAACGCAACTAGACAAGAATAAATCTTGTCTAAAGGATCTTGATAAAGATCAGGTAATGTGGTAGCTTGTACTAGTGAATTGATTAGGGTTTTACTGCTTGAATAAAAAGGATATTTTGTTGCTTTTTGTGATATCGATGTGATGTATGTAGTTTTGGTGGTCCCGTGTTATGACTCCATTTGCGGATTATATGAAATTGTTCAATTATTGAAATTTGTGACTGCATTTGCTTAGTGTAGAAATTTTAGCTAAATAGAAATGTTGAATTTACTATGTTGAGTATGGAAATTTATATGCTTTCATGTGATATATTCTTAGATGGAAGTGAATCTTAGGTTCTTGTAATTAAGATGGAAAAATTTATTTGGGTGAGAATATGTCTCGATCAAGACAGACTCTCATACACGAGAAACCATCTTTTCTGAAAAAAAGATGTTGATCGTGACTTAATATTAAAGATAGAGCTAGAGTCATATATTAAGGAGGGGGTGAGTATTAAAAATGTTAGAGAGTTATGATTTTCTAAGTCTGGTAAGACATTGCATCAAGGGATAAAGTAGATAAAAGGTGATAGTGATATAATCCACATGTGCATGTATTGGGAGTGATAATACTTTGGATATTTATGTCATCCAAAGATCGAAGTTAGTCCAATGAGTCTATTGTATGAAGATGCAAACATTCCTAGAATGACTAGCCCAACTTGGACTATGGATAAGTCCATTATTCACTAGTGGAAAAAACACTTGTTGCAGCGCCCTTGTTGAGGCGGGCAAACCTCTGTCCGCCTCAACAGATATTTGTTGAGGCGGATAAAACTTTGGCCGCCTCAACAACCACAAAAAATTGGACTTGTTGAGGCGGGCGGAATTTTGCCCGCCTCAACAAGTCATTTTTTTAAATTAAAAAAAAACCGTAAGAATACACGGATTGTCATTTAGAACCATTGGATCAATTCACCTTCAAATCGGACCCTTAAATCCCAAATAAAAAAAGCGTACTCGGCCCAACCCTAAACCCGGTCACCTCAACATCTCTTTAGCCTGCCTCTCTCTCTCTCTCTCTCTCTTTAGCATTAACCCTAAAACTTTACACAACCTACCTCTCCTACGCTTTCTTCCCATCATCTGCATTTATCGTGATCATATTCTCATCCTCCTACGCTTTCTTCTTCTCCCTCCTCTGTCACCTCAACATCTCATCTTCCCAGATCGGGATTCACAAACCGAGATCGAGATTTGAAGATCGAGATTCACAAGACTCCTCTTCCCATCGCAGAAGAAGCCGAGATCGAGATTCACAGATCTGAAGAATCGGTGACTCCTCCGCCTCTTCCCATCGAAGATGTGAAGTCAGAGTCGGATGAAGCAGATCAAAGTTCTAGAAGAGGCGGATATGGATCTCTTCCCATCTCTTCCCATCGCAGTCAGAGTCGGAGGCAGGTTAGGCGAGGTTTTCAGAAGGCGGATCTGGATCTCTAGAAGAGGCGGATCTTGATCCCTAGAAGAGCTTTGAAGATCCGGTAAGGCGAGGTTTTCAGAAGGTAAATGAAGGTTTTCATAACATTTCTTTGAAGATTTTGTTGAAGATTTCTTTGAAGATACTGAATTGAGACACTGAGGATTTTAGAAGGTAAATGAAGATTTCTTTGAAGATTTGCCTATACTGCATCTATAGAAAGCTCCTACAAATCGAATTGAAGACAATGGGCAAGTCGAATTGAGACACTGAGGCGGGCAAGTCGAATTTGTGCCTCTTCGTTCTGGTCATTTTCTCGATGGAATCCGAAGCGGGTTCGTTAGATGAAGCAGATCTGCTCATTTTCTGTAATTTTTTTATGATCAAGTTGTTTATATTTCCTATAGATTCTACTGAATGATAATATATGTTTGGATGAATTTTGTTCTTGCAAATTAAAGTTTTGTGAAGCTCCTGCAAATCTAGAATTGTTACTGCAAATTTTGTCCCTAATTGTAAGGTCCTGCAAATTAAAATTGAGGCACAAATTTCGAGTACATAATTTGAGGCGGGCACCAGATTCATTTGAGGCGGGCATGCAAAAATTCGCTGCAAACTTTGGCCACTTTTTGAGGCGGTCACCATTGTGACCGCTTCAAAAAGTGAGGTTTTTGAGGCGGGCAAGTGAGTGTAACGCTTAGATTTTTCCTATTTTTTGAGGCGGGCGCAAATTTGACCGCCTCAAAAAGTGGTCTGTTGAGGCGGGCATATGTCCGCCTCAACAAGTATTTACTTGTTGCAGCCCCCCCTATTGCAGCGACCCCTGCCCGCCTCAACAGGTGTTTTTTCTACTAGTGATTATTGCTCCAAATACATTAAGCCCAGATGTGACTATGGATAGGCCCATTATTGTTGCTCCATATGCATCAAGCCCAACTGTGACAATGGATAGGGAAGTTCATGTTGCTCCATCTGCATCCAGCCGAGGTGTAACAATGGATTAGAATTTCAATGGTGCTTCATCTGCAACAGGCCCAGTAGTGACAATCAGATTTGGTCCATCACTTAACCCTAGAATAAATGTTGAAGCTCGAACTTACCATTCACTAAATCCTCCTTTTCAACGAAGTTATGGTGTTGATGAAGGTGGTTCAGATCCTGGGTTCAAACTCTTCAGATGATGATGATGATGTAGTCATTTAAAGGAATATATTTGGGGATTCTTCAGATGGAGAGGATGATGCAGCTTTTGAAGCTAATGTGGACAAGGATGTCTTTGATGAGAATCTGATTGTTGAGGGAGGTGAAGAAAATTTGGAGGATCTGTTTGATATAAGGGTTCCATCTGATGACGACATAAGCTATAACTTTGATGAAGGTATTCCTCGTGTGAAGTATCATCAATTCAATCATTTAGTTGATTTCAAGGATAAGATTTTTTGAAAAAATGCATGACATTTGCAACAAATGAAGTCTTTAGGAAGGCATTAAAACATTATATAGTGGAGAATGGCTTTGATTTATATTTACTGCACAATGATAGATCAAAAGTCTCTGCATATTGCATTAATAAGTGTCATTGTGGTTACAAGCATAGTTGAAAGGAGTGTGGATGCAAAGAAACATTGTGTCATTTTAAAAACTACCATCTGGGACCAGATGGTCGTTTTCATATGAAGAATTGGAAACCAGAACATCAATGTGGATGAAAAGATAGGAACACAAAGATTGACTATGTTTGACTTGCTCAAAGATACTTGGAGCACTACAGAGAAGATCCTCAATGGAGAATAAAACAAATCATTATCACAATGAAGAGGGAACATAGTCTTGACATCTCATATCATCAAGCCTGGAGGGCTAGGCCGAGAGCTATAATGATGACACATGGATATGCTCCTGAACATTATGCAAATATTTGGAGTTATGCCGCCACAATTATAAAGTGGAATGAGGGCAGTATTGTGTATGTCAAACAAGAACAACCAGAGAGGCCAATTTTCAAGAGGTTCTATGTTTGTTTGAAAGCTTAGAAGGCTGGTTTTCTTGGTGGTTGTAGGCCAATTATTGGCTTAGATGGGTGCCATTTGAAAGGAGCTTACAATGGCCAGGTTCCGTCTGCAGTGACACAAGATGAGAATATTTTCCCATTAGCTTTTGCAGTTGTGGAAGCAAATAGAAAGAAAACATGGTGTTGGTTCCTGAAGTGTTTAATACAAGATATTGGGGGCCAACCTTTGACTTTGAAGTCATATAGGTGCAAGGTAAAGTTTCCTATGTGTTATTCTATTATTACATTATATGCTTATAGTAATATACTAACAATGAATGAATTGGTTTAAATGCAAGGTATACTTGAGGCTTCAAATTTGATTGTTCCAAAAGGTGATACAATAGTATGTTTTAGACATCTCTAAAAAAACTTCGATAAACAGTGGCATGGGAAAGCATTTAAGGATGGTGTGACTACAACATTAAAGTGTTCAATATAGCCTGAGTTTGAGGTCGAAATGAAGAAGAATAGAGAAATGAATAAACTGAGACAGAACCCTATCACATGGTCTCTACATGGATTCAGGCACTATGTGAAGTCGGATATGTTGCTGATTAATGGATGTGAATCCTTTAATCATTATATTATGCCAGCTAAGGAGATGCATATTACATCTGTGTGTGAATGGATACGGAGAAAGCTAATGAAAATGTTCATTTCTAAAAGGGAAAAAATGAATGCCCACCAAGGTTTCCTAACTCCAGAAGATGCTAAGAGATTGAATTTGCTTAGAACTTATAGTCTGTATAAGTGCAACAATTATGGGGATGCAGATAGATACGAGGTTATTGTGGTGGAAGGACATTTGTTGTTGATCTAGTGGAGAGGACTTGTGGGTGTAATATGTGGGATATCATAGGAATGCCATGCACACATGCAATTTTTTTCATTTTGAAGAGAAGAGGGAAGCTTGAAGATTATGTCTCTCACTATTACACAAAAGAGACTTACATCAGGGCTTATAACTTCTTTGTCAATCCAATGCCTGGACAAGATCAATGGGAAAAGACAAGCTACGTATCACTAGATCCACCCAAACTCATAATTCAACCAGGAAGACCCAAGAAATTCAGAAGACAGGATCGAGGAGAAGAAACATCAACAAAACAAACCAGGCTTAGGACTAGGAAAACAGATGTGGCAATTGCGGAGAAGAGGGTCATACTAGGAAAATTTGTAAAAATCCTCCTAAGCCTCCAGAAACTCCAAAAGCACCAAATAGAGGGGGAAGACCACCAAGTGAGAATATACTGTCAGTGAATCCTAGGAAAAGGAAGTACATCAGAAAGCAAGTTCGTCTATATTTTTAAAAAATGTGGAGATAATTCAGTTCTTAATGCTAATTATTTTGTTTAAAAAATTAGGTAAGGCCAGATCCTAGTGTTGAACCAACAAGTGAAGAGAGGCCAAATCTAGGGACTCAAGCTATGGGTGAAGTTATGTCCTCTGCTCATGTACAAATGTCAGCTGAACAAGATTACGATGAGGAGTGATTATTTTTAAGTCTTTTTCGTAAGCCATTTTTTAGTCTTTTTTCAATTTATTTCCACAGAGCTCACTTCTTTTGGAAGAAATGAACCTGCCTCCAGAACATGTTACACAAGCTTCCCAAACTGGAACTTCAACCATGGTAAAAAGATGTCCCACATTTATTTCCTTAGTTTCAGCCATTGTAAATGTTAACCTTTGGTTACATTATTTTGTTTAGGTTCAACCACCAGGCCTGAGGAAAACCACCACTAGGAAGCTACACCCCACTCGAAAGAAGAAAGTTGGTCTTGAATCTACAAGGATAGCTCAAAGAAGGTCTCAATTGTCTGAAGTGGGAAGCTCAGTTACAGCTTCAAAAAATTTGAATTTTTATGCGTCATGACTATGTTGCTTTTTAGTTGCATTTTGGGGATTGTACAAGAATGGATAATGTTGGTGATTGTGATCGACACCAAAAAAACAACATAAATACAAAGTAGATCAATCCAAAAAACTTCCAAGAATTCAACAAAGAACAATAATGTTGTCACAATTTACCCCAAGCGCTTGGTTTTACTTGTATGAAGCTTTGAATATGAGATAAATTTGGAGATAAAAACTGCTAGTATATATAGTGTTCAAATCCTCTATACCCAAATTATGTATCCAAATTGTGTATCTTTGTAGAAAAAAAAGAAATTATAATTTTTAATTTCTTCCCAAAAAGTTAGGTTTGGGCTTTTAATTGCTTTAAGTTAGGTTTGTCAAAACATTTAATGGTGTATTTAAAGCACTTCACCATTTCAAGACCATGCATTTTAGATTGTATAATTGACCAACAAAACTTCAGCATTCACCAACCTAACTGTAATTTTTATCTTCATTTCAAACATAGCATGGAATTTGGATTTGACCAAGCAAACTACATCATTTATCATTACAAGGCATGCAATCAAAGTCTGCTAATTTAAACCTTACAAAATGATGCAATGTCATATATCAAGTCATACATCAATACCATGTCTCATCTAATTCCACATAAAAAATCAACACACTATCTATAAAACCTTGAAAATACAATCTCACCAACCAAAACAAATACAAGACACCAAAGCATGTTAATTTGTTATCTTTTGACTTGGGTTTTGCTTGGTAGTGTAAGTTCTTGTCTTTTCAAGTTTCTCAATTGTGTTGCTAGCATTAGTATAGAATGGAGGATCAATCCAATAGAAAAAGTCACACATTCTTGATGGGCATTTCAAAAACCTTCTTTCATAATTCTTTGGCATATAAGTTGTAAATTAAAGTCGATTGGCAACAAATTGCACTTACAAACTAATCCTTCATTGTTTGAGAAATTTGATTGTGCTTGAGATGACATTATCCTGCATATAACAACAATTAAAACACATATTAGTCACAATAAAACAATAAAGAATCCAAAATATAACCCCATTACTGCACAACCAGCATTGCCTACACAAATGCTCCAATTATCTTACTGATACGCTGCACTTTGTATAGCGTAACTAGGGATTATTACATTGTATTAGGAGTAATTCCATATGAGTTTGGAGATATTTCTATGGTATGGATCATTTGGGAAGAAATGAAGGTTTAGAAGATATAAGGTAAAGAATGAAGAGTTGAAGACGGTCGAAGTGAAGCTACTGGAGCAAGATGGCGATCGCCATGTCAAAACAGAAGAGAAGAGCCAGAATCAGGAGCGTCCGCGATCGCCATTCCTTGGTGGCGATCGCTAACTTACAACAGAGGCTACGACAAGGACTTTATTGAAGATGGCAATCACCAGCATCCTATGGCGATCGCGTGGCGTGCTGATGCAGATTTTCGGATTTCCTTATTTGTTTTGTTTTATTATTTCCGTTTGGAAGACTTTTTCCTTGTTTATTTTCGGTATTATTTTAGGGTTAGACTCTATTTAATAACCCTAGTTCTCTCTATTGTTTTTATCATCTTTTCCATCTACAACTCTAGTCTTGCAACCATGATCAGGAACTAATTCCATTGTTTTACTTAGCGGTTGAAGCCTTCAGTTATTAAGTTATGAGATTTATAACTCTAGTTCTTTTCCTTTGGGTTTGTATTAATTCTCTTGTTCTTCATCTATATGATTTCTATTGGTTTTGCTATATGGATCACCTAGTTTGATTAATAGTCTTCTATTGCTAGACTAGGAATAGACGGTGGAATTCCTTGTCATCGTAGCATCCATATTTGCATGATCTGGTAGTTGATTGCTTATATGAAAGAGAATTGATTGCATGTTAATACTTGACGGTTGTAAGTTATTGCATGCATCCTTATGATTCTTGTGCTCTTTGCTGCTATTTGATTAAACTTAGAGAGGTTTCCTAGGTTGTTGAATAGTAAGTATTATCAAGACTGGTTGGCCTGTTGATATATATGCTAAAGATTGAAATAGGAACATTCCCTAGGATTGATAAGAACTTGAGATAATCTATGATCAACTTGATTGACTGTTGTGTGGATACTTGCTAGGTGAAACCCCTTCGCATAATATCCTCAACCCATAGTTTCTCTGCTTGCTACTTGTTACTCGTGTGTCCTTATACAATCAACCCCCCCATTGTTACTTGTTCGTTAGTTGATATTTCACTTGATTGCATTGATTTGGTGTTTTGATTCTCTTGGGTTCGACCTGTACTTACTTGCTATACTCTAGTTAGTTTTTAGGGGTTTTTTGATTTAGCAACCACGACATTTGCTCTATCAAATTTGGCGCCGTTGCCGGGGAATTGAATTATTCTATTTCTGTGCTAATTGTGAATTATCAACTATGTTGTGAACCTTTGTGGTTCAGACCCATGCTACTGATTCATCTCTTGTTGCCTTTGATCCAGAGATTGAAAGGACCTTCCGTCAGAACCGATGAGCAGCTCTGAACCAAGACGACGAGATGGGTGAACATGGATACCAATGCCTACTATGAGGTAACTCACTGCCCCAAACTTAGACCAACAACCTTTGGCAGTGAGATTTCCTGAGATTGCTGAAGGTGTGAATTTTGAGCTAAAAGTTGGTTTGATTCATGAGCTACCACACTTCCATGGCTTAGCAGGAGAAGATCCCAACAAACACTTGGCTCAGTTTCATGCCATATGTTCTAGTATGAAGCCAAGGGGTGTTACTGAGGAACAAATCATGTTGAGGGCTTTTGGATTTACTTTGAAAGATGTTGCAAATGATTGGCTCTATTATCAATCCCCAGGGAGTATTGATACATGGGCTAAGATGAAGAAGGTTTTCTTGGATAAGTACTTCCCAGCCAACAAACTGAGTAGCTTGAAGAAGGACATTGCTACCGTTCAACAACATTCAACTGAGAACCTATATGAGTATTATGAGAAATTCAAGAAGTTGTGCTCCAGTTGTCCATTCCATCGTTACACTGACCAAGATCTTCTTATGTACTTGTTTAGTGGCCTGATTGATGAGGATCGTAGAATGGTGAACACATCCTGTGGAGGTAACTTTTTGAAAATGACTATACCTCAGGCTACTAAAATGTTTGAAGAGCTGGTTGAGGGCTCAAGGCAGTTTAGTGAGAGGCGTAGTACTCACTCAGTGCAGGCAGTTGATTCATCTCGAATGCAGACTGATATGAATGAATTAAAAGAGATGGTAAAGTTTTTGATGCTGAAAAGTGATGCTCAACATGAAGTGAAAGCCATTCATGAACCGAATGCTGAGGTAAACAATGTTGGAGGATGACAACCAAGGCCAAGGTATGACCCTTATGCAAATACTTACAATCAACCTAGACCTCAGAGTTATATGACTGCTGAAGAACTGAAAAGTCCTTAGCTCAGACTCTGATGCAACAAAGCGCTGAGACAAAATCAAGCATCCAAAATCTTGAGAATCAGACAGGACAGATTGCTCAAGCTGTGAGTAAATTAGAGGCCAGAGACTCGGGAAACTACCATCACATACGGTAATGAACCCGAGAGAGAATGTCAGTACGGCAAAGTGCTGAATGAGAATCTTGTACCAATGACGCGATCGCCATCCCCATATAGCGATCACCATGTTGTTTCTGACAACTCCAGAGCTTCTGCATCGCGACCGTGATCGCCATATTACGGTGGCGATCACCATGTATTGTCAGAGAAAACAGATGCTTCTGAGCCGAAACCGCCATCGCCATCTTGTGGTGGCGATCGCCATGTTATTGCAGAGAGTTCACTTTGTCCCGAAACAAGGACGCGACCGCCACCCCCTTCTGGAAATCGACATGTTACTGCAGAGTTCAAAGACGATTATGTTCGTCTAAATTTCTCCCCTCTGTTCTCGCAAAAGCCTGTTGCTCCCTTCCCCGAGGCATTGAAGGAGACCGGAGAATGACAAAGAGATCTTCGAAACCTTTAGTAGGTGTGAGGTAAACATTCCTTTGCTCAAACTCGTTAAGAGTATTGCTAGATTTGCTAAGTTTTTGAATGAAGTTTGCACTATCAAAAGAAATCAAAAACTGAAGGGAAAACAAAAGGTGAAAGTGAGTGAACAAGTTTCCGCTGTGTTTCAAAAGCATATGCCTAAAAAGTGTGGTGATCCTGGCATGTTTAGTATTCCATGTGTTATTGGTGATACAAAATTTGTGAAAGCCGTGCTTGATTTAGGTGCTTCGATTAATGTTTCGCCCTATTCCTTATATAAATCACAAGGATTAGGACCTTTACATGAAACAGGAATTGTTATTCAACTCGCTGATAGATCTACTGTGTATCCGAAAGGGGTTGTTGAGGTATGTGCTTGTTATGGTTGGTGATTTGATCTTTCCTGCTGATTTCTTTGTGTTTGATATGGAGCATACTAATAATGTCACACCTATATTGTTAGGTAGACCCTTCATGAAAACATCATAAACGAAAATTGATGTGAATAGTGGGACTCTTTCTATGGAATTTGATGGGGAAAAGGTGGAATATAATATATATGACATGGATCCCATTGATAAGAATTCTCTATGTGCTATTGATGTGATTACTCCTACTTGTGTGGATGAATTGCAACCTGGTTTAGAGAGTGTCTTAGGAGACCCACAAGTAGATATTGTTTTGTCTACTAACATGCAGGAGCTTCAGGCTAAGCTAGATCCCAAAGGTAAGTGTTCTCCACGACCTTCGGGCATTCGCCCCACAATACTGAACTCGCTAGGCGAGATACCATTAGTTTCTAGTGTGCAGACACTTGACATTGAGCCGAAACAGCCACCTGATACGATCAAGGATGAGAAAGTGAAACAGACCACTTTCATTGCTAAGGACAAGGTGGTTAAGATAAGTGGGACAAGGTTCAAGGCATTCCATGAGTGGTTTAGGAGAGAATTCAGACAAGAGACGGTTTTCACAAAGCCGAATGGTGTTAGTTAAATCTCTTGAGTTTCATGAGACGGTTTTCACAAAGCCGAATGGTGTTAGTTAAATCTCTTGAGTTTCATGTCGAGCCACGACATAAAATAAGGCGCTACTCGGGAGGCAACCCGAGGTTTGAGATTGTTTTTTTTTTGTTTTTGTGTGTTTGTTCCGTTTGATTTTTTTTAGTGCGTTTATGGACAGGAGGAAAGCACTGAAGCACAGGTTCAGCTACATTCTGTAGCCAAACCGCGATCGCCATCCTTTGGACGCAATCACGGTTTCCTCGTTGTAAGTCTTCTCCTTCTTCTTTTTTTTTAAAAAATCAATCCGAAATTCATTCCGAGAAAAAAATAATACATTGGATTTAAAAAAAAATAGAGTGCAGAAAAAATGAGAGAAAAGAAAGTAAGGAAGTTGTTTGTATTTCATCAATTGTTGTTTTCATCGTTTCATCATTCCTATCATCTATGGATCTACATTTGTTGGAGTCCGGCTTGTTGGTGACCATGTTCTTTGCAAGGAGTTGATTTTGGGTCACCATCTATATTGGAGGTATTCTTTCTTTCTTTTATGTTGGATGAGCTGTGCATTGGTGGATTACATTTGGTGCTTATCTAGCCTCTCGTTCTACCACGCATTGAGTTTCGTTGGAGGAAGGTCATCTGACCTTGTATGTGAGTCTTCTGTCTCCTTCCCTAGGTTCGTTATTATGTCTTCCATCTCATTGAGGACAATGCAATGTTTAAGTATGGGGGAGGAGAATGTATTCACATGTCTTTATTTGGTTTTGGTTGTAAATTGCATGAATTTATTGAATAAATTGTTTGAAAAAGCCACAAATATGGAGAAAAAGGCATACAAAATCATTGGATAGCAAGTTCTATGCAATAAGAAGGTGGTTTGGCCGACACTAGGTTGTGGCAACAATAAGTCTTGAGCGATGTGAGTTTGTGAGCCCTAGAACAATTAATGAGTGGTTAGGATGAAAATCCAAAAGGGTGCCTAAGCAAGATGAGTGTTATAAAAAAATTGAGTGTTTTAGGATTGAATCTCATTTTGACGTTTGGCGACATAAGGAGTTGGAGCATAGGAGGATTCAGGTAGGCCACTTGGAGGATTAAGGTGTAGTATTGGGTTTATGCTTATTTGATCACATTGTTCTTGGTGTTGCGTTTTGTATGTTTGGAGGAGCTTATGGGTTATGTAATTACTAGGTAGATATCCTTGTATTTCCTGAGGCCTTGAGCATTTTATTGTAAGGGGAGCTTTTCTTTAAGTTACTCGGGATGAGTAAAGGTCTAAGTATGGGGGTATTTGATACGTTGCACTTTGTGTAGCGTAACTAGGGATTATTACATTGTATTAGGAGTGATTCCATATGAGTTTGAAGATATTTCTATGTTATGGACCATTTGGGAATAAATGAAGGTTTAGAAGATATAAGGTAAAGAGTGAAGAGTTGAAGACGGTCGAAGTGAAGCTACTGGAGCAAGATGGCGATCGTCATCCTCACATGGCGATCGCCATGTCACAGCAGAAGAGAAGAGCCAGAATTAGGAGCGACCGCGATCGCCATTCCTTGGTGGCGATCGCTAACTTACAACAGAGGCTACGACAAGGACTTTATTGAAGATGGCAATCACCAGCATCCTATGGCGATCGCGTGGCGTGCTGATGCAGATTTTCGGATTTCCTTATTTGTTTTGTTTTATTATTTCCGTTTGGAAGACTTTTTCCTTGTTTATTTTCGGTATTATTTTAGGGTTAGACTCTATTTAATAACCCTAGTTCTCTCTATTGTTTTTATCATCTTTTCCATCTACAACTCTAGTCTTGCAACCATGATCAGGAACTAATTCCATTGTTTTACTTAGCGGTTGAAGCCTTCAGTTATTAAGTTGTGAGATTTATAACTCTAGTTCTTTTCCTTTGGGTTTGTATTAATTCTCTTGTTCTTCATCTATATGATTTCTATTGGTTTTGCTATATGGATCACCTAGTTTGATTAATAGTCTTCTATTGCTAGACTAGGAATAGACGGTGGAATTCCTTGTCATCGTAGCATCCATATTTGCATGATCTGGTAGTTGATTGCTTATATGAAAGAGAATTGATTGCATGTTAATACTTGACAGTTGTAAGTTATTGCATGCATCCTTATGATTCATGTACTCTTTGCTGCTATTTGATTTAACCTAGAGAGGTCTCCTAGGTTGTTGATCATCTAGTTTGATTAATAGTCTTCTATTGCTAGACTAGGAATAGATGGTGGAATTCCTTGTCATCGTGGCATCCATATTTGCATGATCTGGTAGTTGATTGCTTATATGAAAGAGAATTGATTGCATGTTAATACTTGACGGTTGTAAGTTATTGCATGCATCCTTATGATTCATGTGCTCTTTGCTGCTATTTGATTTAACCTAGAGAGGTCTCCTAGGTTGTTGAATAGTAAGTATTATCAGGACCAGTTGGCCTGCTGATATACTAAAGATTGGAATATGAACATTCCTTAGGATTGATAAGAACTTGAGATAATCTATGATCAACTTGATTGATTGTTGTGTGGATACTTGCTAGCTGAAACTCCTTCGCATAATATCCTCAACCCATCGTTTCTCTGCTTGCTACTTGTTACTCGTGTGTCCTTATACAATCAAACCCCCCCCCCATTGTTACTTGTTCGTTAGTTGATATTTCACTTGATTGCATTAATTTGGTGTTTTGATTCTCTTGGGTTCGACCTCTACTTACTTGCTATACTCCAGTTAGTTTTTAGGGTTTCTTTGATTTAGCAACCACGACATTTGCTCTATCACTTACATAAAAACTTTAATATCACCTCCAAATCTCCCGCGCATTTCAGTCACAATACAATTTCCATAACCTATCCTTATTAATGCATAATCTGCACTGTCGATTGCCTACACAAGCTCCAATTATCTTCTACAATACCTGCAGTATCCTAAGACACTATAGCCAAGCTACAAAAACCCTAATGAACAATACCCTAATTCGCAATCCTAAAAACTCTAATTCGACAATCTAAAGAACCCTAATCTAATTGATTTCAGGCCACTAATTTCCCTTAAATTTGATTGACAAACAAGTTATGAGTTTGGGGAAAGACTATTTCTTGCTTGAATAAACCTTAATTCGGTCACCCGAATTCCCTCTAATTTGAATAGGGTGTTGCATCTTAACAAAATCCCTAAATCGACAAACCGGTTAGGATTACTTACTCGTTCCCAGTAATCGTCCAAGCTTCCTCTTCTTCCATACTCCTAGATTGAGAATCCTCCTCGACAAGCTCCCTTGATTCCTCTGTAAAGAACCCTAATGCTCGATTTGAATTAGGGATTGCACTTGATCAGGTTGGAAGGTCATAGTTAAAAGAATTTTTTTTGTGGTAAAAGGAGAGGCGGCACTCTCGCACGCTTTTATAAATGAGGCTAAATAATAAAACGGGGTTTAGGCTCACCCCTTACATCGTTCAGAATCAGTTCAGTACAAAACTCAGGCGCACCATCTAAAGTGTGCATGCCCAAAGGGAAACTAAAAGAAAAAGACGCAAGACTATCCGCTACACGGTTAGCCTCGCGATAAACATGACGAAACTGGATGTTCCAGTCTCTACGCAGAGAGCTCTGGCAACATCTTACCAGGCTAGCTAACGGATGATGAGGGTGCAACTTGCGCTTAAGAAAACCAACAACAAGGCTAGAGTCAGTTTCGAGAATCATGTACCTGAGGCCACTATCCCACGCCAGTTGAAGCCCACACTTGATAGGCCAAAGCTCAGCTTGGATAACCGATCACGAGCCCATATTCACCACGAAGCCCCTGATCCAGCGCCCATTGTTATATCTGATCACCCCCCACCAGCCGCCAACCCAAGCATACCCTGCACAACTCCATCCGTGTTGAGTTTGAACCAGTTCGTGGGCGTCCTGCTCCAAGCAATAAGGGCTTCTCTCCGGGCAATCTGTCGAGTACTACCCTTCCTCACCATAGCCACTTTCTGAAACTGGGTAGCTTGGGCTTTGATGAAACTCAGAGTGAGCGGTTGGGCATTACCTGGTCTGAAGACCCGTTCATTCTTGTTCTTCCATATACACCAAACGCAAGTCGCGAAAACCGCCGAGTCAGCAACATCATGGATCAAGTTAAAATTTCCATGGAGATTCTTGACAAGCCAGGGAACAGGATCCTCAATGAAGAATTGCGTTATGTCCGAGCTTGAGACAAGAGGCCACCAGAGTTTCCTGCTTTCCGGACAATCACGAAAGAGATGCATCAGGGATTCAGGTTCCAACCCACATCTGGGGCAGAGGGGGTTGGACGCAATATGGCGTATGAACCTCTCAGCATTCGTCATAAGCTTCCCCTTGGCAACAAACCAAAGAAAAGTACGAATTCGTTTAGGGATCTCCAGGGTCCAAATCTTCTTAAGAATGTTACTGAGGGTTTGATCAATCTCATGTTGATGTTTAATAGCATAGTAAGAGGAGGCCACCGTAAAGTCCCCCGACGATGAGAAGCGCCAACAGATAGTGTCCTGCGCTCCACATCATCACTCACCAGTTGCCGCAAGCTTCAAGAGAACCGGAGTAGGGAGAAAATGTTGAAAACAGCTCCAAACCCATCCCGAACCATGGACCCAGAAATTGTCAATGGTCTGGTTACTCATCTGGGGATTCACCTGCCCATTGCACAAAACTTCATGGATTGATCACCAACCCATATATCTTCCCAGAACCTACAACTGAGCCCATTTTATACCATGCCAAACGTAGGACTCCCTCTGGCTTTTGAATTAGGTTAAGGTCCCATTCTCGAAGGTAAGACCATACTTGGCCCTAAAGAGTTCCCCCCATAGGCCTGCACTATTTGAGACCAGTCTCCAACTCTGCTTCCCAAGAACCGCAAGGTTCATCTCCTCAGTAGTGCGAATATTAAGGCCACCATGAGCTTTATCAGCACACAGTTCAGGCCACGAGACAATGTGCATTTTCCTGCGACCATCACACTCTCCCCAAATATACATACGATTGATCTTATCCAACTCATAGTTAAAAGAAATGGTGTACATTCAAACGAGAAATTGAATTTATCATGGATTCTAGCGAGATAGCGAGATTTTAAACCGGATACATCAATTTTGGAATGGACATTATTACTCTTAATAAGTTAAAAATATTAAGGGCAAAAGGGTAATTTGACATACTTTAACGGCAAGGTGGGCGAATTATTGGAATAGGTGGAATTTTGTTAAGAACGCATCATATTATGGGTAATTTTGTGCAAATTCGGACAAATAACGGGTGATTTTATACAAAAATACCTATTTAGAATTCCTTGAACTACTTTACTTAAAAAAGGTCGTTGCCTCGTTGGTGGGTTTGTAGTTGCGATCTTTATTTGAGGAAACCCGCTTGTCACATGATCTATATACAAATCCTTTGCAACTGAAGCTAGCTTCTTCTGTAACCGTATTATGACTTCGATCACAAGTAATACAGAAAGTAAACACAGCTCAGAAATACAGCCTTCCTAAATTTGCACTACAGTGAGTGTAATTGCAGGCTTATTGAAATTCTACAGAAACAGAAGTTGGCAGACAATAGCCGCTATTTTCCGTGCTGTATCTCCTCAAACTTGTTCTTGATAGCTCGCCAAAAGGCAGGTATGGCTACGTCGTCGGGAACCTCTTTGAACGAGGGAAGATAGTTGACATCCACTATTACATGGTCGCCTGTGCCTTCTTGTACCTACAAAAATGATCCAAACTTAGAGACAATATTCAACCCATGACCCAGGTTGAATTAAGCACAATTCGTCTACTTATCTGAAACTATCACGAATCCACCTCTCCAACAGGATGGAAAAAGTAGACTCGTGGTGCATTCGAAACTATCACAACATTAGATGAAATGGAAGAGGAAATACAGAAGTAAACTACTTACAACAACATCGAATCCAAATATAGTTAGTTCAAGCTTCTTCTGCAACCACTTAGCAGCCCTTTTAACTAGCTCAAAATCAAATTTGATCTGAGCTTCATCACCAGAATGATTTTCAGTAGAAGTTGGTAAGGATTTCAAGCTGCGAATAAAAAAATTAGTCATGACAAGCTGAATTTACTTCCTCATAAACATCATCCTATAGGGAAAAATACATTGAAAGGGAAGTGCATAAAGAATGGAGCAATAAATTAATAGTAACCTGTCAAAAAGAAGTGGTCCGTGCTGATTTGGTTGAGACAATGTCATCAAGACACTAGCATTAGGAGTAGACTTCTTCACTGCGTAAAATACCTCATTACCCAATACATAAATTTTGAAAATGGTTGATGAGTGATCTACATATTCCTGCAACTCCATAAGCCCAAGTGTTAACTTACAAAAGCTAGTGACTTGGACAAAAGAAAAGTAGATTGTACAAAATACTTCAAATATCAGGCAATAAATTTTCTGCTCTTTATGTCATGAAACTCCAAGTCTAGAATAAGCTTTAATCAGATTTTTGTATGAGATTCCATTTCTCCTGTTAATTGGCATAGCTTTATTGGTATAAATTCTAGAGGATGGATCAGTTGCAAGCGTGAGAATGAGCACACACGGCACTAGCTTGTGCAAATCCTACAAGTGCAGAAGGTTTTGTCTGTATTTGCATGAGTTTTCGCTTACACAAAGTCACGCACATACATGCACAAACTTGTGCACGTTCTGTAGTGATTGTATGAGCTTGAGCTTTTCAGTTTCCAAAGTCACACACATGTGGTCAACAAGCTACGCATATATATGGGCAAAAACTTGTGCACATGCACTATTTGTGCGTCCACTCGCACCTAGGGGCCCATTCCCACGTGACTTTTTCCCTGAATTTTATACACATTATTTAACTCACCAATCATTTATTTAAGCCACATTTAAATATTTAATATCTGAGAATTAAGGCTTTCAACAACTAAATACAGAAGTGAAACAAGAGCTTGCCTGGACAATTGCTGGAAGAGGCACACAGAGGCTCCCATAATCTTCATATCTAAATACAATTGCCTATAACAAAGTAAATTAAAAGGCTTTTAAAACTGAATAGTTTATTAAATTAAACACAAAAAAGCTTGAGCTGAATTTAGAAGGAAAAAAATATGCACACAGTGTTTTCCCTTCACCATATCAATAGCACACCATACACACAAGTAAAAATATTTTAGAGTAACTTTTTTGTATTGGCAGCCAATGGCAGGTACAAGATTGCAGAATACCAATAGAGCTTCATATAAGCATCTTGGTTTTCCTTTTCCTTCTGAATGGGAAATGAGGCTAGTAATATCATTAATTGGCCAAAGATATCATTACAAATCAAACATTTGATTGTAGATAAAAAAAAACATGCACAAAGTGTTTTACCTTCACCATATCAATAACTTGTCTCACTGAGTTTTCACTTGCCAAATCGGGTGGATCCTTTTTCCTACCTCGAAAACATACCTAGGTTATTTGATTTGAACGACTAGGTTTCTATTATGAGGCAAATACACAATCCGGTATCTAAGTCCTTTGAACCATTGAGTGCTGATGTTATGTTAAAATCCAATACTCCAATAGCTAGAAGAATGGTCAAAACTAATTTTGTACTCATCATTATTAAAACAACTTCAGCTACTATGATACCATTCATTCTTATTTATATGCACATTTATTTTCCAATGTCTAACTTATAGAATGCATACTTTCTAATTACTCTTTTCTCCCCTGTATTTAAGACACTGGGAATCTTAGCTAATATTACCGTCAAAAGATGATTCCTTACATTAACTTAGATGGAAAACAGAATGAACGAATGTATATTACCATACTATGAGCATCAGCCACTCCACATGCAACTTGGGGTTTTACTATATTTGGTAGAGAGAGCATGGCCTCTGAAATGCGTTCTTTCAAATTAGGCTCATCAAATTTATCAACCTGAAAAGGCAAACAACAGAAACTAAAGAGATTTGAAGGAGTTTTTTATAACAGAAACTATTCATACATGGTTAGAAGTCCCATATATATGGAAAATGTTAAATTATCTCGAGGACAAGGGCTAATAATACTGAAAAATAATATCCTGAGCGTAGATAAACTAAGAGGGAATAATCTATCTATGTCATCATAAAATGATGGATTTTTCTCAGTATGGACACTGAAAAATATAAGTTTCTTTCTGGGATGCTGATCATTGATTCGTCAATGACACTAGCAGTGTCGTATTATGTAGGATTTTGTATGATCAAATTAGACCAATTTGAATTTGAATCTCTAGATAATTACTAAAGCAAAACCGTTTCCTCTCATTCTAGATATGCCATTTAGACAACTTTCTTTAGAAGAACTCACTTGTCGGTTTCCTATTGGTTACCTTTTTTATTTCCAAAATAATATATATATTAAATCTAGAAAAAAAAAACGACAAACGATATCACAATAAAATCTCTCAGATATGGAAAATCATGACAAACAAATACCACAATGATATTGCATGAAATATTTTTAGATATTATTATGTACCAAATTAGGGTCATAATCATATTAATTTAATAAATAAGACAAATAAATATAAATATCACAACTCCTTTGTGACCATTGTGTCTGTCGTTGACTCGTTGGTATCGAATGTGGGCAAATTGTGTACAAGAACCAACAATATGGTTGGTGGGGTGGAGGTGGTAGAACACAACCTAATTCCTCTACATAGTCTCCTGGAAATAGCATTGTCCTTGCTAACCTCTTAAAAACAGCCTTGCCCTCAAGGCTACCTTTGAAAACAAACACAAAGAGCAACAAGTCGGCAAAGTGGGGAGGTCGATAGTCACCGGGGTCATCGACGGCGGCAGCCTGGCCGCTGACATGGAGATACGTAGGTCGTGAAGGGGAAAAGATAACAGAAACAGTGGACCTGAGTTCTACCCTAGAAAATTGTTGCGGAGTATCCGGTGGTTGGGGTGGAGGTTTTTCCAGCGTTGACGGCAAAAAGCTATGCTTTCTGTAACTCCAATCCTTGCACATACTGAATTCAGAGCTGGTCAGGTTTGAATCCAAATTCATCTGCACCCATACGGGTCCAAAAATATCTTGCCTCTTTAACCCAAAAATCTAAATAACCTCTTTCGGCTGAATTCCACGCGCCGCCTTCTCTAGTGCTCTAACGAATTCTTCTCTGCAAGAATCATGGCTGATAATGGCGTTACTCACAACAATGGGAGGATATGAGTTGGGATTTTCCGGAATTCCTTCCACAATCGGTCGTACTCCCATCTTCACCTCCATGGCACAATCCCAATCAGAAACGATGGCTCCCCCGGACTCGTATTCATCATTATGGATGACTTCTTCCTCTGGTGCTTTCCAGGCTACCATCTCTCTATTCAATTGTACTTTGGAGACCCAAAACTGCATTTCATCCATGTATGAACTGATTTCTCTTGATAGTTCACTGTCTTCTTCATGAATTTATTCCCAAACAACATCCAACAATGCTCCTAAATGTCCATCTTGAAATTCCAGATCATCCCCTGCAGATTTCGATCTGCTTTTCCCTTCTAAATTCCATTTCCAAGCCAACTCTCTTACTTCTTTAACCCTCTCTGATGAAAAAAAAAGTATTTCATCTTCCTGATTTTCCTCTAATCTCTATGTTGAAACTCTCAATTGATAGAGTAGAAATCAGGACAACACTAAAAAACAGTAAAAACACAACTAAAATGATAAATCTCAAAAACAAAAACCCAATGAGCCAATCTCAGAGGAGTATGAACTCCAAAGAGCCCAAGGCATAAAGCCTGAACACATACGGACCTCTGGAGAAGATAACTATTCACCTATTTATACTTACTAGCAAGTACCCATACACATAACAAAGTACTGAATGGCCCCCAAACATTCTAGCTATTAGCAGTTTAGCACTTACATTATATCTAGCTATTTTGTGTCCTAACAAATTCTCGCTTTCTCAGCTCTCTTTTGCTCACATGTTATCAAAGCAAAGATCTAATTTCCCCTCTGTTTTCAGCCTGAATTTCTTCTGCTGATTTTCCAGCCTTCATTGCTGTGATATATGGCCTCAAAAGACGCACTCTGAAACCATGCTTCCGCCGCTATATTTTGGAATGAGCTTCAAGCTCTTAAACCTTCTTTCCACTTCAATGGGAAGAATCTCCTTTGGTCTCAAGTTGTGAAGACTTGCCCCAAAGGCAAAGGACAAAGGAGACCATTTCTCAGATTGTCCTCCAAGATTCGAAGGTTCCGGCTTCAAAAAGTGGGATGAAATTGATTCAATGGTCATGTAAGGGACATGACCATTGAAGCTCGGATTATCAAAAGCCAGCTTGAGAGTGAGTGTTGGATAAATTCATGTTTCTTTTTAAATTACTTGTAAGTTGTGTTGCTGTCCAGCAACTCCCTAGATGCTGTAGTCATTATTGCTCTAAGGACTAAGTGCATTTGTATCTATGATGTGCATTTACTTCTCCGATGTCTTATTCCCCTTCTATGTGTTTATACTCCTATTGTAATAGGAGATACAACACATTTTTCTTCTCTCAATTACACACAGATGAATGAACATGAGAATTAGCTGAAAGATTGTAAACTGTAAGAGAAAGATTAGCCTAAAAAGAGGCAGAGAGCTCTAATAGAAAAAGAAGAAGAAGAGTATACGAGGCAGTAGACTTCTGGATTGTCATATGAAAGATAAGAGGGTGAAGCCGCCCAAGCAGTTTTCATTGAGCTTATTAATATATTAAGTGGCTTGGCTGAGTAAAAAGCCCTAAACTGGATAACAAGATTCATAAGTATCGGGAATAATAGGGGATGGGATTGACTTTTGGCTTACAATTCAGTTTGGAAAATAAGTTGGATAGCCAGCTTGGTTTAAAAGCAAGCAAAAATACTTTATTATGAACTTCAGAGTTACCCATTAACATTTATGAAATCGAACACGGTATCATCAGTTTCATAAGATTATTAAGTTCCAAGTTGGAACCTAGCCACATTACATTTTTAGAGATGGACACATTTATGTTTTCTCTCAACAATCAGCCCAGTGGGGACTGGGGACACAGTTATCTCTCTTTATATGGGGACACGCTTATCCCTCTTTATATGGGGACACATTTATTCCTTTGATATAAAAAAGAAAGATACCTTCAACTCTACTTCTACCCTTCCAAAAAGAAAGAAGACAAAAAATAAATTAAAAAAGAAAATGAAGTAGAAAAAAGACCTTGTGGAAGTGCGGACCCCTGATTTTTGTAGGATCTCTGTTGTAGATTTCAGTTAATCCAAGTAGCATTTGTTGTGTCTCCATGCGATCCAACACAGGGAAAAGATTATCGAAAGGGTCGATTACACAACAATTATGTTTCTGTTCCAAAGACCTGCAAAAGTAGGGAAGCAATGAAGCATGCATTAAACGAATTGATATGGAACAGGGGAAATTAGCCACCATTATTAAGGGCTTAACAAGGGTTGTGTAGTGCTTCAAGGTTTCTCAACATATCATTTTCTCTGAAAGTTTCCAAAAACTTATTCCAAAAACAACATAAATAATGTATGTACAATAAGCAAATACTACAGTCATCACAAGACAGCTTTATAAGGTAAGAGCTACCTCCTCAGTTCCAGCAGGCCACAGGTGTATGTAATATTTGGTCCAATGGTTGAATCAGCTGTCAGCTCAATGGATATAATTTCATCTGTTGCTTTATGGAGAACTACATCAAGCTCGAGGAGTTGCAAAGGCATTTCTAACTCATATGTTATAGGAAGAAATATTAACCCATTTTGCGTCGCATGCATAGGAAAAGCACCCCTCTGCCAGGATAGAGGATCAGAATTACGATGTTATAAGTAACTATAGTTTAGCTCAAATGATTAAAACTGATGGCATGAAATACTAAAAGCAGAATCAACTTCTAACATGACAATAAGATCATATCTTATAGATAACTGTGTGTACAAGTAAAAATGAATTATTTTCTGCTGTCCTGACGATAATTAGACCTCACGCTACAAACAATGTATCACATTAATCCCTAAACAATAATCTTGGGGTATCAGAATAATACATTGGATGGCTTAGAAATTTTGCAAACTTCAATAAAAAAGGTAAAATAATAACTTTTAAAGAATAGCGATATTGGTAGTAGTGTAGTACAACAAAACTTCAAATGATAAAAAAGTTTGCAATACTCAGGAAAAATCAAAATCAAAATAACTCATTTTTCTGAAGACAGGTGTCAGAGACCTAGGATTCCTAAGAACTCTTGTATCTGATTTTTATTTTCTTGATCAGTAGAAATGGTGTATTTGACTTCAGACAATGTAAAGCAAGTTCATTGAGGGACCGTTGGGATTGCAATTTATTATGAATTATAAGGCATCACGAGTAATTGACATATTGTGTTGACCAACGCATGTCACTTTATACGTTATACGTGTTGATAAATTTTTAACAGAAACATAAAACAACTTGATTCGTCAAATAAAATCTAGGGATTCTAGGAAGATAGAAAACTCAAATGTATTTATTCTCGCAAGTATCTCGCAGAAATCCAAATACTTATCCAAATGAAAGTCACTCAAAATCTGTTTAATGTACTTAGGTAAATTCTATATTTTAGTCCTTAACCTATTTCATATGATTAGCTTTGCAGCCTAGCTTTTAGTTTTAAATTCATTCAGTAATCTTCCATACCTTTCTCATTTCTTTCCTTTTTAATCTTTCTGGGAATACATGTTACTTACATAAACAAAGTGGTAGGGAACAAAATGAAGCATAAGCAAAAAGGTTATAGAACAAACGAAAAAGGGGAAAACGTTAGGACTAATTGAAAACAAATATATAAGCACGACATCCAAATTAACATTCTCTTAGTTGAAAGGCCCAAGAAGGAGACACATAAAAAATGTCAGGGAACATATTGAAATACTTCAAGATTAGAGAATCACGGCATAATTGCATAATATTCGGGAAGAAAAAAGATATATATGTCCTAAAAATTATCATAACAATAAAGTTGTCTAAGTACTCCGACGATTTAGCTCTCATAAAGACTGTAAAGACAATAATGTTGTGTTTTATAAGATTACTACCTTAGCAAAGTCTGCATGGCGAGAAGGCTTCATAACATAACCAACAGTCACAAGTTTCCTTCCTACTGCCTGTTTATACATGTCACATTTTTTATTCAGAGTAGAAGCCAAAATAACCAAGAAAATTAATCAAATTTTGGATGTATACAAATCAATTTTAGCTTAACACTTAAAGCAAAGAGTTTGCCTTGATAAATGTACATAATAAGCAAATCTTAACAATTAAGTTCTCACTAGAGTTGTTTCCATTATGGGACTTTCTCACTTTCATTACGGCTGTTGCCTTGTTCAAAACATCCCTTAATGTCATCATGACTATCACCAAAGCGAACCTCAATAATATTTACAGTTTAAGCAAAAAAAATCATTATAAGCACAGTGCAATACAGCAACGGTGCAGCCAACATTGCCCATACACTAGGGATTCCCAAAGCAAAGAAACTAGACCATGTCTGTCCTAATACTTCCAATTTTCAGACGACCATCATTCCAAGCTGTTTGACAAATAAACCGGCAAAAACCTCATGACAACAATTTTTCATCTGTTTAGATCTATTGTCAAATACATGAAATTTGATGTTACCAAACCATAAACTCCTGAATGTGAACTTTTAGTAGCTGAAGCCCGCAAATGACTTTCAAACTTCTCTAACATTAGCTAATCTTCCAATTAGAACACAAGAAAATTATGTAACCCCTTTGCCAGCATTTTGAAAATGAAACATTCAAATCATATAGTTTCATAACTGAATAGCATCACATGAAATCCAATAAAAGAAAACCTTTTTATTCAAACGTATAATATTCAGGGGCAGCTCCTCCAATTTCCTGAGATAAGTTACACTTGAACTCTCATTTGCACATCTAGCCCCATCTGCATCTGCAGCAAAACTAAGACTAAATTCAGCCTATTCGGCATCCAGAATAGTATTACACAAACTCGATTACTAAATTATTTAGCCATGAACGTATGAGATGCCTAACTAGGAATCAGAAGCAGCATAGTTATACACTACTTGGTCCAACCATAGAAAAGAAGAACAGTACTGCATAATAAATGGTATTACGTAACTAAAATTACATCCAGTTTCTACATAATTCCCACTCTATTAAGACAGCAACGCTCAAAAACTGTGAGCTCGCCTCAAATGTATTTGGTCATGTTTCTACTCCTACTTTAATTGATTTGGTGAACCAGGGTATCCGAGGGTATCAATTGCTTCCAGAGAAATATGAAGGGAATGTTTAGAGCTTATATAATTGCTGTAAATACCTATATGTTCAGACTGACAAGCTTCTACAACTTATCAGAAAAAGCTCAGTATTCCTTATCACAAGAGACCATACATATAAAATACGCATAGGAACTTACTTAAAACAGCTAATATCCAACCATAGTTGCATAGCTTTGTACAAACATCATCCTTCTCACAAGATATTAAATATAAAATACTTCCCCCAATTTCACCCCAAGTTGATAAGATGGCACCGGTAGCATCAATTGGAGATGATGCACAGAAGCAGAAGCATTCAAATGAATACTGGATTGCCATCTTTCTGAGAAGATTAACCTACAAGATAGATAATACTGAAGGTGTTATGCAACTCTTTGAGCATATAGACAGTAAAGTGGACCAGCTGACTCACAGCAGTTTTCATATTCACCCTGCTGGGTTCATTCTAGCAGCAGTAACTAGAGAAAATTCTATCCACATCACATCTACTTATACAACCCATATGGATCACATGCAATGGGAAATATCCCTTTTTGATGCCTTGCAAATAATTATTGGGCTGAAGTACAGACTATGTTTTCATTAAAAACTTCTTGTTCTTTAAGATTAGAGTGCATTACAATTTACAAACAATAAGATGGATTTTAAAATCAAGAACCATGCTCCCTAATTTGACTGCACCGCTGAAATGGCTTAAATAAAAATTCCAAATAAACACCCCATAAATCTCTGTTGTCATGAAGTTATTATAAAAAATTCCAAATATTAGACTCAACTGAAATGCACTTAAAGCCACAGAACAACATAACTGCTAAACAACGGACGTGCATCAGATCTTTCTCCACTATGGATCTTACCCCAAAAAATAGCTATAACTAACCTTTTCACCCAACAGGCTAGGATCATATGAAATTCCCTACAAAAATGAGAATAATTTAGATTTGTGTTAGTAGTGCCTATGGATCATATATAGAATAAGGTCATTAGAAACTTTGAAATCAAAACGTTAAATATGGTAGATTCCAAAGCATGAGGCATGCTGCAGCACATGGTAAATTCATATAAGAAAATAACAAACCGTATATAACATAAAATTCTCTATTTCTTCGAAGATTATCACTTAAATCCTTGTATACATATGATAACCCACAAATAATAACCCTTAATAGTGAAAGAACATATACTTACTTCCTACAGAAGCAAATTGAAAAACACTACACGAAAAGATACTAGAAACAAGGAATGCATGCTTGAAAAACCTTACATGTATAGTATTATAATTTCAACTTCAAATTAAAATCTGTTTATCAATCAAGATCATCAACTATATTCTAATGACGAGGGACAAACACAAATCATGAGCCAGAAAGAAAATGGATATTTCTATTTCTGAATTCTTATAGAAGTGTCACCATTCATGTTTCAAATACCACAATCATCGGCTCATATTTGAGGACTGGAGTTCAGATTACCGCATACTAACAAGACCTTTTTCAAATTAGCACATCAGAGCCTCCCGGATCATTACCTAACACATTGCCTCAATTTCAACATGGAAATTATAGGCCGAAAGCGAAAAAATGAATTAAAAGAAGAAGAAAAAATGAACATACAGCATGAGTGCATGACACATCCCTCTATTAGGTCTGACTAAGGGATTCAGAACAGTACTGTTTTCTTTCTCACCGCACTCTTTGCTTCTATATAACTTACCGTTCTCCTTCATTCCGAGAAAGTGCATATCACTCGGAAAGCAGTATGGTGCTGCAAATGCGATTTGCAGCAATCCTGCTCCATTAACTCAGAACCAAACGCTGGGTCATATACTCAATTATCTCTTGCGTTGCACAATTGCAATGCACGGAAGATAAACAAAACAGGGTTTGTCTAATGTGTCCATGGGAACACAATAAAAGACTAAAAAGGGAAAGATTATAAACTATACTCTACTATGGAAATGGGATAACTCCGTCACAACAAAAATATTAGATTTCCAACGAAATCCTTCCCCTTTTGGTTCTTTTATTGCGTGCCTAGAAAAATCCAACAAAAAATAAGGAAGAGGATAGCAACCGTGATTACAAATCCAGCAACTTCAATCTTGAGTGTGTTTGTATCCTAACAATATTAGTCCCTGAAGTATCCTTAACAAAATAGAAGTTTTTCTAGGTCTTTTTGACAAAATTTTCCTATAATTTTTATGGACAAATTTTACTTAGAGCAAGTATATATTAGGTGTTGCTAAATTAGGTAAATAAATGAAAGATAATTTAGTCTTAAATTATAATTGTTAATTTCTATGTCATAGGCTCCAAAGACTTATACTACTAGACGGAGGGAGTATCTGTATCAAAAGCAAATCAATTTTCCTATCACTAACAAGAAACCCAACTTTATGCTTAAGAAAAAAAATAAAAACAACTTCAGTCACAAAGAGTGAGACTAGTGATAGAAGGCACAAGAATTTAGTGCATGCAGAAGAAACAACCCAAACTTCGAAATTGATTGACTTCCAGTTCTCTCGGTAGGTTATAATTTCATAATTCAAACCTCAAATCCCACTGCATGCACATACATTTAGCCAAAGTAAACCCAACTCGGGAAACGCACAATATCTACACAAGCCTCAATCGAAAGAGAAAACAGCACAAGATGCTTTAACAAGTAAGGAATTACCAAGCGGAGTTGAGAAAATTGAAGGATGCGTAGGAGAAATTCAGTGCCGGGACGGAGAGAAGGAGCGTCATTGCAATCGGCATGAAGGAGCAGGGCAGATGCATCGAGTATCACTCCTCTGACTTCCCTCATGGTGCCTCTGCAGCTTTGCTCCCGTAATCAAGCTTCAAGGTTCATGCGAGCCTTTTGACCGCGCCTATGATTCACAAGATCCTTAACCCAACTTTATTTCGTTTTAACTTTTCAAGTGGCTTAATACGTATTAAAGTTATTAAATACTTTTACTAATAGAAGGCATTTTCGGAAGGAATTTTTCAATGATTTAGGCTTGAGTTGCGATTAGCAACGAGTTTTTGGTTTGCTTTTTGTAAAAAAAGTTGCTAGAATAGGCTCTAACCCGACAATCTCATATATTGCGTATGCCGTTTGGTTAGATTAAAAGAAGATTATAGAATTTAGAATTAACTAGTTGATGTGCCCGCGCCCCTGTACGGGATTGGGTTTATTTTATATTTTTAACAGTTGATGTGTCAGTATAGTTGATCCAACAAAAATTTGATATTAGAGAAGAATATAATAGAATAAACATTTCAAATATCCGCAAAATAAACTTTTCAAAAAATATACCTTCTCGTCAACCAATATCATTTCTTTTTCAAAAATTACATCTTTATTATCGAAGCCTATTTTACATATGCAAAACACGAAGTTGAATTGTTGAGTTCTCGTCTCCGGGAACGCCTTCTTTGCACGGATCTAGATCGAGGAGGCAAGTTCTTCTTGAAGTTGTTGATGAATGGAGCCTCGGGTGAGGCTTGGCGTGGCTTCGGAGGTGAAGCAAGTGAAGGATATAGCCTCGAATGAGGCTTGGTGCAACAGAATATGAGTGTCAATGAGAACTCGAGTCTCAATGGAAGGGAGACGAAGGAGTACTCAAGGTAGCAAAGCGGAAGACTTTGGATAAGCAAGACTTTGAATGTGATTCAAAGGCTTGAGAAGGTTTTGGGGTTTGTTTCTTTGTAGATCTTTATCACACAAAGAAGAAGAAGGGATAGATCAAAAGGGACTCGAACCACCTTTGATGGTGTTTTGACGCCAAGGCAAAAGGATAGGAGTTTTCTCAACTAAAGGCTTTTTCTTAAATCTTAACGTGCTTTACAATGGAAGCCTTGTGAGGCTTTTATAGGCATGAAGACGTCCTTGGGATGCAAGCCAAGGTTCACTATTCAAATCAAGCATTAAAGAGGCTAAAATCTAGGAAATAAATGCTAAGTGTGAACAAATCAAAAGGAGAGATCTAAGGTATTATGCTAGACACTTATTAGGATGATCCAATGGTTGAGAATGGTGATCCTTGTGACCCTCACACGGATTGATGACATGGAAATTCAGCTTGGAGGATTTTAAGAGATCACATTGAATGTTTGATGGCGCAAAAAGGGGGATTGTGTCTCTCCCGGGTCCGAGGCCTTTGGTACGCGCGCTTGGACCTGATCTTGACTCTTTGGGTCCATTTAGGACCAATGGAACCATGTGCGCCGAGCCAATGTGGTTGCAAGGGCTCGGACGCACACAAGCCTTCTTTGACGCGTAGGCGGCATCGGGCGTCAAGCATGGCCTTGGTCACTTTGAACTTGTGAGGCACTTATATGGGCGTTCTTTACCTTATTTGACTCCTTTGATGCCTTTGAGTCCAATGGTAGTGGCTTGATGGGATTGAACCCCATGGTGAGATCACATCATTGCCCTCCTCTTGGATGTGAAACGTCCCCGTTTCACGCTTAGAGAAGTGTTCCCAAGCGTCCTTGTGCATAAATCCTGGGCAATGTTGATCTTTTGGCTTGAGAAAGCCTTTGGATTTGTAGGGCCAATGGAGCTCCACCTTGGGTGTCATAGTGAACGACAAGTACCGAGGCGGCCCGGAATTGGTGTTGACCACTTCTTGAATTAGTCGAAGGCGATGGCTTGAGGTTGAACTTAGAAATTCTCCGGGGAAGCAAGCAAATGCCGACGAGCTTTGCAACAAGCACGATTTGATTCCCAAGTGGCCATGTGTGTCCTCGATGCGCTCTTTTGATTCAGTGGCCGTTGTGGTGGCGAATGTAGTGCTAGGTTTCCGAGCACTTAGAAATTTTTCTTGAGCTCCACTTTGAGGACAAATTTGTACCCTATTTTGAGGAGGAGGGCCCAAGACGGTATTGGATTTGCTTGAACCATTTGTGATTTGGCTCGGTTTTCCTTGCACATCGTTGTCTTGGCTTCCCTTCTCGGAAATTGGAGTTTCATGGGACTTTTCTTGAGTACCCTCTTGAACATATATATCTAACTGCATCTTAAGAGGTTTGATCAAGTCAGAATGTCTTTTTCCCCCATGAATAGGTTGGGATACCGCTGAACCATTTGAGGTCCCGGTGTCGCGAGTCCTTTCAAAGGAGCTAGAACCATTTGGTGGGGGCGCTCAAAGATAAGTCTTGAGCACCCCGGGTAGATTGAGGAGAGGGATCAAAATTAAGAGTAAGGCTCGAAGAAATACCTGAAGTGCACGAGCCTTGAACTAGTTGGCTTGGATTGGTCTTCGTGACTTCATTTGAGGTTGCCTTGACCCTTTGTTGTCGTGATTCCATCTCTTGACATAGTTGCTTATTTTCAACAAGCGCTTGGTCCAATATTGCCTTCAATTCGTCAATATGAGTTTGGGTGGCAAATGGTGGAGTTGCATTTTTGGGGCTTGAGCGCCTTGATTCTCGCCTAGATTCACGCCTTTGTTGGCGTTCCAAGCGTTCCATTTCTTCTTCCACTTGGGCTCGGCGAAGCTTATGGCGTGCCTCTCGCTCAATTTCTTTGGCTTGTTTGAGCACAATTTGTGCGCACTCCCATTCTTCTTCTGTTGGCCTTTGATGGCGCCTTGATCGATGTGCGCCGGTGGAAGTGGAATAGTGCCCGGTTGAGTAGCCTTGTTCTCTCTCGTTGGTTGTTGGTGGAGAATGGTGTCGATGTGAAGAGTAGCGCCTCTCCTTTGTGACATTTCCACGGTCAATGTAGGGTTGAATATGACTTGTTTGCTGAATTGATGGCCATGGTGGTGGAATCCAATCAGGATGCCTTCGAGGCACATTATAACTCCACAAGTCCACTTTGTCATATTCAATACCATATTCAATATCCCAAGGAATACGCCAATTTGAGTGTGTCTTTGACATGGTAGTACCTAATGAAACAAGGTAGCGCAAGGATCAAAGAGCACAAGAAAATGATATACGAACAAGACAAGAAACGAGACAAGTTTTACTTGAAACAATAAGCACTTAAGGGTTCTTTAGTGGTTAAGTCAAGTTTTGCACAAGTCTAATTTCTTTGTCGACAATTCTTTCCAAGCAAAACAATTCAAATTGCAAGTAATATTGAGCTTCTAGATTGAAAAGCTTCAAGTAATACCATGCAATTGTCAAAGAAATTTTTTGCAAGAGAGACTAGACGATGGATAGATGCGAGATGGAAGAATAGCTCAAGTGAATGTCAAGCACGTTACCTTATTTTGGCTATGGTCTTGACGGGAGAAAAGGCTTGCCTTATTTTGACTTTTCCCTTCTCAATTTTAATTTTCAGATTTTTTTTGGATGATTTTCTTTGCTCAAGTCGAGAGCTTTTGGACACTTTTTTTTGTTTGATTTTTGTGAGCTTTACTAAATTGAAATGCAAGATAAGTAACATGCAAATCTCAAGAAGAAGATAGTAGAACAAGGGATTCGTCTTACTAGTCTTTCCTATCAAATTTCATGCAAAACAATCCACTATAATCGCAACAAGAACTTCAAGATTACAAAATGCATTCAAATTAATTCACAAAGAAAAAATTTCAGCAAATGAAACAAGACTTGATGCGTGTGGGAATGGATTGAATGGAGGGATTGATGGCTGATTTTTGTGGTCAAAGGAGTGATTTTAGGGAGTGATTTATGGAAGGCTTTAATGAGGCGAAATTTGTGGGTTTTGATGGATTCCTTTGGCCGATTTTGTATGGATGAATGTGGATGGGTTCTTGGCTTCAACAATGGAGTTTAAGCACAAGAATGGTCGAATATGGGATGATGATATGGATGGATATAAGTGTAAATTGAAACAAGAAAAACTTACTCGATCCCTGGCGTGCTCTGATACCAATGTTGAGTTCTCGTCTCCGGGAACGCCTTCTTTGCACGGATCTAGATCGAGGAGGCAAGTTCTTCTTGAAGTTGTTGATGAATGGAGCCTCGGGTGAGGCTTGGCGTGGCTTCGGAGGTGAAGCAAGTGAAGGATATAGCCTCGGATGAGGCTTGGTGCAGCGAAATATGAGTGTCAATGAGGACTCGAGTCTCAATGGAAGGGAGACGAAGGAGTACTCAAGGTAGAGAAGCGGAAGACTTTGGATAAACAAGACTTTGAATGTGATTCAAAGGCTTGAGAAGATTTCGGGGTTTGTTTCTTTGTAGATCTTTATCACACAAAGAAGAAGAAGGGATAGATCAAAGGGGACTCGAACCACCTTTGACAGTGTTTTGACGCCAAGGCAAAAGGATAGGAGTTTTATCAACTAAAGGCTTTTGCTTAAATCTTAACGTGCTTTACAATGGAAGCCTTGTGAGGCTTTTATAGGCATGAAGACGTCCTTGGGCTGCAAGCCAAGGTTCACTCTTCAAATCAAGCATTAAAGAGGCTAAAATCTAGGAAATAAATGCTAAGTGTGAACAAATCAAAAGGAGAGATCTAAGGGATTATCCTAGACACTTATTAGGATGATCCAATGGCTGAGAATGGTGATCCTTGTGACCCTCACACGGATTGATGACATGGAAATTCAGTTTGGAGGATTTTAAGAGATCACATTGAATGTTTGATGGCGCAAAAAGGGGGATTGTGTCTCTCCCGCGTCCGAGGCCTTTGGTACGCGCGCTGGGACCTAATCTTGACTCTTTGGGTCCATTTAGGACCAATGGAACCATGTGCGCCGAGCCAATGTGGCTGGAAGGGCTCGGATGCACACAAGCCTACTTTGACGCGTAGGCGGCGTCGGGCGTCAAGCATGGACTTGGTCACTTTGAACTTGTGAGGCACTTGTATGGGCGTTCTTGACCTTATTGGACTCATTTGATACCTTTGAGTCCAATGGTAGTGGCTTGATGGGATTGAACCCCATGGTGAGATCACATCATGAATCTTGCTAGTGACATTATTCTTTAACTTTAACTCTTCAATGAAATGTAAAATCATTAGTCTTTGCATAAGATGAAAAAGAAGAAAAATGAATCAAAGTAACGTACTCCTCAAATACATGCTCACTCGAACATCAGAGAGTATTGTGAAAGTGATTGTATTGGCTTATGTATATCAAAGTAACGTACTCCTCTAGATATTAGATATTGTCAAAAATAGATTATAAAAGAATAGGGATATTATCTTAATGTATATGATTGTAAAAAAAAATCTTTTAGGAATTAAATTATATTTGGATAGTGTGTAGAAAGTAGATAATTTTTTTAGAAATATGATAATTACGTAATTTAATTAATATGTATAGTGATAAGAAGATAAAAAAATAGATAAAAGATAATTAATTTATTAAATTAATACGTATAGATGAGAAGAAGATAAGATTTTTTCGTAAAAGATAATCAATTTATAAATATTATGATATTACTTTTCAAGTTTCATAAATATGTGAAATTTTTTTGGTTTTTTTTTTTAAAGTCATGACGACGTGGGAGATGACGTGACTAATGAGATGGCATAGTTAAGAGCCCGACACATAGGCAAATTGAACATAAGGGCGACATGTGACAAAACAACGCTCTGTTTTAATTTCATATATATAGAAGTTATGTTGAAAAAAATATAAATATTTCAAATTATAAATTATAATTATAATTTATTTAAATATTAGCTATATTTAAATATCACCTAAGGTAAATGTTGACCGGGCGGTAATTCCACAATCTCAACCATACATATGATACATTGTAGTGATGCTTACAACCAAACTCTGTATATTATCGAATGAATATTCACTATACAAATGTGTTGCAAACTGGAGCATTAGCTGCTTTGTATGCTGTCAGGACAGTGGTAGCACACAATATAACCCATTTGGTTCTTCAAGGAGACAATATAACACTAGTTCATAGTCATACCATAGGGAGGATTCCGCAAATCCATGAGAAATTTAAACAATAATAATACAAGATATTCAATCCACTTTGCAGAAACTTATTGATGTTAAGATATTTCATTGTTATATAGAAACAAATAGAGTTGATGATGTCCTATCTTTTAAAAATACTAGGCGGGTTGTGTGTAAGTGCACGCGGGTTTGATCGTTTGACATTTATTGATAGGGAATACTTGTTTATGTAATTTTAATCAAACTGTATAATTGAATTGAAATTAATAGTGAAAATAAAAAGTGAATTTTTTAATTGATAAACAGAACACATATATACATAATTATCTATTACATAAGTATTCTGACAATTGTTTGTCTAGATTTAGGTTTCGGTGTAACAGTCTCTTACGGTGTAACGGTGTAATGAGTATTTACCCTCAATGGTATTCAGGTTTGTTAAGGCTGATATTCAACTTAATTTACCTATATTAATATAGGGTAGATATTCAACTAAATAAACATGAACAAATAGCGTAAAATATTGAATAGAGGCACAAGCATATGAGAATGCGATTAGTGCATATATAACCTAAATCTATATAAAGTTGAATATCAACCTTAAGAAACCCGAATACCATTGAGGGTAAATACTCGTTACACCACAATACTCGTTACACCGGAACTCACCTCTGTTTGTCTATTACATAAATTTGTTATACATTGTTGAGAATGACGATAATGTCATATTGTGTGGACCTTCTCCGCTTCAAGCCCATTTGCATTCATTTATACAGCTCATGTTATTTGCGCCTTTTTAAGTATTTCAAAGGATGTTACATTTTCAACAACTTGTGTGCTATAAGATGTCTCTGTGTTGGGGTTTGTAGATATATTTAAGTCGGTGCTTTGTTTTGCTCTTGAGCGTCAAACATAGAATTGTCCATTTGAAAATCATGGTTGTCGCAGATATATTGCCATTTGTTCCAGAGTTTGTCCTTGTGCTTTATTAATTGTCAATGCAAAGCATACTTAATAGGGAATTGTTTGCGCTGGAACTGAAAATGATATTTTGAAATTGATGGAGGTCTAAGAGTAATTCGTGGAATGAAGGCTTTTTCGCCTTTATAATATCCCGATGAGGTTTCACATAGTATTGTATTTCGATAAAAAAAATTGCAAATCATTCTTGTTTCGTTACATAAATCAGAAGGTGTATCTAGATTCCTCAATAAAATTACTGGACATTCTTCTTTTAAACCTAATTCATGAGGGCTCATTCCTGAAGGGCATAAAGTATATATGAATTATGTTGGATATATGTTGCAATTGTAATCTATTATGGAGTAAATACTCTTATATGTAAATGTCGTTCCCGAAGCCTCTCTATTAATATCGCATTTATTATAAATGTGTCCTCACTTGTTGGACTTAGTATGGCTCGATTAGAAAAGATTGAGGCATCCAACGTGGGTTTTATCATTTAACGAAAGATATAGCTAACCAAGTGATCAAAGCAATTTACATCAATTGTAATGCATGTAAGAGCTTACCAAGCTAGCACAAACTACTTCATGTTGTGTCTTTTTTTTTTGTAGTATTGGTAGTACTTGTCTAAAATCTCCACCAAAGACTATCACTTTTCCTCCAAATATCTCTTTACTTTCACATATATCTTGTTGAAGTAAATCTAGTGATTCGATATTTTTTTTTTTTTTTTTGCCATTGATGCTTCATCCCAAATTATTAGGGAACATTCCTTGAGCAAGTGTGCAAGACTACTTTGCTTGGAAAGATTTCAAGGTAAAGCCCCAGTATCATCAACAAGTAGTTTGAAACGTGAATGTGTTGTTCTTCCAGTAGGTATATTTGAAGTTATTATTCCTTCCAACAATTGGTAGAACAATTTTTCCTAGTGATCGCGTTTTTGCATAAAGAGCACAATAAAGGAAAATTCTGCATGTTCCACCTGGACCATCAATGAAAAGGCTCTTGGGTTACTATTTTTATGTGCTTCATTATGGATTTATAAGCACTTGTTCTTCATTGAGAAGTTTTGGTGCATTAACGTAACATGCAGGAACAAGAGCATTTAATGCATCACTGATATCTCTGGATACAAAATGAGAAAATGTATTATGTTGGTGATAAATATCCAACTTGAAGTCTTTGAGATTCTTTCCGATGTCATCTAGGTGTTTTTCAATTTAAATACATTTCAAATGTAATATCTTAGTGGTTTCTCATCGATAATGATACGAGAAATCTTCTTAAAACCTTTATAATGGCGCTCCCACAAGGACATTGGATTTATTTGCTCACAATGGACCAATAATGTGGCGAATAATCTCCTTAAGACTGATGGCATTTGGGCGTGTTTTGCTTCTTCCATGCATGAATCAACATAGTTGTCTTGTTCCACTAATCCATTTTTCTTAGTTGCTTCTTGAAATGTATTATATGTGTATCATGTAACAGTCCTTATATCTTCGAATGATTTTGGTTCTTTTATCTTTGTAAGAAATAGCCGCATGTAATAACGTGCTCCTTTACCAGATTGACATATGTAAGTCTTCCAACTGCTGGTGAATGTTTTCTTTTACTCCACAATTTTGAAGATTTATTTCAAACGTAGTCATGTGGAAATTCAGTGTACAAACAGGGGCTGATGTCTGGATTATTGGTCTTGAATTCAAAAAATCATGTTAACATAGTGATCTTTCGTCCTTTATCTTTAGATACTCTTATTAAGTTTTCAAATTCCCTAGAAGTTACAAGATGCATATCAGGTAAGTGTACTTGTAATGGATATACTGTTGGGCTCATTTCATATAAAGGGAAGGCAAATATTCTTCAAGCAACTTCAGGATGGGATACCCATCTTGCAGTTTGAAATGTTGTGATTTCATCTCTTTTGTAATGCTCATTATGGGATATATCAAAGGATACACGATAGTGACCCTTGCATTTATATTTGTAAATGTACTTAACTTCTTCTATTGTAGAACAAATTTTCACATTAATGTGACAATCAAGAGAAGCAAGAAGGTAAGGATTGTAAATGTACCATTGCTTGTTTAATTCAGCGCGTCCGATGCATACAGAGTCTCCATTTTCTCTTCATCTATAAATCGGATATGAATCATTGCCACACATTGTGAAGTCCGCATATTCTTTCGGGTAGTTTGATTTGCACTTACTTTGGAAACCATCTTTTTTCATGTAAGCACAAGTTGGATTTAGAGTTCCGCATGAACCATGCATCATATGTGGTATGACAAGTTTGTGTAAGTAAGGAGTTCCATTGCTAGGTAGTTCAGCACATACAAGTTTATCAAAGGCTTTTGGATTTAATATCTTAGAGCATAGTATCATCAAGATATGTGCATGTGGCAACCCACGTTTCTGAAATTCAATAACCTCAACTCTTGCCGCAACTGGACCAAATATGTTATCCTCCATTATTAATTTTTTTAGTAGTACATTTTTTGTCCGAAATATTCTTGTTGTTATGTCTGGTTTGTCTTGTGTTTTTTCTCCTTCTTCAAGTTCTTTTTTTATGTTTGGCTAATTTGGATTACATGTCATTGTGATGAATAAATCTGGTTTGCATAATTTTTGAACAAGTGATAATAGCATTCAAATATCTTTGCCTCGTGTCTCTTGGACCACCGATAAATGATGGTGGGAGTATAATACGTCTGCCAACAGATGCCGCATTTCTATTGCCATCATTCACATTGTCAAAGACACTTTGATATAGTTCACTCCTTATTTTGGTTTGATTATTACGGTAGTAGTCCAAGCAAGTGTTTTCAATTTTTACATACATATCAACAATATACTACAAAAATACTCTTCCTGATTTTAGTATAAAGTTCTTTGACCGGATTTGGAGTTTGTAAACATATTATTCTCTGCAAGAAACGTGATGCTCATCCCCATCTTTTATTGCTGTTTCGTTAGATGTTGCAAATACGTCAACAGACAAAATGATGGGATCCTGCCTAGCCAACAAAGGGTCTATTCTGAGTCCTGCTAGTCCGCCCCCATGGAGACCTCCTTGGTTCAACATGAAATGGTATCCTCTATATAAGACCATGATATCCAGTTCCCTCTCTGATAAGTACAGGTCAGTTCCCATCAATGTGGCCATCGTCAGTTCCTTACCAGCAGAGCATACCTTGAGGTTCCTAACCTCCAGTTCCATAATGCACACGCTCTCTAGTATTGACACCTCCAGTTCCAATTCCCGTTCTCAGTGCCAATTCCCGACTTCAGATCCTGAAGACAGTTCCTTTGGCACCAGTTCCTACGAGTTGTAAAGCTGCTTATCTTATTAGTTATATTTATTATTATTTCCTATTTTTAGTATATGTTATTAGGTTAAGGGCGTGTCTACTCTCATGCTTGAGAGGTCGGCCCTAGTTTCCCTTTATCATTATCTTTATTATCCTTTCTTTACTTATTTTGCAAGATACTCTTTTGTAAAGGCTCGCCTATATATATGGCTTGCCGTCTTCATTAATATCACGTTTAGCTTTTGGATTAATTGATAAAGTCGAGTGCATCTCCTTGTTAATCCCCTAGGCGTCACCAAACAAAGTCTAACTTCTTTATCCTTTCTTCTTACTTCTAATCCTCTTCCCCGGTGGATTTATCTACCAAACCCTACGTAAACCTACACTTTACATTCACTTCATCTCTACAATTCATCCGCTCCATCGTTGTTGCTTGTTGCCACAAGTAACAACATCACTATCAACCAGTTCCCCAGTTACTGTCAAGTCTTCCGCCGCCCTTCGAGTTCCCAAACTCGACCAGTTCTTGAGAAGGACGACTCCCTACGAGATCTAGATCGCTCCAACAAGTCATTCTTGACCTTTCCGAGGCCAGGAATGCATCAATGGTCTCTCGAAATTAAGTAAACCAAGCATGTTGAGATTGGGAAACTGATATCGTCGTTTGGACGAGCATTTTTCTTTGTGACTTTCTTGATACATTGATGCCATCCTGATTCTCCCTTAGGAAATAAAAGTGGATACTGCAATAGATCATAGCAACCAAAGTAGTGTAGAACTTTGTGTGGTTTGTTTGGTTTACCATACACTACTATATGTTGACTATTTATTCGATCAAAACTGTTCTCTTCAATGAATATTGCAGCAACCCCGTCGCTTGTCGGGACATTGTAAACTCGTTGATCCAACACTGGATTTTGAGAAATCATAATTTTTGAGCTTTCCATAATGTTAACTTTTTGTAAGGATCGAAAGAAACATGCATATGGATTTTGATTCATTATACCCATAAGCAGAGAAATAGTATTTGAGCATAGATCCTTAAAACAATGATCACTGTTTTTCCTCCTTAAATCAAGCTCGGTATCTCCATCATAAAAGTATATATGTAGATAGTTTGGATTTTTTCCTTCAGGTTACAATTCAGAAATGTAGTGATAAATTTGTCCATGGAGTACTAATGTATATATTTCTTTATCACTTGGTTTTTTAAATTGCCCGCAAATAGAAGCGAATGAAAAGAAGTTATTATAGAGTCGATCGTACTTCCTGGAATTTTCTCCACATTCATCTTTCTTTTTGTACAAGTCAACAAGCTCTTGAGCAATTTCATTCGTAACTAAATGAAGTTTTTCATTTTGACAACAAAGTGTGGGGGTATTCATATGGAAATTTGGTTGCATAACACTTTTCGCAAATTGGTAAAGTTGGCATGACAATTGTAGATGTGGGAACATGATCCATACCAAGTGCAGAAAATACAGGTTCCATTTGTATGTGACTTTTTCTTTTACTTGGTCTTGACGTGGGTACATGATTTGTGCCAAGCGTTGCTGATATTGACTCGTTTTGTGCCCGACTTCTCCTTTTTCTACTTGTACCTGCTACTGATGTGGAACTACCAAGTGATGCTGAGATTGGTTCATTTAGTATGTAATTTCCTCCTTATTTTACCTGGACCAACAACCGATGTAGCTAGCCATTATGAATTATGGATAATAGCTCGAACAATGTGTTGTGCTTTGTTCTTACATAAAAATAAATAAATCTAAACTCAAGATGATGTAAGACACTATTAGTGAATAAAAGTAGGCTACGTTGTTTAATTAAGATTCAAACATTCAAGAATACAAGAATTCACATGGCATATAAACAACACAACGACATAGAATTCACATGGCATAGTAATAACACAGAAGCAAAGCGTATGAGTAAATGTTTTTCAAATTGAGGTAGTGATGCGTAGCATTTCATATGTGTTATCTAGTGGTTGTTAGCATAGATTAGAAATCATTTGGAGTCATTTTATATGTACCTAGCATTTTGAGGCTCGCGCTACGCGAGCCTCAAAACTGTACTTCAAAATTCATTAAATCCACAAGTATAAAAATCAAAGGACTTATAGATGAAAATATACGAGTGTGAACAATTGCTTACCCTAATCAATATACCGCATGAGGCAATCCTCTGACCATGAGCCCTAGATGCCCCTCCCAGATTACGATACACATAAGCAAGAATGGCAGCACCCCAGGCATACACATCAAAGCGGTCACGCTCCTGCAAAAGACATAACCACTTGATCTTCACGACATTAGTTGCCTTGTCCACCAAGACAGTCGAGCTGAGAAGCAACAAAAGGTAGTACGTAGCAATATGGATCACGAGCCTCTCTTCCTCTAGCAACCACATCTTCTGCCTCAGCCAACGCTGCAACCACTTGACAGGAATGCCCCCAGCCGTATGTTAGCTCTTCACCTCCTTGTAGTCCACCTCCAACCACTAACAATATGTACGCACAGATTCTGTGGCAACATCTAGGACCTTCATATCCTCTACAACTTCAGCCTTAACAACTGCAAGATCAACATATGTAGTCTCAACAACTGTAACCTCAACATTTGTAGTCTTAGCATCTGTAGGATATACAACTGGTGATGACGGGATAGGAGAAAACAAAGTAGAAAAATCATAATTATCTACGCTCAAATCTTGAGTACTAGTAGGCTCCTGAGACAGATCTTGAGTGTCCTCTTTTCTATGAACACTCCCAACAATGCATCAGGATCATCTGGACCTTCAACCACGGGCCTCTTCAATAGACGGCCAAATTCTTCATCCATATCAGATATAGCTCATGGCACCTCCATATCATCACTCTCATAACCCTCTTGCCTGGGAATTATGCAATCTCTTATATCCGTGTTCACGAGCCCACAATGAGCATGTATCGTAGCTGAAACACCAACCTCTCGTGTATGACACTCTACTACTGGAGTAGGCTCCGTCATTCCAGTGTCTAGCGCCGCATGCAAGCTCTATAATATTCCAAAATAATTATTAATTAAGTAAACTCATTCCTAACTAACTATGATATTCAAGCGAACCGATCTTATAAATCTTAGTTACTAATTGCCTTTACTTAGTAACACCGACATAAACATAACTTCAAAAAGTTCATATTAATGCAAATCTAGTTTATTTCATGCAAATCTAATTATTTTCATGAAATTGAATATAATCATGCCAATCAATTTAATTCAGGTAAATCTAATTAATTTCATGAATTTAATCATGCAAATCAATTTAATTCAGGCAAATCTAATAAATTTCATAATTTATCAGGCAAAACAATTCAATCCAGGAAAATCTAATTCATTTCATGAAATTTAATTTAATCATTTAAATCACTTCAATTCAGGCACGAGTTTCGACTAACTAATTGTTTTCCTTAGTCCTCGATCGGGGCATTTGAGGTTCAGTTAATATTTCAACTCCAAAAATTGCACTCGAGCTCGCTGGCGCACATGCCTCCTCCTTGTTTCCCTCCTCCTCTTCCATCTTCACCTCCTCCGATGACGACATCATCTCCGACAACGACATCGCCTCCGACGACGACATCACCTCATCCACCTTCTGCATGAATCACGCAAGCCCTGCATGACCTCGTCCCCTGTTTGCTTTTTCAGTGGAGGTGGTGTCGACGACAGCGGCGACTCCGTCAATGACAACGATAATGTTTTCCATAGATCCTTCTATGTTGAAACCTGCTTTGTCGGGCTCTCCTTCTCTATCCCCATCGGCGCCTCGGAATTTTCGATTAAATCGGCATGAAAAGTTGTCGTCGACGGAGCTGCCATAGTTGTCGAGGTCAAAGGACCCGAATCGTAAGATTCTTTGGTCTCTTTGGGTGGGGAATCGGGTGGGGAATGTGATTCCATTTGTAATTTTGGGGTTTCCTAACTTTTCCGGGGTGTTTTTTTTGGGTTTTTTGGGGTTAGCGGTGGTGTTGCGAGATTGAAAAAGGAAGAAGACGCTAAAACCTGGAGCGCAAGCCCTAATCCCCACGACTATATTATGTGTTTGACAACAACCCTAGACCTATACCATACGCATAAATAGTGCGCGTAGAAGCTAGCCTGATAGAGCAAATTATCATAGTGCTAAATCAAAGAAACCCTGTAATACTAACTAGAGTATAGCAAGTAAGTAGAGGTCGAACCCAAGAGAATCAAAACACCAATTCTAATGCAATAGTGAAATATCAACTCACAAACACTTATGTTTTTTTTATTGTTCGAACTAACAAATAACAAGAAACAAAGCAAGGCAATGATGGTTGAGAATATGATATGAAGGGGTTCCACCTAGCAAGTATCCACACAACAGTCAGACAAGTTGATCATTGATTATCTCAAGCTCTTATCAATCTTAGGGAATGTTCCTATTCTGATCTTTGATATATTAGCAAGCAAACCAGTCCTGATAATACTTACTTTTCAATAACCTAAGAGACCTCCTAAGTTGAATCAAATAGCAACAAAGAGTATAGGAATCACAAGGACGCATGCAACAACTTAAGAACCACAAAGTATTGAACATGCAATCAATTTTCTTTCACAATTGTAATCAACTACCATATTATGGATGTTATAATGACAAAGAATTCCAACGTCTATTCCTAGTCTAGAAATAGAAAATTATTAATCAAACTAGGTGATCAATTTAGCAAAACCAATAGAAATCATATAGATAAAAGCAAGAGAATCAATACAAACCCAAAGGAAAAGAGCAAAAGTTATAAATCTTACAATTGAATCAACTGAAGGTTTCAACTGCTAGGCAAAACAACGAAATTAGTTTATGCTCATAGTTTGCAAGACAAGGTTTCTCGATGGAAGAGAGAAAGCATAATTAAATAAAAGGAAAGTCCACTAAACGAAATAACAAAATAAAACAAGAAAGGAAATTCAGCTTAAATGAGTCGGCCCAGAAAACGTGAGTCCACGCGGGTTAACGCGATCACGTTTTGGTCCTGAAGTTTCTGTTGTCTTTTGTTGATAAAACGCGATCGCGTTAAGTTGATGGTGATCGCGTCTTCTGCTGATGGAGATTGCGTCGCATGCTGGTGATCACTTCTTCTGCTGCAGAACCTTCATTCTTCAACTTCAAACGTCTTCATGTCAATGTCTTCAAATCACTTGTTAATCCTTCTAAATCTTCATTTTAGCTCAGATCCTCTAAGTCATAGAAATTCTCCAAAACCTCACAAATCAACTCTAAACATAGTGTAATAATCCCTAGTTACGCAGTACAAAGTGCAACGTATCATAGACTGTCAACTGCTTATACGCACTATTTATGCGTATGGGGTTATCTATATGTGGGCTTCTTTATTTATTTTTGACATAATCCTTATACATTTGACTTATGCGTAGTATGTTTTACTAGGTTAATTTATTTTCCTCATTTACCCTCCAGATGCCAAGTGCATATGATACGTGTATCAATTGTGTACGTCGTATTTATGTGTGTAACTCTGCGTCCATATAAACAACAAATAGTGTGCATAAGTGTATCTTTCAGTCACAAATATTTGTAATTTCTTAGAAAGTTGTCTAGGCATGTCTTTTGTATATAAAATCAATTTCATTTCAAGATAGAATAATTAATGAACATGATAACAAGAAATGACCTAACGTGTAACATTGGCTATAAATGTGAGTTATGTCTCAGTCACAAATATTCATCATTTGTCTCTCACTCGTAGCGTAAATTACTGATTATATAGTCAAATAAAAAAATTCATGTTGTTCCAAAAAGTAAACGAGGTTTCAATTTATGACATTATTTTGGAATTTATTCATTTTCAAATCACCGAGGACTAATTATGCTTGTATTGTAATCTCTTTTTTCTTCATCTTCTTTGAAAATTAATTCTCACAGTTAATGTCCATTTTAATGTTTTATTATTTTTCCTTTTTCTTGCATTTTTGGACTTTGAACATTAGGGTCTAAAATTGGATTTCGTACAAAGTTATATATGTTTTTTTACTATGGAAACATTTCGTAAAAATAACATCAATATAAAAATTATTTAAAATCAAGGTATAATAACATGAGTATGAGGTCTATCAATCTTATTAAATATATAAGTTTTTAAACATCTATCTTATATATTAAAGCTGAACCCTTTTGAGCTTTTAGAGTGAGTTTAAGAAAGTTGTTAGGCTATTTATTTATTTATTTTTTTAAAACATAATTAACCTATTAACAAATTACATTAAGAAAAATAAAAACATTAATTTGGAGCAAATTATTTTTTAGATTTAAGTAAACTTAATCTATCTAATTATTATTCATCTATTTTACTTTTGATATATAATGAAATTTGAAGCAAATATAAAACTATAAATATCTAACCATGTTAAAGAATAATAAGAACTTAATAAAACTCAGTATTGATTATATTTTTAATTATCCATTAAAAATTTGATAGTTAACCAATGAAATAACACATAAATATATTTTATTTATTATAGATATTTGAGGTTGTAGCAATATAAAATACTATAAAATACTATAAATTACATAAAACGTATGTCAAAATCGATGATAAAATTATTATTAAGTAATTATATAAACATATTCCCGTGCATGATATGGGTCTTGCACTAGTATTTTGTTGAACCAAGGCATAAATATGATTTATATAACCTTTCAAAAAAAAGTATGATTTATATAATATCACATTATACTTCAAATGTGTTCGTTTAACCCCCGCGTGCAGCGCAGACTACAAACTCTAGTCTAAATAAAAGTTAAATATGTGGCCGAAAATTAAAAGTCACCTTTAATATCTTTTTTATTCTTTTCCTTTTTTAAGGCTTTGATGAGATATTGGGCTCCAAATTGGATTTCAACTATACTCGTTCTATATCAACATCAATAGATAACTATAGACAACTATTTAAAATACTCGTTCTATATCAACGTCAATATATAACTATAAGGCTTATTGGCGTTATTAGCTATATAATATAGGGGTTTTTGCAGGAAACCACCCGTTATTTGTCGAAATTTGCAGGTAACCACCCGTTATAAACTTATTTATTCTAAACCACCTAAATTCTATACTTTTCTTACAATTCACCACCCGTAAACAGTTTCTGTCCAAGTTGCCGTTTGAGTATGTGAAATGACCATTATACCCCTTGTTTTTTAACCAAATGAAGGGTAAAAATGTCATTGTAATATCCGATGAATCTGACGAGAATTTGAAAGATATTTTCAATTTCTCGTATGACTCCTGCAATTTATCATTAAGGTAAAACTTCATCCTTAGGTAAAATGTTCATCAGGAAAGGGGTGAACTCTCGATCGGCGATTGGAGATTGATCGAAGAATAGGATTCTCGCAATTGAAGATCGAAGCTTTCCTCTCAGGAATCGAAGAACGAAGCTTTCGTCGCAGGAGTCGTGGTAAGTAATCCTCAAACCAATGTAGTCCGCAATTAGGGTTTATTCGAAAACGAATATTAGGGCCTTTACGTTCTCGAATTAGGGCTATATGTAATCGAATTAGGGCTAGGTTGTTCTGTACGTGAGTTTTGGTTATCTAATTTGTTGAAGTAAGTTAAGTGAATTAGGGATTTCGAATAGGGGATTCAAATTAGGGATTTCTTTCGAATTAGGGTTGTTGTTAAATTTGTGTGTAAAAATCATCTGATAATGTGCAGGATCATGTCATCTGAATCTCAATCCTATTCTTCACACAATGGTAGCATATTTTGTCATTGCAATATGAGGCCTGTAATTCTTACAGCTTATACTCCTAAGAATTATGGAAGGAAATTTTTAAGATGCCCATCAAGATGCTGCAAATTTTTTCAATGGATTGATGCCCCATTGGAGCCCAATGCCAGTGACATAATTCGAAAATTGGAAGAGAAAAATCTGCAGCTCAAAGCAACAGTGAAGGCCAAAGATAAGCAGATTGGGAGGTTGTGGTTGCTTGTATTTGTATTGGTTGCTGAGATTGTATTTTTTAGGTTTTATAAGTAGGGCTAATGTGTTATCTTAGTATCTTTGAGACATGACAAAATGTTGTATGAATCTTATTTGTAAGTCTTATCTAATTTTGAATTTATGAATTATGTAAGTCTTAATATTGCATCAGATTGCAAGTTTGAATTTGGCTTATAAAATGGTACATTGGTTGCATGAAAAGGTGCACTGGTAAGCTGCAGGTGCATTGGGTTTTGCTTGGTCAAAAGTAGGTTAATACACACATACTGATGTTCAGGTGCATTGGTTATTGTTTGACCAAAAAATAGTTAATGCACATTTGTAACCCTAGTTGTTAACTATATATAAGGAGTCTTCCTACAGTTTGGTTTCATTGTGTGACTTGTTCGAACAAGCTCAAGGGGAAGAGAGGTTGGGTTTGCTGAAGTTTTTTTGAAATGGCTCAAAATGTTGATCCTGAGGTGATTGTATTGAGTTCAAACAATTCATCATCTGATGAGTCCTCTAATTGGAGTTCAACCGAGGAGTCTTCTGATGTCGAGGAGATCAACAATCCAGAAAATTGACATATAGTTGAAGTAGGAGGTGGAGGCGAAGCAGCACTTGAAAGAGCACGCAGTTGCCCATGTGACAAGAAGAAGAGTTTCATTGTTTCAATGAAGAAATCGTTTGTCGAGGACGATTGTCGACTAGTACTTTCTTATCTCTTGTCTTATAAATTGGTGTTATACTTGTTTGATATTGACATTATTTTGTTGTGTGCAGCCACTCCCTTACAAGCATGTAGATAGGTTTATGAAGAGATTCAAAAAAATCAAGCTATCAAATGGTTATCATCATTGGCCTGTACTTGTGAAACATAGCAACAATGCATATAGGTTGGGAAAAGGCTGGAGGACTTTTGTTGAAGAAAACAACATGCGCAAGGATGATGCGTGCCTGTTTGAGCTATTGGGCGTAGGACATGATGGTGCTGTCTATGATGTCAAGATCTTCAAGTCTTGAACAATTGGGTGTTCTATCCTTCTAGGTGTTTCTCTGCTTGTTTCCAAACTAAGATATGGTCATTTTGTTCCACGTGAGCTTGATCTTGTCGATGTGCCAACTTGTGATCTTGTTGTAGTTCCAGACCTGGATGCAACTTGTGATCTTGTTGTAGTTCCAGTGGTAGGCTTTTTAGAATGTCTCGGAGGATGGAACTTCCTGGCAGTAGTAGGTCTTAGAGCATCAACCTGCGATAAATAAGTAGGCCTCAGTAACAATGAAATAAGTAGGAAAATCAGTGCAAAAATCAAAATGGCACTCACATTATTAGAAGTTGGTGCTTGGGATGACTGTGTAGATGGAGGTTGTGTCATCTCTTGGAGAAGGAGTGCATCCTGCCAAAATAAAATGAAGTAATGGTCAACCAAAATAAAATGAAGTAATGGAACTTCCTACTATGTTTGAACCCACACTCACACTTATTCAAACAATAAGCTGAAACTTTAGACTTGTCATTATGCAAGTAATAGTAGTCAAAACCATTCTCCAAGGCATACTGTTTTAAAGCTTTTCTAAAAACTTCATTAGATGCAAATGTCATTTGTTTCTTGAGACATATCTTGTGCTTGAAATCAACTAAATGATTAAACTCTGGAAACTTAGCTTTGGGAACCTTATCTTCATCAGAACTGGAGGTCACATAGGTGTCCTCATCAACTATGATGTCAAAGACATCTTCTCCATCATCTGCACCCACCTCAGTGTTGATATTCTCATCAAAGACATCCTTGTCTACATTTGATTCAAAGGCAACATTGTCCTCATCTGAATCCCCAAAGATATTCTTCTCATAAACCACATCATCATCATCCGAGGACTCCTCTCCTAACAGCTCAGCATCATCATCTCCTGAGTCATCTTCAACATATGTGGTTTCAAAAGGGACTTGGAAAGGATTGCTGAAAGGGGCAGATCTGGTGGTAAATTGGCTTTCAGTGCCTAAGGGGGCTTGTGTAGCTCGAGAGGATACTTGGCTTTGGCTGAGATTGGGAGGTTGATCAATAATTGGGGATGAAATAGGGTTCTCAGTTGGGCCAACACTGATGGGCCTTCCATAGCTCCTTGATGGACTACCCATATTAGAAGGCTGGGCCATTACAGTTAATGGACTTAAATCTGCCCCATGAATGACATACACTTCCAAAGTATGATCATTCCCTACAGATTCACACCACTGCAATATATCATTGTCTCCTATGATCTGTTTGATCCGCAGTGGCATACCAGACCTTGCATACCATAGTTCCTTAATATCTTCAACTCCCACAACCTCCTTAATGAAATCCTCTAGTTCAATCTTAGAAATTAAATCAGGATCTACATTATCCTTCTTATAAATCTTATTTCTCCTATAAGACAATCTGTCTTGAGACATATTTGGACCCAAATAAAATGTCCCATCATAAAAGAACTTGATGTTAACACTCATCTGGAGCCATAAGACAAACAATAAACAATTAACATTTAATAACTATACATATCTATACTATAATAACTAAGGCATAGGATTTCCATGATTTGTTTATACTATATTGGCACATATATCGAAATTCATCATCCACATCATCTATCTACACATGCTTGAAAGCTGAAAAAAGATTCCAAAACAAAGAAATGAGACCATGATCACATGCTTCAAAGCTGCAAAAAATATTTCATATCCACTTACTTCCAAAGCATTGAATTCAAGTCAACAACCACTACCAACAACCATTCAAACATCCATTCAATTGAAAAATCCGAAACAAACACTAATTGAAACCAGCAAACCCTTAAATCATCTCATAAGAGAGATAGGGAGAGTGAGAGAGAGAGAGTTACCTTATGTTGAACACCCTTGGTTGTTCTACGTCTTCAAACGAAGCTCAAACCTCTAGAAATGGCCTCGTCTTCTCCCTCGATCGAAACCCCCAAATTCTGCCTTCTGAAACCCTAGATCTCCGTCTTCAATACAAACCCGATATGATGCCTTCTCAAGCCCTAAACCTCCAACCTCAATCGCAACCCAGAAATTCCCCCTTTTGAAACCCTAAACCTCCATCCTCAATCGCAACCCAGAATTAGAACAAGAAAACCCTAAATTTTCTCCATCAATCGCAAGCTCCTTTCTCACCCAAAATCGACAGATTCCGAGCTCGCACAACCTATCTCCCTTCGTAATCTCGCACAACCTATCTCCCTTCGTAATCTCGACGAGATCGAACTCAATCGCCAAGAAATCGGATCCCCAAATCGATCGTCAATTTGGACGGAAATTGTAAAAAGTAATTTTTAAATTAGGTTAAAAATTTCAATCGACAATTTCTCGCGATATAATGAAACCGGGTTGGGAATGGGTTGGCAAATCCGGTTATTTGGTTAAAAAACAAGGGGTATAATGCTCATTTCACAGACTCAAACGGCAACTTGGACGGAAACTGTTTACGGGTGGTGAATTGTAAGAAAAGTATAGAATTTGGGTGGTTTAGAATAAATACGTTTATAACGGGTGGTTACCTGCAAATTTCGACAAATAACGGGTGGTTTCCTGCAAAAACCCGTATAATATATTAATCAAATTAAAACATAAACAAAATTTATATATCACATAATACTTCAAATTCAATCTCTTATGTCTCACGCGTTGCGCAAACTACCAATTCTAGTAAATTATTAAAACTCAAAAACTAAAGACAAACAATAACCTTAAAAAAGAAAATATATCTTAAAAAAATATGGAGGTCAAACCCCGTATGAGACGTTACTAAGCTAGTTTAATTTACAAAAATGTAGATTACAAAGAAGTGTATTTACACACGCGCGGGCTACCAATTCAAGTAAATTATTAGAACTCAAAAATGCCAAAACTTTTATAATAAAATTGAAAGACAAACAATAGCCTTAAAAAGGAAAATAAATCTTAACAAAATCTGAAGGCCAAACCCCGTAAGAGACGCGGTTGTTAAGCTAGTTTAATTTACAAAAATGTAAATTACAAAGAAGTATTTACACGCACAAGCTACAAATTCGAGTAAATTATTAGAACTCAAAATGACAAAACTTTTATAATAAAATTTAAAGACAAACAATAACCTTAAAAAAGAAAATATATCTTAACAAAATCTGAAGGCCAAATCCTGTGTTACTAAGCTAGTTTAATTTTCCAAAATGTAGATTACAAAGAAGTGTATTTACACAGTGGCGGAGCTAGGGGGTGCTTGAGAGTGCTTCAGCACCCCCTTCGCCCGCCAAGAGCGGTGGTAGTAAGCTTTGTTTTTCAAGGAACTCCATTGGAGCACCTGCAATAATTTTAGGTCCGGCTACCATTTAAAAGAGAAGATGGGTTTACTTTCCAGTTTTTATTTTATTTTAAATGAGTAACAAAACGATGTCGTTTCACTACTTCAACTAATAAGCACTACTTTTTTCCACATGTGTCTCCCTCCACTTCTATAACCCATTTCAGTTGGCGATTTTTATTTGTAATGTTATGCATGTCATGTCATGGATAAGCCTTATTATGTTTATTAATGGGCCTAGCCCAATAAGCTGATTATTTTTACTACATAAAATCTTACCTAATAAATTTGTTTACTTTTTATATTTCCTAACAGTTCAAAATAATGTAAGGCTTGTTTTTTAATATTATTTTATTTGTAAGATTGTAATTTGAGCATTATCACATAACTACTTCTCTACATAAATAAAATAAAACTTATTTTACTATAGTTTTTTTTTCAAGTGTACATAATTATTAAAAATAATAAAAATATTAATTGTCACTACTTGTTAACCACACCAATAATATATGAGATTGAGCACCCCCTTCAAAAAACTTCTAGCTCCGCCACTGTATTTACACGCGCGGGATACCAATTCGAGTGAATTATTAGAACTCAAAAATGAAAAAACTTTTATAATTAAATTTAAAGACAAACAATAACCTTAAAAAAGAAAATATATCTTAACAAAATCTGAAGGGTGAATCCTGGATATTCCCTGATAAAATATCTAGCACCGCGGTAAACAAGAACGGAATTAGGACCGACCCATGGTGTAAACCAACATCGACTCTGAAGTACTTAGTGTCTCCCCCTGAGGTACTCACACTTGTCAGAACTCCCTCATACATGTCACTTGTCAGAACTCCCTCATACATGTCCTTTAGCAACTAGATGTACGATCCTGATATCTTCGTACTCTCTATGCAACTTCACAACAACTCTTTAGGTACTCTATCATATGCATTTTCCAAGTCAATAAACAACATGTGCAGGTTCTTCTTTCTTTCCCGATAGGCCTCTATCATCCTCCTCAACAAATAGATGGCCTTTATCATCCTCCTGAACAAATAGATGGTCTCCATCATCGACCAACTCCCTGGCATGAACCCAAATTGGTTCTCCGATACGCAAACAAGTTGTCTCAACCTACTATCTATAATCCTCTCTCATAGCTTCATTGTGTATTTACACGCGCGTGTTACCAATTCGAGTAAATTTTTAGAACTCAAAAATGACAATTTTTATATTTAAAATTAAAGACAAACAATAACCTTAAAAAATAAAGTATATCTTAACAAAATCCAAAGGCCAAATTCCGTATGAGACGCGGTTACTAAGTTAGTTTAATTAACAAAGATGTAGATTACAAAGCAGTGTATTTGCACTGAACAATTGACCAGCTTCATTGCACAAGGCACGATTAACGGCCGTGCCAGAACACTGTCACCTGTAGAGAAGTAGACCACACTACCAAACCTCCAAATATAGCATCAAACAAAACAGATTTCAGCTCATTTTGCCTTTCTATAACCTTCCACGTTTTCTTCCTCTTGTAAATCCATGCGACACAAAGACGGTAATGAGAAGATTATTTTTGTGCAGATGCTTGGATGATAGATGTGAGGGAGGGGTGGAGTCTCGCCGTTCTTAATGATCGAGCTACACTTCTTCCTTCAGCATACTCTTCTCCAAGTGGCCATCTTGGCCTCAAGTCAAACTACAAGTTGCATCCAAATATCTAATAAGCTCAGCTAGATAACAAAAGGTACCCCATTAGTTGCAAAATTCTCATAGATGTGGATATTCAATCTTCATCATATTGTTGACATAACATGTGTCAAACTATTTGACACGGGACAAATGGCTACATCCACCAACAAGTTGTAGATTTCAGTGAAAGCAATAAGCGCAGATAGACAGAGGAAATGGAAAGCAAGGCATGAAAAATGATTTGAAGCAGCAGAACTGAGAAATGGAGTCCACACTAGAAATATTAGAATGAATGACACTTTTAACCGAAAAAACAAATAATGAATGAAAAACACTACATCTAACGCATACCAATGCATCTTCTGGTTCATTCATGGGTGGTGGTGGTTCAAATCTTCCCATACGGAAATGCTCAAGACCAGTCCAAGCTATCATTACACCTTTAATGTTCAGAACAGAGGTGATTAGTAGAAATTGAACAGCAATGACCCAAGGAAAGGAACTAAAACTGCAATGTTTTACTTGCCATTGTCAGTACATAAGCTAGGTGGAGGACAAACAAGAGTTAGTCCACTTTTCTTGACAACATCATTGAGCTTGCTCCTGACATACTGATTTGAAGCAACACCTCCGGAAACGACCTAAAAAATTCATAAAAGTAAATAAAAAGCTAGAAAATAAAGACATAGCATAAAAGCCTGCAACTGAAAGTAATAATCATATGAAATAATAACAATAATAATTAATAAAAAACTCAGCTTAACAGTTAAGCGTTTGTAAATTTTTAATAGGTAAGATGATCCAACATACTACTAATAGATTCTTCTAGAGTTTGTTTTATCCATTTAATTAGCTCATTTGATATTCCTGTCATTAATCGAGTTTTTAGCATTTAATACTGGTCAAAACACCAAAGGCATTTCAAAATTGTTTGCTGAGCACTTCCATAGAGCCCTAAAAGACTTGATAAATTATCCTTATGAGAGATTAACAATGATCGAATAGAGAAAATCCACTAGGAAGAGTTGATTAAAAAATTTGTTACAAAGAATTTAGAAGAAACGGTACTTTTGAAGTGAATGAACAGTACACACTGACTTGCTTCTAAAGCCCATCTAAAAACCTAATTTTAGACTTAAGAGAGGACCTCCAAAATAAATGGGATGACCCCTTGCTTGACACCATGCAAGCCAGCATTAAAGTAAGGAATGACATCACTCACCAATGACTTTAGAGATGGTTCAATTTTCAGTGCCCATTGAATAGCACGCTCTGTTCTTTCTTCCAGATGGTAAACTGCAACTCGCTGTATGGCATATGTCCAGGTTAGGTATAACAATGACAAGACAGAAAAAATAATATAGTAACTAGAGGCAGCAGTGTCAACGCCAAGATCCAACGTACGATAAACAACCTGAAATGAGGCCGCAATGTCAGCTCTAGCCTTTTTGTCTTCACTACTTGCAGAAGCAATGGGGATTTCAGCATTACTGCACACATATCAAGTGAGAAAAAACACGAAGAATTGTAAACAAACTTGAATGTTTATTAATTATGATACTTGCAGATTATTTTAACTCAAGTCTCAGAATAAGAAAAGGTGGATTCGTTTATCGGAGAGTTATTCTTGAACATTAGTAGTAGATTATCCTCACTCCCTCGAATGATTTTCTTAGTCCTGTGGATGTTTTACCCTATGCTATGCCCTTCAAACTTCTGTCAATTTCGAGTGGTGACCACAATTTTTTACAATGCCCTCAGTGCACCTACAATTTTCAGAGTTTTTAGCCCATACCCAACATTTTAAGTCAGTAAAATCCCATCACCTCCAGTATATAATGAAAAGATATAAAGCAAAAGATAAAATAACTCAAACTACAAAATCCCAGGGACACAGCCATCAGTGTCGGCTACGACCCTAACAAGGATCAGCAGTGTTAAAAGAGAACTAAGACCCAGAGATGCCCATCTGAGATTATTTACAGTTTTTTTGCACCATACTAGTGAATAAGAAAGGGATTAAGCATGAAGAATCAGGTACATATAAGAAAGAAATCAAACACCATCCTCACTACAAACCCTTAGAAGTTAGAAGCGAGGACATACAAAAAGAAGGCAGAAATTAAACATAAACTTTAATTTTTTTTAAATTAGAGTCTCTACAAGCCAAAAAGGCAGTCGAAGTTTCTCCAATTACTTTTCACTTTTATCTTTCTGCCATTAAGTTAGGGAAATATCACATTTTTTCTCACAATTCAAAAACCTACATAAACTTTTTATTCCTTGTCAGGCTTACATCATTTTATACCCACATGAAACCATTTGTTTGATAAGAATAAAAGTTGCTTTTTTACTCCAAAAGATGTAGAGAAACTATATTTCTTCCAGCTAACCAATGTTGCTTTTTCTTCCGGAAAAATGACAGATAATTCATTTTTCTTTTAAATTTGTTTGAGAAACTCAACACCACCACTATAGATGCTCTTAAAGAAACACTTACATAACCCGTGTACATGAAATTCAACAAAAATAAGTCCTGAAATTTCCTAACTTCACAAATTCAAACAGATAGTATTAGAAAATTTATTTCCAGTATATCCAAGTCTGAAGCATTCAAATCTTGATTCTAATTCCCGAATTCATCCAACTAACAGAAGAAGGAAAAGAAGTTTAACATCAAATTAAAACAAATCGAAATTAGAGATGACGGGAGATAAAACAAGACTAAATTCAAAGAACAGGTCAGTCTGATAAATAGAAGAAAACATTAGGGAGGTAAGAATGTATGATGAACAAAAAACAAAAAAAATGAGAACCTAAAGTTAAGGGCCCTCTCCTCCTCTCCTCCTAAATGACCGGATAGAAGAAGAAAAAAAAACATTCCTAGGGGGGGGGGGGGGAGGATGAGAAACTGCGAGAACAAAGCTCATCCATTTTTCGACACAGCCTCTCGCTGGTACTGCGCTCAATGCCTCACTAGTGTCACTATGTCACACTCAGGCCCTCACTCGCCTCTTTCAATACAGGTTTCATCAGTTAATTTCATGTACAAGGATCATGTTAGCACGTCCTATATTCCATCAGATAATCAGATTGCAGTTGTGCTGACAACAGGGATTCATTCTTTACGGTTTCATCAGTTGATTTCAAAGCTGGGAATGGACCATTTTTACCCTCCCCCAGCTTCAGGGGGAGTGTTGACAGTCAAGGATATGGGAGTTATTCTTGGAGATTATTTTAGGCTAGTAAATATTCTACTGGAATATTTATTTTAGTCTCTATCTTTACTTTCTCTTATTACTGGATTACATAGCTGTACACACATTAGTAATACAATTCAAGGAATTACGTTGCTACATTCTCAATTTCTCTCAAACATTTTCCTCTTGTAGACGACATTGTGGCAAAGCACCAATGTGAAGAGGAAAAAACATAATCATTCAAATGGCTTCTAGGGATGGCCATAAAAGATCATTATTAGACATTAAAAGGCAGTAGAGCATAATGAACAAATTTAAGGGAGAAAATTAGAATTTGAAAAAAAAAATGCAATTAAACTTTTTACATACATGCTCTTTGCTGCAATCGCCAACCTCACTTGAGTCTTTAGACCGGCATAAGAAAAATTGCAATCTTTGTGCTGTTTCATTGGAACCTAATTCAATAACGAAGATGATCTAATTACTTTATGAGGTATACTGAATCTCAATTTAGCAGAAGAGGTACAATCACAAGGAGACATACGGAAAACTTTACAGATTTAGAATCACCCTCATGAGCAAGCTGTTCTACAGCAGGCCCCCCACTCTTCCTCATGTCCAGACCCAGCCACTTGGCTGTTTTATCATAAGCTTCTCCAATTGCATCATCTATGGTAGTTCCCAGTTGTATGTAATGACCCAAATTGCGTGCTAGAACTAGAAGATTATGTCCTCCTGAATTTAAAAAAATGATGATGCAAATGATTAAATGATCAACAAAAATCAAGAAACAATTTATTCATGATAATAACTAACAGTTGGTTGTGGCATTTAGCAGTTACGGAACTTGTGCTATTTGAATTAAGTAAACGCTGGTAAGGTTTACGTATCCAAGATGTAATCTAATGTTCTAACCAAAATCATCAACTATGGTTCTATTATCAATTATCTAATCATACCTGATACGAGCAAAGCTATGAAGGGAAACTGTAGATCCGGTTCTACCAACCTGGAAAAGGAGAAAGAATAATGCTTAAAATAATCGACACATTTTATCAAGCACGTGCATTTGCAAAGTCATTTGCTAAATTTTCCCACATTTTTAATGATAACCTGTTGGATGTAACGTAACTTGCAATAATATGTGAATGTTCGTAAACCCATACCTTGCTACTAAAGCATGAGCTTCCATGTGATGAACACCGACTATAGGAAGTTGGAACTCGCCGGCAATTTGGCGAGCTTTCCTCACACCAACTGCATTACAAGACAGCAATAAATAGGGAAGCTCACAGCACCTTCCTCAAGAAAGATCTTTATAAAGCCACAAGTAATATGTATGCCAATGAGGCATGAGCACAGTTGAGAAAAAAGAACGATGCACTAGTTACGAGACAATATTTTGCTTAAGACCAAGATAAGTATCAGAAAGCCTTCAAAAGTAGGGAAAACTGTAGTTGTAAATATATAACAATGAAAAACATTTGAGAGAAAAGCATAAAAAAGAAGAGAAAAAAATCATATGAAATTTATATGTTTCAAATGTACCCCTCACATAAATAAATCTGAAAGGAAAGAAGCTAAACTCGAACAAAAAAACGTCTCTGCAGCACTTTCCTTCCAAAAAACTATACCATCACATTTACATCTCAGCATGTTCTTAGTAATAAATATAGAGGAGAAAAGGGATCGATTTGAAAGTACAACAGAAATTATGAGCTTCCAACAAACAACAGAATGAGGTACAGAGGACAAAGCAAGCATGTCGACCATCGGGAGGAAAAAGATTAAGACTCATAAAAATAGCAAATCCAGGAAGGAAGATTTTAGTCAGAATCACACCCTCCAAAACCTCTAACAACGAACCCTCTCTAATGATAGAACCAATTGAACCCTTCAAATTCCCTTCAAGTTGCGATTTTTAAGACATGCCCATATTCAAAAGTATCTTCGACATATACACTCCAATTTAAGTCACTGCTTCACCAGAAAAAGGCTCTCTCTTTTTTTATCTATTTAAGTATTATGTGAGACTTCTTTAGAATTGATTTTGCCAATTATCAAAAAACATTAGTGAAAGCTGGGGACCTTAATGTTCCAAAATGAGGTAATCTTTGTCAAAATGGAGTAATACTGTTTCATTGGCCTTTGACTAAAGTGATTGAAGCTGATGGGTTCAAGAGTCCAGTACATGCACGTCACCATTTCATAGAGGTGTGAGACCAATGCATACAATAAATTGATTACTCCAAATTTTTAGTTTTGTTGGTGAGTTTCAAGGGAGAAAACGACAATTCCTAAAATGAAAAATAAAGCCCACTGGAGGGAGTATCATTTTTCCTTCTGATTCTAGGACAAAAAGTTTGACAAAAAAAAGATTTTTGTATGAATTGAAGAGACAAAGATAAATAATTACCCCGCAAACAAAGGCTCAACCCAGGACCAATGGTGACAGCAACTGCAGTAATATCTTTACCAGTTAAGTTTGCTTTATCAAGTGCTGTCTGTGTTACCTGTAAATCAAGAAGAAGCATTGGATAAGATCTCTATCAGAAATTGTCAAGGTAATCAAAGAGTAAATCCCAATCTGCATGTGAACTGGACATAAGTTTCAATTTGACCAAAGGAGAAACAATATGTAGAAACCCATAGTAAACCTGCCAATGGATTAAAGTGGAGCTGTTAATTATTATTTACTATAGCAGAAGAGCCATCCAATTTATAAAATGGAAGTGGTGAATTTGTAATTTTGAAACCGGATGATTGTTTCAAGGACAATAATAGGTTTTGACAACAAAAATATCAAAGACCGCTCAAATCAAGAAAACCCATGATTCAATTCTGTAGGCGGGGAGTTTTCAGAAGCGCAAATACATCCAATCCGTGCAAAATAGAAGAGAAATTATCTTTCAACATGTTTTCAGTTTGCCAAATCAACAAGTAACAAGTCTGTGCCAGCATAGCTAATGGAAGTACTATGAAACAAAATGAACTACCTGATCAATCACTTTTGCATGGGCTTCTTCTGCCATTTTAGGGGAAACCCCTCCATATTGCACAAGCAAATCTTCCTTGATCATGTTAAGAATTAAGACTTTTAGCACTCACGGTTTTTGGAAATATAGATGTGCATGAAAACAGAGCATTACATAATTTTAAATGCTCAGGAGCAAGAAACAATTTGTTAAACTTCACTAAACAAAATGCATATTACAATGCTATACCCATCCTAATCTCCCCACACCGCTTACCTTAACTATAATAAAATAAGACAAGGAAAATAAGAAGTGAGAACCTATCCATAAATTATTTAAACAGGGAAAATATCAACTTTTTCCTATTACAAGAAGCATGACGTGTGATTGATATAGAATCACAAATTCAAAGAAAGCCCGCAAATGGAGAGAAGCAAATTATCTTAATCCAAATGCACCACTCTGATAAAGTCTGGTGGGCCTGGGTAATTGTCTAAGCAGATAAGTTTGGGTTCACACTTCAGCACAATAGCTTCAGCTAGTATGGTGTACTTACAAATACAGTTCATGGTTACCATTCCAGCAACTACATTATTTAAAAGGAAAACTTACATACTACAGATACCAGTTTCAATGCATATACCAACGTAGCAGTTTGTACCTATTATGTGACTGTCAACTATGCAATTGCTTTCAAGGATGCTCAATATTGATTCCTTGTTTTACATGTAGAACATAACCATGATAAGAGGGTGTTCCCGCTAATTCCATAATATAGTTTCACCAAAGCTATTTTCTATAATTCGAGGGTTCATGCAATTAGTATCATCCATACATTTTTATACATGCTTCATACTCACTGACAGAAGATCAACATCTAAAAAGGCAAATATTACAGCTAAAACGAAAAATCAAACTACGGATGTAGTTGTTATGAACATGTATAAAATTTGTTGCATATACACTCAGCAATTGAATTGGAGAAATTATAAGAAGAAAAGAATTCGAAGAATTGAACTAAGGTTTCCAAAAGAGAGTTCCAAAAAGTTGCACAGATTAAAGCTACATAGGAAATTTGTACTAATTCTACACTGTCGTTACAAGACCGAGGCACCAAGCTACCACCAACTGATTCAGAATGAACATGGTAGTATATGCATTTAATCAGTGCACAAAAGAAGCTCTCTTTTGGCAACTTCAAATACAAAAACACAAAAGCAAGGAGAACTAAAAAACAAACCGGACAAAATATTTAGCATTCCCAATTCGCAGGTGCAGTGTAGATGAAATAAACTTCAAATCCAGAACGTAATCAGTATGTACCTGAGAAGAAATAACTTGGCTTAGGATTTTGCCATCTCCTCTCACCTAATAATCCCCTCGACCAAAAAAGTAAAAAAAAATTAACACAATTTGAGCGTAGAAATATTAAAGGAGAAGTTATTGATAGAAAGAGCGTAGAGAGCTTACAACAGCGGCAGCAGTGTCATCACAACTAGTTTCAATGCCAAGAATGACCAAATTGTCATCTCCGGGACCGGCCAGCGGAAAAACTGACTGCGAAGTGGAGAAAGGAGATGAGAAGGAGTTGAATAGAGGAGGAGAACCAATTGAAGTGAGCTGGAGTTGTTTCCGCCATTGACGAGGGTGTAAGTTGTGATGCGGCTGCTTTTGTAAGCAGAAGACTGTTCTGAATGCTCTAACGGAGGAGAAGAAGGAGGCGGTTTGATTAAGGTTCAATCGTGGAACCTTTAAGCGTATCACTGCCATTGAACAGGCGGTGTTATAAGTATCACGGCTGAGCTTTCCAACATCAGACGCTGAATGACATGTTGCACTGAGATGGGATGGGTCATGGGATTATGGGAACCGCAATTTTTATTTTTATTTTTTTATATTAGAAAAGAACCGGGATCCCATGTCACATGACACTGGCAGTATCTGATCATCCCGAGAGACGATCCTTAAGAAAGGCTAAAAGGATGGATTACAACCATGTAATCTAATATTCCTCCAACACTGATTTCCGTCGTCGATCTGCAACACCAAATTTTCCTTCCAAGATCTTGAAATCTCTTATGCGAAGGTCTTGACCCAGATTGAAACGTATTGAATCTTGCACCAACACGGGTTGACACCGATGACGATCTCGAGCTCCGAGAACCAAATTCTTTCCTCACTTTAACAAGTCTCCTCTTCGGTCGAACCTCATGGACGCGCCCATTCACAGTGGATCCGTGACCGAAATCCCACTGTTAACAACACACGCAGCTGGTGACATTTCCGACGATCTCCCCTTTGCAAATTGAATATTTCAAGTCACGAAGTGGTGGAGGAGATTGAGGCGTGAAGATTGTTGATAGGCTAGAAGAAATTCAAACTGATGGGTAGATGAAAGCTACAATTTACGATTACAAAGAGGAATTGAGTTTTTAGGGTTCTTGAATTGAATTGGGGGTACATTTAGGGTAATTTTTTAATTTTCCAGATATTTATTCATTAATCAATAATAAATAAAAAAAATATTAGTCTACTTATTTATATTAATTAAGAGAGGGGTAAAATGGTAATTACTCATATTTAACAGAATTTTTGACGGAATTTGAAGAAGGGTGGCGTTTGGCTAACGGAACCTGTTATATGGGTGATTTTCGGTAATATCGAATTAAAGAGGTGGTTTTGAGCAATATAGCGTATTTTACGGGTGGTTTTCGGTAAAAACCTCTATCAACAAACATAATTGTTCCATCATTTTTCCTAGCTATACAAGATATAAACCCTTCATTTACATGTTTTAATTAACCGTCAAAATTTACTTTTATCCAGTTGTGTGGAGGTGATTTCCAGACCCGGTTATTTTTCTTTAACTTATTTCGTTTTTGTGATTGCTTAGGACCTGTTTCATTGGCTTGCATATTTTCCCATTGTTGAAGTTTGAAGTACGCAATATCTGCTGAAAGTCTATTATTTGTATTATGTTTTGAAAAGACAATATTGTTTCTATAACTCCATAATTTGTACCAAATAAATATAAATGGTTTGATTAAATTTTTATAATTAGAATCGATCATTAGTTCTTTAATGAATTGTGTAAAAGGTTTATCCTCAACTACTTGAAATTGGATATTGAGTAGATGGAATAATTTTTTGTAATTTTTCTTTGTATTTGGGCATTGAAAGAAAAAGTGATTAGTATCCTCTTGGATATGATTAAAAACTGAACAATATGGTGGGACTCTATTATAATATCTATTTAGCATTTTTTTAGTTGGTAGATTATCAATAATGGCTTTCCAGAGAAATTTTTTAATTCTAGTGGTAAATTTTGTTTTCATAGCCAATCGAGAATGATATTGGATTGGTCTAAATTATTACGTTCACAAAGCGATCTCGCTGAAGCGGTAGTAAATTTTTCGGATGTATTTAGTTTCCAAATTAAAAAATCATTTTGTGGATGTTTTGGAATATATATACTTTTTATTTGATCTATAATATGAGTTGGCAATAAAGTATTAAGGCGTTGAATATCCCATGTTTTATTATACCGCAAATTTTAAATTTTTGAACCCACCCTGTTATGAGCCAACTAGATTAGCTGTGTGAATGGGGAATTAGGGGTGGACATAAAGTTTCTAAAACCGAACGTTTTTTAGGTTAATCGTATCGAAAAAAATTAAATTTTCAATTACAATTAACCGAATAATACTATTTGCGATTAAACGGATAGAAAACGGTTAATTGTATTGTATTTGTGGTTAACAGAATTAACCGAATATGTGTATATAATATATATATATATATATATATATATATATATATATATATATATATATATATATATATACTTTTATCAAGAAAATTGCGCAACTTTGCTTTTTCACAATTTTACATCGGCGGGAAAGAGAAAGTGATTGTAACTAATTCCCTTTTGTGTCTAGTGATATGCATCACAATGATTGTCCCTTCTCTATGTATCAGACTACGCGTTTTATATGCAAACTATATATAATACACATGCACAGTTATAGAAGTTAAAGTCATGCTCCAAGCCTCCAACAGCTAAATTCTTTTGTATAATTAATTATGCACTGAGATACATATTCATGCACCCAATGGTGAAAACTCTTTAACTAAACAAAGTATGTCACTTTTAAATCTTTATTTAAAACATACATGATTATCGAATTATCGTTGCTCTTTTTTCTTTAAAATTAAAGAGAATTCTTTTAGTTTTTATTATATTGGTTAACCGAACTTACCGATTTATTTGTACCAAACATTTGGTTAACCGACATTGGTTAACAGACAATTATGGTTAGGTAAATGGATATTAGAAATCACTAACCGAACATTTGGTTAACCGATCATTGGTTAACCGAATCACGATTAACCGACCACGCCCGTCGGGAATTATACAATATCTGGTCTATATGCACACGTTTTTTTTGCTAAATGCACACTATTCTGTGCGGTAAGAGTTGCAGTACACTTCTGTGCGTTAAGGATTACCGCACCAAAGGACTCCGGGGCATTGTTGGAATTTTTTCTGAAACCTATACGACGTTGGTGCGGTAACAATTACCGCACAGATCTGTGCGTTAACAATTACCGCACCAGATTAATACATGATTAACAAAAAAAAACAGATTTTGATTAACTTAAACACCTGTGCGGTAAGAGTTACCGCACAGGATTTGTTATTTTTTTAATTAATATTTTTTTTTTAAAAAGTATTTAAATAATAATATCTTGTGCGTTAACTCTTACCGCACAGATCTGTGCGTTAAGATTTAACGCACGGGATTAAGGAAAGATTAACTAAAAATAAATAAATTTTTGATTAAAAAAAATCCTGTGCGGTAACCTTTACCGCACAGAATTTTTTTTTAATTTTTTAATTTTTTTTTAATTAATCGAGCAGATTGTTTTACAAATAAAATATATCTGTGCGGTAAATATAACCGCACAGATCTAATAATTATCGCTTCAGTCTCATTGCTCTAGTGGTAAGGCATTGTGCATCCTTTGTAAGGTGTCAGGTTCGAGTCTCAACTCCAACACTAAATCTTTTATTTTATTTGTGAAAAATAAATAAAAGAAGAGGGTGAGAAGGATTGAACTTGAGACCTTATGCACAAATATTTGGTGTGAAACCACCACACTAATGAGTTCTCATGATATGTTTGTAATTTTATTATTACATGTTACAATAGAACTTGGTTCCATCTTATTTTATTATTAATTTTTTTTTATCTTGGTCCCATATAATTATTGAATTAATTATAATAATAAATTCAAAAAAAAAATATTATTCAAATAATCAGATGTTTAATATTTTTTTTTTATTATTTTAGGCCTTGTTTTAATATATTTATTATTATTTGAATATTTTTACTATTTTTCATGTTTTGATAAATCTTTTTATATAAAAATACTATAATTATAAAACAATAAAACCTATATTACTTTTTAAGATAAAAATATTATGATAATCAATATTGTTCTCAATTTAACCTTTCTATAAATTCTAGACTTGGCAAACGACCCAAACGATGTCAGAATGGTTTGAAACTTGGTTTCTATGACTGTTAGAGGTATTTGACCATGTGGGTTACTCTCAACCACCACTTCGTATTTTTCAAGTAACACGTCCTTTGTAATACCAAACATCTCTTACCTCTATAACTTGTCGATATACATATTGCGACAAGTTAGAGAGTTATCACTAATTTGGTTTTTACAAAGGAGGTGCTCTTCGAAAAGTTAGAAGTTGTGATTGGAAGTTACCTACATTATCAAATATCTCTAATAGGCATTGAAACCAAGTTTCATTCCATTCCGACATCGTTTGGGCGTCGTTTTGTCAAATTGGGCCTTAAGCCCATTTAAGGCCTTAAAAGGCTTTTTAGCGTTTACGTATAGTTTCGAGCCTCGTTTTGTTTGAGCGAGACCTTATTGGTACTTTATATGCCTAATAAGACTAAGTTTTATAATTTTGTCAACAATAATCATCATCGATGTTGTAGACCATACATACTGCGACAAATTAGAGAGTTATCACTAGTTTGATATTTATAAAGGAGGTGCTATTTGAAAAGTTAGAAGTTGTGATTGGAAGTTACCCACATGGTCAAATATCTCTAATAGGCATTGAAATCAAGTTTCATTCCATTCCGACATCGTTTGGGCGTCGTTTTGTCAAATTGGGCCTTAAGCCCATTTAAGGCCTTTTAAGGCCTTTTAGCGTTTACGTATAGTTTCGAGCCTCGTTTTGTTTGAGCGAGACCTTATTGGTACTTTATATGCCTAATAAGACTAAGTTTTATAATTTTGTCAACAATAATCATCATCGATGTTGTAGACCATACATATTGCGACAAGTTAGAGAGTTATCACTAGTTTGATATTTATAAAGGAGGTGCTATTTGAAAAGTTAGAAGTTGTGATTGCAAGTTACCCACATGGTCAAATATCTCTAATAGGAATTGAAATCAAGTTTCATTCCATTCCGACATCGTTTGGGCGTCGTTTTGTCAAATTGGGCCTTAAGCCCATTTAAGGCCTTATAAGGCCTTTTAGCGTTTACGTATAGTTTCGAGCCTCGTTTTGTTTGAGCGAGACCTTATTGGTACTTTATATGCATAATAAGACTAAGTTTTATAATTTTGTCAACAATAATCATCATCAATGTTGTAGACCATACATATTGCGACAAGTTAGAGAGTTATCACTAGTTTGATATTTATAAAGGAGGTGCTATTTGAAAAGTTAGAAGTTGTGATTGCAAGTTACCCACATGGTCAAATATCTCTAATAGGAATTGAAATCAAGTTTTATTCCATTCCGACATCGTTTGGGCGTCGTTTTGTCAAATTGGGCCTTAAGCCCATTTAAGGCCTTATAAGGCCTTTTAGCGTTTACGTATAGTTTCGAGCCTCGTTTTGTTTGAGCGAGACCTTATTGGTACTTTATATGCATAATAAGACTAAGTTTTATAATTTTGTCAACAATAATCATCATCAATGTTGTAGACCATACATATTGCGACAAGTTAGAGAGTTATCACTAGTTTGATATTTATAAAGGAGGTGCTATTTGAAAAGTTAGAAGTTGTGATTAGAAGTTATCCACATGGTCAAATATCTCTAATAGGCATTGAAATCAAATTTCATTCCATTCCGACATCGTTTGGGCGTCGTTTTGTCAAATTGGGCCTTAAGCCCATTTAAGGCCTTTTAGCGTTTACGTATAGTTTCGAGCCTCGTTTTGTTTGAGAGAGACCTTATTGGTACTTTATATGCCTAATAAGACTAAGTTTTATAATTTTGTCAACAATAATCATCATCGATGTTGTAGACCATACATATTGCGACAAGTTAGAGAGTTATCACTAGTTTGATATTTATAAAGGAGGTGCTATTTGAAAAGTTAGAAGTTGTGATTGGAAGTTATCCACATGATCAAATATCTCTAATAGGCATTGAAATCAAGTTTCATTCCATTCCGACATCGTTTTGTCAAATTGGGCCTTAAGCCCATTTAAGGCCTTTTAGCGTTTGGGTCGTTTGCCATGTCTAGAATTTATTGAAAGATTAAATTGAGATTAATATTGATTATCATACTTTTTTTATCTTAAAAAGTAATATAAATTTTATTGTTTTATAATTGTAGTATTTTTATATAAAAAGATTTATCAAAACATGAAAAATAGTAAAAATATTCAAATAATAATATATATTAAAAAGGCTAAATAATAATAATACAAAATATCTGATTATTTGAATAATATTTTTTTTTGAATTTATTATTATAATTAATTCAATAATTATATGAGACCAAGATAAAAAAAAATTAATAATAAAATAAGATGGAACCAAGTTCTATTGTAACATGTAATAATAAAATTATGAGAACTCATTAGTTTGGTGGTTTCACACCAAATATTTGTGCATAAGGTCTCAAGTTCAATCCTTCTCACCCTCTTCTATTATTTATTTTTCACAAATAAAATAAAAGATTTAGTGTTGGAGTTGAGACTCGAACCTGAGACCTTACAAAGGATGCACAATGCCTTACCACTAGAGCAATGAGACTAAGCGATAATTATTAGATCTGTGCGGTTATATTTACCGCACAGATATATTTTATTTGTAAAACAATCTGCTCGATTAATTAAAAAAAAATTAAAAAATTAAAAAAAAATTCTGTGCGGTAAAGGTTACCGCACAGGAATTTTTTTAATCAAAAATTTAATTTTTTTAGTTAATCTTTCCTTAATCCCGTGCGTTAAATCTTAACGCACAGATCTGTGCGGTAAGAGTTAACGCACAAGATATTATTATTTAAATACTTTTTTAAAAAAAAATATTAATTAAAAAAATAACAAATCCTGTGCGGTAAGAGTTACCGCACAGGTGTTTAAGTTAATCAAAATCTGTTTTTTTTTTGTTAATCTCGTATTAATCTGGTGCGGTAATTGTTAACGCACAGATCTGTGCGGTAATTGTTACCGCACCAGCGTCGTATAGGTTTCAGAAAAAATTCCAACAATGCCCCGGAGTCCTTTGGTGCGGTAATCCTTAACGCACAGAAGTGTACTGCAACTCTTATCGCACAGAATAGTGTGCATTTAGCAAAAAAAACGTGTGTATATAAAATAATATTTTTATTATAAATCAAAATTACTTTTTTTAACTTTTACATAAATATAGGTGAGTAAAAATTGTTAGTAAAAGAAAATTTTGGATTATTCTAAGATATAAAATTCATTATACATAAATTACCAACCTTTGGAAATGTCTGACATCGGATACGCAAGCATGTAAACGGTTTTGACTAACTTTATTAGTAGATCTTGCTTGTGTTACTCGGACATGCCATTTTGGTCAACCCAACCCGACCTGACCTGGATCCAAAAAAAGAAATCCGACCGGGATACGATGGCCCACACTCGGACACGTCAAGGTTGTTGGCCACCCTTTTTGCAGCTCCTCTGTGTAAGAATGGAAGGAGGAGAAGACAAGGTGGGGGTATAACCTAATGTTTTAGAACTTAAGGGTCTTTAACAAAAAAAGAAAAAGAAAAATCCAAACAAAAAAGGAAATGCCACATAATTCTACTAAAAAAATGAGACTGAGATGCAACTTAATATAAACTTAATATAGGGAGTAATTAACATAATTCTCATGTCTTTCACACGATTTGTACAACGTCATCCTATTATTGTAGATAAAATATATTTATAAAAATAAAAATATGTAAGCATAATTAAATTTATTTTAATTAATTTTAAAATTGTTAAAAATAAAATAAAGATTTATGATTGATATACAACTTTTTTAATTGATTTTATTTTCAAATAAGGAAAGGATAAATACATACTTAGGATAGTCTTCTATATATAATTCATATTTGAAAGTGACATATGGCACATAGAATAAGAGAACGCGACGTGTGGCAAAAATAGGTTTTTCTTTAATATATATACATATAATGGATTTACAATCATTGGCGCCTTCTCTTCTTTTCTTTTCTTTTTCTTTTTTGAACAAGCTAACAAAAGACCTATTGTTACAAACAACTCAGGCCTAAATCATCAGCACATATGATCTTGAAAAATTCATTTAAGGGGAAGAATCTTGAGTTGTTAGTCCATAGATTACTTCTAATATCGAGAATGTCTTGATGAGACGTAATGGAGTTGTATTGAGAGATGAGCGATCTGAGATCTTCAATATCAATATCTTGAGTTGTCAAATAGTCAGCAACTCTGTTAGAGTTCCTGAAAACATGAAATAACCTGCAAGAATCAAAATTATGGAGCAGTTGACGAATATCAGCAATAATAGACAGAATCTCCCACGAATATGATCCACTCGTTGAGATGGCTTGGATGACCACCAAACTATCACATTCTATAATAAGATTCTTAATATCTAACTGAATAACGGTATGGATGCCTTCAAGCACAACAACGGCTTCCGCAATGAGGGACGAGGAGTCTGGAATAGGATTTCGGTTAACAAAAGCGGTCTTACCCAGACTGTTACGAATAATAAAACCAATATAGGATCTAGAGTTGGAACAGGTTGAACCATCGCAGTTTAGCTTATAGAAGGTTGAGGGAGGTTTGGTCGTTGTTCTTCTTACGGGTAGGATTAGGTTTGGTTTTAGCAGGTTTTATTTGACATGGTATTCATTTTTCCAAGTTAAATAGTGGTAAAGAGCTTGATTTGCAGTTTCACAAGGGGTAGGTTTACATGGAAGGGAATAAGGTCTAAAAATGAGTTTATTTCGGTTGTTCCAGAGAGTCCACCAGCAAAAGGATAGGTCAGAGGTTTTATTAGTACTGCAGAAATCAGTAAAGGCATCATGTAAATTCAGGCTAGTCGGGAATTGGATATTAAAGTCATGAAAAGTGTTAAGATAATGAAACATACTAATGGTGAATTTACAACAAAAAAAGAAATGGAAGCCATCAACATTGAATGTGGTCCCTCAAACTTATCCAATCTGATTGCCATGTCATATGTCCGTGGGACAGTCACAAGGATCACCATTCTCAGCCATAGGATCGATCTAATAAGTGCCTAGCACATCCTTTAAGTTTCTCTCTTTGATTTGTTCACATTAATGCATTTAATTCCTAGATTCTAGTTTCCTTTAATGTTGATTTGGAGAGTGATCATTCGCTTGCAGGCCAAGGACGTCTCCCATCCTATAAAAAGGCCTCTCAAGGCTCATTGTAAATCACATTGAATTTGAATACAAAAGCTTAAGTTGAGAGTCTCTCCTTCCTTTGTAATTTCGGCGTCAAAAACACTATATTTCCCTCGTTCTTGGTGTCATAAAGATCTACCAAGCAAAAAAAAAAACCAAACTCTTCTCAAAACACTTGTGTGATAAAGATCTACTTGTGTTTTGCTTATCCAAAGTCTTCCTCTTGCACAATCATCCACAAATCCACCATCACTTAGTCTCATTCAAGACCTCTATCCATCATTTTCAAGGCGACTTTACCATCTTTAGTCTAGATCTGAGCACATCTTGGCGTCCATTGGAGGCCGAGCTAACAATTATCCTCTTACATAATTGAGTATCTAAATGATGAAAGTAACAACTTGTTAGAGAGTCGAGACGACGACCAGGAATAAGCTCGAAAAGATGAAGATGAAGAATTGGACAACGAAGTTGGAGTTAGTGTCGAAGATGAAGTCAGTGACAAAGTAGAATTCAGGGATCCGATCGACGATATCTTCACATCTAGTGTTGAATCAAATGTTGTAGATGCATTGCGTTAGTATTTTGTGGTAGTTATAATTTAAATTAATAATTTTGTCTAAATTTCAATTGTAGAAATAATAGGCCCTTTGTAGAAAAGAAATAAAAAGTTCATAGGTTATTTGCTTTTGCCTTAATCTTTTCTAAATTTCAGTATTATAAATGATAGGTCATTTATAGAAAAGAAATAAAAAGTTTATATAGGTTATGAAATTTAAGAATTAGAAATTATCTTAGTTTTCTTAATACGAGTAGACGCATTTTCTTTTGTCTTAATTTTGTCTAAATTTTGAATTAAAAATGATATGTCATAATATAATTTGCTCTTGGCTTAACTTTTTAAATTTTTCAGTATTAGAAAATGTGTTAGTTTTTCCAAATACGCGTTGATGTATTTGCTTTTGTCTTAATTTTGTATAAGTTTCTGTATTAGAAATGATAGGTCATTTGTAGGTTATGAATTTAATTTTGTCTTAGAAACGGGAAAGGATAAGTCTTAATTTTGTTGTATGGGTTATGAATTTAAATTAATAATTAATTTAAAATTCCATTATAATAGGGGGGAGATTATGGAGATAGCTTCCGTACAGGTCAAGTTTGGGATAGTCTTGACAAAATGGTTAAATGGGCGAGCGACGTAGCAAAAGGGTTGTTGATTGTTTTGGTGAAACCTCACACAAGTCCGAACGCAGTCACTTTGACATGCAATAACTTTGGTCCCCTGAAACCTCGGTTAAAGGGTCCAAGGATTCGTGAATGTAAATCAAAGAAGTGCGGTTGTATCTTTGAGTTGCATGGGTGTCGTAGGAAAGACGAGTTCGAGATTCTTACGGACAAATGGGTCTTGGATATCATACATGGCTCCCACAACCACAAGCTTACTAGCTGATGTAATCTCACCATGGGGTTCAATCCCATCAAGCCACTACCATTGGACTCAAAAGCATCAAAGGAGTCCAATAACGTCAAGAACGCCCATACAAGTGCCTCACAAGTTCAAAGTGACCAAAGCCATGCTTGACGCCAAGCGTCGGCAAGCCCGAAAGAGGTCCTTGTGTGCATCCGAGCCTTTCCAGCCACAATGGCTCGGCGTTCTCCCTTCCAATGGTCCTAAACGGCTCAAAAGAGTCCAGCCAAAGGTCAAACACGTGCAAGACATGACTTGGAGTCGGGAGAAGCACAAACCCCTAATTTTGCCATCAAGCATTCAATGTGATCTCTTAAAATCCCCTAAGCTGAATTGCCATGTCATCAATCCCTGTGAGGGTCACAAGGATCACCATTCTCAACCATTGGATCATCCTAATAAGTGTCTACCATAATCCCTTGGATTTCTCCTTTTGATTTGTTCACACTTAGCATTTATTTCCTAGATTTTAGCCTCTTTAACTTTTGATTTGAAGAGTGATCCTTGGCTTGCAGCCCAAGGACGTCTTCATGCCTATAAAAGCCTCACAAGGCTGTCATTTTAAAGCACGTTGAGATTTAAGCAAAAGTCTTTAGTGAGAAAACTCCTATCCTTTTGCCTTGGCGTCAAAACACTTAAGAAACACTCGGTGGACTCCTTGTGTCTTCTTACTTATCCTCTTCTCTTGGTGTGATAAAGATCTACTAAGAACAACCTCAAATCCTTCTCAAGAACACTCGTGTGATAAAGATCTACTCGTGTTCTTGCTTATCCAACTCTCCCAAAACACCTTATTCAAAGCCACGCTAAAAGCTTTGTCTTACACTTTCCATTCACTTCGACATAAGGCCTTTCCGCAGCCTTAAGACACCATAAGCATGCCTTATCCAAGGCTCATTCATTCATCCTTCCATCAAGAGACAAGAAGACTTGCCTCCTCGATCTAGATCCGTGCAAAGAAGGCGTTCTCGGAGACGAGAACACAACACTAGCCTTCATGGGAATGCATTCATCGACCGAACGACAGAGGGGGAGGAGGGAAAATGGGCTAGGGATGAGGCTGACGAGTGCAAGAAACCGAAAGTAATTCTTACCGAGATGAAGAAAAAATTCCCTGGAAATATGACGACAATGAGACAAGTAGAACACTTTTTGCAAAATATTCATTACGAGGATCGTGGGGAGTTGACGTTTACGCAATGGTCTCTTGTTTTTTTGAAAGACAACGGGTACCTCTGTTATCCTCTTTGGAATGTGGACAAAGGGAATGAGGTCGAGATTTTGGTTTTTGCTCACCATGACTCCCTACGGTTGTTGAAGAAGTTTCCGCACGCTGTGATCACTGATGCCACATACAAGACAAATAGGTATGTAATTGATTTTAATAATAGTTCGTTGTATTTATGTGTTATATTTTAGGTAGATAAAATATCTATTTTCCGGATACGTGTATTGATAGGTACGATATGGCTTTGGTGGAGATGGTTGGTTTCATCAACACTCATAAGACATTCAACATTGCATATGCATTCACCCGTCACGAGAAGTATTTCAATTACCGGTTCATTTTGAAGTGTCGTAGGAATCTGTTTGAGGAGCTAGGAGTAATGCCACCCGCTATGATGACAGATTGGGACATTACTCTAATCAAAGCTATAAAAGATGTATTTCAAGATGTCGTGTTAAAACATCTGTTATGTTGGGTTCATATCAAAAACAACATCAGGCACATGCCGCCAAGGTTATAAAAGACAATGAGCGATTTCATAGGTTTGTAAACTAGTGTTGCGGAATATTTTGTTCAACCACAGAGGAAATTTACGAGGAGAGGCTCGCTGCATTGAGGAGAGGTCGGTTGAAGGGCCTTATTAGATACACCGAGAAGCAATGGTTGACTCCTTACAAGGAAAACATAGTAAGAGCGTAGACTGATCGCTCTCTTCACTTCTGCACGAGGATGCCAAACATGTATCTTTTGAGCTTCGTGTAGTTGAATTTATTATGTATTGGTAAAAATATAAACAAATCGTATCATTGTGATAAGGTTGAGGGGATGCATCGTGTGTTAAAAGATACTATTGCATCCACCAGAGGCGGCTTTAACAGAGTGACCGTTAGGATCCACCGTTCGATCATCTTTCAAGTGGATCAGATAAGGACGTCAAGAAAGAACTCATTGAATCTAACATTGTCGAGGTTCAATGATCAAGGTTTTGAAGAGCTGGCACAAATGGTGTTTTCAAGGCTCATCCGCAGAGTTTCAGCTTGGTGTTTTGTGTTGTTCTTTGCCATGTTCGATCTGATACTATAGGACAACTATGCCTTCCCGTGCGATGATCATTGGGTGAGAGATTGTCTTGAACTACCTTGTATCCACGATATTGTGAACGTCATCCTTACGAAGACCGCTTTCACACCCGATTATGTTCACGACTTCTGGAAGGATTTGGATTGGGATCTCGTTCCAATATCATTTGCACGTTCAGACGACAATGTTGAGATACCAGTTCCAGAGATGAGATTGCGCGAGATGTGGTCTAAAGTGGAAGATCGGACTTTGAACATGGCCACGTGATGGAAAGTGAGTGAACTTTATGTTTCCTTGGAGCATCCAAAACATAGTAGGTTTATGGAGCCGACCGGGGATCCGGACATAAAAGGAAGGGAAGACCACCTGGTTCGAGGAACAAGCGAGATCAGCCCCCGGGCGACTAGGGAAAAGAGTCATGCTGGGACGTAAGAGAGGAATTACTTGAAAATGAGGCAAAGGCAAAAGAGGCAAATGAGGCAAAGGGGGAAAAGGGAAGACGAAAAGGCCCAGACGCCCTAGAAAGCAAGTAACTTTCGATGAGATTGGCGATGAAGATATGCCTTCCCAACCCCAACCAATGGAATCGCAGTCTGAACATGACGTTTGGCCTGGAGAATCCATGATTCATTGTGGGGGTGGACTTCTGGGTGAATAATATTGACTACTTATGGTATGGCTACATTAGACAAGCTCAAGATGTACGTTCAGACGAACACTGTGGATATAGATCATTGGCTACACTAAAGGAATTGACCCAGGGTAGCTATCAAAACCTATAACTCTAATCATATCGTAAACACAAAAATTAACACCAAATTAAAACAAAATCCACCAAACAATATCATAACAAATTTGTGGTGATTGTGTAAGAATATTTTATATACGTTCATGTGGCCTATGTGTCTTTTGGTTTAATTATAAAGATTAAGTTCATATTATATATCGGGATTTTAACATTATAGTCGATACCGTGATGGATCGGTCTCGGTTAAAGTCGTTAAAATCCGGGGTATTTACTATCCCTCGTCCCTTGCCTAAATATGTTGTATGTTAATCTCCTATTAATGAAATAGAAGAGAAGTTACTTGGTAACTTTCTCATAAATATATAAGTAACTATATATCCCATAAATGTATAAGAAACTATCCCCATAAAGGAGGGATGTTACTATGGTGGTGGTGTTGGTTACCTATATAAGTGTGTGCAATTCACATTTGAGAGAAACAACTAAAGGAAAACTACAACCTCTCTATACATAACAAGGACATGATGCATTGATCTTGTCCATCAAAAGATCAACTAAAGGAAAGGCTAAGGGAGGAGAAACAAATCACCATTAAGGATAATAAGGAGATTAGTGAAGGCATGGATCAAGGTTAGTTCTTTCTATCTTCCTCTTGATAATCAAAGGGTTGAATTATAACAAATCTAGATCCTTTTTGGGACTTGATTTCATGATAGAAATCTTTAAATATCTTACAATTGATATAGAGCGGTTTAGATTTGATGTATGATTCACCAATGAATTGATAGATGTTCAAACGAGATCATATCATCGGTTAGCTTGCTTTCGCCTAAAATCGTTTCATGTGCCAAAATAGTTGATCAAGGCATGTCTTCGTGTTGATTTTAATTGCCGTTACTGTTGACATTCTTGATTCCTAGCATTTTCATATATATATATATATACTATATGGTATACATTTAATGCTTTTGAATTACGTATGGATAATTTCATATAAGCATGATGACTTTGTATGTATATATGATAGCATGTATATGTTACTGTTACTGATCACTATTATCATATATATAAGTGGCATTAATATAGACATATTTGGTTCTTGTGTCTTTTTGTGCATGATCGTTGGTTGATACGGAGTATATGTTATGATGAGTAACTGATGAAGAACTGATGTAAGCTATGGTCATTTATTTCATGATTAATAGTAATCCGCATAAAGATTGTATTTTAATGGGGTAATTTATGTTATGAAATATTAACATTATATAAAGACAATTGCCCATTAAAGTTTAATGTTTATTTTGTATGTAACATGTTAGTCACCAAAGTGGCCTTGTTATATTACATATAGATATTGAAAAATGATAGTACATCACGATTGATCATGATCAAAGAGATGTTGATATGAAAGTTTGTTTGATCAATTGTATTATTGATTATATTCTAGGAGATCACCCAAAGGTGGGTCATTGAATGTAGTTAATAAAATTAAAGGATTTAGTCATTACTATGCGGGTTGAATAGTGTGTATATCCAAAGATAGCATGCTTGTTTGACTTATGCACGTTGTGATTAATCGTTAAAGTATGAATTTTAGCATCGATGATAGTGATGTGTTTGAGTATTGCCCAAAGGTTACTTGAATGCATTCTTTAAAGCTTACATGACTATTTTTGAATCTATATTAGAGTTCTCAAAGCGCTAATAGGTAAGCATGTATTTATGTTTGCAGCTTCATCAAATGTGTTTGCATCTGCTAACTCTGTCGTAAAGTTCAATGGGCTTAATTACAATGAATGGTCTGAACAGATCCGGTTTACAGTGGGTATGATGGCATTAGACCTTGCAATATTAATAGAGGAACCCTCGGCCATTACAGATGATAGCTCTGTTACTGAAAAGTCTCGTTATGAGGCGTGGGAGCGATCTAACAGGCTGAGTCTAAACCTCATGAGGATGACGATGGCTGAAAGTATTAAGCCATCTATGCCTAAGACAGAGAATGCTAGGGATTTCATGCGTATAATTAAGGAGTGTTCACAATCGGATTTGGCGGACAAGTCAATTGTAGGAAGCCTTGTGTGTCAGCTAACTACAAAGAAGTTTGACTGGTCTCAACCTATCCATGATCATGTGACGCACATGTCTAACTTGGCAACAAAGTTAAAGGCCTTGGGAATGGATGTTAATGAGACATTCTTGGTCCAGTTCATCATTAACTCTCTACCTTTTGAGTTTGGTCAGTTTCAGGTGAACTACAACACCATTAAGGATAAATGGAACTTTCAGGAATTAAAGGCCGTGTTGGTTCAAGAGGAGAGGAGATTAAAGAAGATGAAAGATCAAGCTATTCATCTCATAGGTCATGATGGTGCCAGCAACAGTAAAGGAAAACCAAGTAAGAAGGACAAGAAGAAGGATAAGGCCTTCATAAAAGGAACTGAGGCTCAAATCCGAAAGGAGCAAAAGTGCTTCTTTTGCAAGAAAACGGGACACTTCAAGAAAGATTGTCTGAAAAGAAAGGCTTGGTTCGATAAGAAAGGTACACATTATGGTTTTGTTTGCTTTGAATCGAACCTTATTGAAGTGCCTAAAAATACTTGGTGGTTAGATTCTGGTGCTACTACTCATGTGTCTCATATTAAACAGGGATTCAGTTCGATCCAGCCCATAAGAGGAGCTGAACAGTACTTGTTCATGGGGAACAGGATGAAGGCACGATTCAAGGGCATTGGGACTTATAGATTGATCTTAGACACTGGTTGTCATATAGATCTTGAAGGATGTCTTTATGTACCAAAATGTGCTAGAAATCTTGTTTTCGTAAGCAGATTGGACAATTTAGGTTTTGAGGTTAAGTTTGGACATGGTGGTTTTTCATTGTATCGAAATGATTACTATTATGGTTGTGGTACTTTGATTGATTCACTTTATAGGTTCAATCTTGATGTTAAGTTTTCCGACTCCTTGTTTCATATTGAAAGTCAAGGCATTAAACGTAGTGCATCTAGTGAAAGTTCTGCTTTCTTGTGGCATCAAAGATTAGGTCACATTTCCAAGGAAAGATTAATTAGGTTGGTAAAGAATGAAATTCTTCCTCAACTGGATTTTAGTGATTTAGATGTGTGTGTGGACTGCATTAAAGGCAAGCAGACCAAGCACATAGTAAAGAAGCCAGCCACGAGAAACACTCAGCTTCTTGAGTTAATTCACACCGATATATGTGGTCCATTTGACGCTCCTTCATGGAGCGGTGAAAAGTACTTTATCACCTTTATAGATGATTACTCACGTTATGGATATGTATATCTACTGCATGAAAAGTCTCAATCTGTGAATGTCCTAGAGGTGTTCATTAATGAAGTGGAAAGGCAGTTAGATAGAAAAGTAAAGGTAGTGAGATCCGATAGAGGTGGTGAGCTTTATGGGAAATTTAATGAAAGTGGACAATGTCCAGGTCCATTTGCAAAGTTGCTTGAAAGTAGAGGTATTTGTGCACAATATACAATGCCTGGTACACCTCAGCAGAATGGTGTAGCTGAGAGGCGAAATCGTACATTAATGGGTATGGTTAGGAGCATGTTAAGTAATTATTCATTACCTCTTTCATTGTGGATATATGCATTAAAGACTACAACGTATGTTCTTAACCGGGTTCCTAGTAAGGCAGTTTCTAAGACCCCTTATGAACTGTGGATAGGAAGGAAACCTAGTTTAAGACATCTACGTGTTTGGGGTTGCCAAGAAGAAGTAAGGTTATATAATCCACATGAAAAGAAACTCGATTCTAGGACGGTCAGTGGCTCTTTCATTGGCTATCCTGAAAAGTCAAAGGGGTATGTATTTTATTGTCCTAATCATAGTACAAGAATAGTTGAGACAAGCAATGCTAGGTTCATTGAAAATGGTCAAATTAGTGGGAGTGGTGAACCACGAAAGGTGGACATTCAAGAGATTCAGGTTGAAGTTCCTTCACCTGTTATTTCTCCTAATGTTGTTGTTCCAACTGTTGCATCACAGTCAAATGACACAATGAAACAACATAATGATGTCCATATTTCACAAGATGAAGTTATGGTAGATGAACCAGTCATAATTCATGAAGAGAGTAATGAACCACGTGAATCTTTAAGGCGATCTGTAAGGGAAAGAAGATCTGCCATTCCAGATGATTATGTGGTTTATGCTGTTGGAAGTGAATGTGACTTAAGCCTTGATGAAGATCCAGTCTCATTCAAGAAAGCCATGGAATGTGATAATTCTGAAAAGTGGTTGATTGCCATGAAAGAAGAAATCAAGTCTATGGGTGATAACAAAGTCTGGGACTTAGTGGAGTTGCCTAAGGGTTCTAAGACTGTTGGGTCAAAATGGGTCTTTAAGACTAAACGTGACTCAAAGGGCAACATTGAAAGATATAAAGCTAGACTTGTTGCTAAAGGTTTCACCCAGAAGGATGGCATTGACTATAAAGAGACCTTCGCTCCGGTATCTAAGAAGGATTCTCTAAGAATTGTTTTGGCTTTGGTGGCTCATTATGATCTAGAGCTTCACCAAATGGATGTGAAAACCGCCTTTCTGAATGGTGAGCTTGAGGAAGAAGTATATATGAACCAACCTGAAGGATTCTTGGCCACAGGAAATGAAAACAAGGTGTGTAAGCTGAGGAAGTCAATATATGGACTGAAACAAGCTTCCAGACAATGGTACTTAAAGTTCAATGATACCATCACGTCATATGGTTTTGTAGAAATGATCGTTGATCGATGTATCTACATTAAGGTTAGTGGGAGCAAGTTTGTGATATTAGTCTTATATGTTGATGATATTTTGCTTGCTGCAAATGACATGGGCATGCTACATGATATAAATAAGTATCTCTCTAAGAACTTTGAAATGAAAGACATGGGTGAGGCATCCTATGTGATTGGAATAGAAATAATACGAAATAGATCACAAGGATGGTTAGGATTGTCTCAGAAAGTTTATATCAATAAGGTCTTAGAGAGATACAGAATGGATAAATGCTCCGCAGAAATAGTTCCCATATAGAAAGGGGACAAGTTTGATAAAAAGCAATGTCCCAGAAATGATTTGGAACGAAAAGAAATGCAAGGAATCCCATATGCATCAGTGGTAGGGAGTTTGAACTATGTTCAGACATGTACTCGACCAGATATCAGCTTTGTTGTAGGAATGTTGGGTCGATATCAAAGTAACCCTGGAATGTACCACTGGAAAGCTACAAAGAAGGTTCTCAGGTACTTGCAAGGCACCAAGGAGTTCATGCTTACATACAGGAGATCCGATAATCTAGAGGTCACTGGATATACAAATTCAGATCATGTTGGATGTAAGGATAGCAGAAAGTCTACATTTGGCTATCTTTTCTTCTTAGCTGAAGGGGTAGTGTCATGGAAGAGTGGAAAGCAGTCCATAATTGCTAGTTCCACTATGGAGGCCGAATTTGTGGCATGCTTTGAGGCCACTATTCATGCATTGTGGATGCGGAACTTTATCTCGGGACTTGGGATTGTCGGTAGTATAGCCAAGCCACTGAGAATTTATTGTGATAATTCTGCAGCCGTTTTCTTCTCGAAGAATGACAAGTACTCTAAGGGTGCTAAACACATGCAGTTGAAGTACTTTTCAGTCAATGAGGAGGTGAAGAAACGTAGAGTGTTCTTTGAGCATATAAGGACGGATATGATGGTAGCATATCCGTTGACTAAAGGATTACCACCCAAGGCGTTCATTGGCCATGTAGAGCGTATGAGTATTATAGATAAAGCCTTTCTATTATAATTATGGTTAGCTCATTATGTTTATGACACTTTGAATTCGCTTATCGTTACGTTTCTGCTTTATATACATGTTATCATTATAGTATGTGTATACACTAATGGTTGTTAGATGACATGTGGTTGTTTGAGAATTATAGTGTTTCTCAAATGAAAAGTACTATTGGGTTTGGATTGGTTTGTGATGCATGGAAGGGATCATGTCGCACTTATAATGACGTGTGACCGCCATGATCCAATCAGTTCTAATTCAATTAAGATCATTTGAACTTGATATAGAAGTGCACATTAAATGTTATTAAGCCATCAAGTCGACACAAAGGCCAAGTGGGAGAATGTAAGAATATTTTATATACGTTCATGTGGCCTATGTGTCTTTTGGTTTAATTATAAAGATTAAGTTCATATTATATATCGGGATTTTACCATTATAATCGATACCGTGATGGATCGGTCTCGGTTAAAGTCGTTAAAATCTGGGGTTTACTATCCCTCGTCCCTTGCCTAATTATGTTGTATGTTAATCTCCTATTAATGAAATAGAAGAGAAGTTACTTGGTAACTTTCTCATAAATATATAAGTAACTATATATCCCATAAATGTATAAGAAACTATCCCCATAAAGGAGAGATGTTACTATGGTGGTGGTGTTGGTTACCTATATAAGTGTGTGGAATTTACATTTGAGAGAAACAACTAAAGGAAAACTACAACCTCTCTATACATAACAAGGAGAGGATGCATTGATCTTGTCCATCAAAAGATCAACTAAAGAAAAGGCTAAGGGAGGAGAAACAAATCACCATTAAGGATAATAAGGAGATTAGTGAAGGCATTGATCAAGGTTAGTTCTTTCTATCTTCCTCTTGATAATCAAAGGGTTGAATTATAACAAATCTAGATCCTTTTTGGGACTTGATTTCATGATAGAAATCGTGAAATATCTTACAGATTGTGGGTTTGAGGTTGGGGTTAAAGGGTTTGTAGGGTTTATTAGCATGTTTAGTTTAGGCACACAATATTTGGGTTAGGGTTTCATTGCATGTTTAGTTTAGGCGCACAATATTTGATGTTAGGGTTTAGGGAATGGGGTTTTAGCTTTGAGTTTAGTAGGGTTTGTAGGGTTTTTGGGTTTGGGGTATTGCTTGCCTAAGATAGGCGCACAAAGTAGGTGTGGAAAATGGGGTTTGGGTTCAGGGTTTGTAGGGTTTAGGGTTTGTAGGGTTTAGGATTTGTGGGGTTTAGGGTTTGTAGGGTTTAGGATTTGTGGGGTTTAGGGTTTGTAGGGTTAAATAGTCTAAGTATTTTGAGAAGTTACTACTTAGACTTTACACATAAAAGTTAATCTCAAGTAACGTTATACAGTAATTACGAATGTTATAAGGTAATATCACCTTATGATCAGTACATATTTATAATGAAATATCATATTGTGTTACGTTTTTAATGTTATATACTTTAAGCTCGAGAAGTTACTACTTGGACTTCACACATTAACGTTAATCTTAAGTAGCATTATTTAGTAATTAAAAATTTTACAAGGGAATATCACCTTAGTATTTGATATAGTACATGTTCATAATGAAATATTATATCGTGTTACGTTTTTAATGTTATATACTTTAAGTTCGAGAAGTTACTACTGGGACTTCACACATTAACGTTAATCTCAAGTAACGTTATTTAGTCACTAGTACAAATATAGTCATTTATCCCGGTCCCGTTTGGCTTTTTATCACGGTTATGAACCGATATATATAGTTGCAGTATAAAAAAGATAAGATCACGTCACCGGGATAAAAGATACTTTTTTATCACGGTTACTTAACCGAGATAAAATGTCATAATAACTGGAATAAATAGTTTATATCCCGGTTATTAGCGGAGATATAAAGTTTCCATAACCGACATTTAAGGTTTTTTATCACGGTTTCAAACTCGTGATAAATATATATTTTTTATCCCGGTTTTAAAACCGTGATATATACTCTCCAAAGCGTGATAAAAAAAAAAGGCATGCGTTCCAATCAACGAATATATCACGTTTTGTAACCGTGATATATTGTCTAAAATAAGCGTTTCAATCAAGGAATAAATCTCATTTAATAACCGTGATATAGTATCTAAAATCGAGATAAAAAATTTGAAAAGTTGTTTCATTGATGGCTTTAATCACGGTTATGTTTGGAATGAAGCTTTCACCCACATCTCACAAATACAAAATAATGCTTATATATCATAAATCATCATACTAACATTAGTCCACAAAAAATTATCTCAAAACCATATATAAGCTAAAAGAGAGGAAAAATGCACTCAGTTAACAAATAACTTGATCTATTTGTCCCTATCCTAGCATAACTACAAAACAGAAAATATACATGATTACCCAAATCAAACCCTTCCCAACAAATTTCAGTTTGTAATACTTCGGCTCCGGTCGTATGCGTCACTTCTTTAATCTTTTCCCATTGTGCCCTTGCAAAAGTGACCAACTTCATATGCTATATAGCAACACAAAAAATCAGCTCCTCACTTCTAAACATCTATGTTGAAAGGGGTAGGAATAACTCCAAACCAAAATGCAAGATAGTAGTTCTGGATTCATTGAATGCAAGAGGTTGTCCAAATGACGTAAATAAAGATGAGACTGAAAGATGATACCTGTTTAGTAAAAACGAGTTGCATCCAAATGAAGTAAAATGAAGAACAAAATTACCATCCAATCCGGTAGGTTCACACCCACATTTTGAACACAAAGTTGCTGACCTGTTTCCATAGAAGAGAAACATACATAAACTATGAACAAAGGCACTGCACAACTAAAAAAACTGATTAATTTATGTTGGTAATTCATTCTACCTCCCAATTTGCCAAAGTATCTACAGGGTCACGGATCAAACATTTGAAGCATTTATGAGCTGCTAATAACAGAAGCTGATGAACCCTATTTATGTCAACCAAGCATATTTCACAATTACACCTTGTGAACTCTAAATAAATATATACTAAACAAAGAAAAAATTAACACCAGGAGAAATCTAGTATGTGAACTTCACTGATCACAGCTTATCATACAACCACACTTCAACAGTGAAAAGCACTGCACAACTAAGCACTCTTGGTGCAACATACTACTATAACACTGTTGGAAAATGAGCTACAAATGTAGCCATAATACCATACCAACCAGAACATTAGTCATAAATTATGTTAGCCACAAATCTTCCATCAAAACCATATTTAACCTGAAGCCTCTTGGAGCACCACTTACTATATTTAACCTAAAGCGTGCATGATGACTGATGGACTTGGCTACACGAAAGACCTGTATAGTACAGTAGAACATTCAATTAAAGAAAAAGTACTTCCTTGTAGATAGAAATGGTATAAAATATAATACCTGTTCAGAGAGCTCTCTGGTTGGGTATAGCATAATAGCCCCTGGCGCTTAGGCTTCAATTGAATGTCGAACTCTAGTTCATCCTGCCTTAGAAGCTGTGAAATCATTACATGTGAAAGATATAGAAGCATGCCAGGGTGCAATTTTTTCTTGCAAAAGAAAATAGGAAATGAATAGAACTAATCAAACAGGTTAACCTAACACATGAGCAATGAGCACAGTAAAATATTGCTGGCAAACGTTAACCATTGGAAATATAATTCATTCAATATACTACTGTATAAATCTGTTATATGCTAACCAACTTTTAAATTTTTTACAACATTCACTAAGACATGCTAGTTACATTTGTTTCCCTCTAAATTTTATAAATTCATACTGCAGTAGCATAGCCTACCTGAGCCATTATGAGAGCAAAAAAAAAACTCTAAATTCATACAGCGGAACCACACATATAGCTAAAAACAAAGACCTAACAATCAAAACCCTAACACCATAAAAAGCAGAAGATCAAATCAGTTAATTAGCTCTATCAAAATCTGTAAATTACGCCTTATACCTTCAATGTTAGCAAGAACAACAGAAATTGAGCAAAAGACAAAGCACCACCACCAGAAGCCGCAACAAGAAGCAAAGAGCTTCTTTTCAGCGACTCTCCTTTCGAAATCTGCTCAGATCCGAAGAGACTACCACCAGCAAAGCTCGACATTCGAGAAAACAACAAGTCAAAACCCTAACATCAAAACTCTGAAATTAAAGCTTGATCTGGTCGATTATCACTCGAAATCTTTTAGAGGTCTACAGGCAAACAATTTATACAAATCAACCACAGAAACAAAATACAAGGCATAGAGACGCTATTTTGATGGAGTGATATTTGGGACAAAATAGAAATTAGAGGAAGAATACATGCGGCATGAGCGATTGAAAGCAATGGCTGGGAAGCAGCGAGCAAGACTCGAGATGGAATGGTCCAGCCTTCTCGACGCCAGGTGAAGATTTCGATCTTCGATGTATGACAGTACATAGACCATTTCAGAGAGAGAAGCGGAATAGAGGAAAAAGTTTTCGTTGAACATGACGAGGAATTTTTAGGCTTGTTCTCAAAAAGGGATTTCTTTAATCTTTTAAAAAAATAGGAAACTATATATCACGGTTTATCAAGAACCGTGATATATTATTTTGACATGTTTTCTCCTCCTTTATTTTATCTCGGTCTTAACGACGGTCCGTGATAAAAACTATTTCGAACATTTTTAACACGGTGACAAGGAAACCGAGATAAAAAGTGTGTGATAAAATACTAAATGTGTACTAGTGAGTGATTAATAATGTTACAAGGTAATATCACCTTAGTATTTGATATAGTACATGTTCATAATGAAATATTCTATCGTGTTACGTTTTTAACGTTATATACTTTAAGTTAGAGAAGTTACTACTTGGATTTCACACATTAACGTCAATCTCAAGTAATGTTATATAGTAATTAAGAATGTTACAAGGTAATATCACCTTAGTATTTGATATTGTACATGTTCGTAACGAAATATTATAACTTGTTACGTTTTTAACGTTATATACTTTAAGTTTGAGAAGTTACTACTTGGACATCACACATTAACGGTAATCTCAAGTAACGTTATATAGTAATTAATAATGTTACGAGGTAATATCACCTTAGTATTTGATATTGTACATGTTCATAATGAAATATTATATCGTGTTACGTTTTTAACGTTATATAATTTAAGTTCGAGAAGTTACTACTTGGACCTTACTCATTAACGTTAATCTCAAGTAACGTTATATAGTAATTAAGAATGTTACAAGGTAATATCACCTTAGTATTTGATATAGTACATGCTCATAATGAAATATTATATCGTGTTACGATTTTAACGTTGTATATTTTAAGTTCGAGAAGTTACTACTTGTACTTAGACATTAACTTATCTCAAGTAACGTTATATAGTAATTAAGAATGTTATAAGGTAATATCACTTTAGTATTTGATAATAGTACATGTTTATAGTGAAATATTATATCATGTTACATTTTTCATGTTATATAGTTTAAGTTCGAGAAGTTACTACTTGGACTTCACACATAAGCGCCCAATTTGAATCGATTTTAGAATCGATATTAGGCGTCTAATTGCGCGCCTATTTCATACAAGTACATGTTATATAGTAATTTGAATCGATATTATAACGTTTTAAACGTTATATAGTTTAATACTATATCATTATAATTGAATCAATAACTTGGATATACTTATCTTTCGACGCCTATATTAGGCGTCTAATGGAGAGCCTGGTGTAGGCGTGCAAATGAACGCCTAAAATAGACGCTCAATATTGGGGCTCAACTCTCAAATTAGGTTGACGGTGCTTCATCCCCTTCCTCTCGATTTCTCTTTCTCCGCCTTCACTCGAACACTTCTAACACTTCTCCGCCTCCATTGTCTCTCTTTCTCTGCCTCCAAGCTCTCTCTTTCGCCGCCGAAGCCACGCCCTCACCTCCTCGTGACGGTTGCCATCATCAATTTCTCCTCCTCTAAGCACTTGAGCAGCCACGCCCTTGCCTCCTCACGACGTTCGACATCTCCTTTTATAGGGTGCCTCTATTTCTCCTTCAAGGTATGTTTGTTGCGATTTGGATGATGAAAATTTGGCTTTGACATTTGCGACTTTAAGAGAATAGCTTTGAAATTTGGCTTTTCTGGCTTCACAAGATTTGGTTCATTTTAGGATCGTAATCTCATCGTTAGTGATGGGGATTTGTGATTTCCCCTCTTTTGTTCAACTAGGTTTAATAGGTATGAAGGATATAGGGTTAGTGAAACAAGAATGGAAATGGGTGCAGTCACACAGGAATGTGTATTCTAGGGCTAGAAATGACTTTGGGGGAGCTAAGGAGAGGCATTGGCCATTGGTTTGTGGTGGGTGCAAGAGATTTTGGGGGTTTATGGTTTGGAAATTGTGTCATTACAAGGTGTGTGTTGAAACCAGGGTTCAATCTCTGGTCGGGCTTGGATCAACGACATTGCTTGTTGTAATGTGGAGTTGCTTCCTTAGTTTGACATCAATGTCTTGCTTGGTGTACGTGGTTATTAGTATGGTGAGTTTCTGGCTTTGTATGTTGTTCGATTGTGTAGTAATGGAATGATGGTTAGGATATATGATATGTAACATTTGTAATGAATGTTCTGTAAGTGTTGATTGTTTTGACTTCAGGAATTGATGACTAGTGAGATTGGGAAAGTTAGAGTTGATGTAGTTCTCTACCGTGTTGAATGTTTTCGTCTGTGTGAACGAGTTGTTTTTGTAGTGAAGTAGAGCATAGTTGTGCAGTTATCAGTTATCACACTGAATTTTTAGTGTTTATGTTTCTAACTTTTAAGAAAATGTCGTCTCAATCCCAATCTTACGAATGTTACAATGGAAACATATTATGTCGTTGCAATATGAAACCAATTATGTTTACAACTAGGACCACTAAAAATAAAGGCAGTGTTTTTTTGAAATGCTCATCACGATCCCGCAAGTTTTTCCGATGGATCGATCATGAGGTCGAGACTAATTCAAGCACGATTGTGGAAGAGAAGAACCAACAATTCAAATCAATATTGAAGGCTAAAGAAAACCAAATTGAAAGGCTCTGGCTCTTTGTATTTTTTTTGTTGCTGAAATTCTATTATCTAGGTTTTATAAGTAGTGTTTACGAGACACGTTAAGTTATGAAACGTATTCAGTTATGAAACGTGTTCAGTTATGAAACGTGTTCAGTTATGAGTTATGAGACATGTTGCATTTTGTTTGGTAAATATTGTATGAATTCATTTATGTATGCAAGTTTGAATCCACATATTGTGTAATAATTCAACTACTCACACTATTAGACGCTATGACTCGTTTTCTCGATTCTCGCATTATTCGACGTTCTTCGTCGAATTTTCTCGATTTATGCACCATTCAAGCGTTATTCGTCGTTATTTCTCGATTCTCGCATTATTCGACGTTCTTCGTCGAATTTTCTCGATTTTAGCACCATTCGAGCGTTACTCGTTGATTTCTCGATTTTTGCACCATTGAATATTATTAGTCATTTTTTCTCGATTTCCGCACCAGTCGAGCGTTATTTGTCGATTTTCGAACAATTGAATGTTGTTAGTCATTTTTTCTCGATTTTTGCACTATTCGTCATTTTTTCGATTTTTGCACCATTCAATGTTATATGTTGTTTTTTTCTCGATATGCGCACAATTCGAGCGTCATTTGTCGTTTTTTTTCTCGATTTTTGCACCATTGAACGTTATTAGTAATTTGTTCTTGATTTTCGCACCATTCGATGTTATTCGTCATTTGTTTTCTTGATTTTCGCACCATTCAAGCGTTATTTGTCGTTTTTTCTCGATTTTCGCACCAATTAACATTATTCGTCAGTTTTTCTCGAGTTTTTGCACCATTGAACGTTATTAGTCGATTAAAAATTCCAAAATATCATAAAAAACAAACGTTATAATATGATAATGCAAACTGTAAAAGTATGTCAAAATTAAACTGACCAAGTTAATCTCCACCGCCCTGACTACCTGAATGATCGGCGTCCCCAACACCCTGACTACCACTACCCTAACCTATGTCATATACAGAATCCCTAAATAATCTCTGAGATGCACGAGGAGGAGGGGGAGCCATCGGAATAGGCTCGTCTACCAATATATGCAGAAAACGCCTTATGAGATCATCAACCTCCTCCTGGGAAATCATGTGGGCCCTATCTCTCGGTCCGTCTAAATAACTCCTGATCTCAGCAACAACTAATTGGTTCCAATGCATTCGTAAAACAATTAAATCAAAATCATAATTTAATAAAAAAATTCAAATAAAACTAATAAAGCATATTGCAAGAGTGTCGAAAGACGGAGTGAGATGAATAGGGCCAGCTGGGCGATCTTGCCTGAGGTTGTTCAGCCGAATGACCTTGATAGGCTCCAGCAGAGGCTCACGGGGATCATCTGTAGATGGCCGAACTGGCGAAGTACATGGTCCGGGTAATACGACTCCTCTATAGGCATGAGGCGTAATACGACTCTGAGAAGAGAAGTCCGATGAGGTCGAACCTAGCAAATGGCCTCCACTAAACCTGTTACAATAAATCAGAATATGTTATCAGGTGTACACTTTAATTAGAAAAAAATAGATAAATAAGGAATCATTATTATTCCTCATATATAATCTTGTCAAACAATCGCCGTATACAGATCAAACGATTCGTATCCCTTTCTGGGGGACCTCCTGTCCATCCATAATAGCTGCAACATCACCTAGTTTATGGTTTCCGGATGGAGGTCCTCGTTATGGTCTTATCCTCACTAGCTATGAGACACATATTGCCTCGGTCATATGGAGACTCACCGATCGTGAGCAACCTCTGTTAGTCCCACATGTCTTGCCACAAGCCTTGCCAGAGCTTCCTAGACGCAGAATTAAGAGGACTCGAGCTTAGATTGATGCGGATAATGTCATCGATGTTGATGCTCAGGCTGCTGTCGAGGCTCCTGTTCATGCTATTGATCCTCCTGATCCCATACGAGATGGTGATCAGCCCGTACCCGATGTTCCTACGCCCCTGCCAGCTCTGCATGAGGATTTGGTACGTTAAGAATAGAAGGTTAGTAGTGTCTGTTAAGATTTATTTTTTGTGAGTAATTAAATTAATTATATTTTGTGATTGTGCAGACGCATAAGGTTTTGAAGATTTACACACATCTTGGGTACACCAAAGAGTTCGAGAGACATATCAGACACGAGCCAGGTTCATGATTCGATATAGCAGAGCGTAGTGGTCTTACACATCTGAGGACTCTAGGCACTGGAGCAGTTGATTCTGTTTTGGTATCTGCATTAGCTAAGAGATGGCATCTCGAGACCAACTTCTTCCATTTTCCATGGGGCGAGATGACTATTACACTTCACGATGTTTTCGAGATTCTGGGTGTGCACATAGACGAACGAAGTTGTACATATCTCCCTGATGTGCCTGATGGGACGGTCATAAATGTGGCTCCTGTCTTTGAGGTGGACACGAAACAGGTGGTGAGGTGGGTAAAAGGCGGAGGTGTTCCTATGGTGTTAGTGGAGAAGATCATTAAGGATATGATGACAGGACAAGAGAGGGACGAGGAGGTCCTAAAACACCTACATATGCCGGACCCGACCCAGCCCGAAATTTCTGGGTCATAACCTGTCAAATTGAACTCGTGACCCGTTTTTCGCCTAACCCGATTGACCCAAAATTTCTGGGTAAAAAACGGGTTGACCCGCCCCAACCCGTTTGTGACCCGAAAAATTGGGCCAATAGGAAAAAAAAATAAAAAATTGAAAATTAAACCCTTAATAACCCGATCTTTTAGTAGGTTTTGACCCAAAGCAATCCGACCTGACTATAAATTCGTAACCCACCTGTTTTGACCCAAATAACTTAGACCCAAAACCTGACTAAGCTTTAAATCCGTTATAACCCAACCGTTTTGACAAGACCCGAAATGAACCGTCACTCAAGACGGCCCGATTGCCAGGTCTAGTCGTACTACTATAAAACAACAGGTTTGCCGTATGTCTCCGCTCCCCGTGTATCAGGCGTCGGCATATTCAACCCCGCAGCCGCCCAACCCTCTCTCTTTCTGCTCCTCATTACTTCGGCGTTTTCTCATCCTTTCTTTGAAACACCCGAAGCCTTGCCTAAACCCTATCTTTCTCTCTCTGCTCGATCAACCTACCTTCCCGATTTTAGACAATTTCGAGAGTTTCTTCGCTAAAACCCATAGTCTACTGCACCTCCTTACAGAATTTTGTGCGAAATGACAGGTGGTAGCTCAGAAACCAAAGACTCGATTTCGTTATCTTGCGCCCGTTGCGGAAAACCTGCCAATCTCCAGTATGTGAATTCTTTTTATATCCCGCTGCTTAGTTTTGCAATTTCATTTCATTTGATTTTTGGTTTCCATGTGTGACTATATGGTTTGGTTCAAATTGATCTTGTATGAATATTTTACATGACTAAAACTAGCTTCGACTCCACCACAACTGTCACAAGTTGAGGAGGAGTTGCATTATGTGCATCAGGAAGCAAACTAGAATAATGCCAAATATTCTAACACAATAGTAGAAGGATGGCATCCTCATATTTACCTCCTTTTGTTACCTCTTTAATTCCTCCTATGGACTAAAGAAAATATGTAATCTGAATGACAACCAAGATACAAGTTTTGCTCTCTGAATATAACACAATCTCAATATATCCAAACACAAATTTAAATCCTTTTGTCAACTTACACACTGCCAAATGTTACTTATTAATATTGTTGAACATATATTCATTAGATTCCACTAAATAAATTAAAAGTGCGATCTTGCATTTTCTACAGCATCCGACACTAATCAAGCACAAAAATAAAATAAAAAACCAGTCATTCATTCGAACAACCATGACATCCCACCAATAGAGTGGAAAGGAAGTTTGGAGCTTGAAACATTGGATGAGAGATTATAGGGGTTGTGGTTTGTATAAGAAAGATAGGGGGTATCTGTAATATAAAGAGGACATCTAAGGGACTCTTTATGGTTGAATTTGGAAAGAGAGGTGATGAGGGAATGAGGAAGAGGAAGGGGATAAGAATTTTTGTGAGTTTATACTCAAGTCAACTCCGGTTTGGGCATCGGGGCAAGTTGGGCCAAAACATTGCTTAGTAGTTCATATTAGAAAAGTAAATGACACTTTTGCAAATTGGCTTGTAAGTGGATAAGAAGTTTTGTGAGTTTATACTCAAGTCAACTCCAGTTTGGGCATCGGGGGAAGTTGGGCCAAAACATTGCTTAGTAGTTCATATTAGAAAAGTAAATGACACTTTTGCAAATTGGCTTGTAAGTGGGGTACTCAACCCTAATTTCCTCAAATTCTCTTGGGATCTTATATGTAATGTTCTTTGCAAGTAAATTGCAAGCTTATCAAATATTATTGTAGGTGCCCAAAATGTGTAGCATTGAAGCTTCCTAGGGAAGGTGCTTCATTCTGGTAAGTTTGTCCTTTGCCAGTTTTTTTGCATAATCGTTGTCTTCCCTTTTATGTAAAGGTTAAGCTCTAGGTGAAGACACAAAGGAGCTGAAGTGTTAAGACATTAAGTTTATCTTTTCATGCCATTTTAATCATGAAGGGAAACTTATCTAGCTGATTACTTTCTGCTTTTTAATCAAGCTTGCTTGACATTATCTTCAGACTAAAAAAGGATTTGGATTAAAGACCATATTAATAATTTGTTGTTATGAATATGCAAAACTAATCCACACCCATTTATACTCATCAACCCCATTAGATGTAATGCACTATTTTAATTTAGCTCCATATCCTGAGTTATTATTAGTCCTTTAATGAGATCATGACTTTTGACTTTTGTTATGTGTTATAACTTATAACAGTATTTATGTAGGGCCTGCCACTCTCGTAATAGTATCTAAGTTCTCTATTGTCATAGATTTATTTTGTTAGTTTTGGCTTATATTATTATGAATCACGAGAATCGTTCTATTTCCGAGTCATTTTTTGCAGAAGTTAGATGTATATATTTTTGTACAACTGTATTGAAAAATTTGAAGGGAATATGCTGTTAATTGTTATTTATAGACTCTATATTACATATGCTAGTACTATCCCAATGACGTTCCTTTTAAATTCAAGAATGCTCTAGCTTCTGTTTTTTAATAATCTTGTCTACTATCAGCTCTCAAGACTGTTTCAAGGAATCCTGGAACTCTCACAAGGCAGCTCACATTAACATAAGTTCTTCCACTGGAGAGGAAAAAAACGTAGCTTCTGAAAATGAAAGCTGGCTTTATTGTTTGAAGAAAGGACAAGCTCGGACTTCAAAGCTCCCCAATTTTGATTGGACAGGGTATTTTTTTTATTTTCTCTCATAAATGGTTTTCTTACTAGAAATATGTAGGTTGCCTGAGCATGAGAACTTAACGCATATTTACCTCATTATCCCCCATATATTTACACCATTTCTTCCTTATATATGTTGGCTGTACCATATCATGTCCAGTTGTCCATCAAAGCGTGTTTTGAATTGATTTCCATCTTTCGAAACCTATATTACCTTCTACCAGTAAGGATCTTTTCGCTATATATTTTTTATGTTACTTCGAAGAAAGCTAGTACTCCCTCCGTCTCCTTTTGTTCTTCATGTTTGTTATTTTGGCACTATTCACGGTCGAAGAGAATCATTTTCCGACCAATATATAAGTAAAAACATAGTCATGAGTCAGTAGTCATGTTTGATTCGTTTCACTAAGTACTTTCAACAATATCAAAATTTTACAATTTTTACTAAATTTTAATTAAAGATATTGACGACACAAAACATGCATTGGCAAATGTCCCCGTTAGAAACAGGAAGATCATTTAGGACAGAGGGAGTATAATATGGGCAGTAAGAGTAGTTTTTCACCACCGCAGATGAACTACTTGCTCTGAGGAACTTGAAATTGTTGTAATATCACCTAAGCATGGCCTGTCTAGCTTTAGGCAAGGCAGGTGTGTGTAGAAGATGGTCAGGCACCCGTAGGCAAATAGTCTATGCAAGGCTACCAGGTGTTCGCCTAGTTGTTTTAATTTGATTTTTGGATATTCTTATATCTTTTTGCTATGATCCTTTAAAGTTAGTAGCAGAGTGATATTCTTTCCTTATATCTATTCTCAATCTTTTTATTTTATTTTATGTACAGTTTTTACATAAGAAATACAAATTCTTTACTGTCAACTCTTCTTTTTCGACATTATGATTCTGTAAACTTGGTTTTATTTCATCATAACACATTTTATGTTCTCAAATTATATTCTGCTATTTATCTCTAACTTATTTTCAAGAAGAGTAATTAGACACGCGCCTTGCCCACCTCAGACACGCGCCTTGCCCACCTCAGACACGCGCCTTGCCCACCTCAGACACGCGCCTTGCTCCCCTCAGACACCCTAGGTGGTCTGGACCCTGATGCCCTAGGGTGTTTTTATTCACTGAGATCACCTCTGACTGGTAGATGATTGATCTCTATTGGTGATTTAGCAAACTATTTAGCATTACCTTTACTTCAGTGTGCTTTCTAGAACTAGAATGGCGATTGAGTGATTAGGTGAGTGCTTTGCGCCCTTAGGCGCCTAGGCGGTCTGGACCCCAATCCCTTAAGAGTCACCTGGGGTGTTTCAATCACTGAAATCACCACTGGTAGATGATTTGCCTCTGTTGGTGAGTTAGCAAAGTATTTAGCATTTTGTTGCTCAAGTGTGTTTCTCAAAGTAGAATGACAATTAAATGAATTAAAGCAAGGTAATGCATGTAATGGAACTGATAGTTAAATCTAAAGGTAACTTTTTGCAAAATTTAGAGTTGTTATTAGAAAAATTACAAATCAATAAATCATCTTCAGATTGACAATAATGACAGATGATTAAAGAACTAAGGATTGCCTTCCGGTGCTGTGCTATTGTTTGTTCTCTTATAACTAATTAAGTGGACTGTGTTCTTGTTTGACGGTTCAATGGTAAGAGATTTCCACTTCTGTTGCATGATTCCAGCTTTCATTACTTTTACAGGACACTGAAGCCATTCCCTATATCAAGCAAACGCACTGTACCAGGTGACATTGATCTACCTGATTGGGCTGTTGATGTGAGCTCTTCTTTTTCTTTATTTCATCTTCATACAAGCCTCAAAATTTATGATTCACTTATCAGTGTAACTAACTATCTAAGTAGTGCTGGCCATTGAACTGTTTACCATCCTTCATACATAAATACCATACAACGCACTACAAAGTTGGAAGGGGTTGTATTGTATATTTGATAGATTATGATTTTCTCGGGAATTGTTAAACCTACTACTTATTTTATACATTGACCTGCAGGGAACCCCAAAGGACGAGCCATACAATGATTTGCAGCATGTTGTTGAGGTATGGAGATGACCTTTTTGATTAATCATTGGTTACTAACCAACCGAAATATGAATATGATATACACTAACTAGTTTATATTCTGTTTTGACCTGTATTTGAAGATCAAAACTCCAGAGCAGATTGAAAGAATGAGAGAAACTTGTCGAGTAAGTTCTTTCATTTTTGCAGAATTTATATTATATGTTAATGTTTAACTTGCCTTTACTAAGTACTAACAATTTATTAGCAGATAGATATGGGTTTTTTGTTAAGTCAGGCTCATCTTCTTCTTTCCACGGGTAATCAATTTGCATAAATATGCACAAGTGTTATAGTTCCAAGTCTAAAAGTGCCATAACACCCCAATAAGTTCCTCAGAAACCCCAAGAAAAATTATGGTTTAGTTTTTTCCTCTATGCTGAAGTAAATGTTTAGTGTTCTGGGATTTACTGCTATTCTCTGCTTCAATGTACTAGAAGCAAGTAATAAAACAAATCTTTTCTGCATAAATAGAAAATCATTTGTTATAATTTCCTTATTATTTGTTTCCAATTTGTTTTATTTAGATTGCTCGTGAGGTTCTGGATGCGGCTGCTCGTATAATTCGACCTGGCGTTACAACTGATGAAATTGATCGAGTGGTCCATGAGGCTACTGTTGCTGCTGGTATGTGTTGGATTTTCATTTTGATCTTGCTTTTTCTCTGGCCTCTTAACAATCTGGTTTACTCTATCAATGCCCTCTGTAATGTGTTGGGCTCATTCTTACAGTCTTGACGGCCTGTCCTCGTCAATCACATGTATGTTCTAATCTGCAGATTGAGAACCCTCTAGTGAGGGTTCATGGAAATTTGTTTATTAATTTATTGGAAAAAATAAGTTTCTTGCATAATTAGTTGTTACTTGTTAACTGGTCAAGTTGAGTTTCTAGTGAGGTGCAGAAGGCGTAATGATGTTAAGCACCACTTAACAATGCAGATTTAAAATTTGCTTCTGTTTTATTTAATATTATACTATTTTCTAAGATCTTCTTTGATTCTCTCCCGATATAAACGTTTAGCTCCTCTGCAATTTGCATTATACGTCACTTCCTCCTCTACCTCCTCTACGCTTTTAAGTTCTAAGCGACCCTAGGCGCGCCTAGAGGGGCTCACCGCCTTGGGTCGCCTTCACTGGTACAGCTTACAATTCTCATTTTTATATTATTGCAGGAGCATATCCTTCTCCATTGAATTATTATTTCTTTCCAAAATCATGCTGCACGTAGGTACTCTTTTAATGGAAAAAGTTTTTGATTTTGTGCTTTGCACTCATCTGTAAGTTTCAAATAATATTGTTGTTCTTGGTTGCAGGTCTGTCAATGAAGTAATTTGTCATGGCATTCCTGATGCTAGGTATTCAAATTGCTCATGTTGGTGTGAATTTCTGTCTTTTCAATACCATTTTGCTGGTTTTAGGTTCTTTTCCTTGTTTGACCAGTCCCTTCCTGTAACATATCTCACAAAGAAGAGTATGCTCCATCATACACTTGACAAATATAAAGTCTTGCTGGAAAATTGTCATACTATAAGCATTGCGATAATTTTTGTGGGAGTCACATTCTATAGCTGCGATAGTCAAGTGTCGCGATGGCATAGGCTTCCTTTGTGTACTTGTCTTGGCATCCTTTTTATCACAATGAAAAAGTTACCTGCAAGTGTGGATACTGGATACTTTGTCACTGAGATTAACTGATTGTTCCAGGAAGCTGGAAGATGGGGATATTGTGAATGTTGATGTGACAGTTTATTACAAAGGTGTTCATGGTAAGAAACCATGCATAAGATCTTATGTCACTTCCAAAGTCTAGAGTTCATTGAATTGGGTTGACTGTGTTTTCCCTATTGTCGTAGGTGATCTTAATGAAACTTATTTTGTGGGAAATGTTGATGAAACATCACAGAAGTTGGTCCAGTGTACATATGAGTGCCTGGAGAAAGCTATATCAGCTGGTAAGTGTTTTCTCTCTGTCAAAATGATGTAATCCTTCTTGTGAGAATTTAATTTGTAGTGCTAAGTCATCGTGTGTTATAAAATATGTAATTCAGGAGATGCTGCTTTTTGTCCTGTGATGTCCCTGTTTATAGTATGCATTCCTATTGAGCTGTATTCATTTTCATTTTCAGTGAAGCCTGGTATGAGATTCCGTGAAATAGGAGAGATCATTAGTCGCCATGCTTCAATGTCTGGATTTTCTGTGGTATGAACACTTACCTTCACTCTCTTGTAAACATGAAGCTCCAATTGCTCAAGTTTTTGTAATGAGCAAAAGCTCTTTACATTTTGTGGATATAGGTGAAGTCATACTGTGGTCATGGCATTGGGGAGCTTTTCCATTGTGCTCCTAACATTCCTCACTATTCCAGTATCCTTGATTAGTGTCATTTCATTTATCTTTCTTCCCTAAAACTACGTAGTTGTTGCGTTTTGTGAAGTGCAAGATCACATCATTTTTGCCTTGTACAAACCAGTCTTGATGAGTGATTCCTTAACAAGAGCAGGAAACAAAGCTGTGGGTGTGATGAAAGTTGGGCAGACGTTCACTATTGAACCAATGATTAACGCTGGTATCTTCTTGATCCTTGTATGTTTTACATATAAGACTGTTCAATTGGAAAGCCAATGTATATTTGTGGTGTTCTTGGCAGGGGTATGGCGAGATAGAATGTGGCCTGATGGCTGGACTGCTGTTACTGCTGACGGAAAGCGCAGCGCCCAATTTGAACAAACTCTTTTGGTACCTTCCGTTTTTAGCTCTACTCACTAAAGATTTCTTCCTCATTATAAATGTACGGTCTTTCTAACCTATGCCCTTAGGTAGGGGTGTTCATAATTATCCGATCCGGACGATCCGATCCATCGATCCGCCGATCCGATCCGTAAATATCCGTATCCAATGGATTATGTATCCGTATCCGATCCGGATAAATTTCCGGATCAATGGATCGGATATGGATCGGGGTTAGATATCCTGCGGATATCCGGGGGTATGTCACTTATATTAATATAATAATAAATTATATATAAATAATATAAATACATTATATCTAATAAAAAATGCCAAAAAAAATATGTAAGTGGTCGTCAATACTCAAGTATTGTTTGGACTTAGCCCTCTGCATTTATTTGGACAAAGCCCATTAGTGATATAATGGTATTGGGCTAATTACTAATGGACTCACCAACATTTAATGACCACTAGTGGACCCACCAATGACTTGTATTGATATTTTGGATATCCGGACGTTTCGGATACGGATCACAATATTGAGAATTTTTTTTGCGGATACCCGATCCGAAACGCCGGATCGGATCGGATATCCGATAATGAACAGCCCTACCCTTAGGGCATAGGTTAAGCTTACTTGAATAGGAAATTGTAAACCCAAGAAGGAAAATATAAACCCATCACAGTAGAGGATTTAATGAAATTTGGCATAAATCTACCAAATCTTTCTACATTTAGACTCTTAAAATCCGATAAACGTATCCTTGAAAAATAAACTACCCTTTTGAATGCAGGTGACAGAAAATGGGGCTGAGATCCTCACAGGAAGGTTGCCTACATCTCCGCAGGTGTTTCCCTGGTTAATTTAATAATTCACTTCCTTCCCAAAATAAGATATTTTTGTTTGCAACGTTTCATGGATTTTTTGATGTTTTCAAAGCCACCTTTTGTAGCTGGAAGCACAATTTTGCTTAGATGTGTGTCTGCGGGATGCGTTTGTGTTTTACTTTCTCCATATTATTATGTTTGAACAACACAGAATTATTGGGTTCTCATAATTGATTTCACAACTGAGCAAGTAAACCCAGCATGGTATATGGACTAGAGATCCATAGACACAGGCACGCCAGTCCCCGGAATCCACCTCTCCCCGTCTATAAAATTCTTAACTGTAAAAGGCGTAACATCGGCATCACTGGTCAACACATGAAACCCAGGCCAGCTGACCCGTCTTCCCGTCTCCGCCCCAGACCCAACATTCCTATACTCCCCATAAAACAAGTTATTGAGTCCGTATCCCCCGTCCCATTCGGTCCAGCCTCTCGGGTCCACAACCCCATCGAGATCGCTCCTCCACACCACCACCCTTGCATATCTCCTCCAGGGCCGTCCCAAGAAGGTCCTAAAGAAGCCCATCACGGGGCCCAGGTCCGGCCCAGGCCTTACCCTGGATCCGTGGATGGAGAAACCAGTGGGCTCGTGAGGGTCGTTCCTTCCATGGGCCGTAACCATGTTGGATTGGTGGTCCATGGGCCGACGGACCAGGATGTCGCAGTTCTGGAAGACAGCGGCTGCATTGCCGAAGATGAAGTCGACTGTGCCGGAGATGAGGCAGTCGCGGTAGAATTGGCGGTTTGAGTGGGCGTAGAGAGTGTCTTGGTACCCGCTGAAGCTGCATCGGAAGAAGACGGAGTGGTCGGAGCTCACTCGGATTGCTACTGCCTGGTGCTTTTCTGGCCCTGCTGTGTTCGCAAACGTTATGTCTCTTGCCCAAAACCCGTCTCCACTTACATCTATCAAACAAACACAACACATTCAAATCTGTTAAAAACTTATCCCATAAACTAAAAGATTATGTCAATAAACGAAGCAACTTTTATGTTTATACTACACAGTATAAAAAAGCTCACGGATTGAAAAATGTGCCAATTACTGCAAAGGGCCAATAATAAGATATTTTCTACTCCCTAGCTCTTCCCTATTTGTTATTTACACTTAACTTTTTTCATGTGCTACTTATGATTTTTTTTTTGTGTTAACCATAAAAAATTATAAATACATGCACTAAAATACTCTTATATTAACCTGTAAATTTCAACGAGGTTTTCAATTCCGTCTTTCATTAATCACATCTAAATATCAACAATTCAATTTCCCCTCTCTTCTCATTTTTCTCATGCCAAAACACATTTGATATTTCTTTCTTTCCTACTTTTTAACATGTCTCTTCTCTTCTTATTTTGTGTGAAATTTGAAAAAGGGAATAATAACAAATAGAAACGGAAGGATTATTTGGTATTACACCTAAATTAGAACTCAAATTCCAAAATATGGTTGGTGTTTTTTTTATACCAAAAGTGGCTGAGCTGATGGCGGTGTAGCCATCGACATAATTCCTATTGCCAGTGATAATTGTTTTGTCTATGCCGTCACCGACGAACATGAGATTCTTCAACCGCCTCTTGATCTCAATTTTTTCATGGTAGACGCCTGCTTTTATGTATACAATCACCCGCCTTCTTTTTCCTCCCACTTCTGCATCCTCCATGATCATCTTCGACGACCAGGCTTCCAAAGCGGCTTTGATGCTTCGGTGTGTGCCTGATCCATCCCTTGCCACCACCACGTCCGCCTTCGACTTTGCTGGGTCCCATGATCGTAGTAGCCCTTCGTATTCTTCAACCTCTGTCTTCCCTATAATACATAAATAGCATAAAAACATGCACTCTAGACCAATAAAACAAATATGAAACCTTGCCCTATTTCATTATTTACTTATTTTGACACGTGATGATGAAAACAGATACACACGTTATAACTCATACACAACAAGATACGTAGCTAGTAAGATTTAGGTTAAAAACATAATAAATTACCCTTGGTTGATCCCTTATGACGAGTGTTAGAGTTGTTGGCGTAGGAATGGAGAACATGGGTGAAGGCAGCAGTCAAATTAGTAGCCAGGGGAGGAAGTTGAGCCCCACTCTGTTGCAAACCATCCAAACAGCTCGTATGACTCGTCAACACCGCACTGAGCCATATCCGAGCGTCATCCGATGATGTCATCATGATCTGATCGATCCTCGACTCGGCTTCCTCGTACAGCTTCGCACAGTCATCCAAAGCCCCAACCCGATGATGATGAGCTGAGTCGCAGTAAGCCTTGGCTTCTAATAACAAAGCCTTACCCATTTCCAGGCTAAGGCCTTGTTTGGATGCTGCTGCTGAACCTATTAATGCAGCAATGGCGAGGATTAACAACATCAAACTTCCACTACTCGCCATGTTTGATGTTTGCTTAATAGTAATAATAGCACTATATGCGTGAGGTTACGTACCATTTATTTATATTCTTTAGCTGCGATGTCACAGACTTTTTATATATTATACTATTTATTTGTACTGAAATTCTGGTACCCTGCATATTTTCTGGCGGTGGAGAAGGCTAGGATCGGATCATTTCGTTTTGATTAATGATTGATTAATGATTAATTTGTGGGCGTGTGGGACCAGCAGGTTAGCCTAGCTAGCGGATATCCGATGTTATAAGTGAGCGTACAAATGGCAACAAGGGTTTGCCAGGTGGTGAGGTTACGTGCATGGTGATAAGTTTGCGTTGTGTTTCTGCATGGCAACATATTACGTGTGATGCGTGTTAATGCATCAACAATCAATAACCACCAAAATATCCAGCTCCACCGCTTATTTCGGCTTCATGTTTCTAATCAACTCTCCGCGATGGGTTTTCTATCTTATATTCGCATTTATAATCCCTACGTACGTGAATTCTATCACTACTATAAAAGTGCCCAAATAACCCGGGCGTTTCTATACATATATCCCGGATGTGGTCCGGGTTAAAGGTGGGCGCCGTATTTGCTTCGAGCTAATAACCCGGACCAAAATCCGGGTTATATTCCCTCGGCGAAAAATTTCAAACTTTTAAGTGCCTGGGTTATTAGGTTACCAAATAACCCGGATATTACAACATCCGGGTTATTTGATAAACCAATAAATCCGGGTTATTAGCCTATCCAAATAACTCGGTGTTGCAATGTACGGGTTATTTGACTAATTATTTATTAAAAAACAAATCATAGCTATAGATGCGGGTTAGAACTATATAGGTATATGAATTTATAATACGTTATATAGTATAAACTGAAAAATAACTCACTATGTTTACAAAAATCATACCCCATGGTTGTAGGTAACCAGTTAATCATGACATATTGGTACTACAAGTTCACAAGTAGAAAAAAAAAGCCAATCATAATATCAGTATCTACAAAGTGTTAGATTAGGTCTTATTATTTGTTATTGTAATTACTTTTCTATCCTCATGTAACACTATATAAGTCTTCTCAATAATATCAGGCAACCCACTTGGGCTTTTACATTATCACATGGTATCAGGCTAAAACAAACCCTCTCTTTTCTCCCCTCTAATCAACCGATCCTCAAATTTCTCCAACCTCTTTCTCCACCATGGCTGATGGAGTCATCGATGATCCCAACAACCATCCACCGGCTGCGACGCCAACCACCTTCACCCTTTCTCCTTCCGCCATTGCCGTTCAACAAGCCCTACATGTGTCTAACATATCGACCCATGTAACTGTCAAACTCCAACAAAGCCCTCCAAACTACAATATTTGGCGTCACTTCTTCATCATAACCCTCAAAAAATTCAATCTCTACAACCACATTGATGGTTCTCCTCCTACAGGCGCCGACAATTGGCAAATCTTGGACTCTACAGTCCAATCTTGGATTTTTGGAACCATTTCTCCAGAAATCATTGGCATCATCTATCGCACTGAAGACTCCACTGCCTTGGCAACATGGCTGGATGTTGAAAATCTCTTTCGTGACAACAAGAAAACGAGAGCTATCCACATGGAATCCGAATTTCGGAGCCTTCGTCAAGGCGATATGTCCATCACCGAGTACTGCCGCAAACTCAAAGAACTCTCCGATGGTCTCGCTGATGTCGGGAACCCCGTATCCGATGAGAATCTCGTCCTCCAAACTATAGGGGGTCTCAACGAGCAATTTTCTTTCATGGCTGCCTTGATTCAATTCAAAGACCCGTTCCCGACGTTTCAACAATGCCGAAACGCCTTGTTGCTTGAAGAGCGCCGCCGTGCAGCCTCCGCACCAACTACTGCCGCCGCTCTCACCACTGCCGTGGTGCCTCCTCCACTACCACCAACCGGCCACTCCAATCCTCCACCGGCCCACTTTCCTAATCAACAACAACCTGCTCATCCCTCTTATGGACGAGGACGCTACCGTGTTCGAGGTCGTGGCCGAGGCGGACGAGGCAATGGTCGAGGTCATCAATACCAGCAGCAAAACACCATTCAACAACTTCTTCAAATACTCTCAGGCAGTCAACCATGGAACTCACATGGAATTCTTGGTCCGGGCCCACGTCCTCAACACAGCCCGCAAAATTTTCTTGCTCAACATTCCAACCCTTCATGGAATCAGCAGGAACTCATACATGCACTAAACAACATGTCCGTGCAGTCACCAAGCAATGATCAGTCCTTTTACATGGACACCGGTGCATCGTCTCATATGGCTTCAACCTCAGGTATCCTCTCTCCCGTTTTTGGTCCAGGTATTTATTCTTCTTCCAAAATCATCGTGGGCAATGGACAAACCCTACCTATAACTCAAATAGGGCACAAACAGCTATCCTCCAAACCTCCTCTTTCTCTTAAAAACGTTCTTGTTACTCCAAATCTCATTAAAAACTTGATATCTGTTCGAAAATTTACTACTGATAATTGTTGCTCAGTTGAATTTGATCCTTTTGGTTTCTCTGTGAAGGATCTTACCAGCAGGAACGTGATCCATCGGTGCAATAGTCGAGGCGAACTCTACCCCTACATCCCACAAAATAAGACTGTCGATCCAGAACACCTGGCCCTCTCGGCAAAACATGTCATTCCCTACTCCGTATGGCACTACAGATTGGGTCATCCAGGAAGCCGATCTCTCAATTCTCTCATCTCTCAAAATTTTATTTTATGTAATAAAGACGACTTACGTATCTGTCAAGCTTGTCAATTAGGCAAACACACTAGACTGCCTTTTCATTCTTCACACAATAAGTCTACTGCGTTTTTCGATCTTGTTCATTGTGATCTATGGACCTCTCCTGTTTTGAGTGTTAGTGGTTTCCAATATTATTTAGTGATTATTGATGATTTCTCTCAATATATATGGACTTTTCCTATCAAGCACAAATCAGAAACGTCAAATATCATCAAAAACTTCCATGCATACACACAAACACAATTCAATACACCACTAAAATCGATCCAATTTGATCACGGGGGCGAGTTCGATAATAATTCTCTTCTCCAATTCTTCATCTCTCATGGCGTAGAGTATCGTTTCTCTTGCCCACACACATCTCAACAAAATGGCAAAGCTGAAAGGATGATCCGAACAATCACAAATTCCATTCGATCTCTCCTTTTCCATGCCCATCTTCCTCCACGTTTTTGGGTTGAAGCTCTCAATACCGCTACCCATCTTCTCAATCTCACACCAACCACCACACAATTCATGTCCACTCCATACGAATCTCTTCACCAAAAACAACCTACATACGACCACCTTCGAGTCTTCGGTTGTCTCTGTTTTCCAAATAGAACCATCTGTTTGAGTTTGTGAAATAGAAGAACCTATTTCTCTTTGTTTGTTCCTCTTGCACTAATAGAGAATAGGCTTTATAAACATACCCCATGGTTCTTCTGTTCCACAGCCTCCTGTCTGCTCTTTCACCAGAGGTTCCAGCATTTCCTTTTGGGTTAATTCTGTGTGGCTGAAATGCAGATATTGATGAGTATTTGTGTAAAACTGAAAGATGACCAACTTATTGGAAATAAAAAATATATAAGTTCACCTTTAGTCTAGAACCAACATTGAGTTGAGGGTACTTCAATATAGTGGTTGAGATCTAAATCATGGTGTTCTTTTGTAAACTAGAGTCTGAGTTGAGGGTACTCATGATCCCATTGATGTATACAAAAAGGACATTGAGATTATCTCTAACTCATCCTAAGACTACCCAAAGATGTTCAGCATCAATGGGAATTGGCAAAGAAAGACGAGATTAAATGTGATATGTTACACAACAGGAGTCTGGTGTGTTTGCAACCTAAAAAATCAAGTCACCTCTTTATATGTACAGACGAGTCGCACACATGGACTTCTGCATTTTAGTAAGCCATTACATGAACCACTCCATGCCAATTGATGTGCCAAATGGATATCAACCAACAAAATATTGTATGACAAGGTACAAATCAAAACTGAGAGTACGTCTCACCTTGGAAAAATAAAACTTCAAATTTGGGAGATGATATCCTCTGTTCCATGATCAAGATGTATTAGAAAACAGCCTTATACGCGCATCCATTGTTGCATAATACTGGCATTGTATAAATGATAAGGGTCAAATTAGAGGTTATATACACATCTTACACAAGTTGAATTGTCAATATAGAAAATAAGCTCCACAAATTAAAATATAGGGAAGTCAAGTCACTTATATAACCTCCAAATTTATGTCCACCAGCTCCATTCATCTACCAATACAAATCCAGATTGCAACATTTATTCTACATACATTAGTTGTCATGTCGGGATTTCTATAAGGACAACTTCAATATATGTGAGAAACAATCCAGGTGTTCTTTTGTAAACTAGAGGCTGAGATCTTAATCATGGTAATAAGCTTATATATTGACTGCAGATTATCAGGGTGTACAAACAAAAAGAACATGTTGAAGTCGAATTCACAGTGAGTTACTTGTGCTTCATCTTAAAAAATTTCTAACCTTTGCCAAAACAAGGCTTCTTCTAATGTGTTGTTGAATGTAGATTGGACCTATACCTGCAGATGATGGAATTGGAAAGGAAATTGTCACTCATATCCCAACAAATATGAAGACAAATAAAACATTCTATACAGATTCTAATGGACTTTTGAAATGAGAGTGGTGATAAGTATTAGGAAGGAGTAGTTATACACAAGTACGAACTCTAAAAAGTATTGGTCAGGAAATGGTTTCTGAAATGGTTAGAAACGTACTTTGCAGCAAACAATAGGAAAAAGACGAGACCGGGAAGTTATATTGCACAGTTATAGATTAAATTATGAAATGGTACCTATATAGAAAAGAGACAATACAAATGATATACGATATGAACACAACAAGGATAATATTAGCATATAATACATGCTTTGTCAACTATCGACATGGAAGTATGGAACACGACATTTCCAGTTTCTAGTTTAAACCTACCCAAATATAACAGCATTCCAAAGCATTATGTTGAGGAGCACCGCTAATGCTCGCCGGAGGGTCTTGTTGCAACCTCTTGAAATCTCGCATCAACCTTTTCCTCGAAGGAGTTGACATTTTGACCTCCTATACCATGACAAAATCGTACTACATGTCAGCAAGAAACATAAGAGAAGACACCAAGGCTGACTAGAGCAACTCGTCGAAATTCAAAAGATTCAGACATGCTTTCATATTCTCAATTTCACTGCAAGCCAAGTTTTTAGCTCTGACAGTCAACGCATCAATTAGGATCAATTAGGAATAATTGTGATTATATCATATTCCATGATTTATGTAATTACTTGATTACGTTCACACCATCTATGTAACAATATATATATGAATCATAATACAAGGCATCTCCTAAGGAGACTTTCTCTATTCTCTCTATTGTCTAATATGGTATCAGCCTAAAACACAATATATCGATCCCTTCTCTTTCAAAACCTAAACTTCCACCTCTTTTCTTCCCACCATGGTAGAGACTCAAAACAATGCCTCCCCTAGATCTCCTTCCGACATTGCCATGTCTCAAGCCCTTCATGTCGCCTCCATTAAAACACACGTCCCCATTATTCTGAACTTGGAAGAATCAAACTACCAAGCATGGCGAACCATCTTTCTTGTTACCCTCGGGAAATTTGCTCTTCTTTCCCACGTGGAAAACTCTCCCCTAACTCTGAAGATCAAGCTTGGTCAATCATGGACTTCACGGTTCAGTCGTGGATCTACGCCTCCATTGACCCAAAAATCTTTAAAATTGTTGTCAAAAACGGTGCTTCTGCCCAGGAGGTTTGGAATGCGGTCGAAAACGTCTTCCGCAACAACAAGAAAACTCGTGCTATTCAGTACGAGGCTGAGTTCCGCAGCCTTCGCCAAGGATCCCTCTCCATCACCGACTATTGTCAGAAACTCAAGACTTTAGCAGATTGCCTCATCGACGTCGACCATCCTATTTCCGACGAAGCACTCGGAATGCAAACTCTTCAAGGTCTCAACAATGACTATCAGTCAATGGCGCCTCTCATCTCTGCTCAGGAGCCTTTCCCGGATTTTCAAAAGCTTCGGGGAATGCTTCGCTTGGAAGAATCCAGAAGGGCTGCCAACACCACCTCCGATACAGCTCTTGTCACCACCACTGTATCTCCAACACCTCCTGCTCCTACGGCCCCGACTCAAGCCCCTCCTCCGGCACAACAACCAAACAACAACTACTACCGCAACCGCAACAGGGGGTCGGGGCGTGGACGTGGCCGAGGTCGTCACGGTGGGCGTTCTTGGATACCTTGGCAACAACAACAGGCTACTGGCAATCTTCTCAGCCACAATGGTCAGCCGGAATTCTTGGCGCCGACCCTCGTCCACCACCACCGCAGTACCCGCTTCAACCACAACAAGCAATGATCTCTCAGTGGGATCAACAGGGACTAGTTACCGCTCTCAACAATCTGAGTCTTCAACAACCACCGGAGGGGTGGTTCATGGACACCGGTGCTTCGTCCCACATGACCTTAAACACAGGTACCCTCTCATCCGTTTTTAATCCTGGTATCTTCTCCTCTTCTAAAATCATTGTTGGAAACGGAAATAGCCTGCCTATAACTAAACTTGGTCATGCCCACCTATCCAACCATCCTAACCTAAACCTCAAGAATGTCCTTGTCACATCGGGTATCATTAAAAATTTGATTTCTGTTAGAAAATTCACAACTGATAATAATTGCTCTGTTGAGTTTGACCCTTTTGGTTTTTCTGTGAAGGATCTCCCCACCAAGGAAGAGATAATCAGATGCAATAGCCACGGTGATCTATACCCCTTTCTTCCGTCGTCCTCAAAATCGAGTCAAGCAGCCCTCACGGCGTCTAAAAGTTCATCTCAAATAAATTGGCACCGTCGCCTAGGCCATCCGGGTGTCCATGCTCTGCGTCATCTTTCTTCGAGTCAGTCCGGCGTCTCCAACAATCGGTCGTCCGCCCTTTGTCACGCCTGTCAAGTCGGCAAGCATCAAAAATTGCCATTTTCGTCATCTACTTCGCATTCTAAATTTCCATTTCAGATTGTTCATTGTGATTTGTGGACTTCACCAATTCTAAGTATTTCGGGTTTTAAGTATTATTTGGTCATTATGGATGATTTCTCTCATTTTATATGGACCTTTCCTCTAAAATACAAATCTGACGTGTTCACCAAATTCACACAATTCCTTGCTTATGTCAACAATCAATTTAACACCACCATAAAAAGTCTTCAGTGCGATCATGGTCGAGAGTTCGATAATCAAAATTTTCAGCAACTCTTCAACAAACTAGGCATCCTTTTTCGCTTCTCATGTCCCCACACTTCTCAACAAAATGGAAAAGCCGAGAGAATAATTCGAACTATCAATAATATGGTTCGTGCCCTTCTGTTTCAAGCTAAAATGCCTCCTCCTCTTTGGGTAGAAGCCTTACACACAGCTACTCATCTCATCAATCTACTACCCACAAAAGCATTGGGTCTTGAAACTCCGTATGCTTGTCTCTACAAACACACTCCCTCGTACACACATCTTCGGGTTTTTGGGTGTCTCTGTTATCCAAATCTCTCATCCACAATGGATCATAAACTCTCCCTCGTTCTACTCTTTGCGTCTTTCTAGGGTATGCAGAAAATCACCGTGGCTATCGTTGTCTAGAATTATCAACTAGAAAGATCATTATAAGCAGACACGTTGTTTTTTATGAGAACCAATTTCCTTACTCTTCACAAAATTCAAACGAGGAAGATTACAACTTTCTTAAAATAGTTGAAGAAGATACTTCCCCAAATCTCCCCATTCCCACGATCTCCTCCTCATCTAACCCTAATAATATGGGCCCACCTGATTCCGAAATCCCCTCCCCAAATCTCTCAATTTCCTACCCCAATTTAGTTGGTCAAAATCATGTACCAAATATCCCCCCAATCTTCTCCAACTATCCGTAGTATTATCTCATTGCCTAATTCTACCACTCAATCAAACGGGTCCCACCACCAAATCAATTCCCCAACAATTAATCCCCCTCTCCCCCCACCTAGCCAATCACCTATTGAAACTGGGCCCCGCTCCCCCTCATCTCATCTGAACCCTACCCCTTCCACAAACTCAAATCCCATCTCCACATTACCCTCTATGCTGCCTAACCCTATCTCTAATACACACTCCATGTGTACCCGTGGCAAATCCGGCATTACCAAACCCAACCCTATCTACAATCTTTCAACCACAATCTCTCCCCTTCCCTTAAATCACAAGAAAGCCTTCCTTGACCCACAATGGCATAAGGCTATGCAAGAGGAGTTTGATGCTTTGATTAAAAACAGTACTTGGGAGCTTGTTCCAAGACCAATGAATGCAAATGTTGTTACAGGAAAATGGCTCTTCAAACACAAGCTCGGATCCGATGGCTCGCTTGCTCGTTACAAGGCAAATGGGTGGCGAGAGGCTACTCACAACAACATGGCGTGGACTTTGACGAAACCTTCTCTCCGGTGGTGAAGCCTGCAACAGTCCGAACAGTGCTATCCCTTGCATTGGCTCGCACTTGGCCGATCCATCAACTCGACGTGAAGAATGCGTTCCTACATGGGACACTCAATGAACTAGTATATTGTCAACAACCACCTGGATTCGAAGATTCCGCAAAGCCCACTCATGTATGTCGCCTACGGAAGGCTCTGTATGGGCTGAAACAAGCCCCACGAGCCTGGTTTCAGCGGTTCGCCACCCACCTCCTGCGTCTCAGGTTCAAAAACAGTAAGTGTGATTCTTCACTCTTCATCTTCAAGCAGCATGGTCGTGAGGCACACCTCCTAGTTTATGTGGATGACATAATCCTCACTGCCTCCTCTCATGAGTTCCTTCGTTCTATCATCACTGCTCTTTCAAATGAGTTTGCCATGACGGATCTAGGGCGGTTACACTACTTCCTCGGCATCACCGTTACTTACTCAACCTCGGGTCTCCATTTAAGTCAAGAGAAGTATGCTAAAGAGATACTACAGAAGGCGGGTATGCTTGGTTGTAACCCCTGCCGAACTCCTGTTGACACTGAGTGCAAACTAGGGCAAAATGCGGGCGTACCCATTCCGGATCCAACAGTTTATCGTTCCCTTGCAGGTGCACTTCAATACTTAACTTTTACTCGGCCTGATATCTCGTACGCCGTCCAACAGTGCTGCTTGTTCATGCATGATCCACGTGAGAAACACTTTCTTGCTCTAAAACGTGTTCTGCGGTATGTTCAAGGAACCTCCTCTCTTGGGTTACAATTCTACAACAGCCCGCATTCAACAATAACCGCCTACTCCGATGCGGATTGGGCGGGTTGCCCGGACACTCGGCGTTCTACCTCAGGATATTGTGTCTACCTCGGGAACAACCTCGTAAGTTGGTCTTCAAAGCGCCAACAAACTGTGTCACGTTCAAGTGCAGAAGCTGAGTATCGGGCCGTCGCAAACGCCGTAGCCGACACGTGATGGTTGCGAAACATTCTCCATGAGCTTAACGTGCCTGTTATCGGGGCTACATTGGTATATTGTGACAACGTCAGCGCCGTCTATATGTCCAGCAACCCGGTCCAACACCAACGTACGAAACATATCGAGATCGACCTTCATTTCGTACGTGACAACGTGTCTATTGGTATTGTCCGAGTTCTTCATGTGCCGTCAACGCATCAATTTGCTGACTTGTTTACAAAGGGGTTGCCTTATCCACTCTTCTCCGACTTTCGATCTAGTTTATGCGTCCGTCAAGCTGCCGCTACAACTGAGGGGGGATGACAGTCAACGCATCAATTAGGAATAATTGTGATTATATCATATCCCATGATTTATGTAATTACTTGATTACGTTCACACCATCTATGTAACAATATATATATGAATCATAATACAAGGCATCTCCTAAGGAGACTTTCTCTATTCTCTCTATTGTCTAATAAGCTCCTCCAACACAGAAGTATTGAAGCAACAAGACAAAGGTGATTAACAAGAAATATGCCAAGGCTGACTAGAGCAACAAGTCTAAATTCAAGAGATTCAGACATGCTTTCATATTCTTAAGTTTCTTGCAAGCCATGTTTTTAGCTCCTCTAACACAGAAGTATTAAAGCAACGAGACAAAGATGATAAGCATGAAGAACCTCAATTCAACCCCACCAAACTTCAATCTTAAGCAGAAAACCCTAGATCCGACCTAACACATCAAAATAGCTAACTGAAAACATAATATTGCAATCCGGCAAAGCTTAATGAATAACGATCGACAATCAGCAATATAAGCAACAAGAAGTCAAACAACAAGAACACTAGCAACCACAACAACAACAAGAACATAAATATATACCGCCTCCGAAAATTCAACCGAATTAATCACGGATCTGCGCAGTAGAAGAAGAAACTGTTATAGGGATAACATGTGTTAGTTAATTTGTACACGTGGCATAGGGTTTTTAGGAGTTTGTTATGTCACGTGACTAGCACGTTTCTGTTAGCTGTAAAATACAGAATCTCATCTTCATTCATTCTCATTCAGAAACTCGTTCTTGTAATCCCCCAATTCTCTCTAATGGAAAGTTGTTTCCTGTTGCCCGGAATTCTTTCTTCTCCATATAATTCCTGCACCTGAGGTTTGGATTTGTTGTTTGTTGAACATCAGATTCACTTATCTTCTTGTTCTTAGGTTCTTATTCCGTTTTACTTCATCAAAGGTATCAAAGCCACTAACTGGCACCTACAACAATGGCAGAAACGCGTGCGCAAGCAATCTTGAAGGAAGTCGCCTCTCGCGAGCTAGAGGAGGTGGTGACTACGCAAGTCAATTCGATCATCTCTGAGAAAATGGCAGAGATGAATGACAAACTTTCATCGATCACGGCTCAATTGTTCGATGCTGTGAAGATGATTCCTGGACATGTTGGCACAGCAGGATCCGGAGGGAGTCCTAGGGGATATCAAGATGGAGCTCCAGGAGGGAGTAATTCATCACCATTGCCAGCACAAGAAGGTCTGCGCAATAGACAATCAAGCTTCAATGGGGGCTATGGGAATCTGACGAGATTGGCAAGAATTGATTTCCCAAGATTCAGTGGTGATCGAGTTAAAGAATGGATGTTCAAGATTGAGCAATTCTTCTTAATTGATCATACACCAGAAGATTTGAAGGTAAGTCTTGCTTCGATTCATTTTGATGAGCAAGCGGCCACTTGGCATAGGTCTTTGATGCAATCTGACAGTGGTAGATTGGTTAGTGGAAATTGGCTGGCATATAAGGAGTTGTTGCTAGAAAGATTTGGAGAAATCTTGGATGATCCTTTTGTTGAGTTGAAAAATTTGCAGGAAGTAGATGGTATTGGGGAGTACCATGACAGATTTGAGCAAATTAGGACTAGAGTTAATCTTTCTGAGGATTATCTAGTAAGTGCATATCTTGCAGGCTTAAAAATTGATACACAGATGCACATTAGGATGTTTCAACCTCAAACTATGAGACAATGCCTAATGCTTGGGAAACTATATGAGTTTGCTCATCCTAAGAACACTGTATCTGGGAATAATGGTGTTGTTAAGCCAGGGAATGCACAATCAACAGGGAAAGGTATCCTTAACTTCAAGAAGGGAGCCAATTCAGATTCAGCTAAACCATTTGAGGGTTGGAAAAAGAGGGAAACCACCAATGTTCCCAGAAAGTTTCTATCCAATGAGGAGATGAGTGAGAGGAGAGCAAAGGTCTTGTGCTATTTTTGTGATGAGCAATACACACCAGGGCATTACCAGAAGCACAAGAAAACTCAGTTGTTTCTCATGGATGTGGAAGAGGAACCAGAGCTGGTGGAAACAATAACAGTAGAGGATGATTTGGAAGAAGAGAAGATGGAAATTTCTGTAAATGCTATGGCTGGTATTGCTGGGTACAGAACAATGAGAGTGAGAGGTATGTCTGGGAAGAAGAGCCTATTCATTTTGATTGACTCAGGTAGTACTCACAACTTCATAGATGCTAAGATGGTTGTAAGATTGGGATGCAAGCACACTCCTATGGGATTGACTAGAGTAACAGTGGCAGATGGAAGTTCACTTGAAGTTGTAGCTAAGGTTGAGAACTTCAGTTGGAGATTTCAAGATATTACATTCAAAACTGATGTAATGATCTTGCCATTGGGTAATTGTGACATGGTTTTGGGAATCCAATGGTTGGAAACCTTGGGCCCAGTGTTGTGGGACTTCAAGAAGTTAGCTATGGAATTCAAAATGGGGCAGAGAAGAGTGGTGCTCAATGGGATTACTCAGGGATCTGTAAGAGAGATTAAGGCGAAGGACCTTAACAAGAAGGAGGCTCAGACTGTTCAGTTGGCTATGTTGTGTGTGGAGGAGCTACCTGCCACCAGTGAGGATTTAAGTATTAGCTTACTACAGACAGAGATGCAAACTAGAGATCAATCCTTCCCTGAAATCACTTCTTTGATAGAGGAGTACAAAGATCTCTTTGAGGAACCTACTGCCCTACCTCCTCTTAGACCAGATCATGATCATAAGATTCATTTGCTAGAGGGATCAAATCCTATCAATCAAAGACCTTATAGGTATGTTGTGTACCAGAAGGATGAGATTGATAAGATGGTAAAGGAGCTATTACAATCTGGGGTGATACAGAATAGTTCAAGTCCTTATGCATCTCCAGTGGTTTTAGTCAAAAAGAAAGATGGGAGTTGGAGGATGTGTGTAGACTATAGGAAGTTAAACACTTCCACTATTAAGGATAGGTTCCCAATACCCTTGATAGAAGACTTGATGGATGAACTTGGTGGGTCACAAGTTTATTCAAAGATAGATCTGAGAGCTGGTTATCATCAAGTGAGGATGAACAAGGAGGACATTCACAAGACAACCTTCAAGACACACAGTGGACACTATGAGTATGTTGTGATGCCTTTTGGCCTTACAAATGCGCCAGCCACATTTCAACATTTGATGAACTCAGTGTTTAGAGAATTTCTGAGAAAGTTTGTGTTGATATTTTTTGATGATATTCTAGTGTACAGTGCTTCACTGGGAGATCATCTACAACACCTGAGGGTAGTGTTTGACACTATGAGAAGGAATCAGCTGTTTGCAAAGAAGTCAAAATGTGCTTTTGCAGTGAAGAAAGTGGAGTACTTAGGCCATTTTATTTCTGCACAGGGAGTGACCACAGATCCTCAGAAAATAATTGCTGTACAGAAATGGCCTCAGCCTAACAACCTCAAGCAATTGAGAGGATTTCTGGGTTTAGCTGGGTATTACAAAAGGTTTGTGAGGGATTTTGGTTCAATTGCTAGACCACTAAGTCAGTTGCTCAAGAAAAATGGGTTTGAGTGGAATGAAGAGACAACAGAGGCTTTTGAAAAGTTGAAGAAAGCTCTCTGTGAAGCTCCAGTATTGGCATTGCCAGATTTTACCAAGAAGTTTGTCATTGAGACAAATGCTTGTGGATATGGCATTGGAGCTGTGTTGATGCAAGAAGGACACCCTCTGGCATTCATAAGTAGACACTTGAAGGGAAAGCAACTTCATTTGTCTATATATGAAAAGGAACTCCTTGCAGTAGTTTTTGCAGTTCAGAAGTGGAGGCATTATTTGCTCCAAGACCACTTCATTATAAGAACAGACCAAAGAAGCTTGAAGTACCTTCTAGAGCAAAGGTTGAGCACTCCAATTCAACAACAGTGGCTACCTAAATTACTGGAATTTGACTATGAAATCCAGTATAAGAAGGGCAAAGAAAATCTGGTGGTTGATGCCCTATCTAGAGAAGAGGAATTGGAGGCAGTAGCAATGGCTATCACTACCTTTCAATCAGATCTCTTGCAAGAGATACAAGCTAAGTATGATGATGATGCAGTACTTAAGCAAATTATTTCTGACCTCAAGGTGGATCCTTTAGCCAAGAAACACTATACTTGGTCTAATAACACATTGAGAAGGAAAAGTAAGTTGGTGATTGCAAATGATCCAGTCTTGAAGGACAAGTTGTTACAGTGGTTGCACAGCTCAGGAATAGGGGGACATTCAGGGAGAGATGCCACACTTCAGAGAATGAAATCTTTGTTTTACTGGAAAGGTATGATCAAGGATGTGCACCAATACATTAGAAGTTGTGTTGTGTGCAAGCAAAGCAAGTATGACAATGCAGCTTACCCTGGTCTCCTTCAACCTCTACCAGTCCCAAAGGCTGTATGGATATATATCTCTATGGACTTTATTGATGGATTGCCTAGTTCATATGGGAAGAGTGTAATTTTTGTAGTAGTTGACAGAATGAGTAAAGTTGCCCACTTTATGGCTTTAGCTCATCCTTATTCAGCTGCCTCTGTGGCTCAATCCTACCTGGATAATGTGTATAAGCTACATGGCTTTCCTCAAACCATCACCAGTGACAGAGATGCCATCTTCCTCAGTGAGTTTTGGAGGGAACTTTTCACTCTACAGGGAGTAAGTTTGAACTTATCCACTGCTTATCACCCTCAAAGTGATGGTCAAACAGAAGTTGTCAACAGATGTCTAGAGACATACTTGAGATGTATGTGCAGTGATCGACCTCAGCTGTGGAGCAAATGGCTACCCTTAGCAGAATTCTGGTATAACACTACTTATCACTCAGCTGCACAGATGACACCTTATGAGATAGTATATGGTCAAAGCCCTCCTACCTATCTACCCTATTTGCCAGGAGAATCCAAGGTGGAAGTGGTAGCTAGAAGTCTCCAGGAGAGGGAAAACATGATTCAATTTCTTAAGTTTCACTTGCTCAGGGCTCAACACAGGATGACTCAGGTGGCTAATGCACATAGAACAGATAGGCACTTTGCTATTGGAGAATGGGTATTTGTGAAGCTCCAGGCCTATAGACAGCAGAGCTTGGCTCAAAGAAGAAACCACAAGCTCAGTCCTAAGTACTTTGGTCCTTACAAGATCATCGACAAGTGTGGAAAGGTTGCCTACAAGTTAGAATTACCAACTTCTTCCAAGATACACCCTGTGTTTCATGTTTCTCAGTTAAAGGAACATGTGGGATCTGTCACCACTGCCAATCAACTTCCTTCCACTTTACCAGATATTTTTGCAAAGGAGCCCGAGCTTATTTTGGACAGGAAGATGGTGAACAGACAAGGCAAAGCAGCTACCAAAGTTTTGGTCAAGTGGCTAAATCAGCCCATTGAAGAGGCAACTTGGGAGTTCTTCTATGACTTCAACAAGCAATTTCTTCAATTCAAACCTTGAGGACAAGGTTTTTTGAGCATGGGAGATTTGTTATAGGGATAACAGGTGTTAGTTAATTTGTACATGTGGCATAGGGTTGTTAGGAGTTTGTTATGTCACGTGACTAGCACGTTTCTGTTAGCTGTAAAATACAGAATCTCATCTTCATTCATTCTCATTCAGAAACTCGTTCTTGTAATCTCCGAATTCTCTCTAATGGAAAGTTGCTTCCTGTTGCCCGGAATTCTTTCTTTTCCATAGAATTCCTGCACCTGAGGTTTGGATTTGTTGTTTGTTGAACATCAGATTCACTTATCTGCTTGTTCTTAGGTTCTTATTCCGTTTTACTTCATCAGAAACACCTAATTTGCATACTGAAAAAGCAAAACAAACAAGAATCGAGTATAGTTTGAGAAGAAACGAGTGCTTACTTTCCCGCAGTGTACAGAAATCCTGTTGAAGTGCAATGAAGAAGTTGAAGTGTTAAACGAAGGATTCCATGGAGATTGGCATACGGATCGGTTGAAGTGAGAGAGGAACTGGGAATTTCTGAGACGAGAAAGAGGTACAAGAAAGATGGTCTCGTTGGTGGCGATTGGGGGAGCGACCGAAGTAGACGCCGCCTTCGTCAGCGCTGGGAGCGGAGACGTGGAGGAGCCCGAAGACATCGCGGATGAAGTTGTCGAGGAGGGAGAAGACCTTGAGGAAGGAAGTGACGAGATTGATCTATCGAGATGGAAGAATAGAAGGAAACCTAGAATTTTTTTAGGTGAAGAAGCAAATAATCCGGATTTTTATTTAAGGTTGTATTTGATGAATACTTATAACCCGTGAGGTACACGCCCGGGTTATTTCCCACGCTATATTTTCTAGTTTTTGTAGTAGTGTATTGTCTGTATATGCTCACATTTATCATCCTGATTAATGAATTAAAAGGCAAAAGAACAATCTGCCACGGTGTGCTCCTTGAACTGACCGATATATGAAATGAACAAAAAAATCAAAGTACTCGAACTTGAACCAAAGATTCGTAAAGATAAACTCAATCAAAAAGTTAAGCTGATGGTTCATGTTTCAAGATATATAAGTTTATATCGGGAGTGTCACGTGAATACTTATGTGAGAGTTTGTTAGTTGATTAATCACATTCTCCTATTCTGTTATTCACTTATGCTTGGCTATATAATGCCAACATATATTGTAGTCAATCTCTCAATTAATGAAGAATTCTTCACTTCTTCCTACTTTCTCTCTTTCCAATCATCTATACAAACATGGTATCATCACTACGATCCAATTTTTCGTTTCCGCAAATTTCTCTGATTCTAGGTTGAATTCAATAGGATTCAATCGATTCTTTTCTTCCAGTCGAAAAAATCTTGGCTTGATTCTAGTTTCTTGATCATCTCGATCAAATCTACAAAGTGAGCTAAAAATTCAAAGGATGTTTCTGGAACTCCAATTACAGATCTTCATGATCCATTGTACCTGCATCCCTCTGACAACCCCAAAATGTTATTGGTGTCTCATAATTTTGATGGGAAAGGGTTTCCATCTTGAAAAAGGGTTGTGATGGTTGCGCTAAGTTGCAAAAACAAAATTGGATTTGTTGATGGCAACTTCATGCGTTCATCTCATATTGATCCTTATCGCCAGGATTTGGGATAAATGCAATAATTTTGTAATTTCTAGGATTATTGGTTCTTTGGAGAAGAAAATTGCAGATAACATTTGGTTTGGAACGTCTACACAAACAATTTGGGAGGAACTTTATGCTCGATATGGAAGATCGAATGGTGCACACAAGTTTTCTCTTTTGCAAGAAATTGCATTTTTGTTGTAGGGAGCAGATGATATTACTGGATATTGTACTCGTGTAAAGAAGATTTGTGATGAGCTGGATGCAATGAGATCCAACCCACCTTGCAGATGTGGCTATGTTAGAATCTTGCAAGAAGCTGAGCAAGAGCAAAAGTTATTTCAATTTATTATGGGGCTGAATGACTCCTACCATTCTGTTAGAGGAGCAATCTTGATGGTGACTGCTATTCCAGATGTTAATCATGCCTACTCCTTGCTTATTCAGGAAGAACAACAAATTCTAGTTCTTTTGTTGCTTCAACAAATCAGAATTCAAATTACAAAGGGAAGAATCCCAAGATCTACACATTCTGCAAGAGACCGGGTCATCTGGTGGATAAATGCTTCAAAATAATTGGTTATCCCAATGATTCCAAGAATCCATATGATTCAAAGAAGCCTAGTTCTTCTAATTGTATTCAGAATGCTCCTACGGAAGATAGCACCCCCAACAGTGTTTTCTCTAGCCTCTCTTCAAATGAGTTAGCTCAACTCAGGATGTTACTACAAGCAACTTCATCCACAAAATCATCTAGCAACTTTGCTGGTAAGCTTTCTAGTTCTTTTGTTGGTTTTGGTAAATCTTCATTCAGTGATTTTTGGATCATAGACACAGGACCAAGTGATCATATGTGTCACAAACTGGAGGATTTTGTGGATTATGCTTCTTTGCCACATTATATGGTTATTCGGTTGCCTAATTCACAATCTATCTCAGTCAACCTCACTAGAAGAATCAGAATATCAAAGGATATTATTCTGGAGGGTGTTCAATTTTTTCTTGAGTTTCAATACAATCTTCTTTCTATCACGAAGCTAGTAAAACAGTTGAAGTGTTTGGCTATTTTTTCTGATCAGTTTTGAGCATTGCAGGGGCTTGCTCTGACAGGGCCTCTAATCCTTGGTAAAGAGTCAAAAGGACTTTACTTGCTTGAGAAGCTCAATGGGCTAGTTGCATCAACAGTTTCTTCTATTGTTAATAAATTTGTTCTTCTTCATAGAAGATTAGGTCATTTGCATTTTTACAAATTACGGAAGCTATATAATATACTCCCTCTGTCCCGATTTGAATGTCCCAAATGGGACTTTGCACTTGGATTAAGGCTAAAAAAAAGGACAACAGAGGTATAAAAGAAGGAGAGATAAAAAAATATTATTTTATTAAGAACCAATTAGAACAAAGCTGGAAATTTTTACAACCAATCAGAATGCTCCATTCAGAGCACACAGATCACCATTTTTCAGTACCCAAAATACCCTTACAACTATCTGCCTTTATTCCTGTACAGTCTCCATCTACTCACTTTCAGTTTACATTTTCACCATTACAAGTAAAAGCACAGTGCTTAAGTTAAAAACAGAGCATTCAATTTTAAGGTAGTTTCTGCATCATTGCCTGGTGGGGATGTCCTCAGCTTTCGATTTAAATGAAGCTCCAGATGATGACGTCATTAGAGAAGAAATGGAGGGAGAATGGTCACAAGACAGAGAAACAACTGGGGACAATGATCTACCATTTGATCTTAATTTCTCACCTGAGCATCACCATCCAGAACCAGAGGCAACAACAGAGGCATCAGGACATCATCAGACATCCACACGCAGGCTCAACAAGGATCAGAAATGGGTAATACTGAGTTATCTTCTGGAGAGGACATCAGAGGGGAAGCTACCAAAAGGTGCCATCAATGAAGCTGCACAATATTTCAACACAACACGTAAGACAATAAGCAGATTATGGAATAAAGCTAAACAGACAGAGGAACATGAAGTCCCTAACCTGAGTACAAGATTTCACCAATGTGGCAGGAAAAGAGTTCAAGTAGAACCAGAGGTAGTCAAGGCAATAAGCATGGGGAATAGGACTTGTGTTAGAGACTTAGCAAGTTCTCTATCCATATCCAAATCAGCATGTCATAGAATGATTAAAAAGGGGGACATGAAGCCACATTCAAATGCCCTGCATCCAGGACTGTCAGAAATACACAAGATCACAAGGCTGAAATGGGTTCTAAGCCTACTTCAAGGGGACACAGCAGACAACAAGAAGGAGTATTTTCCTATGTATGATTTCGTCCACATATATGAGAAGTGCTTCTATCAAACAAGGAAAACACAGAAGTACTACATAGCCAGAAATGAGAAAGGTCCATACAGATCAGCTAGTTCATCAAAATTCATTCCAAAGGTAATGTTTACAGCAGCAGTTGCAAGACCAAGGTGGAACTCAGAGGGACATTGCACATTTGATGGGAAAATAGGAATATTTCCATTCACATATGAAGAGTCAGCAAAGAGAAAATCAAAAAACAGAGCAAAGGGGACAATGATCACCAAACTGGTGGAAAGAATCAACAAAAAGGAGACAAGAAATATGCTCATCAATCAAATTATTCCAGCAATCAAGGAAAAGTGGCCAGATGATGGAAATCATAAAACCATATTTATTCAGCAAGATAATGCAAGGCCTCATATAACTCAAGATGATCCTGAGTGGCAAGAGGTATATGAACAAGAAGATTTCACATTTATACTCATACAGCAGCCAACAAACAGTCCAAATGTTAATATTCTAGATCTTGGTTTCTTTAGGAGTATTCAGGCATTAATGCACAAGAAAATGCCAAAAACTGTAGATGACATGCTCATTGCAGTTATGGAAGCTTTCTATGAGTTGGATCCTATTACACTCAGTGATGTATGGCATACAATGCAGTTTGTCATGAATGAAATTTTGAAATCAAAAGGAGGCAATGGCTATGACCTACCACATGCTAACAAGAGAAGGATGAGATCACAAGGTATGCTACCATCAGTAATTAAAGCATCAGAGTGGGCTGTGCAAGAAGCATGGAATATTGTTCATGAAAGGGGACAAAGTAGCTTGCCAACAGAAACTCAAGAAGATCCAACAGAGAATCAAGATACTCAAGGAGCCTAAGAGAATCACCAAGAACCAACAGAAACTCAAGACCCACAAGAATCAGAAGAAGCAAACTGAAGGGGACACAATAGTTAAGATAAGTTTCTAAACTTCACATCACTAGGCAGTCTTGTGAACTTAAGAAACTCTTTTGTATGCTAGTATTTGAAAATGAATGCTATGGAGGAATATAAGTTTTTGGATCTCAGTTGTCTCCAATCATCATAGAATCAAGCCCAATTTCTGCCAACTCATAATACCAGATAAGCCTAGCAATTCAGTTACAAGTAACTGGTGGCTTATAGCACATTTAAGTTGGAAAAATCAGAGGATTATCATCTCAGATATAAGGATTCATCATCGATCAAATACCAAAAAAATAACTGATCAAAACATACCAGATAGGCATCTACTTAATTGCAAATTAATGATCCAATGGAAAATTAAGTTTGTGATGTTAGAAATGCATCTCACATTACAATTTCATCACATATATTGAACAATATCTCAGTTACCATCAAACCCTCACAGATACACTGCTAATCACAACTTAAAATATCACATTGAAATCAGAAATATGCAAAAAAGTTCCTATAGCACATTAAGACAGTTTTTTCATGGTATATGTTTTTTATCCAACATAGCAAACACCCCCAAAAACAGAGCATCAAAAGAGTGCCTCAAAGAGCACATAGACCATCACCAAAAGAGTGCCTCACAGAGCATGTGAAAACCATAACAACCTGTATGCACTACATTCTGTTCAAAATAGAGCACATCGATCATCACAACCTGTTTGCAAACTCATCCCAAAACAGAGCAGATAATCTGCAAAAAATAGAGCAGATAATCCACAAACCAATACCAAAACCACATAATCCACAAAAACCAACAGAATCCAACAATATCCACAAACAAACATCCAAAACAGAGTCCAACAATATCCGGGAACAACAGAAAATGTCCAGAAATACCAAAACAGAGTCCAAATTACAGAACAGAGGGGATATGAACAAGAGGGGACTTAGCTAGATCGAGAGGGGCTGTCAAAGATGACAATGAGCTCAGGGGACAGAGGCTCATCAAGATCCGGCGGCAGCAACTCCGCATCAGCATCCATGGGCTCAGGTGTGGCGACGTCGGGGACCCTCAGCTCAGGAGTAGGTGTGTCGGGGATCACGATCACCTCCCGGGGCCGAGAGGTGGCTTCATTCTCTGAGAGTTCCGGCGACCATTGCATCTCCACCGACTGCCTCTCCGGGTAAGAGCCTAAGACTTCAGTAGGTGTCATCTCCGGGAGACTAAGGCTGAAAGAATGATTCCCATCGCACCGGGGACCCTTTTTGCAAGGAGGAGACAGATTGCAACCACCAGGGAGAGGGACGGAGAAGGATTGGTCGCCGAAATCCTCTTTCACCGCCGACTCCTCCTCCTCCTCCGTCGGCGAGGACTCCCGCATCAACGACGGGGTGCTGGAAGGCTCAGGTTCAGATGGTGGTTCGACTCCCCGCTCATAGGAGGGAGGAGAATCGCTTCTGGTGAAGCTCTGGGAGGGGCGACTGAGTGAGGATTCAGACATGGCGAGCGAGAGTGAGGGAGAGGAAGAAAGAGAGGCTGTGAGATTAGGGTTGTGAGAATGAGGGAGAGAGGCGGGGAAGAGGGTATTTACAGAGGGAGAAGATTAGGGTTTGGGTTTTAGGCTGGGTATTTTTGGGCTAGATTAGGGTAATCAGGATTAGATTAGGGTAATTGGGTTTAGGGTGTGTTTAGCAGACCGGGTGTTAATTTGGGTTAAGGGTTTAATTTGGGTTTAGGTGTTAATTTGATTAATTATAAAATGGTTTAGGTAGATATTGAAGAAATTTAATGGTGTTGAATTTAGTTGGATAAATTAATGGAGTAGAAATGTAATGGAGAAGATGATGTAGATGGTTGATTTGATTGATAAAGTGTTATTGAGAGTATAAATGAATAAGATTATAAGGGAGTAAAATAATATGAGTAAGGGTATTAAGGGAAGAAATCTATGTCCAAAAAAGGAAACGAGACAATAAAAAAGGGACGCCCGAAAAGGAAACGGGACAAACAAAATGGGACAGAGGGAGTAGATATTAAGAAAGAAAATGTACCTCATTGCACTATTTGTGCCAAATTAAAGCAAACAAGGTTACCTTTTCCTCATAGTTACATATCTTCTGAATGATTTGATACATGTGGATACATTAGGGCCATTCAAGACTACAACTCATGATGGCTACATATTCTTTAGGGTTTTTTACCGAAAACCACTCGTATAATAGGTCACTTTGCCCAAAACCACCCGTTTAATCCAATATTACCGGAAATCACCCCTATAATGCCCTCCGTCACTCAAGAACCACCCGCCAACAATTTTGTCTAACTTCGTCTAATAATGTGTACACGTTGCAAATTTATTGTTTTTCTATAAAGAAAGATAAAATTAAATAAAAAGGATAAAAGAAGAGAGAGGAAATTAATAAATGAAAGAAGTGGGACCCACCCTCCTCTTTCTTCTTCAACCCCATCTTCTTCCTCGTAAGTTGTCCATGGAAAGATCTTGATGGAGAGAACTCATAAGGAAGAAATCGATTGCCCATGACATAAATCGATTGCCGCCTCTCCTTCTACTCCGACCTCCTTTCTCAGATCTCCCTCCTCCGAGGTTCCGAGTCATCCCTCTCCGCCCGATCTACGTTCTCCAATCCTTTGCTTCCATGTTCGCACTGAAATCGTCGATCTCAATCACCAGATCCGCATCAAACCTCCCTATTTTCGACATCCAGGTAACCCCCGACTTTTGCAGTACACGATTCGAGTCCTCTAAGAAGCTTCGGGAATTTTCAATTCCGATCCGGAGAGATTGGACCTGGAAGATTGCTCAACACATTGCAATATTTTAGGGTTTGCTAGCGATAATGCGCTCTGCGCGATCGAAGTGGTTGATGAGGAATTGATGTGGGTTTCCATTTTATTCCTTCAGCTCCACCTCCATTAGTGGTTGCAACAATGGTGAAGGATGATTGATGATTGAAGACGATAGGAGTCCTTCTTTCATTTTCATTTTCTTATTTTCTTGTCTTTATTAATTTCTTTAATTGAAAAATTAAAAGGTGAAGGGTCAAATTGTAATTTACACATTAATCATTATTTCTTATTTATTTAAGATTAAATTTTAAAAAAAAATGACGCGTGTAGCGCGTGTGACGGATTTAGAAACGGAAAATCGAGATGGGTGGTTGTTGAGTGACGGAGGGCATTATGGGGGTGGTTTCCGGTAATATTGAATTAAACGGGTGGTTTTGGGCAAAGTGACCCATTATATGGGTGGTTTCCGGTAAAAAAACCCTAATTTTTATCCCTATAGTTGATGATTTCTCAAGAGCCACATGAATACATTTACTAAAAGACAAGAGTAGTAGTTTCTCTGTATTAAGATATTTTATCACGAGACTCAATTTTCCAAGAGAGTAAAAATAGTAAGAAGTGATAATGCTCATGAACTTAGTGGTTCATTACAGTCAGCTCAGTATTTTAAAGATCAAGGGATTGTGCATCAGACTTCATGTGTCTACACACCTCAACAAAATGACATAGTGGAAAGGAAGCACAAGCATTTGTTGGAAGTTGCTATATCATTGATGTTTGAGTCACACCTGTTCATAATCTGGGTGATAAAAAATTTTGAGGTCATTTTCAGATTCAAAGGTGCATAAATTACCCAACATAGTTCTGTCTCTCAAAGCATAACATAGTAGTGAATATAACCACTAGGAAGCCAAACAATCAAAAAATCACCCACATGTCTTGTATGACCCTATAATGATATTTCAAAGTCGATAGTGATTGTTTGCGCGATCAATAAAAGAGATTGAAGCTACAAATAACTAAGGAAACATGATGCATGGAATACGATCTTTACTAAAAGAATGACAACATATTACATTGAGTGCGCTGATAACTTGACAAGTAGATAACTATCTTGCGCAGCAAAGACATGACTATTACATGAACGCGATGATGCACAACACAACAAATAGGAACCCAATAAGGACTACAATGAGCGAGTTGAACCTTGTGAATCAGTGATCTTGGAATCATGGGAACTATAAACGTGACCGAGCTTCGAGGCCTTGATATCGGTGACGCGACCGCGCTACCCATGTCAACGCGATGGGAAGATATGATGTGACCTTATCTTCTCAAGGAGTCATCACAAGGTCATCGCTCAAGTTGCGCCTTCACTTGTCGCGCTCTGCTTTTTAAGCCATGACACGTCAAATTCCCTAGTGTGGTACATCTTCATGACATAAAATCCAAGGTCACCGCTCAAGTTGCACCTTCACTTGTCGCGCTCTGCTTTTTAAGCCATGACACGTCAAATTCCCTGTTACATCTTCATGTCGTCTTTCATCAACATACCACAAGCAGATTCGTGAACTAGTGTGTTGCCTCAACTCAGTGCGCTACATTCTATCAATCATTTTAATAGTGATATTACTTCTTTGAAACATTAGTATCTTTAGCTCTTTCTTATTTGGGTGCGCACCAATTATGTCGAGTTGGGTTGGCCTACGATTTTTTGCTTAATTTTCCATTTAGTTTTTTTATAAGGCAAGACACAAGGCCCCTTGTAACAGGCGGGCCCTTACCCACTAAATTGAGGGGGTCATGCCGCTCCAGGGGTCCGAACCCCTAACCTATGGATAAGAGGCTAGTGCCTCTTCCACCAGGCTACAAGAGTTTTGGCAATAGTTTCATAGTTTTGTCATTGGGTTTACGTCTACAGTAGCAAAGTTCTCGCGCCATGCGCGGGTTTATATAACTCGATATAGTTAATAAGTAGTATTATGTAATATATATAATTATATATGAAAATAAGTTGATATCTTAAAATGATATTGATATATGATTAAGTTTTAAAATTTTAAATATAATAAACAACGAAAATAAATGAATTATTATACCAAAAATCTTATTTGATCAAATTATCGTAGGTCAACTGTTAACAAATTTAAATAAATTGATTTTAACATATATAAAACTATATAATTTAAAGCACTACAATAACACAAAAATATAATGTTTTCTCTTATATATTAAGAAATCAATCTTTTTGTGATATTTCATATCATAAAAATTAAATTTTAAATTTGTAAAATAAAATAATAGGGTATTGAGAGGTCAAAATCTAAAACATTAACACATAATTTTTTTCAGTAATTTGAAAGATCTTAAGCAATCTTTTTGTGATATTTTTGCACTTGATTTTCAAATTTAATCAATTTTTTAAGAAAAATACAATAAATAGTAAAAAAAAATCATGACCAATGGAATTGAGACAAGTTGATGACTTGTATGAAGAGTATGCCACATAATTGGAGAAATGTATTTTGCTTTAGTAGTTATATAGAGATTTAATTTGAGTTGTTAAGTTTAAGAACCAATCTCCTTCCTTGAGTTCGGTCGTCACACTCTCCATTAAATCGCTAATCGTCTCTTCGATCAACGTCCGATTGACGTTAACAATCACCAACACTTCATCTTTTTGAAGCATCACTCTCGATGCGTCGCCCCCTACTTGCCTACTGTCGTCGAGCCTGAATCTTGTCTCTTCCTACCGTCGAGCATCTCTTCTTTGACTACACAGTCACGCACGACCTACGTACTGCGGTCTGCTTCGTGATTCCGCCTAGCAACTAGGAACACTCAAGCCTCTTTAAGGAGGAGAGAGGATTGGAATTATAACCACTATTTATTACAAAAAAATAATTATAACCACTATCCACCATTGCTTCTCAAAGTTCATTTCATTCCTCGTCCACGTATATATAATTCATATGTTTAACCCTCGTCTTCTCATATTCTAAAGTCTTAATAACAAACAATTAGAATGTAAAATGTAAAATCTAAAATAACATTGAATGATTATTGAAAACTGATTACCAAAGATCCCACTATAAAATTAAACAGAACAAACACACATGAAAGTTATCTCTGCTACCCACAAACTTTGAAGGATTTGTGCCTAATGTCCTATTGGGCACTATATTCTCAACAAATGCACCACTAAACTAAGTCTTTAATTTCTACCCCTACCCCCACCACCCCCACCACCCCAATTTCACCCGCTCCACTTTCCCGATCATTTTTCAAATCACGCGCACTTTCATTCTCTCCTTCCTCTCTCCCTCATTCACTCCCAAAATCAAAAACTGAAACCGTTCAACTTCCTCCTCCTTCCTCTTCTGCTGCCGCGCTCGATTCCACAGTCGATTCCGTCTTCATTCTCGTTTTCGCTCAGATTTCGCCTGCTCAAGTTGTGATCAGTACATCTCCATTTTCCAGATTTTGAGGCTCTTTCTCATATAAAATCAGGTATTTAGCCCTCTTGTTTTCCTATTTGTTGTTTCGGTTGTTTATTTTGGAAGATTTCTGTGATTGCGTCTTTGTTCCTCTGTTTCAAGTCGAAATCGAGTTCGTTTTTGTTCGAAACCTAGATTTTGAAGGTTGTTTTTAGTTGCATGCGTCTTTATCTGTTTGATTTTTAGGTTTTTAAGTTTTTTGACAGATTTAGAGCATCTGGACTGTTCAAATGTGTGTTGAACATGTCATGTTGTGTTTTATTTTGAATTTTTCACTTTATTTGTTGATTCTTCACTGTTTTTTAGCTTCTGTTGTTGAAGTTTTCATGGTTGACAACTTGTTGTGTCTGTATATGTATTTGTTGAGTGCTTGTTTATGTCTATGTTTTTTAATATGGGATGCTGACAGGTTTTTGTGGCTGGAGATTCTATTTTTTTGGCATTTTCCATGTTTATGTTGTTAATATGTCATGCTGACAGCTAATTTTGTCTTGAGATCATATTTGTTGTCAGCTTGTTAATGTTGACATCTTCAATATGGCGTGCTGACAACTTTATGTGTCTCTAGAGCTTATTGTTAACAACTTGTTCATATTTACATCTTTTGAATATGGATGCTGACAGCTTTTGGTCTTTGACATCTTATTGATGTTGACATCTTATTCTTGTTGTCAACTTGTTCATGTTTACAACTTTTTCATATATTACATTTTTTGAATATGGATGCTGACAGCTTTTTGTGTTTGACATCTTATTCATGTTGACATCTTATTCATGTTGACATCTTATTCATGTTGACATCTTATTCATGTTGACATCTTATTCTTTGTTGACATCTTATTCATGTTGACATCTTATTCATGTTGACATCTTATTTTTTGTTGACATCTTATTCATGTTGACAACTTGTTTAGATTTCCAACATTTTTTTTTATGGTTGACACCTTGCTCTGCTTTTATATCTTTTTGTGATAATTTTTTGACACTCAGTATTTGGTTTTTGTTGACAGGTGTCATGGATGTTTCTAAGCTTCAGTTTTTGGCTTCCCAAGATTTATTTGTAGCTCCCAAGGTTACAACATACCACGGATTTGCTGTGATTGATCAGATCGAGGGTCAGTTAGACGAAGTCAGTAATTTGTTGTTTGCTACTGGTGTATTCAAAACTATTTTAAGCATGACATCGCAGCTCAACTACTCGCACGTCATAGTTCACTACGCTTTAATGCGTGCAGTTAAGACACAGAAGAAGTACGAGATGTGGTTTAACATGCAAGGCAATGTGTTGTCCTTTTCACTTCAAGACTTTGCTGCGATCACGGGTTTGAAGTGCACTGATTTCGAAGGACATGTCATCCCAGATCAAGTCTTTGAGTGTACTCTGGGAACCAAAAACAAGATCACTCTTGACGACATAATTGCAGAGTTTGCTATCTCGTTGGGGGAGCGGAAGATGGTTCTAGCACACCTTATTATTGTTGAAGGTGTGCTGATGCCTCAGAGGAAAGGCTCTGCTGTCAGATTAAAATTTCTAAAGCTCACTAGCAATTATGAAGCTTTTTTGAACTATCCTGGGGTAGGGAAGTATACTTAGAGACTCTTCGGGCTTTTCAAGATGCTCCAGTCCATGCAAAACGCACAGGAGGTGGTTCTTCTAATGATAGAGTTTGGTATACTCTCCATGGCTATCCTCTTGCTTTTCAGGTATTTAGTTTTTCATTTCTCTTTTTCAGTTAGTTGCTCAAATACATTTTCATATTGTCCTTTTTAATCCTTAATTATTATTTTTTAGGTTTGGGTGCTTGAACATTTTCATCAGTTTCGCGAGTTTGTTGGAGCTGCTACTGTGTGTCTTAAGACCATTCCATATGGCGAACGCTGGTTCTCATTTGATAATAACAAGCTCGCTTGGTATCATTCTGTGTCAGATCATTTCGATGCTCATCCTTTGGTATTATTCTTTATCTTATTATACATTTATATTTTTCTTGTCTGTTTTATTTTTGTATTTAACTCTTTTTGTTGACAACACATTTTTATAACTCTTTTGCTGTTTTTTCATTATTTTAGTTGTGCAGACCGTCTCCATATGAGGAACACTCTACATTTCGTCACCTTAATTTTCTCGACGAGGTTGAAGATCCTTTGTTTGATGCATTCGCTGAAAAAGTTCTTGTCACTGCTCGTGAGAATTCAGAGCAAGTGAAACGTGCTCCCAAAAGTGAAATGTGTCTTGTCACCGGCTAAGACTGCCAAGAAGGTTGCCACGAAGCCAGTGAAACGTGCTCCCAAAAGGAATGTCAGGAAGCCAGTTCAGAAAGTTTCAAATGTTGCTAACAAAGTAAAGGAACCTGTTCAGAAAGTGGCGAAGGTTGTCACCAAAGAAAAGGAACCAGTTCAGAAAGTTGCTAAGGTTGTCATCAAAGAAAAGGAAGATGTCAACAAGGATAAGGAACCTGTCAACCAAGAGAAGGAAGTTGTCAGCACTTCAGTTCAAAATGCTGCAGAGATGGGCAAAGGTGATTGTAAAGACAAGCAAGTTGTCAGCAATCCAATTTCTAATGTGTCAAAGGTTGCAAAAGCTGTTTCTAAGAGAAATCAACCTGTCAGCACTCCAGGTATGATATGTTTTGCATTTTTATACACTGTTGACAACTTCTTCTTTTTTCCTATTTCCCCATGTTTTGTTTTGTTGACATTTGTTTTTTCTGTTTTTGACAGTTCTCTATACTTTGTTTTCAGATTCTCCTCTAGTTGCCAGAACTTATAAACGTAGGCTCACCTTACAAGATCGGAAAGTCTTAGTTTGTGAACAAACTCCAAGACTAAGCAAATCAGAGAGCAATCAGCCCGACAAGCACAAGGTTTCTGTTGGTGCTTCGTCTGCCCCTGCATATACTTCTCGTAAAAGACCATCAAAGTCTCCAGAGAAGGTTGGAGATGTAAAGGATTCTGCTGGTGTTTCTGCTGTCGCTTCAAAAAAATCTCCCAGTAGAGCAACAAGATCAGCTGGTAAGGTTGAAGATGATCAACATTCTGCTAATCTCGACGTTGTAAATAAGAAGAGGAAGGTCTCCTCCTTCTCCTTGCCCCCAAAGTGATATTTAAACTTAGTGGTTCTGAGCCAGAACTTAAGAAGGCAAAGCAGGACTCTGTGCGGGACGTTGTTGTGTACGAATCTGTCCAAGTTCATGTTGACAACATTCTCAGAAAGCTAAGGTCTGACATCCCAGAGCTAGCCGCCCAAGATGTTGCACCTATTGTTCAGTTCCCTTCCTCATCTGAGAGTGGTAAGCAATCTTCAGTTAAGCAACAATCTTCTTCCATTCATGTTCCCATGGAAACAAATGCAGCTGGCCCTGCATTTGATTCTGCTGGCAGTGAGAGGACAGCGTCTGTTCGTCCCTCAGTTGACATAGAAGGAAATGATGCTGCAGCTTGGGGTGGACGGTTTGATGTGTTGAGCCGAAAAATTGATTTTTTTGTGCGATGCCATGTCTGAAGTTCAATCTTCCACCAAAGAACATGGCCTGACGTTAGTTGATGTCGCAAAGAAGATGCACGATCTATCTAGTTTGATTCAGAGCAACGTCAAGACCTCGTTCCAAGATAAGAGCACACAATATGAATCTGAAGATTTTGTAGATGTCAGCACACATGAAAATGTTGACAGCTTTGTGACTTCTTCAGAAATTGACGGAACTAAATGTTTTGAGAAGGAAGAAAAAACTCCAGAAAGGGAAGGGGACCTGGTAGAAGCTGGAGGTGATGAAATTCCATCAATGGCTGATGCTGTAGTGGGTGGAAGTGGTGTAGAGGGCAAAGAAGACATTGCTGACACTCCTCCAAATGCCAAGGATGTTGACAACATTCAAGTTGACAACATCAAAGTTGACAACATCCAAGAAGACATTGTTGACACTCCTCCAAAGGCCAAGGATGTTGACAGCAGAGCATTGGGTCAAGATGTTGACAGCAAAGCATTGGCTCCAGGTGTTGACAGCAAAGTCTTGGGTCCAGATCTTGACAGCTTGACAGTGGGTAAAGATGATGACAACCTGAAAGTTGTTCAAGATGCTGACAACATTACACTTGTGCCAGAAGTTGACAGCTTCCAAGATCCACAAGGTGTTGACAATGTTGATGTTGGTGGTTCCAGTCAATTTCTCGATGACAGCGGGTGTATTGATCAATATCTTTGCAGCAACCCAGATTTTTTAGAGAAGGACTCTGTTCTCATCTCTTCTAGAATCAGTCTTACTCAAAACAGCTTGGATACTCTTCCTGCTTCACAGAACCTCATTGACTCAGAGGAGCAAGTGAAGAACTCTCCTAAGAAAGATCTTGATGTTGGAACACAAGTGAGGAAGTCTTCCAGGCTCGCAACCCCAAGTGCTCTTGTTCAAAGCCCTTTCACTGAGGAGAAGAAGAAGAAGCTTTCAATGCCTAGTTGTCCACCTTACTCATTCTACGGAGATGATGATCGCAGAAAGTTCTTCGAATGGTTTTATTGGACGTATGTTTTATATTTCTAATTTAAATTATTTTCTTTATTTTTGAATATATGTGTTTACTAATTTTGTGTTTTTGTTGCAGTGGTAAGAAAGAGGTTATTAAGCGCAAGGAACATAATTTTAATTTCACCAAGGACTTTTTTAACAAATTATTGTTGAAAAGCACAAAATCTATTGGACAAGCCAAGTGGTTAAATGATTGTGTAAGTTAATTACTTTTTACATGTCTTGTCAACATTTTTAAAAGTTTTTGATATTTTGCTGTCTTGTCAACGCATGCTTCATATTTGTGTTGTCAGTTTGCAATTTTTTATTTATTTGTGTTGTTATTGTTCAGTTTTATTTTATTTTATTTTTTATTTCTCTTTTAACCTTACTCTTTTTTCTCTTGTTATGTAGCATATCTCTGAGGCTTTATTTTTCTTCCGGAAGCATATTAATGAAAACAGTGAGAAATTCAAGGATGTTGCAATCATGGATTGGATCTGGTACTGTCATTTCAATGCGGATAAGGAAGCTCTTATTGCGAAAGATGATGAAAAGGAGCTTCTGTTTTTCCAGAAGTACTTTATAGGAATGTATCCAAAACATGAGGGCAGGTGCTGGTCCGAATTTGTGACTAGGGTGTATACCCCTTTCAACTTTCAAAATGAGCATTGGGTTGCCCTGGAAATTGACTTGGCAAACTGGCATGTCACTGTGTATGATTCCAGCATTCAAATCAGCAACGATGCTTATTGTTGGAGTAAAATTAATAGTTTATGCCATATGCTTCCTGTTGTTATGAAGAAGTCCAACTTGTTTGGCCATATTAATTCTTTGGACAAGGATTTCTCATGGTCAAGGCGCAAAGATGTTCCTCGGGATGGGATGATGTAAGTATCTTGTCAACATTAGATTTTTCTTTCTTTATTTTTCCTCTGTTTTCCTGATTTCTCTCTTTTTGTTCTGGGGTGATTTTCAGTGACAATTGTGGTTTATACTGCATTAAGTCCATTGAGCATTTGGCCATTGGCACCAACTGGGATGATCTGGATGACGAACACATGAGGGCTCATCGGGAGAAGATGATTATTGAACCGTTTAACGAGAAATGGGAGTTCAAGGCATTGCCACTTGAGAAGGACAGACCTAAAGCTTGAATTTCAATGTTAATGTTCTGATGTAATATGTGTGTGGTTTGGATTGTTGCTATGTCTGTTTGACAGTGTTTTTAGTTCAGACTTTAATGGCTTTTGTTGTCAACCTTTGGACCTTTTCGATTTCAGCTTTGTAAGACAGTTTATATTCCACTTTTAGTAAGACAGGTTCTGTTTACCACAATAGTTTGTGCTTAAGTCAGTTATTGCTTATGGTTATATGTTTTTTTATATGTCAACAGTTTTACTCAGGTGCAACAAAGCACTCAGCGCGCGTAGCGCGTGTAAGTTTATTATTCTTACGAGGCGCGCGTAGCGCGCTTCGTTAACACACCTTACTGTTAAATAACCTGTCAGCATTCTAAATCTTTGTTAAATAACCTGTCAACATTTTTTGTCATCACATTATGTCAACATTTTTCACCTCTGTAATAAACTTTTCATTGTCACAATCGAATCTGTTAATATTTTTCACCTGTTACCATTTTTTGTGTGCATGTCAACACATTTCGTATCTTTACAATATGGCAAGATGTCATCAAATCTGCAAACACAATGTTGTCAACACTATTTATCAGAATATCTCAATGTTGTCAACATTTATTTATCACAGTATCAGAATATCTATAAACACAATATGGCAAGCTGTCATCAAATCTGCAAACACAATCTTGTCAACATCTCAACAGTCTCAGAATAAGTATTTTTGACATTATCTCAAAATCTACAAAACACAATGGCAAGCTGTCATCAAATCCGCAAACTTATTTTACAGTATGAATATCAATGTTGTCAGGATATAAAACTATTATCCCTTTTTCAATTAAAGTAAAAAATTGAAAATTAAAATCCTAAAATGTTGTCCACACTGATAACTCTATCCCGATCTTGTCAGCAAAGTTTTTTTGGCAAGAAGTCTTGTTGTGTCCCATATTACCACAGAGGCTGCATCTTCCTGGCTTTCTTGTTCCTTTTCTCTTCGTGCTTCTGTTTGGGAACTCACCTTCAGATGGGTATCTTTTCTTCTTTCTCCTCCCTTTATTTGTCTGCACAATTGGTGGCATGCAGATTGTATTTGTTACATCTTTCGGTACACTCTTGTCCGTTTCTCTTGGCATCGGGTAGATCGTTTCTCTATATGCAGCTGCCCAAGCTTCAGTTTTGTAGTAGTCGCTCACAAAATATGTCACTGTTGCTTTTTCTTTCTGTATTGCAGTTATAGCATGCACACACGGGATGTGGTCCACATCAAATACTTTGCAAGTACATTTCCTTTCTAACAGATTGACCACCCCATAGAAATCTCCACCAAGAATATGATATTGTGCTTGATTTAGCTTTCTCACCTCATACGCCTTTGACATTTGGTACCTAGACTCCAGTATTTTCCCTATATTTGGTGTCACCTTACTATTATTTTTTTCAGCCTCTAAGCGCCTCTCATTAAACCACCTTGACAACACATCTCTCAGAAACTCTAGTAGAGCGACAACTTAGAAAGACCTGTCAACATCAAATTTTCAACTGTTTCAACAACTTTAAAATATCTTTGACAATTCATAGATGGTAGAAGTGGTTCCAGCATTACTGAATTTTCAACAGTGTCAACATCAATTTTCAACAGTGCCAAATCTATAATATTTCTCATACCTTGCTTCCAGTATTACTGAATTTATTGTCTCTGAGTTGTTTGTTGTCATTATGCTGTATCTATTGCCTTTGGAATGTGCTCTTGCCCATTTTTTTAAATCCTACTGCTTCCAAGTATTCTCCCATCTCCTTATTTATCTCACAAATTTTCCCATAATTCTCTTGGAATTCCTTTAGCGTGTATGCATCAGCAGCCAGAGAGAATAGTTTGTGCACCCCTTTATCTTTGTATCTTGTCTTCAGATTTTGCTTCAAATGTCTCCTACACACAACATGGTTTGCTGTTGTGTACACTCTTTGAATGGCGTTGGCAATGCTGAGATGTCTATCTGACACTATTACCAAATCGTCTGTACATGGTATGGCTTTCAGAAGCTGTGTAAAAAAGAATGTCCACGATATGTCGTTTTCACTATCCACTACTGCATATGCAAGTGGATAGATCTGCTGGTTTGCATCCTGAGCTGTAGCAATGAGCATATGCCCTTTGTTCTTTATATGCAAGTGAGTCCCATCTACCATTATCACCTGTCAACACAAAACGAATGTATTATTACTCATGTCAACACTGTATAATGTAAGTTGTCAACAACAATCAAAATGTCAAAATCAGACATTATGTTTACATTTTCTATACTGTTATCATATGTTTAATTTTATTTGTCAACAATAAATCTTTCTATTAAACAATATATCATTTAATTCCTATTTTACTCACTGCCATACCTTTCTCATTACTTGGAATCCTCTTGTGCATGCTCCAATAGATACAAACACGAATCTGAAGTCGTCATGCTCACCAACTTCTAGGCATGTGTAAGATCCTTCATTTACTTCTTTCAACATATGGCAGTACATGGGCAAGAGTGCATAGTTTTCTTCTGGTGTGCCTCGTATTAAATCTTGTGCATGTTCCCTTGCTTTCCATGCCTTCCAATAGCTAACATCCATGTAGTGTTCCTTTCTCATATCATTGCAAATGCTCTTTGGTATTGGTCCATTTTTAACATCTTCAAACCTGCATGTTTATCACATTACTATTAGTTCTCTGGTTATCTTCAAGCAATTAATATTTTTATGATATTTATGATACAGAAACCTGTAAACACAATACCTGGTTTTTATTTGCTCCCCAATCATTCTGTATGTTGGTTTGCACTCATGTTGAAATCTAAAGTCAAAGGAACATGTATGTTCTCTTTGAAACTTTCTCACCTCAATGAATGGAGTGTTTTGTAATGCAATAGCCCTCAATCTCCATTTGCAGCTTGTATCTGTGCACATTACTGTTAGAAGCTTTGGATCTGATTTCTTAACTTTGTAAGCAAAGTTCTCAGTCATTGCCAATTTTTTCAAAGCTTCGATCAGCTTCTTTTTTGTGTCAAATAGCTTCCCCACATGGACAAAGTCTGCATCTGTTCCACTGTGACTCATTTCATCCTCCCCTGTTTTTTTTTCTGTCATTATCTTGCTTGCAGATTCACAATCCATAATTTCACTATTCCCTTGTGTTGGCACTTCATATTCCATAGGTAGAAACATGTCTTCATTCATGTTGACAACAACTATACTACTGCATCTATTCTCTCTTGCTATCTTTGGTTCATAATTCATGTATTCCCTTTATACATATAGTGGACAAGTCCATTCCACTTCTGTTGTGCCATTGATTTCCATGAATGATGCAAGATCATCATCTGTCTCCACAGTATACTTGACTTTGATCTTCTGGAATGGATTAAGATGGCATAGTTGGAGATGCATTTCCTCTGTTTCGAGTTTGAACCGTTGTATAATCAACGATTTCATTGCTTGCAGAGTTATGTTCATATCAACTAAAAATGCTTTTGATATGATTTCCCCATCAGACACCATAACACCATCTCTTATTTTTATTTCTTCGCCATAGGAGACTGTCAGAATGTGCTTTTTTATCAGCATATATATTCAATAAAGTTTTGTTAGATAAGTATTTCTAATCTATCTGTCGACATTTTCCCTAATGAACATAAACATTTCTGTTTTACCTGTCAGCAATATTCTATCAGGTACAAATTTATATTTGTATTTTATAACGAAGCGCTCTCAACGTGCTTCGTATGTTTATTATTCTTACGAGGCGCGCGTAGCGCACTTCGTTCACTTACGTGTTAATAAAATCTAAACAATAAACATATTCCTGTCAACAACTTATATATGTCACGCGCTTCGTAAGTTTATTATTCTTACGAGGCGCGCGTAGCGCGCTTCGTTCACTTACGTGTTAATAAAATCTAATCAATAAACATATTCATGTCAACAACTTATATATGTCAACAGCCTGAATATTTCAACAATATAAATAATATCTTGTCAACAACCAATAAAATGCTTGTATCGTTTACAGATTCACAGTAATATCATGTCAACATTCTACATTGTCAAAACTTGTCAAAGTCTAATCAATAAACATATTCCTGTCAACAACTTATATATGTCAACAACCTGAATATTTCAACAACATAAATAATATCTTGTCAACAACCAATAAAATGCTGGTGTCGTTCACAGATTCACAGTAATATCTTGTCAACATTCTACATTGTCTAAACTTGTCAAGAAAAGTTGTTTTTCATAATCTATCAATCAAATAAGTTCAATATCATAATTTATCATGATTTTACCTCTTGTTCGATGGATTTGCCAATGTCGTTTACAGATTTTGTGCTTATCATTGTATTTGCAGTTGATTCGCTGGTATCGTTTTGTGCTTCCTCTGTTTTGGATCTCTGTTCAATCTCTTATTCTGTTTTTAATCTATCTTCAATCTTCTTCTTGCTCGTTTTTGTTGTACAATTTCATTGTTCTCCGTTTTGTTTGACAATTCGATGAAGAAGAAGATTCTGAATGTTGCAGGCGAGAGCTTTATCCACAAAATTCTTGCGATCCAACCGCGATCAGCGTCGGTGAGCAGCTTGGAGGCAATCGGCGAGTACTCTAGGTGGCGCCGGCGGAGGGAGAAGGCAGTCGGCCGGCGGAGGAAGAAGGAAATCGAGAATCAATGGTGAAGTAATGGCGGAGGAAGAATGTCGGCAGGAGAGAAAAAGGTTTTCAACAGAGGTGAGTTATGAAATTGTGTTGATTTAATTTTTTTCTTAATTGCTTATATAGTAGAGTATTTCCTAAACACTTAATAATGTGATGCAGAAACTAAAAAATCATGTGTGTTTTGAGGTACTTACCCAAAAACTGGCACAAACTTTCTGGGCTATAACATTTATGAGCCCGTTCCGCGGAAGAGTAATTTAACGGAAGATAGTCCATTACAACTAGATTGATCAACACCCCCCCTCCCACAAATCTAAATTACACAAAACAACCATTTTTACCATTTCATTCAATTCATTACACAAATTCAAAATGCAGACGCCGAGCTAACCACTACTCTAGAACTTACACGATACAAAGTCAAACCAGGAAGTTCAATCCATCCGATCTACCGATAAACCTGAATTTCGATTTTCACAGTGCTACTGTGCATTCGGCAATCAACCAAATGCCGTTTACGTCCTCCTGATGAGATACCCCACAAGGAGGGCAATTAAGCCCACAACTATAACATACACTAACGGGATACTGCCCTGGCTAGTTTTTGCTTCATGTTTCAATCGCTCCTGCAGTAAAACATAGATTAACAGCTCAATGAATTTTAGAATTTAACAAGATAGTACTCAGCAGCATTAATGAGGTTAAGGTGGCACAGAGTTTAAATCTACTTCCAGTTTTTGCAACTGCCATCACATGGCCCTTTTTGTGAACGAACTGATACATGATGTGGCTTACCTGTTACTGCTAAAGCATTGATTGATGGGTTATTGTACGTCAAGATAAGCCACATTAAATTTTAATGTCGGAAAACGAAAAAGTAGGTTTAATTGTGCTCAAGGTATAACACTTCACATGAATAGTACATCAAACCTAATGGTTCCTAGAAGGTTACTACGTCTCCAGAACAGACACTACAGTACCCATGCAAAGAAGAAAAGTTCAATCCTGGCCTGAGAAACTTCTGGGTAAGTTGGGTTTAATGATTTCAGGATTAGGGTAGAGATTTCAATGCAAAACCTAAGGTTTTCATGATGATGATGGGTCAGATCATGACCTGAAGGGTCTATATCCTATAAACCACAATTACAAAACAAACCAGCTTAGAGAAACAGGAAAATATAGAAGTATCCCTTAGAAGAGATATAGTAAAAGTAAAAATGAACATTAGAAGACATTTATACTTACCAGTTCCTGAAGAAGCTTATTATTTTGCTGAATGAAAGAATCTCTCTCTCGTGTCAACCTTGCAGCCAAAGCCTTTTCCTGTAAGGCCAAATGAAAATTTCCAATGATAACTTAGGGTAGTTGAACGAACAGATATTTCAAAGTTCAAACTACCAAGTATTTCATGACAAAGGAAATGGGTTCTCAAATAGAATTGCTAATGTAAAAAAAATTAAACACTGATGTGATTATATGCTCAACAGTGTGGAATACTCTTTTGATGTTTACATTATTACAAAAAATCTATTACAGGTATGATTCGGCATGATTGCAAGGAGTAAATTGAAGACAAATAGAAACTCAAACTATTATTTCCCATCCTTCAATCAATCTCAAACTTTTTTTTTTTGGTGAAAATCAATCTCAAACTTTATCGAAACAAAAATGTAAGAAAATAGCATTACCATGAGAAATTGCAGACAACCCGATTTAAAAATGTGCTTTCATTATTCTATATTCAATCTTTAAATGTTATAACAAAATAACAGAAAAATAGATACACAATACACATCACCCCACTACCACTTTACAGAGAAAAATCATACCTTACTCGATTAGTACATAGCAAGGGTCAGGGAAGCCGGCAATAACAAGTGGAAATCATATTATGCACAATCGATTTGTGCTAAATCACTACTACTATAGTGTCCAAATACACAAGTATACAAACTAATACATGATGCCAAAAATACCCTAATGAAGGGTACCATTTTATGATTTTTCATCATTTAAAATAAAATTCCATAGCATTAAGTTTCAAATTATGGGTATAATTCTATTGATAGCAAAATAGCTTGCTTGAGAGTAATATTAATATATAGGTATAGTTAATTACTTAATTTCTTCCATATAAACCCAAAGTTATTTTCTTCCTATTCAAGTTACATCCGTATGTCTGATTAAAATTAAGAGCAGAACTAAGTATTTAACTTATATGCATGAAATTCAGAATAGACCTCTGCATAGTTATCTTCATGATCATTCTCAGGAATGTGAGCCCTTGGAGCCTGCAAAATCATGCTGCAGTTAATTTGCTTGCTTAAGATAGCAAATAGTAAGATTCTACTAAACACAAAACGCGTATCTTACTTGGGTTAATTCAGAATTGTTCAAGCTTCCGCTGTCTAATACAGTAGATCCTGCACCTGGAGATATATCCTCCTCTAAATGTTGCTGTACAGCCTGTACTGGTGACGGTGATCTTGGGGGTGAAACATAATTTACACGCAATTTCCATTCCTCAACAAGATTACCAGACTCTTTGCTGAACTGTTGAATGGGAAAAATAGCATGACATGAACAATGAATAAGAGATTCCTCTTACACGCCTTCTTAGTTTGATAACCAAAATTTGTTGGTTCTGGCAAAGATTACTAAAAATAAGAGAATCCAATCACTACTAGAAGTTCTCGTGTATGTAAGCACATGATATAATACATTGCATGACATCAAAATCACATAGCCATCGTTACTAAAATAATCTGCAAGAATTCATATAATATGAAAACATTTTGAAAGACAGCAAAACCACTAAACTTCAAGATTAAAAGAACTCAAGAACTATCTATCAAGTTTGCACTTCATTTCATTCCCTAATTTTTGTTTTAGTCATAAAGGCAATACCCTGCCATTATGTTCTTTTCTGTTGCTCAAACGTTAGTTGCTAGGAATTGAAAAGAAATAAAGGTTTTCCCCAGGACTTGATTAATACACAGCTTGTGTACATTAGTGTCTTATTTGCCATCAATCCTGTTGGATCAGAAATAGACTGCAGCATCCACAAAATCAGGCATACCATTTCAGGAGTAATATCTTTGAGGATACTGCCAGAGCTTGCAATGGCACTTTGAACGAGAAACTTATCCTTGCATTGCAGGTCAGGAGGACCTTCTTTCTGTGCTTGCATTGTTACTGCAGAATGTTTTTATATCCAGAGAATAAACTCGAAGTGAAGAAGAAAAATCCTGCTAAAAATGACAGACAAAAAAAAGAAATCTTGAATTTGGGAGAGAGATTCTGACCAACGACATCACAGGCAGACCCGGGCGAGACAAATCCAGTATTTGGCCGCACGCAATACTTCTTCGGATTCGTGGTCTTCACCTGATCCCAGAAATTGGGATGAACACAAGTATTATGAAACGGCAATGAGAGGAGAAAATTACACACACAAAATGGGAAGGGAGAAGAAAGCGCAAACCTTGAAGGCGACATGGTTATCTGTCTTGTTGGTGAGCTGCATTGTGCAAGAGATCTGCTTGTTCAACTCAACTACAAAGATCGGAATTTGGGAGTTAGAAACGAGGAGGGATTAGGGCATACATCAAAGGGAAGAAGATGGAATCCGAAATCTGGAAAGAGAAGATGAAACTCACATGGAAACTGAAGCTCCATAGGGTCGACGGTGAGGATTTCGCAGGTGGCCATTGTTGATGGGAGGAGAGAGAAGGAGATCTGAATTGAGAACTGGGAATTGGAAATGGGAGATTGAGGAAAGACGTGGGAGAGTGTTGTTGTCGGCACTTGTTGCGTGGGCTTCAGCAGCTGCTACATACTCAAACGACTACCCTGTCTCTCTTTTATTTCATTCACTAGTAGTGGTGGTGGGTGGTACACTACAAGTGCTTGCCAACTTGTGTAGTTATATTTACAAAGCCTCCACACCCTAAAAGTTTATTTAACACACTCATACATTCGTCACGAAGGTATTTGGTCAGACATTCGTCACGAAGGTATATGGCCAGACATTCGTCACGAAGGTTCGAAGGACATCCGTCACGAAGGTATTGGGGAGATCCGTCACGAAGGTATTGAGGAGATCCGTCACGAAGGTATTGGGGAGATCCGTGACGAATCTTTTTTTTAAAAATAATAAAAAATTCAGAATCTTGTAGAGAATTTCAATACGAGTCCGTGCATATAAAATACGTCCAAAACGGACATCGTTTGCCCTTCCAAAAGCCCTAAAAACAAAACAGTCGTTTTTGTTAAGTTCGTAATATTTAAACATAATGCATAATTATACTTTATAATTAATAAACTAGTGATATTAAATGATAATATACAATTATAGTATATAAATTTAATTGCATGATTTTTAACTATAATATATAATTATATTATACAAATACTAAATTTATATAAGGTTTTGCTTTTACAAACTTAACGCATGCGACTATTTTGTTTTGGAGGCTTTTGGAAGGGCAAACGATGTCCGTTTTGGACGTATTTTATATGCACGGACTCGTATTGAAATTCTCTACAAGATTCTGAATTTTTTATTTTTTTAAAAAAAAAATTCGTCACGGATCTCTCCAATACCTTCGTGACAGATCTCCCCAATACCTTCGTGACGGATGTCCTTCGAACCTTCGTGACGAATGTCTGGCCATATACCTTCGTGACGAATGTCTGACCAAATACCTTCGTGACGAATGTATGAGTGTGTTAAATAAACTTTTAGGGTGTGCCAATAGTAAGCGCCTATATTTAACTAGTTTGGTTTCTCGTGTCTCGCACAGGTTTATAAAATAATAAATTTAATTTTAATAATAAATAACTTAGGATAAATTATTTTACCAAATAGATTTAGTTCATTTACTACATACAAATTTAGTTTAATATTTAAAAATAATTGTTTAATTTGAATTATTACCAAAATAGCTAAAGTAAAAAGATGATCAATTCTTTAATTTAATTTTTTGAATTAGTATGATAAACATTTTTAATAAAGAGAGTGTTAATCAAACATTGTTTAAATAGGGTCCTACTATTCCCACGTCTGTCAGATGCTGTTTACACGCCATATTGCTCGCCTAATTTAGGCGAACTACATTAGCTCGCTTAAGTTAGGCGAACAACCAGTTCCAGGGGTAAAATAGGAAAAAATGTGTAATTCTGGGAAATATTCAAATTTAGTTCGCTTAAGTTAGGCGAGCAACATATTTTAATGAAAAAATAAACATTTTCTTGCGACAAATTTCATATTGTGGGGTCTGTGGTTTACTTAGTTCGCTTAAGTTAGGCGAGCAACCTATTTTAATGAAAAAATTAACATTTTCCCGCGAAAAAATTACGAATTGTGGGGTCTGGGGTTTAATTGCTCGCCTACATTAGGCGATAAAAGGTAATACTGCTCGCCTAATTTAGGCGAGCAATTTTTACTAAATTAAGAAATCTAGCAGTTTGAAAATATGACCGTTTTGAAGAAACGGCCATATTTTCAAACAACCAAAAAATTTCGTCGTTATATATTCAATAATCCCAAAAAAATGGTATTATGCTCTTACAAAATGGATGAAAGTGATAACTTGTTTGATGAAAGTGGGAACTTGTTAGAGAGCGGAGACGAAAATGTGGAACAAGATGAATTGGACCAAGAAGTTGAAGTCGGTGTCCAAGCTGAAGTCGGGGAAGAAGCCGATTTCTGGAATCCGATCGACGATATCTTCATGGTTAGTGTTGCATCCGGTCTATGATATATTATCTAAATTTTGATATTAGGAATGATAGGTTTTCTTATAGGCAATAGGTTGTTTAGAAATTATCTTAGTTGTGTGAATACGAGTAGATATTAGTTTAGTTGTGTTATGTTTGACATGCGTAGACGTATATGCTAAATTCCGATTGTTGAAATAATAGGTCATTTGTAGAAAATAAAATAAAGCATTTATATAGGTTATTTGCTCTTGCCCTAATCTTGTATAAATTTCGATATTAGAAATGATAGGTCATTAAATGAAAAATTTCATTTAATTGGCGGTTTATTGAAAAATTTCATTATAATAGGGGGGAGATTATGGAGATAACTTCCGTACCGGCCAAGTTTGGGATAGTATGAACGAAATGGTTAAATGGGCGAAAGAGGTAGCAAAAGGTTTGTTGATTGTTTTGGTGAAAGCTCACACAAGTCCGTACGCAGTCACTTTGACATGCGATAAATATGGTCCCCCGATACATAGGCTAATGGGTCGACGTCAGCAAGAATGTAAATCAAAGAAGTGCGGTTGTAAGTTTGAGTTGCATGGGTGTCGTAGGAAAGACGAGTTCAAGAATCTTACTGACAAATGGGTCTTGGATGTCGTACATGGCTCCCACAACCACAAGCTTACTAGCCTTCATGGGAGTGCATTCATCGGCCGAATGACAGAGGAGGAGGAGAAATGGGCTAGGAATGAGGATGACGAGTGTAGGACATCAAAAGTAATTCTTATCGGGATGAAGAAATTGTTCCCTGGAAACATGACGACTATGAGACAAGTGGAAAACTTTTTGCAAGAAATAAATTACGAGGATCGTGGGGAGTTGACGGTTACGCAATGGTCTCTTGTTTTTTTGAAAGACAACGGGTACGTCTATTATCCTCTTCGGAATGTGGATAGAAATAATGAGGTCGAGATATTGTTTTTTGCTCACCGTGACTCCCTACGGCTGTTGAAGAAGTTTCCGCATGTTGTGATCGTTGATGCCACGTACAAGACAAATAGGTATGTAATTGATTTTAATAATAGTTCGTTGTATTTATTAGCTATACTTTAGGTAGATAAACTCTCTATGTTCCGGATACGTTTATCGATAGGTACAATATGGCTTTGGTGGAGATGGTTGGTTTCACCAGCACTCAGAAGACGTTCAACATTGCATATGCATTCACCCGACACGAGAAGTATTTCAATTACCGGTTCATTATGAAGTGCCTTAGGAATCAGTTTGAGGAGCTAGGAGTAATGCCAACCACTGTGATGACAGACTGTGACGTTGCTCTTATCAAAGCTATTAAAGATGTGTTTCAAGACATCCCGTTAAAACATCTCTTATGTTTTCCAGTGCTTACACAAATGGTGTTTTCAAGGCTAATCCGCAGAGTCTCAACTTGGTGTTTTTCGCTGTTGTTTGCCATGTTCGATCGGATACTGAAGGACGACTATGCCGATTCATGCGACGATCCTTGGGTGAGAGATTGTCTTGGACTGCCTTGTATCCACGATATTGTAGACGCCATCCTTAATAAGACCGCTCTCACACCCGATTACGTTCACGACTTCTGGAAGGTATTGGATTGGGATCTCGATCCAATATCATTTGCACGTTCTGACGACAATGTTCAGATATCAGTTTCAGAGATGAGATTGCGTGAGATATGGGCTAAAGTGGAAGATCGGACTTTGAACATGGCCACGTTATGGCAAGTGAGTGAACTTTATATTGCCTTGGAGCATCCAGAACATAGTACGTTTATGGAGCTGATAGAGGATCCGGACATAAAAGGTAAGGGAAGACCACCCGGTTCGAGGAACAAGCGAGGTCAGTCTCCGACTAGGGAAAAGAGTCACGGTGAGCACGTAAGAGAGAAATTACTTGAAAATGAGGCAAAAGCAAAAGAGGCAAAGGAGGCAAATGGGGAAAATGAGGCAAAGGGAAAAGGGAAGTCGAAAAGGCCCGGACGTCCTAGAAAGCAAGTAATTTTCGATGAGATTGACGATGAAGATATGTCTTCTCAACCCCAACCAACGCAATCAGAGTCTGAACATGACGTTTGGCCTGGAGAATCAATGATTCATTGCGGGGTGGACTTCGGGGTGAATAATATTGACTACTTCTGGTATGGCTACATTAGACAAGCTCAAGATGTACGTTCAGACGGACATTGTGGATATCGATCATTGGTTGTACTAAGGGGAATGAACGAGGGTAGCTATCCCTTGATTCGGAGCGAGATGGCAGCAGAGTTGCGTGTCAACCGACAATATTGGGAGCCGATACGAGCACAGACACGAGAAGGGACATGGGATCAAATGATGTTTCAAATTAGCTATGTGGCGTCTCTCTACGTAATAGTTAAAAGCTACATGTTTATTGTCGTATTCTAACGACCATGTTTGTGTGTGTTTGTAATTTAACAGGTGTCGCTCACTGATGTGGCGCCATTACCACCCATTACAGATGCTTGGAGAAGACATTGTGATTCAAGAATCGCATGGTGGGAAACCCAGTTTGCACCGAGATTGCAAGATTTTAAGGAATGTCGCTTACAGTTTGGGGAAAATCCGGATTATTACATCTAGTTTATGGATATGAGTAGGAGTTGAATTGTCGTACAATTTGGTTTTTCTGTATGACTAGTTATATCGCCATGTTTTATTTTCATTTGTTCTGACTAAATGTTTCCGTACAATTTGTTGTTTTTTGTATGACTAAATGCAATATGCACTTCAAATTGACATATGAGTCAATTTTGAAAAATTGCCCAAATGTGGATAAAATGATGCAACAATATGGCCAAAATGAGGCAAAAATGTCAAAATTACCCAACATAAACTCAAAACGACCAATAACGACAAATAACGGATAAAACACTTGAAAACACTACAAAACGACTCAAAACGACATTATTCTACTCAAAACAAATAAAAACGACCCAAAATGACCTATGAGTCAATTTTGAAAAAATTGCCAAAATGATGCCACAATATGGCCAAAATGAGGCAAAAATGTCAAAATTTTACAAAAAACTCAAAACGACCAATAACGGATAAAACAGTCAAAACACTACAAAACGACTCAAAACGGCATTATTCTACTCAAAACAAATAAAAACGACCCAAATGACCTATGAGTCAATTTTGAAAAAGTTGCCAAAATGTGACCAAAATGATGCCACAATATGGCCAAAATGAGGCAAAAATGTCAAAATTTTACAAAAAACTCAAAACAACCAATAACGGCAAATAACGGATAAAACACTTCAAAACACTACAAAACGACTCAAAACGACATTATTCTAGTCACTGAGGAGGCTAAAGTCGTAGTGCCAAATCAAAGAAAACTCTAAACACTAACTAAAGTATAGCAAGCAAGTAGAGGTCGAACCCAAGGGAATCAAAACACCAATCACTATGCAGTCAAGCGAAATACCAACTAACGAACAAGTAACAAGTAACCAAGGGGGGGTTTTGATTGTATGGAACACAAAAGTAACAAGTATCAAGCAAAGAAAGTTTGGGTGAGAATATGATGAGAAGGGGTTTCACCTAGCAAGTATCCACACAACAGTCAATCAAGTTGATCATAGATTTATCTCAAGTTCTATTCAATCCTAGGGAATGTTCCTATTCCAATCTTTAATATATTAGCAGGCCAACCGGTCCTGATAATACTTACTATTCAACAATCAGGGAAACCTCTCAAGATTAGATGAAATAGCAGCAAAGGGCACAAGAATTATAAGGATGCATGCAATAACTTACAACCGTCAAGTATTAACATGCAATCAATTCTCTTTCATAAAAGCAATCAACTACCAGATCATGCAGATATGAGTGCTACAATGACAAGGAATTCCACCGTATATTCCTAGTCTAGCAATAGAAAACCATCAATCAAACTAGGTGATCAAGCTAGCAAAACTAATAGAAATCAATAGATGAAGAACAAAAGAATTAATACAAACCCATAGGAAAAGAACAAGAGTTTAGAAATCTCACAACTTAATAACTGAAGGTTTCAACCGCTAAGTAAAACAATGGAGATTAGTTCCTCCTCATGGTTGCAGAACTAAATTGTCTGATGGAAAAGATGATGATAAGATAGAAAGAACTAGGGTTCTTAAATAGAGACTAACCCTAAAAATATATGGTAAAAGATATATCCTAAACGAAATAATAAAATAAGGAAAAAAAAATAAAACAAACAAAGGAAAATAAGGAAAGTCTGGAATGTCTTCGGCCTTGTTGTGGCGATCGCCATAGATGTCTGGCGATCGCGGTCTTCATGTAAAGCTTTGTCGTGGTCTCTGTCGCCCCATGGCGATCGCCGTAGAGTCATGGCGATCGCCATGATCTCTCGAACTCATGTAACACTTCTGTTGTAGAATGGCGATCGCCATAGTGATTGTGGCGATCGTCGCTGCTCCGTAGAATGTCTTCAAGTCTTCATGTCTTCAATCTTTGATCCTCTTCTTCTTCGGTTATGATCTTCATTTCTTCACTTCTTCATAAACAACTCAGAACATAACAATAGCTCCAAATACTTGTTATAATACTCCTAATCCAATGTAATAACCCCTAGTTACGCCATACAAAGTGTAGCGTATCAAATACCCCCATACTTAGACTTTTACTCGTCCCGAGTAACTTACAGAAAAGCTACCTTTACAATAAAATGCTCAAAGCCTCAGGAAGTACAAGAATATTTCCTAGTGATTACATAACCAATAAGCTCCTCCAAACATAACAACAACAATCAAGAACAATGTGATACAATAAGCACAAACTCAAAACTACACCTTATTCCTCCAAGTGGCCTACCCGAATCCTCCTATACACCTCCTTCTTATGTCTCCATACGCCAAGATGATAAAGATCCTAAAACACTCAATTTTTGTTTATAACACTCATCTTGCTTGGGCGCCCTTTCGGGTTTTCATCCCAACCACTCAATAATTGTTCGAGGCTCACAAAACTCACAACACTCAAGACTTATTTTTGCCCCAGCCTAATGCCGGTCAAGCCACCTTCTTATTGCATAGAACTTGCTATCCAAGGATTTTGTATGCCTTTTTCAATTTTTGTGGCTTTTTCATACAATATATATTCAATAAGCTCATGCAGATACAACCAACACCCAAATAATTACATGTGAATACATTCTCCTCCCCCATACTTAAACATTGCATTGTCCTCAATAAAATGGAAGACAGAAAAAAAAAAAACGAACCCAGGGAAGGAGACAGAAGACTCACATACAAGGTCGGATGACCTTCCTCCAATAAAACTCAAAGTGTGGTAGAATGAGAAACTAGATGAGCACTAAATGTAATCTAATAATGCATAGCTCATCTAAAGCAAAAGAAATAATACCTCCAATGTAGAAGGTGACCCAAACAAATCAACTCCTTGCTTTCTTTTCTCTCATATTTTTTTTTCTGCACTCTATTTTGTTTTTTAATCCGATATATTATTTTTATTTTTTCTCGGAATGATTTTCGGATTTTTTTTTTTTTTTTAATACGGGAGAGAAGACTTACAGAAAGATTGGCTACTGACTGTAGCTGACCCTAAGCTTCGGTGATTTCCTCCTGTCCATAGAAAAACTAAAAAGAAAATTAAACCGAACAAAAACAAATAAAAACAAACTCAAACCTCGGGTTGCCTCCCGAGTAGCGCCTTATTTTATGTCGTGGCTCGACATGAAACTCAAGAGATTTAACTAACGCCATTTGGCTTTGTGAAAACCGTCTCTTGTCTGAACTCTCTCTTGAACCACTCATGGAACGCCTTGAATCTCGTCCCTCTTACCTTGACCACCTTGTCTTTAGCAATGAAGGCGGTTTCATTCACTTTCTCCTCCTTGACCGTATCAGGCGGCTGTTTAAGCTCAATGTCAAGTGCCTGCACACTAGACATCAATGGTATCTCGCCTGGCGAGGTCAATAATGAAGGGTGATTGCCCAAAGTATGTGAAGAGAGCTTAGCTTTAGGCTCTGTCTTAGCCTGACACTCCTGCATATTAGTAGACAAAGCAAAATCTACTTTTGGGGGCTCTAAGAGATTCTCTAAAACAGGTTGCAATTCATCCTTACAAGTAGGATTAATCACATCAATAACACATAGAGAATTCTTATCAATGGGGTCCATGTCATGAATATTATATTCTACCTTATCCCCATCAAACTCCATAGAGAGAGTCCCACTATTAACATCAATTTTCGTTTGTGCAGTTTTCATGAAAGGTCTACCTAACAGTATAGGTGTGACATTATTAGCATGCTCCATATCCAACACAAAGAAATCAGCAGGAAAAATCAGATCACCAACCATAACAAGAACATCCTCAACAACCCCTTTTGGGTATACAGTAGACCTATCAGCAAGTTGAATAACAGTTCCTGTTTTATGCAAAGGTCCTAAGCCTAGTGATTCATACAAAGAGTAAGGAAAAACATTGATTGATGCACCTAAATCTAGCATGGCTTTGTCAAATTTAGTTTCACCAATCACACATGGAATGCTAAATATGCCTGGATCACCACATTTCTTAGGCATGCGTTTTTGAAACACAGCAGAAATTTGTTCACTTATTTCCACTTTCTTCTTTCCTTTCAGTTTTTGATTTCTCTTGATAGTGCAAACTTCTTTCAAAAACGTAGCAAATCTAGGAATACTCTTAACAAGTTTGAGCAAAGGAATGTTTACCTCACACCTACTAAAGGTTTCGAAGATTTCTTTGTCGTCATCTAGCCTTCGAGTATCCTTCAATGCCTCGGGAAAGGGGGCTACAGGCTTCTGAGAGAACAGAGGCGGAAAATTTGGACGAACATAATCGTCTACATATTCAGGGGACTCCAGGCGATCGCCATCAACAACTGGCGATCTCCATCAACAACTGGCGATCGCGGTCACACAAATTGGGGTTCTGCAGGAGACCCGCGATCGCGGATGATGATCCGCGATCGCGGATTTGTGACGAGCAAATCTGGGCATTCTGGAGTGGTATGGCGATCGCGGTCGGGATGCAGATCTTGTGTTGCTCTCTGTAATCTCATGGCGATCGCCACTCAGATCTGGCGATCGCGGTTTTGGCACAGAACATTCGTCATAAGTTTTTCCGCTCCTCAAGAACACTGCACTGACGTTCTCTCTCGGGTTTCTTACCGGTTCCCTGGCCTCTAATTTACTCACAGCTTGAGCAATCTGTCCTAACTGATTTTCAAGATTTTGGATACTTGATTCCGTCTTAGCGTTTTGTTGCATCACAGTCTGAGCTAAGGACTTGATCATATCTTCAACAGTCATAGAATTCTGAGGTCTAGGTTGCTGATAATTATTATTAAGAGAGTCATACCTTGGCCTTGGTTGCCATCCACCAACAGCTTTTACCTCATTATTCGGCTCTTGGAGTTGTTGACCACCACTTTGCAGCATAAAAGACTTCATCATATCTTTCAGTTCATTCATGTCAGTCTGTAATTGATCTGAATTAATTGCTTTGACTGAGTGGGATCCCTGTCTACTGCCAAACTGCCTTGAACTCTCAGCTAGCTCTTCAAACATTTCAGTGGCCTGAGGTATAGTCAGTTTCAGAAAATTACCTCCACAAGATGCATTCACCATTCGACGATCCTCATCAATCAGGCCACTAAATAAGTACATAAGGAGATCTTGGTCAGTATAACTATGGAATGGGCAGCTTGAGCAAAGCTTCTTGAATCTCTCATAATACTCATAGAGACTCTCAGTTGAGTGTTGTTGAAGATTCGTGATCTCCTTCTTCAAGCTGCTCAGTTTTGTAGCTGGAAAATATTTCTCTAAAAAGACCTTTTTCATCTTAGCCCATGTATCAATACTCCCTGGAGCTTGATAATAGAGCCAATCATTCGCAACGTCTTTTAGAGTAAATCCGAAAGCTCTCAGCATGACCTGCTCCTCAGTAACACCTCTTGGCTTCATACTAGAACATATGGCATGAAATTGAGCCAAGTGTTTGTTGGGATCTTCTCCTGCTAAGCCATGGAAGTGTGGTAGCTCATGAATTAAACCAACTTTTAATTCAAAATTCACACCTTCTTCAATCTCAGGAAACCTCACTGCTAAAGGTTGTTGGTTTAAGTCTGGGGCAGTGAGTTGCCTCATAGTAGGCAATGGCGGCCCATGTCGATCACCCATCTCGTTCTCTTGGTTCAGAGCTGCTCTTTGGTTCCGAAGGAACGTCCTTTCAATCTCTGGGTCAAAGGAAACAAGAGATGAATCAGTAGCACGGGTCTGAACCATAAAGGTTCACACCGAAAAGTTGATAATTTCACAATTAACACAGAATCAGAAAAATTTCAATTCCCCGGCAACGGCGCCAAATTTGATGAGGCTAAAGTCGTAGTGCCAAATCAAAGAAAACTCTAAACACTAACTAAAGTATAGCAAGCAAGTAGAGGTCGAACCCAAGGGAATCAAAACACCAATCACTATGCAGTCAAGCGAAATACCAACTAACGAACAAGTAACAAGTAACCAAGGGGGGGTTTTGATTGTATGGAACACAAAAGTAACAAGTATCAAGCAAAGAAAGTTTGGGTGAGAATATGATGAGAAGGGGTTTCACCTAGCAAGTATCCACACAACAGTCAATCAAGTTGATCATAGATTTATCTCAAGTTCTATTCAATCCTAGGGAATGTTCCTATTCCAATCTTTAATATATTAGCAGGCCAACCGGTCCTGATAATACTTACTATTCAACAATCAGGGAAACCTCTCAAGATTAGATGAAATAGCAGCAAAGGGCACAGGAATTATAAGGATGCATGCAATAACTTACAACCGTCAAGTATTAACATGCAATCAATTCTCTTTCATAAAAGCAATCAACTACCAGATCATGCAGATATGAGTGCTACAATGACAAGGAATTCCACCGTATATTCCTAGTCTAGCAATAGAAAACTATCAATCAAACTAGGTGATCAAGCTAGCAAAACTAATAGAAATCAATAGATGAAGAACAAGAGAATTAATACAAACTCATAGGAAAAGAACAAGAGTTTAGAAATCTCACAACTTAATAACTGAAGGTTTCAACCGCTAAGTAAAACAATGGAGATTAGTTCCTCCTCATGGTTGCAGAACTAAATTGTCTGATGGAAAAGATGATGATAAGATAGAAAGAACTAGGGTTCTTAAATAGAGACTAACCCTAAAAATATATGGTAAAAGATATATCCTAAACGAAATAATAAAATAAGGAAAAAGAAATAAAACAAACAAAGGAAAATAAGGAAAGTCCGGAATGTCTTCGGCCTTGTTGTGGCGATCGCCATAGATGTCTGGCGATCGCGGTCTTCATGTAAAGCTTTGTCGTGGTCTCTGTCGCCCCATGGCGATCGCCGTAGAGTCATGGCGATCGCCATGATCTCTCGAACTCATGTAACGCTTCTGTTGTAGAATGGTGATCGCCATAGTGATGGTGGCGATCGCCGTTGCTCCGCAGAATGTCTTCAAGTCTTCATGTCTTCAATCTTTCATCCTCTTCTTCTTCGGTTATGATCTTCATTTCTTCACTTCTTCATAAACAACTCAGAACATAACAATAGCTCCAAATACTTGTGATAATACTCCTAATCCAATGTAATAACCCCTAGTTACACCATACAAAGAGCGTATCAAGCACCCTGATCGACCAGAGTCAGTGGCCGAGGGATCGACCTCTGGAGAGTAGTCGTTGTTCATGGAGTCAGTGGCCGAGGGAGTCGCCGGCAGAGGAGAAGAAGGGTTAGAGACGGTGAAAGATTGATCGCCGCTGGAGAGTGGAGGGGTTCCACTATGGGTAAAGCTTTGCGACGGCCTTGTGTTGGTGGAGGAGTCCATTGCTAAATGAAATTCTGTATACAAAAGAATTAGATGAAAATTAAATCTTCAGTAAATCCACAACAATTATCTGCATACAATAATCACGAAATTCCATTATCCGCATACAAAACTAATTAGTTGACAACAAAATTAAGCTGTGTTGCACATTTGCACACACAAAAACGTGTGCTTCTCATATATGCATACAAAACCATCCTATGCATATGATATAAATTACAGTGGAGAAAAATGCAGCAGCACAAATAAAGCTGTGTTGCACACTTGCACATACAAAAAATAAATGACACAAACGGCAACTTCACCGGCTTCTACTGATTCCTAGATCATTGCCAAACCAATAAAAAGCACACCTCGAATACAAAAAGATGTGAGCAAGAATCAGTTGAGATCTTGTGATGTTGTTTTGCAATAAAATCAACAGAAAAAAGAACGCAACAATATATAATATCTATAGATGGTCATAGACAGTATTGTTGGACTGAATGCTTCTGCAGAATGAACATATTGTTTAGGTTGAATCCTTTATTCCATATGTGAATAAAATGTGTTGCTTGCAGCATTCTCAAAATTAAATGTAAGATTGTCAGTGCTTTCAAGATACAGCAGTAAAACTAGCATAAGGACGTAAGGAACTATACTGCTCACAAGAATTGTGTTGAGAAAATTAAACCGCAATAATTAATAATGTATGAATTCAGATCTTCACCAGAATTACTATCTCTGACATTGTAAAAGTTGTCAAAAATTAATCCTTCCCTCTCTACAATCTAGAACCCTAAGTTTCCAAGCTAGAATGCAATTTTTTATGATAAGAAACCATACTACTAAGTATTGACTGATTAGACAACAGTAAGCAACAATCTTTTCCTCAATTATCGAGTGATCTCCATATACATTACTTAGTTAGGATCACAAAGATCATCCAAAATTCCATCTTGAGTTGACTACTTCTCTGATATAAATGTGATCCAAGCAGGAAAAATCAACTGTGATACCAGAAAAAAAAAACTGATCCGACATATTATTCAGTAACTTGTATTTGTTTGACCAACCATATACCAGAATTTCTCACAAAAATCTACATGGCGCTGCAAATTCGACACAAACGACAACTTTACAGACTTCTATCCTAGATTGTAACTCGTATTCGTTTGGCGAATCATATACCAGAATTTATCAAAAAAGAACTTCTTACATGGTAACAACTTCTATCAGTTACTAGATTCTAACTTGTATTCGTTTGACGAATCATATACCAGAATTTCTCAAATAAGCACCGCTTACATAGAAACTAGAAGCATACGTAAAACAAAAGGTAAAAAACACAGCAAAACATGGCACTGAAAAACCTGTTGGAGTATGTCGTTGATGATTGATGGAGTGTGTTGTTCCAGGTTCTCTAGGTCAAGCGGGAGGGGAACGGAATCAATGGCGAAAGAGCGGAGAAAGAGAGGAGAAAGAGAAGAGAAGAGGCGGAGAAAGAGAGGAAACTGAAATGAAATTAAGAGGGAGGAGGTTGTTCGCCCTAATTCTTAAAGCCCTAACGTTGCTCGGTTAAAGTAGGCGAACTATAGCTCGCCTACTTTAATCGAGCAAAACTAATAAGACTATTCGTTTTTAAATCAACACAAATGAGTTTTGGATGTAAAATATAATATTTCATAATGAATATGATATAATATTGATTATTGTTATCACTCTTTATACCTCCTTTGCAAACATCAAACTAGTCATCACTCTTTTAGTTGTTGCAATATGTAAGGTTAAGAACATCGATGTATTGTTATGTTTGATAAAATTATACAACTTAGCCTTATTAGTCATATAAAGTGACAATAAGGTCTCGCTCACACAAAACGAGACTCGAAACTATGCGTAAACGCTAAAAGGCCTTAACGCCCAATTTGGCAAAACGATGCCTAAACGATGTCGGAATGGAATGAAACTTGGTTTCGATGCATATTAGAGATATTTAACCATGTGGGTAACTCCCAATCAAAACGTCTTCATTTTCGAGTAGCACCTCCTTTGCAAACATCAAACTAGTCATCACTCTTTAAGATGTTGCAATAGGTAAGGTTAAGAACATCGATGTATTGTTATGTTTGAAAACATTATACAACTTAGTCTTATTAGTCATATAAAGTGACAATAAGGTCTCTCTCACACAAAACGAGACTTGAAACTATGCGTAAACGCTAAAAGGCCTTAAAAGGCCCAATTTGGCAAAACGATGCCTAAACGATGTCGGAATGGAATGAAACTTGGTTTCGATGCATATTAGAGATATTTAACCATGTGGGTAACTCCCACTCAAAATGTTTTCATTTTCGGGTAGCACCTCCTTTGCAAATATCAAACTAGTCATCACTCTTTAAGTTGTTGCTATATGTAAGGTTAAGAACATCGATGTATTGTTATGTTTGAAAACATTATACAACTTAGTCTTATTAGTCATATAAAGTGACAATAAGGTCTCGCTCACACAAAACGAGACTCGAAACTATGCGTAAACGCTAAAAGGCCTTAAAAGGCCTTAAGGCCCAATTTGGCAAAACGATGCCTAAACGATGTCGGAATGGAATGAAACTTGGTTTTGATGCATATTAGAGATATTTAACTATGTGGGTAACTCCCACTCAAAACGTCTTCATTTTCGGGTAGCACCTCCTTTGCAAACATCAAACTAGTCACCACTCTTTAAGTTGTTGCTATATGTAAGGTTAAGAACATCGATGTATTGTTATGTTTGAAAAAATTATACAACTTAGTATTATTAGTCATATAAAGTGACAATAAGGTCTCGCTCACACAAAACGAGACTCGAAACTATGCGTAAACGCTAAAAGGCCTTAAGGGCGAATTTGGCAAAACGATGCCTAAACGATGTCGAAATGGAATAAAACTTGGTTTCGATGCATATTAGAGATATTTAACCATGTCGGAATGGAATAAAATCTAAACCCTACAAACCCTAAACCCTACAAATCCTAAACCCTACAAACCCTGCTATACCCTTAACCCTACAAACCCTGCTAACCCTGCTCGCTTATAGTAAGAGAGCAAGACAAGAACATTTTCCACCACACGTTTAATCTCTTAATGTAGGCGAGCAATAAAATCCTAATTCTGTAACTAGGTCACGCCACATATGGCGGAATCAATTTCCATTTCTTTCTTCCTCTCTTTTCACTCACTCTTCAATCTTCACCACCATTTCACCACCACTTCCCCACTTCCACACCACTCCACCGACGACCATGGCACATTTGAACAACCGACGATTTAATGTGAACAACAACCGATTTCTTTTTCGTAACCCCGCCCGTCGCGCCGCACCCGCCGCCTCACCCGCTGACTCCGCCGAGTTATCCGCCGCACCCGTATACCATGAATCTTCGCTGTAAGAAATTTACATTAGCATAGAAATGTTATCTCTACTGTCAATTAAATGATTTTTCTCTGTTTCCAGGGTTAGACATTTGTGTTTATTGATTTGAGACTCTAACTCCAGGGTTAGGAATTAGCTAGCTCTATTTCTAAATTGTCAAGAGTTGCCTGGTCAGAGAGTTAAAGTGTACATGAATACATTAATTTTTCAAGTCGATCAGGTCAATAATGAGAGTTTAGCTGCTCTAGAGTAAAAGAAAAAAGAAGCTGAACTTTGAAGTGTTATCCCTAACTAGAGATTAGTCAAAGTATCCAAACATTTGCCACCAACTAAGAATTTCAATGCTGCTTTACATCTTCATTTTAACAGAAGAAAAAGATAACTAGGATTAGGAGTAGTATTTCTCTATAAACACCTGCTTCTCTATTCGTATTTGTTGTATTACTACAAACAAATTGTAACAAAAACTTATTAGGTGGTGTATAATGATTAGGACTTCAATTCAAAGGCACACAAATTATATAGTTCTTGTAATGGAAAGTGAAGGAAGCAATACCGAAAAGTAGGTTTCAGTGGACAATGAGTGGAAAGGTAGATGTTGATAGTACAAAGAGAACATGTTAGTAGTATAGGAATGGGAAATGGATCCTTCTTTTGATTTGTGTGTGATTCTCTTCTTTTAAGTTTGCCACTACTGCATATTTTTTTTTATTTTCTTCTTCTATTCAGAACTTGCAGTTGTTAGAGTAGCTCTGATTAGATTAGACCACTGGATTCTTTGCAAGTTATAGCTTGACTAATTTATAGGCATTCAACTTTATCCAAGGTCCAACCAAATTCACAACATGCAGTTGGATAATTTCCTTGTTGCTATTTGTGCTCTGCAATTCTTTTAAGTTTGCCACTACTGAATATTTGTTTTTATTTTCTTCTTCTATTCAGAACTTGCAGTTGTTAGAGTAGCTCTGATTAGATTAGACCACTGGATTCTTGGGTCAAGAACTTTAGACCACTCAGATTAGACCACTGATCAGAGTAGCTCAATGATTTGCATTTTATGAGCATATGATTGAGCATAATTTCGATTTTATTAGCATATGATTGCTTAAATTTTTTTCTGGGTTAATGATTTGCATTTTATGAGCATATGATTGAGCATAATTTCGATTTTATGAGCATATGATTGCTTACATTTTTTTCTGGGTTAATGATTTGCATTTTATGAGCATATGATTGAGCATAATTTCGATTAGTTGAGCATATGATTGCTTACATTTTTTTCTGGGTTAATGATTTGCATTTTATGAGCATATGATTGAGCATAATTTCGATTTTATGAGCATATGATTGCTTACATTTTTTTCTGGGTTAATGATTTGCATTTTATGAGCATATGATTGAGCATAATTTCGATTTTATGAGCATATGATTGCTTACATTTTTTTCTGGTTTAATGATTTGCATTTTATGAGCATATGATTGAGCATAATTTTGATTTTATGAGCATATGATTGCTTACATTTTTTTCTGGGTTAATAATCTGCATTTTATGCGCATATGATTGCTTACATTTTTTTCTGGGTTAATAATCTGCATTTTATGCGCATATGATTGAGCATAATTTCGATTTTATGAGCATATGAAATTTTTGTTTTGTATGTTTTAGTCAACGTTAATTAGTAATAATATTTTGGTCAATAATGTCAGCACATTCGGGGGGAGTATCTCGTCAGATGCTACCTCTATTAATCGCGACGCCTGTAATAGACGTTGTCATTGTGGTTTGAATCTTGAATGGCATGAAATGGACGATACTCAACCTATCAACTACAATCGACGCTATTATAAATGTGGTGACCCAAGCAGAAAATGTCATTATTTCGAGTGGCTTGACCCCCCATATGCGGAACGAGTGGGCGAAACTATCAAAAGATTGTTGTATGAGATGCGTGGACTCAAACTGGCCAATCAAAATCATGAGGAAATTTTCGAGTGGTATTCGAAAGATCAAGACAGGTTATGGAGACGTTTGCACTATCCTGATAGTCCTCACACTTCAGATGAGGACTAGTTTGTGTTTGTGTGTTTGTGTGTTTGTAGTGGTTGAACTTTGTTGAGTTTGTGTGTTTGTACTTGTTGTTGAACTTTGTTGAATTTGTGTGTTTGTAATGGTTAAACTTTGTTAAGTTTGTGTGTTTGTAAGTTGACGATTACGCATCGTGGATGGACATCTACTTTTTAATGAAATTACGCATCGTGTGTTTGTTGATTTGATTTGGTTTCTCTAGTATTGCACCAATACAATCTCGTTTTTCTCGATTTCGCGTCATTCAAGCATCATTTCCTCGATTCTCGCGCGATTCGACGTTAATTAACATTAAATCTTGTTTATTGCCAATTTTAGTAATAAATCTTGTTTATTGCATCAGTTTCTCGATTTTTGCGTCATTATTTGTCATTAAATCTTGTTTCTCGCCCCATCCAACATTGTGTGTAGAATAAAGCCGTTTTGAGTCGTTTTGTAGTGTTTTGAAGTGTTTTATCCGTTATTTTCCGTTATTGCTCGATTAAAGTAGGCGAGCTATAGTTCGCCTACGTTATCGATTGCTCTTTGACTACCTCCACCCTTTGCAACAAAACGACTCAAACAAAAAAAAACGACCCAAAAACGATTAGCGGATTAAGCACATCAAAACGACTCATATTCATTATGAAATATTATATTTTATATCCAAAACTCATTTGTGTTGATTTAAAAATGAATAAACTTATTAGTTTTGCTAGGTTAACTATAGTTCGCCTAAGTTAACCGAATAAATTTGGGTTACAATTGCTCGCTTAAAGTAGGCAAACTGTTGATCGCCTACTTTAACCGAGAAAATTTGGGGCTTTAAGGATTAGGTCGAGCAGCCTCTTCCTACCCCAAAATTCATTTTCTCTCTTTCTCCGCCTCCTTTCTCAGCTCTCCTCCTCCTCCCAGCTCAGCCTCTTTCTCCCTCTCTTTCTCCCAGCTCTCGTCACCTCCTCCTCCCAGCTCTCGCCTCCTCCAAGCTCTCGCCCTCGCAGCCGGACCGACGCCCTCTCCTCATCATTTCTCCATTGAACAACTAGCTGAGGTATTTATGCCCTAATTTCTTACGAGCAGTTGCTCTATGCTCGTAAAACTGAACCTGTCGAAGGTAAATTAGTGTGTTTATTATTTCCAGTTTTGAAATGAATCATTGCTTTAGCCCCAGTTTTGACCATAAGAGAGAAATTTATCAGATTTATTTGTTTTTGCCTCATTTATTTGTGTGGCTGAAATTAGTGGCTTTTGGGTGTTACTTACCTTGTTTTTATACTAATGGGTGTTACTGACTTTGGAGTGACGGTGACAAATTTTGCTCTCCTTCAAGTGCAAGCTTGATTTGTTCTTTGTATGTGAACTGTGAAGAATACTGAATTTGCTATGCTGGTGATAATTAGAATACTGATGTGTTCTTTGTATGGAAACTGTGAAATTTTATGCTAGCTTGATTTTGTCTTTAATATCTCCACTTCTGACCATAAATGCTTCAATACTTAGAATACTGATTTTGGAGCGACAGTGATATATTTTTGCTCTCCTTCAGTGCAACCTTGATTTGATTTTTGCATATAAACTGTGAAGTAAGTATTTGCTATGCTGGCTAAAGTGATTTAAGGTTTTACTTACAGAATAGGCTATTGAAGTAGAATAGATGATGCAAATATTGAGGGTGACTGATATGAATGTCATTTTTTATACTAATGGGAGTTTGATCAATTATAGTAGGTGATTAATTTATGTTGTCCTGCAAGAGAAGGCTTGCTTTGGGTTTTGTATGAGATTTATTTGTGTGGCTGGAAATAATCATATAATCAAGTTGTAAGGGTAAAACTGATACTTACCACTGCTTTTTGTTTGGTGCTACTGCATTTTGTGTTTTTACAAGTAGAGACTTGTTTTGGTTGTGGCTTTTGGGTGTTACTTACCTTGTTTTAGCTTAGTATTATTTAAGTTTGTTGGCTCACTCATAAGCCGCTTTGATCAACTCCGTTTTGCTTACACATGAACAATTATACTGATCTTTGTTTTGGGATTATAAGCGCCTTCAATATGTTGTTTCAGTTTCCTGTACAGTAGTAAGAGTTGCCATCTTTTTGAAGCTAATGATTTTTAGTGTTGCTCGGATGGACATGATCTTATCTTGTGTTCATTGATATCTCGTTATCTATGTTTAGGTCATGATTGGATGCTTTCATATGTTAATTCATAGATTCTTACCATTATTTTGGTTCTATTTGAATTTATTTTGGTTTTTTGTTGGCTTGGGTTGGCTTGGATGTAAAATGATGAAGCCATGTCTGTTGATTCCCCAACCAACAACATCCACGGGTTGTCCGATTATAGCTCAAGCTATACTGAAGGTGAATTTAGGCAAAAATTCACCGATCCTGATATTGAGGCTTTTGACATGTCACGACACAATGAGTTAATCTACGGGTGCGATGAAATTGAACCAAGAGGTCAGGTTTTTCAAATAATTGGTAGGAACCTTAGATCAGACATGAAGGACATGTGGGAGGATTGTGTTAGCCGTATTGAAAGTTTGACGAAAGAACTTAACGAAGAACGCGCATTAGTTGGAGTGTTAGATGGGCAGAACCAGGAACTCACTGCGGCCATGGCTCAAGTTTATGACGAGATTGGTCAAGCAAAGATCGAGCGGGACGCTAATGCTGCGAATGCTCGAAAAATGAAGTTTGTGACCATGTTTGTGTGCATTCTTCTCATGTCAGTGTTTATTAAGATGTATTTTCAATCTAGTTTGTAAATCATAACTTTAGACTTGTTGTTGCTTTAATCCTGTGAATTTGGACGTTTATGTCATTGTTTCTCTAGTATCGAACCAATGTAATGTATTAGTTGTTAAGGCATGATGCTTTGTGTTTTTCATTGTTGGTTTGTAACTGCTTCTAAGGAGAGATTAGCCTTTTTGGCTATGAATTCTCTTATGGATGGCGAGATGCAAGTTAAGGCATGATGCTTTGTGTTTTTCGTTTTGCTTACTGGATTCAAAACAAATTCAGGTGTAATTGACATTAGTCGTTTCTTCTCGATTTTCGAGTCATTCGAGCATCATTATTCGTTTTTCCTCGATTCTCGCACCATTCGACACCATTTTATTTTATTACTCGTTTCTTCTAGATTTTCGCGTCATTCGAGTATCATTAGTCGTTTTTCCTCGATTCTCGCACCATCCGACACCATTATTTTATTACTCATTTCATCTCGATTTTTGCGTCATTCGAGTATCATTAGTCGTTTTTCCTCGATTCTCGCACCATCCGACACCATTTAATTTTATTACTCATTTCTTCTCGATTTTTGCGTCATTCCAGTATCATTAGTCGTTTTTCCTCGATTCTCGCACCATCCGACACCATTTAATTTTATTACTCGTTTCTTCTCGATTTCCGCGTCATTCGGGCATCATTAGTCGTTTTTCCTCGATTCTCGCACCATCCGACACCATTTAATTTTATTACTCGTTTCTTCTCGATTTTCACGTCATTCGTGCATCATTATTCGTTTTTCCTCGATTCTCGCACCATTCGACACCATTTTATTTTAATACTCGTTTCTTCTCGATTTTCGCGTCATTCGAGTATCATTAGTCGTTTTTCCTCAATTCTCGCACCATCCGACACCATTTCATTTTATTAGTCGTTTCTTCTCGATTTTCGCGTCATTCGAGTGTCATTAGTCGTTTTTCCTCGATTCTCGCACCATTCGACACCATTTAATTTTATTAGTCGTTTTTCCTTGATTCTCGCAGCATTCGACGTTATTAGTCGATTCGCAAGTCCAAAATATCATAAAAAGAAAGAAACTTTATACATACAATAATCCAAACTGTAAAAGTATGTCAAACCGAGCAATCTAATCTCTACCGCCCTTACTACCCGAAGCATCGGTGTCCCCACCACCCTGACTACCACTACCCTGACCTGGATCATAAAGAGAATCTGTAAAAATATGCTGAGATGCACTAGGAGGAGGGGGAGCCATCGGAATAGACTCGTCTACCAGTACATGTAGAAAACTCCTCATGAGATCAACAACCTCCTGCCGGGAAACCATGTTGGTCATATCTCTCGGTCTGTCTATATAACTCCTGATCATAGCAGAAACTAACTGATTCCGCTACATTCGTAAAACAATAAAATTAGAATCATAATTTTATAAGATATTCAGAATCAATAATCAAATAAAACTAATAAAACATATCGTAAGAGTGTCGACAGACGGAGTAGGATGAATAGGAGCAGCTGGACGATCCTGGCGAATAGATGTGGGATCCACATATATGTGTGAGACGTCGTCCAACCAGTCCAAGTAGTCCTCAGTCACTCCCCAGAAGTCTGCGGCTCGTGGCTGCTCAATCTGGTACAACGGCCTAGGTTCCTCATGGTGGATGCTCTCGGTGCGAATGACCTTGATAGGCTCCAGCAGAGGCTCACGAGGGATCATTTGTATATGTCCGAACTGGCAGAGTACATGGTCCGGATAATAAGCCTCCTCTATATCCATGGAGCGTAATAGGCCTCTGAAGAGTGAAGGTGCATACCGTGGTAAAGTGAGGTCGACCCTAGCAAATGGCTTCCACTGAACCTGTTATAACAATTCAGAATATGTTATCATGTGCACACTTTAAATAGAAAGACAATAATTAATTAAATAATAAATCATTATATCTCCTCATATCTAATCTTGTCAAGCAACCGGCGTATACGGATCAAACGATTGGTATCCTGCCCCTGTGGGACCTCTTGTCCATCCTTAAAAGTTGCTGCATCCGCTTGCTGGGAAGCAGGATCCATGACATAGTGTCCGCGGAAATGGGGAAAGTAAGCCCATATCCACAACTGTAGAATACGAATGAACGTCACAAATAAAAAAAGGTAATCACTAATTTTAAATTAAGTAATCAAACGACGATCACTTACCCTCAATAGTATGCCACAACTTCCTACGCCCTTCGCCTTTGTTCTAGACGCCTGTCCTAAATTTCTGTAAAGAAAGGCCAAGAAACCGGCTCCCCAGACAAAACGGCTAGTCGCTGAGTGATCCATCACGAGACCCAGTATCCAATGCTTCAGCTTGTTGATCGTCTTGTCGACGAACACTGTAGTCCCGAGCAGAATCCATAGGTACAGCGATGCGACCAACCCCTCGTCCCTCTCCGGTGGCTTCATCATATCCACTAAGACCTTCTTAACTGTAGCCAAAGGAACACCTGATGGTTTTTTCCACTTCTGCACCTGTTTCACGTCCACCCCAAGGACAGTAGCTATCAGCTCCATGACCTTCTCCTCTGGAACATTAGGGAGATAGGTACAACTCCGCCCGTCTATGGGCACACCAAGAATCTCAAAGACATCGTGCAGTGTAATAGTCATCTCGCCCCATGGAAAATGAAAGGAGTTGGTCTCGGGGTGCGATCAATCAACGAACGCATATATCAAAACTCTATCAATTGCTCCGGTGCCTAGCCTCCTGAGATGTGTAAGACCACTACGGTTCGCTATCTCGAACCATGAGCCTTGCTCGTGTCTCACATATTTCTCGAATTCGTTGGTGAATCTCGTATGCGTGTAAATATTCAAAACCTTACGCGTCTGCACAATCACAAAATATAATTAATTTAATTACTAAAAAAAAATGTTAAAAAGAAACCTAAAAATATATATATTCTAAACGTACCAAATCCAAAGGCACCGCCTGAGGCTCAGGAGCATCTTGTAGGGGCTGATCACCCTCAGCAGCAGCAGCAGCAGCAGCAGCAGCCTGAGCAGCAGCCTCCGGAGCAGCAGCGGCGGCGGCGGCTTCATCCGCTTCTATCTCAGCCCGAGTCCTTCTTTTTTCTGCGTACAGGAAGCTATGGCAGCACCTCTGGGACTACTACCTCCGGTAGATCACGATCGGTGAGCCTCCATATAGCTAAGGATATATGCGCCTCGAAACCAGTGAGGAGAAGACCATATCGAGGACCTCCATCGGGAAAAAATAAACTAGGTCCTAAAACAACTGCATCTGCTGGAGCGGGTGCAGGATGAAGAACGGGGCGATCTGAGTGCGATACGGGTGAACGGGGCGGTGTCTGTACTCGGTGTACTCGGTCTTCAATAGGTGGGGATGAATCATGTGTGTCCATACTGTAATCCATCGAAAAATCCTGTGCCGGTATGACTGGATCATCCTCTGTCACTATAACCGCATCATCTGTAACCCGAAATCGCCCCGCTATAGGAGTCTCATCTACAATCTGCTCATCAATCTCGACATCGATATCCATATCATGCTCAGTAGCAACATCCTCCATGCTGACATCCTCTGACCTCTCCAATGATGCCTTAACTTCTGCAGCACGAGTACGTGTAGCTTCAAAAATTCCCAATCGAGGCGGTTGCCTGGCCGCTACTGAGGCTCCCGCCGATGTATTTTTTGTAAATGGCTCGGGAAGTGGTGTCTGTGCACTAGATGGCTCTGACTCTATATCTACCCTTGCAGCTACACCCCTCCTACGATCACTATCTGTGATCACCCTCGGAGGATCTAAATGTCTATCAGCTACAGGTGTCGGACAAACCGGGACTCCCAATGCAACACGTACACCCTAAATTATTAATTTCTTAACGCTATTATTCACTAATGAATTTACGATCAATTCAAAGGACAACTAAAAGATCCTCCGAGAAAAACATATAAATTCAAAGGACTTGGTATTTTGTTTCGCCGTCACTGCATTTGCACTTACAGAAACAATTTAAATTCAATTTTGACAACTACGAAAATCATGCATAAATAATTTAAATTCAACTACGACAATCATGCATAAACAATTTATATTCAATTACGACAATTTCCATTAAACTACGATAATCCGAACAATCATACATAAACAATTTCTAATGGTCATGCAAACATACTTTCGATTTAATTACGATAATCAAATTACATTAGGAGAATTAAGATTACGTACCTCACGACGATTTCTGGGTGTCGGAGTCTTGTAGTCTTGTCGAGTTTCCCGTTTTCTAGCCCCACCGACAATGTGAAATTGCCCCGCGCCGTCTCCGTCACCACCTTGAGGCAACCCGCCAACCCCGGTTCCCGCAGTCCCGACGCCCGCCAACCCCGGTTCTTCTTCAATCTTCTCACCAACAACACCTCCCCCACCAACCCCAGTCCCGACCTCAACCTCAATCCCGCTCTCCGCCCGAATCTCCTCCGTCGATTCCCGCAGTCCCCCGCCCACTCAGCAACCCCCTCCCCACCAGCGCCCTCCCCCGTCGATTCCCGCATCTCCCCCGCCTGAATCCCAAACTCCCCACCAACGCCCACCTCTACAATGACCTCCCCACCAGCTCCCTCCCCCGCTTCAATCCCGACTGACGCACCAGCTCCCTCCTCTGCAACGGCCCCATTTTTTTCACCCTCCAAAGCCATAGATGGAATTAAGAAATTGAAGAAGAAGAAGAAGAACTGAAGAAACATATTGATTAGTTTTTCTAAAATATATCTGCATTACAAACATTTTCACACCACTATCTATCTATACTAATAATAAGGCTAAAATCGTCTAAATCAGCAATAAAAACTCGTACACAACAAATCCCTGGGGAGTGATCTCAACCCTATAACTATCAACCATAAAAATACCTAAATACACATATCTCAATCTAATTCCAAGTACCTATATCTGAATCATTAAACGTATGCGATGTCGCATAATCGAACACATGTGCATGGCTGAGTTCCATGTCGTCCAAATCTGATGTGTTATAAGTCTCTTATGATGAATATTGTTAGCTGTTGCAATACGTCTCGTCTCACCTCCGTAAACGAAATGGTGTCCATTCACATAGTTGTGACGTCTATACCTAGCAACTCCACATGTGGCTACAACATAACCCTCATGAATATCAATACAAATATCGTAAGTCCTATCAGTAGTGCAAACCCGCTAGCATGAGCTCATAACGGTAGTGGAAAAAGTGTCCAACCTGGATCGTGAGCACCTCACCTAGTGTCCTAGCTCGCTCTTGAACAATTTCATACTCATCTGGATATTCCTGGATTGTGGCGGCAAAAGAAACATGGATAACTGCTTATCCCCTCTTTTTAACTAACTCACGGAAACGGCTCAAAAGAATCTGAGCAGAGTCTTGATCCATAATACCTATTCAGATTGGGAGGGAAAAAACATTGAATAAGAGTTTTAACAAAAAATATATCATTACATAATAAATGAAATTTTTGTGGGTTTTCTCGGTCTAAACAATAATGTCTCATTTTCTATATTGTTTGATAGCAAAATTAGAATCAAGAATAATGCCTCGCATAAAAAATTGTATATTCTTCTCTATCTACGTCATTGGAGCATACTCTATAGTTTTCAATAATTTTCTTTTGTTCGGAATCTCACTCCGCATGCGCAACCTAGTTTTTGTGTCATTAATATGTGATAAAATTGGTTTATGAATACATATTTCAGTGAGTTTATACTCTCCAAAATATATTAAGTGGAAATATTAAGTGGAAAGAAACTCTCTAATTTCAAACATTATCCCAACACTGCACAACAAGTAAACAACTAAACCGTGTTAGGGTGGAGCAAACTACACAGATAGTCAATAATCAAACACAAAATCATATAGCAACTTAGTGATTAGTTTTTCTAAAATATATCCACATTACAAAAATATCCACACCACCATCTATCTATACTAAAAATAACGCTAAAATATATCCACATTACAAAAATATCCACAACAAATCCCTGAGGAGTGATCCCAACCCTATACGTATCAACCATAAAAAAAAACTTAATACACATATCTCAATCTAATTCCAGGTACATATCTCTGAATCGTTAAACGGATGCGTCGTCGCATAATCGAACACATTAGCATGGTTGAGTTCCCTGTCGTCCAAATCTGATGTGCTATAAATCTCTGATGATGAATATTGTTAGCTATTGCAATACGTCCCGTCTCACCTCCGTAAACGAAATGGTGTCCCTCCACATAGTTGTGACGTCTATACCTAGCAACTCCACATGTGGCTACAACATAACCCTCATGAATATCAATACAAATATCGTAAGTCCTATCAGTGGTGCAAACCCGCCAGCATGAGCTCATAACGGTAGTGGAAAAAGTGTCCAACCTGGATCGTGAGCACCTCACCTAATGTCCTAGCTCGCTCTTGGACAATGTTATACTCATCTGGATATTCCTGGATTGTGGGCGGTAAAAGCAACATGGATAACCGCTCATCCCCTCTCTTTAACTAACTCACGGAAATGACTCAAAAGAATCTGAGCAGAGTCTTGATCTATAATACCTATTCAGATTCGGAGGGAAAAAACAGTGAATATGAAGTTTTAACAAAAAAATATGATTACATAAAAAATGAAATTTTTGTAGGTTTTCTCGCTCTAAAGAATAATGTCTCATTTTGTATATTGTTTGATATTAAAATTAGAATAAAAAATAATGACTCGTATAAAAAAATTGTATATTCTTCTCTATCTACGTCATTGGAGCATATTCTATAGTTTTCAATCATTTTCTTTTGTTCGGTGTCTCACTCCGCATGCGCAACCTACTTTTTTGTGTCATTAATATGTGATAAAGTTTGTTTATGAATGCATATTCCACTGGTTTTCTACTCTCCAAAAGTTTTGATTTTTCATAGAGTAGAAACCACTTTTGAGCCCTCATCTCTCATCCAAACGGAACCCGAATCTAGCGTAGGAGCACACTACGAGATAATGATCGCGGGGAGGAAGCTAATGCTCCTGTAATCTAACGCAAACGGTAGTCGAAGCCCATAGGAAAATTGTTGCAAAATCTGGAAGACTAAAATGTGCTTGTTATATGTAGGCCAAAATTCAGTCGTTTGAAAAATATTACTATTGGTGCATTAACATCTTAATACACCAAGGGTAACAATTTTTAAATGGAATGATCCTATACGTTGAAATTTTACCACACTAGAACAACAAAGTATTTGACAGTCATTTATGGTTTATTAGTGTCTTAAGCTCACTAACCTGTTTTTTGGTTAAAGAGAGGTGGCACTCTGGCCATGTATTATTAATAGGCTAACTTTGGGGGGGGGGGGAATGGGGTGTACCAAACCCATTTACATCGTTCAAGAAAATATTTGAAATACAAAAGGAATACTATCTAAACTATGAAAACCAATAGGAAAACTAAAACAAAAAAAACGCAATACCATCTAAAAAGCCATACTTTCTCAGTAGGCCTTGGACAGACCAAGGCCTACTCAGAAAGCTTTGACAATGAGTTGCCAGGCTGAAGTGAAGATGTCTTGGTGGGATATCGTGTTCCAGCAGCTGAACAACACTCAGTAAATCAGATTCAAAGATGGCGTGTCTAATACCCAGATTCCAACCCAACTGACGACCATGGTAAAGGGCCCAGAGCTCAGCACAGACGACATCGCAAGCCTTCAAGTTCACAGTAAAGCCAGAAAGCCAGTTACCCTCCCAGTCACGAGCCAACCCACCAACAGGTGTTAACCCCAGACCGTCCCGAACCGCCCCATCAATATTGATCTTAACACATCCCACACCCAGATTCTCCCAGGACACCAGCGAGAGAGTCTTGCCCAAATCATCATTATCAGCAAGCTTGCATGCACGCTGGTAGAGAGAGGCATGAGAGAAGATGAAATATGGGGAGCTCTGAAAAAAATTATCGGGGTAAAAATTGCGACCATTTCTTTCCTTCCAGACACACCAGCAGACAGAAGAAAAGTGGATGTCGTCATCAACAACAACACCAAAATTATACTTCCACCCAAGATTCTTTGAGAGCCAACATAAAGGGGGGGTCAGAGAAGATGTCAAAACCTCTAAGAGAAGGCACAATACTTAGCCAAATCTTCGAAACTCTACCGCAATCCATGCACACATGCATAAGGGTTTCAGAGGTCGAGCCACATTTTGCACACTGATACGCTGCACTTTGTATAGCGTAACTAGGGATTATTACATTAGTTTAGGAGTGTTATCACAAGTATTTTGAGCTATTGTTATGTTCTGAGTTGTTTACAAAGAAGTGAAGAAATGAAGACCAGAACCGAAGAAGAAGAAGAGGATTAAAGATTGAAGACATGAAGACTTGAAGACATTCTGCGGAGCAGCGGCGATCGCCACCATCACTATGGCGATCGCCATTCTACAACAGAAGAGTTATATGAGTTCGAGAGAGCATGGCGATCGCCATGACTCTACGGCGATCGCCATGGGGCGACAGAGACCACGGCAGAAGCTACATGAAGACCGCGATCGCCAGACATATATGGCGATCGCCACAACAAGGCCGAAGACATTCCGGACTTTCCTTATTTTCCTTTGTTTGTTTTATTTCTTTTTCCTTATTTTATTATTTCGTTTAGGATATTTCTTTTACCATAATTTTTAGGGTTAGTCTCTATTTAAGAACCCTAGCCTCTATCATCTTTATCATCATCTTTTCCATCAGACAATTTAGTTCTGCAACCATGGGCAGGAACTAATCTCCATTGTTTTACTTAGCGGTTGAAACCTTCAGTTATTAAGTTGTGAGATTTCTAAACTCTTGTTCTTTTCCTATGGGTTTGTATTAATTCTCTTGTTCTTCATCTATTGATTTCTATTAGTTTTGCTAGCTTGATCACCTAGTTTGATTGATAGTTTTCTATTGCTAGACTAGGAATATACGGTGGAATTCCTTGTCATTGTAGCGCTCATATCTGCATGATCTGGTAGTTGATTGCTTTTATGAAAGAGAATTGATTGCATGTTAATACTTGACGGTTGTAAGTTATTGCATGCATCCTTATAATTCCTATGCCCTTTGCTGCTATTTCATATAATCTTGAGAGGTTTCCCTGATTGCTGAATAGTAAGTATTATCAGGACCGGTTGGCCTGCTGATATATTAAAGATTGGAATAGGAACACTCCCTAGGATTGATAAGAACTTGAGATAAATCTATGATCAACTTGATTGACTGTTGTGTGGATACTTGCTAGGTGAAACCATTTCTCAACATATTCACAACCAAACTTCCTCTGCTTGTTACTGGTTACTTTTGTGTTCCATACAATCAAAACCCCCCCTTGGTTACTTGTTACTTGTTCGTTGGTATTTCGCTTGACTACATAGCGATTGGTGTTTTGATTCCCTTGGGTTCGACCTCTACTTGCTTGCTATACTCTAGTTAGTGTTTAGGGTTTTCTTTGATTTGGCACTACGACTTTAGCCTCATCACACACATATCAGCACTAGACTTATGCCTCCAAACACGTTCAACATTAGTAAGGATTCGGCCTTTAGCAACAATCCACATGAACTGACGAATCCTTTCATGCACACGCACCTTCCAAATTTTTCAGAGAATATCACCCATCCAAGGCTCAACGGGGGTCGAGGGCGATTGGATAAAACTATAGGTTGAGCTAACGGAATAGTCCCCAGATTTAGACGGACCCCAAGTCAGATTATCCTTGTCATCTGAGTCCATAGACGGTGCCACATCTGCAAATTTGAGCAGGAGAGCTGCATGCAAGAGGTGTTGGAAATCGGACCAAAGCCAGCCCCTCTCCTCAGCCCAGTAGTCACTCACTCGTCCATTAAGGATAGAGTCTTCCTCACTGAAGCCAACAAAAACATTTAAAGGGGCATTTTTAATCCACAGTCAACCTAGAAACGACATTTTTGCCCATTCCCAATGCTTCTGATGTGATTTGAACTCGGGATCTTGCTAACAGTGCTTGGGGAAGACTTGTTTGATGTAGGGAATGGATGGTGGCTACGGAAGGTAAAGGATAAGCACCTAACTCTCTCGTGGATATGACTCACCACTCAACATTAGGAGAGATCAAGATTCAAGAGATATGACTCACTCTTGAACCGAGATCGATTTTTTCGATATCACTCACAAACACACTTGATATGACTCACGAGCACTCAAAATAACATGAAGAAGAAAGAAACAAACTCTTAAATAACTTGAAACAAAATAACAAAATAACAAAACATAAAACAAGCTTTTTGCTCTCAAATTATTCTCCCTAAAACAAGGCACATCTTGCCCTTTATATAGTAAATCAAATAAAACAAAATAAAAGACTATTGGAATTCTCATCATAATTAACATCCTTAACCTCCAAGCAAACTCCTTATCCTCCAAGCAAACTCATAAATAAGGCTCTTGAATGATGGACCATTCAAGACCAAATTGATTAAAAAGACTCTTTATTTGAACGTAATTTATAAGGAGACTCTTCACTAGGCTTGACTTAGTAGAAAGACCTCTCAAATGGCAAAAATAGAATGTGACTTTTACCCCCTTTGCTGAACTACTGTTAGGACTAAAATTTCTGGATCTCTTTGCGGGAAATTTGCAAAGACCTTCACATGAAAGTTGTAGATAGTTTCCTTAGCTTTCCAATGACTACTGATGAGTCTCCATTGGACTTTCATAGCTCCAAATATGGACAAAATACTATAAAGGTGTCGATGAGACAGATTTTTCGGTTTTGTCACCTTCAATGTTTCGATCCATGTCATGGACACAAGTACTTGAGATTTTTCAAAAATGATGGTTCTCATAATCACATCATCTTCATTTCAAACCTTTACTCACCAGCTCGTCAAAACCCCATAGGATGCCTTGCCAATTGTAGGAGCGTTTAGGTTTCTTAGATTGAATC